>CM040120.1:190230670-190942299 GCA_022559845.1 Amorphophallus konjac
AATATTGCATAGATTACAACATGGTATCATTCATTCATATTTGAACAACTCATGCATATAGTCAGGGGGAGTTCCTATTCTAACATACCATCCTTGGTGATCGTGAGCATAAAGATAGGGTTCACACACAAAGTATCATTCATGATCATCATGCATTTTGAGAGGGGGAGTTCTGAATAAAGTTTAAGTCAGCTCAGGCTATTTGCTTAGTTTCTAAATAATGTTGACATCGGAATAGCAATCTTAGAAAAATCCTTAATAAACCTCCTATAATACCCAGCTAGACCTAGAAAGCTTTTTACTTCTGACACGGTCGTTGGCTGGCTCCAGTTCTTAACTGCTTCCACCTTAGAAGGGTCAACTGCAATACCTTCCTTTGAAATAATATGGCCGAGGAACGAGACTTCCTTTAGCCAGAACTTGCACTCACTGAGCTTTGCATAGAGTTTGTGTTCTCTTAAAGTCTGCAAGGCTATTTTTAAATGTTCTTCATGTTCTTCATTTGTCTTGGAGTAAATAAGAATGTCATCAATAAAGACGACCACAAACTGGTCCAGATAAGGCTAGAAAACTTTGTTCATAAGTTACATAAATGCTGCTGGGGCATTGGTTAACCCGAATGGCATTACAACAAACTCATAATGACCATAACGGCTTCGAAAAGTAGTTTTGAATATGTCTTCATCCTTAATCGTGAGCTGGTGATATCCTGACGTGAGGTCTATCTTGGAGAAGTATTCTGCTCCCGAGAGCTGATCAAAGAGCTCATCAATATGCGGCAAGGGATATTTGTTCTTAATTGTGAGTTGATTCAGTCGCCGGTAGTCAATATAGAGCTTGAGCGATCCATCCTTCTTCTTGACAAAAAGAACTGGCGCACCCCAATGGGATGTGCTAGGTCGAATGAAACCCTTGTCTAATAACTATTGAAGTTGCCTCTTTAGTTCCTTAAGTTCTATGGGGGACATCCTGTAGGGGGCTATTGAAACAAGTGCTGCTCCTGGGATGAGTTCAATAGAGAAATTTACTTCCCTTTCGGGTGGTAAACTGGGTAAATCTGATGGGAATACATCAGGAAACTCATTTATGATGGGGACATCTGCTAAGATTATCTCCTTAGACTCGGTAACAATCACAGAAGCAAGGAAAGCTTCACATCCTTGTGAAATCAGTTTACAAGCGTGAAGAGAAGAAATGATGGTAGGATGTTTCCTATACTTGATACCAAGGAAGGAAAATCTTGGAAGACCAGGTTTCCAAAAAGAAATAATCTGGTTGTGACAATTGATATAGGCATCATGATCTACTAGCCAATCTACCCCTAAAATAGCATCGTAGCCCTTCATATCAAGGCATACGAGATTTGCAGGAAGACTGTGTCCTTCTACTATTACCTCACTATCAGGATAATAGCTTGTGAGTTTGGTTCCGGGACCTAAAGGTGTAGTAATAGCCATGTCCGTAGGTAAAAGAACTGATGAAAGAGGTAAAGTTCTTGCGAAGGAAATAGATATAAAAGAATGAGAAGCACCGGTATCAAATAATGCGAATGCAGGATGTGAATAGATGTGAATGGTACCTTCCATAAGCCCATCATCCCTGGGCGCTTCATCATCTAAAACGACATTGAGATGAGCCTGTCTCTTACGTCCACCTCCAGAAGATAGCTCCTTCATAAGAGGGCAATCTGACATGCGGTGCTCCCTGCTGCCACAACGTAGACAAGCACCATGGTGCTTCCAACATTCTTCGGCCGAATGGCCGAACTTCTCACAAAAGGTACAGGCCGTGGCGACCTGCTTATCTTCTTCCTTAACTTTCTTGTTCTTATGGTAGCCACTACCACTCCCATTTCGGGATCTTTTCTTACTATCACGGGATTTGTAGGGTTCCGTGATGCTGAACTTTCTTTTCTTATCACGCCGATCTGATCTTCGGCTTGATTCTTCGCCCTTACCTTTTAATTTCTCGACCTTCTCTAAGGTCCTTTCACATAGGTGTGCCCGCTGGACTATTTCCGTGTATGTACGGATATTCTGGGTCCCCAGTTGTTGAATATATCTGAGCCTTAATCCATCCAAAAATCGATTAGCCTTCAGCAAGTCAGTGCTAATCAGATGAGGAGCATAGGGTGCCAGTTAAGAAAATTGAAGTTCATATTCTGCAACTGACAACATGCCCTGGCGTAGAGAAGTAAACTCCATAGTCTTCCGCTCCTTAATATGCTCGAAAAAGTACTTGGCACGAAATAAGGTAAGAAAACCTTTCCACGTGTGTGGGCGTCAGCTGGAGGTGCTGGTACTGACTTCCACCATGTACGTGCATCCTAATTGAGTTGAAAGGTAGCAAGGCACACTTTTTCCTGGTATGTACATTGTATGACATCAAATATCCTCTTCATTTCATCGATCCAGTTCTCGGCCTCGTCCGGATTAGAAGAACCATAGAATCGTGGAGGGTTTAGACTCTAAAAGTTGCGAAGTAGGTCTCCACCTCTTGCTCCTGCGCCTACTTGCGCCATGGTCTGCAATGCTTGTGTCAGACCCGCAACAGTCTCTTGCATACCATTCTAGTCTACGCGATGTGCCATTACAATAAGAATAAGGTACCTGAGAATATTAATGAATTTGTTAATTCCCATGGAATGAGTGGGTTTAAGCTAGAGCTAATTTACTATCTTATCCTCGGGCTCTACCCAATGTCTCACATAGGTGGGGAATTTCTTCCTTAGTTCATAGATATGGGTCCTAAAACTTTGGACTTATCCTATGACATGACTTTTCTCCCTAAGTCCTTAGACTTAAGCTCTGATACCAACTTAACTGTCATGCCCCGAGCCTTTAATACAGCGAAAGACAATCTCGAGAAACATGAACAACAGGCATGGTAAGCCTCTTGCAAGTAAGAATAATCAGAGCGCAATAACAATCACACATAAGATGTAATTGCACAATAATTTATTCAAACCTTCACTTTTATTAATAATCAGAATGATCCAAATACATCAATTATTCAACTATGTGACTCAATAAAGAGAAATTTACATGAACTCGATCTGGACATCATTGACTTCCTAAGTCTTCTCTCAATCTTATGTGACCTTCATTCGCTCTCGGACCCATCACTTGAATAACTCGAATCCGAATCCGAACTACTTGCATCTCCTGGAAAGATTGGAAAATAGGTAATGAGCACACTTGCCCAGTAGGTATCTTCGCATCAACATGAAGGCAATATTAAAGTGATTAGCATTTTGGGCTCTAGAGAATAAAGTAAAATCAGGCGAATGCGATAAATCACGTGGATAAACCAAATTAACAAGACATGATCAAATTAAGATATGATTGAGAAAGCATGATCAAGCAAGAATGTAATTATGGCCTTTCATGAACAAGAAGGTAACGAGAATTTACTAGAAAGTCAATGAGAATATATTTTTCACTTAGTAACAAGTACTTCGTGAATTTTCGTGGATAATTTCACTTATTTTTAAAGAAAGTACTCCCAGCGCAATGCGACGTTAGTAGCATCATACCCCATGGTTTATAATAGTATGTTTTCGACAATCAGTCGAGGGGACTAGCATAGAGCCCTTGAACACAATCAGTGCTCGAACCGCATCTTCAAGTATAAATGAAGCTACTTCCACGTATATAGCAATAAAGTTGGCCACGCATGTAATAAGTTCAATAAGTGTTCAACACTCAATGTCAATAATAAGAATGCACCAAATATAGATTTATGAGTTCAGGAAATGCATTAATAACTAAGTTACGCCTTGGAGAAAATTCGACAGCATAACGGTACATTCTTTATCTTTCATACTTTATCTTAGATATCTTTGAATAAGGTTACAAGTCCCGGACTATCATTAGTCAGTCTAGGATTATAGGACTATTAACCCTTGGGTCAAATCTTGGGTCAACAGGTATTCAGAAAACTTAGTGGTCTATAACTGGGCCGCTATATTGATATGGCGGTCTGATATTGGGCCTCTAGAGTGGGCTGAATCCAGAAAGAAATCAGTTTGGACTCAGAGAACTTGGTGGTCAGATACTGGACCGTTAAGGGGCCTTAGCGGTCGAGTATTGAACCGTTACAGGACAAAATCCAGAAAACATCGGTAGTGCTTTCTAGATAATTTACGCTTTAATGGTAGAACCAACTCAGCATCCTAGTGGGAATCCCAGGCTCGCGGAGAATTACGGAGGCCTTGAAACAAGATTTCCTAGTCCATTGAAAGGAATATCCAAAGGAGAGGTTATCAAGTTCAAGATTATGTCCCTATGGTACAAAATTGTAATTAATGGTCATATACCGGAATATATGCCATGTACTTATAGAAATGACTCTAAGATAAGAAGCGAATTTGTAATAGTGATAAACCAATCAGTGAACCACGTTTATTATCACCCTTGAAAGATGTATTTAATACAAAGTATAAGTTTTGGCATGAAATTAGCATAAGCTTTAAAATAATCCCAAGTATGATAAAGAACATGCGATCACTGTCATGAATCAGTAATTTAAAACTCAGAGTAATGAAATACCATTAAAATAGGTTAGAACATAGTTAACTAGGCTTACTTATAAGTTAATGGGTTGTTCTTAAATCTATCTCGGGTTGACAGAAAATAGAACATTGGCGGTCTAATATGGAGCCATTATAGATAGCTTGGCGGTTTATCGTAAGGCCGCCAGAGGGACTTTAACGGTCTATCTATGGTCCGTCAGAGATTTCATAAAAATCGAGTTTACAGAGTGTCTAGCGGTTTATCGTAGGGCCGCTACACAAGGTTTGCGGTCAAAGACTAGGCCGCTAGAGAACGTCTGACAGTAAAACTAAAATAAGAAGAACTATCTCTAAAACACATCATGTCTTAAAATCAACATGTATAATCTTCCCTATCATGATAGAACGAAGGTTAAGCTAACAATATGCATGGATTTTCTGTGAATCAACAAGAAAGTTCTTCTTAACATATTTAGGGCTAAGAATATGCATGAATGTATACTATATGCATAAAACATGAAATTCTTGGTCTATAAAGCATGAAATCAAATGAAATACAAGGGCTTTTATCCCTAGAATGAGATTTTAGCCGTTCATGAGATGACCTACCTCTGCTAAGGCTTTTTAGGCTTGGAATTTGATGTTGGAAGTCAACCCAAATTCTGTACTTCTTGTGACAAATCAGAAACTTCACGTCCTGCTATCTCTTGATCCACTTGACCTAATGACGTGAAATTTGGAGGGTAAGAAGTAGATACTAAGGGGAACAAAAAGTTTTAAAGTTACTAATGCTAATTACCTCGATTTGGTTTCCTAATTCCTTGATCTTCACCGGACTTTTGCACAGTTTCCTGGGTCGCTAATGTGGAACCAGCAACTTTGCAGGCTTCTATCTCCTTGTGTGCTTGATCCCCTAGCATGAAATTTTGAGGGATGTTAGTCCTATGTATTGGGAATAAAAATCTCTAAAGAACTAACCCAAAATAATACCTCCTTAACTTGATTCCACGCGAGCCAAATGTAAGGGTCGTGCAGGTAAAATCTTGGTTCTATTTATAGGGTTTGGCTAGGGTTTGAGGATTAGATCGGTTCTAGAGTCCGTAGTTGGTACTATACAGACTTCTGAGAGTCCTCAGCATGTTTACTAGCCTTCCCATCTTGATCCCTAGGTGATCAAGCCTTAAAAATCCAATCTTTTTGCTCTTTCTTCAATTCACGAACTGATAGAATGTAGCGGTCGAATAATGGGCCGCTTTCTTGGATGTAGCGGTTACACGATAGACCGCCACAGATCCTAGGCGCCGAATTTGAATTGCTTCAAACTCTTTTATTCTATTATCTACCCCATTATCCAATTAATGGGTATTTATCTTTATATTCCGTGAAAAAATTAATTAACCTTCTAGAATATGGGCCAATCTTCATGGGCTTGGTCCTTAAATCCTTTGGGCTTCATTTAAATAGGCTAGGTTAATTATTCATCATAATTGGGCCTTAATAATGATTCATTTAATAATTCATTTGGGCCTTTGTAAATTCCAAAAAATTCCTAGAAATAAATTATAAAATTGCAGGGCATTACACAGAGAGTCTTGATTTACTGATCTTCCTCTGCTACGCCGTGGTCGAAGTAGAGTTTTGGTTTGGTGATTTCTCTCTCGATAGTGATCCTTAGAAGCTCCAGTTTGTTTCTATGGACTCTTGGGAGTTTTATCTTCAAGAGTTTGCTAAGTTTCATCCTACTTTTTCGCTGAAAATCTCACCAACTCGAACCTAGAGTTTGAGGGTCTATAAATAGAACCCTTAAGTTCATGGGTTGAAGAGGAGATTTCTGGAGTTTACGTCGAGGTGCTGCTGCGTTTTGGAGCGAGTACCCATCAAGGAGAAGTGCTGTCTATGTCCATTAGCCTTCAAAGTCCAGTGAGTATTAAGTTCCAAGGGTTCATTGTGTTGTTTTCTCTCTAGTTTCATTCCCCTCCTCATAACATTCATAAGCATATTCCCCTCTTCTTTTTCCACGTTCCTAGCATCTTTGCATATTTTTAAAACATCTCCCCATCTTTTCCACGCCGCATAGGGGTTAAAAAACCACCCCCAGGTATCCACCCTTCCTCTTGCGTGCACCTTAACTTATTTGCATTATAGTTACTACACTTGTCATAGGGCTGATTTGGGTTGCTTTTGTGTGCTTCTACATTCTTTTGTATGTCTACAGGGTTCCTAGCATGAGGCCTAACTCTTCTGGCCGGCCGGGAGAGGTGGAGATCCAAGTCCCAATTTGTTGTTCCGTGCGCTCTGGCGGCTGTATTTAGGACCATTTGAGGACTGTGGCGGCTTATCGTAAGGCCGTCTCTTGCTCTTTGGCGGCCTGATATTCGACAATTTGTGCTCATAGAGTGTTCTGGTTTTCATCTCCCATGGGCGGGTGTTGCATCCTTCTCTTTCTAAGGTATTTAGCTTAGCTTTGCTATTTTAATTACCTTGGTGGCGATCACACTTCCTTAGTTGGGTATTGTTCATCATTGTCATCATTCTTGCTTACTCTTTTCTTTACCTTACTTGCTCCACACCTACGGTGTGTGTTTTTGTTTTACTCCTTTGCTCCATGCCCCGGCGTGTGTTTTTCTTTTCTTTTTCATGAACATTGATGACATGCCCATGCTTCTGATTTTTGTGATTGTTTGAGTTAGGTTATTCCTTGCTCACATATCTTCACACACATATCTCTCATACCACCATATTCACCTCCACATCACTCACATCACTTCACACAAAGAAAAACATCAACACCCGTCCTGTGACTCGACCCGAGCACAGAAGTGAGTTGACCACCCTTGACTCTGCTGGTTTCTCAACCGCGCGGATCCGCGTTTCCATCACTTGGGACGATGAGTGAGCTTGCATTTCTGTTTACGGCGTATATCCCATAGGAACTCTTAGTGTCGAGCCAGGGAAGCTCTATTGTTCACGTGTCGCTGGTCGCGTCGTCACTTAGAGTCCAAGGTTCGCATCATTTGGCGTCGGGTCCCTCATTCGTCCCGCATCAATTTGGTATCAGAGCAAGGTTGAGTCTAGGGTAGTCATCCTAGGTGTCTCATTGCATCCTTTACCCGATATATTAAAAGGTGTCTCTGGAACGGTAGGTTACGCGGGGAAGGTGATTCACTTGCGTGAGTGCGATCTCCGCCACGTACTGGATATTGGTTAAGTCTAGTTTCATCATATTTGCTTTAGCCTGTGTATCTTAGTCACTGTGTCTTTTGCATGCCCACCTGCAGAGGTACCCAATACTCACCTCCACCACCTATGGCGGATCCCCGAGCCCATAGTTCCAATGAGCCTTCGGTGGCCGAGATGTTCCGATCTCTCATGGACCGACTCGATACACGTATGGGTGGGCTTAGTAACCGTCTAGATGGCGTAGGAACGCGCTTGGAAGGGAGGATGAAACCCATAGAGGATCGGGCCGAAGCATCGAACTAGTCTATCAAGGGTCTAGTGGGGAGAGTTGTTGTCTTAGAGAGAGCCCCAGTGGAGGTGCAACCCGCTCCGACAAATGGCCAACAAGAGTCGGTTCAGCAACCTGCTGC
Organism: Amorphophallus konjac; assembly: GCA_022559845.1. Lineage (NCBI taxonomy): Eukaryota > Viridiplantae > Streptophyta > Magnoliopsida > Alismatales > Araceae > Amorphophallus > Amorphophallus konjac. The sequence goes on from CM040120.1 coordinate 190,238,774, forward strand.
TCCAAAGGCTCAAGGGGTAGATGATAGGAGGCAACGAGTGCCCGAGGGGGATGACTATGCATCCGATAATGAACAAGGGGGTTATGGTCGTGACCGTCGAGCCCAACGACGGAATCGTGATTACGATGATGATGACTGCGTTCTTAGGAGCGTGCGTGCGGACCCTCCCCTTTTTGACGGGTCCTTAGATCCGAAGGTCTATTTAGATTGGGAGGCCGGAATGGATCGATAATTCGAGTGGTTTGAGATGACGGACCACCAAAGAGTTCGCTACGCAAAGATGAAGTTGCAAGGGCAGGCGCAAACCTATTGGACAAATGTGGAGAGCCTGTTGATGTAGCGACATCAACCCCAGATCGGAACTTGGGATGACATGAAAATCAAGTTGAGGCAGAAGTACCTTCCTGCCACATATCGCCAGCTTCTCATAAACAAATGGTAAAGTCTCACCCAAGGGAACCGATCCATGACTGAATACACCGCCGAGTTTGATGAGTATTACTTACCGTGTGGAGTTACAGAAGAGAGCACCGTGACCATCTCGCGCTTTAGAGGTCTGTGGCCAAACTATCAATATGAACTTTTTCACCGAAATGTGACCACTTTGGAACAGGCGTATCAGGTTGCTCTCGAATTGGAGCAATTCGAGGCCGAGTTTGAGCCTACACAACGGTTGGGCCCCTTCCCTCTTCGTAGTGTTGAGCCCCGCAGCTCTTCTGGCACATATCAGAGGGCCCCCATGGCTCAACCTCAGGAGCCCGCCCGTCAGGAGCCATTCACTCCCAGGCCTCATCCTCCACCTCCGAGGGATTTCCCTCATCGACCCCAACCTTTGGCACCCATTGCCCGTCCACCGACACCCACACCTCTTGCCCGTCCCTTGTTGCCTACACCTCCTGTCCGTTGGGAGGATAAGGGTAAGGGACCTTTGATCAGGGAGCCTAGTGGATCCCGACAATAGTGTTTTCGCTGTAATGGGTTTAGCCACTTTGCCAACCAGTGTCCCACACATCAATCTCTAGTCATTGGGGACATACAGGTCGGGAACACCTCATCTTTCGAGCTTGTGTCAGTTAGCTACGAGGCGGAACATGAATTAGTTGATGAGTTCTTTGAGAATGAAGATGATGGCCAGGATGCCAAGCATCTGGATGATACCCATTTAGGGGTCGTCAGGTGTATTCTCACCCAGCCACAGGCCAGTGATGACTGGCATCGGACCACTATCTTTCAGACATACTGTAGGCTGGGCGGAAAAGTTTGTAAGGTGATTATCGATAGCAGGAGTTGTATCAATGCAATCTCCACGGGCACTGTCTCTCGTCTTGGTCTTACTCCCGTGGACCATCCTTGCCCCTATCGAGTATCATGGGTGGATTCCACCTCCATTCTGATCAGGCTGCGGTGTCTGCTCCCACTGCAGTTCTATGCCTACCATGACGAGATCTGGTGCGATGCCCCATGGAGGTGGGCAATATTATTCTTGGTAGGCTGTGGTTGTTTGATCGGGATGCCACACTCCATGGCCGGTCGAACACCTGTACCTTCGACCATGGTGGCCAGCGGATTACCCTCCACCCCTCTCAGCCCAAGAGTCCTTCAATTAGGGGTCCTACTGGTCCTAGTACACTGGAGTCTTCTATCCCTGGACCCAGTACCCTATCCCCAGCTCAGGATATGACCGTTACATCTGGCACAGGCGAGCCCCCATCTAGGAGGTTGATGTTGATTAGCTCCCAAGAAATGGAGCGGGTGGCTAGTAAGGGGAGTCATGTGTTTGCTATCACGGTTCGAGAGGTGGAGCAAAAGTCCGAGGGTGAACTCCCACCCAATGTTGTTCCCATTATGTAGGAGTTTGCTGATATCTTTCCCGAAGAGCTTCCCGAGGGACTCCAACCTATGTGGGATATTCAGCATGCTGTCGACCTGATTCCGAGATCCTCATTGCCTAACCTTCCCCACTATCACACGAGTCCCACTGAGCACGCCGAGCTAAAGCGCCAGGTCGATGAGCTTATGTAGAGAGGATCTGTTCGAGACAGTATGAGTCCGTGTGATGTTCCCACGTTACTCGCCCCAAAGAAGGATGACACTTGGAAGATGTGTATTGATAGTCGTGTCATCAATAAAATCATCATAAAGTACAGGTTCTCTATTCCTCGCCTAGATGATATGCTTGACATGATGGCTGGTGCCACTATCTTTTTGAAGATCAATCTTAAGAGTGGCTACCATCAAGTGAGGATTAGGCCAGGTGATGAGTGGAAGACAGCATTTAAGACCAAGGATGGTCTATATGAGTGGTTGGTTATGCCCTTCGGGCTGACCAATGCCCCCAGCACCTTCATGCGACTCATGACTCAGGTCCTTCGACCATTCATTGGAGTCTTTGTGGTAGTGTATTTTGATGATATTCTCATCTATAGTCGCACTACGGGGGACCACTTGGATCATCTACGGCAGGTCTGCCTACTCTTGAGGCAAGAGCAGTTGTTTGCAAACCTACAGAAGTGTGCCTTTATGACTCCTCAGCTTACCTTCTTGGGTTTCATTATGTCTAGTACTGGGGTGTCCGTTGATCCAAAGAAGGTCCGGGCCATTGTTGAGTGGCTGGAACCCCGCACGATCCATGATGTCCGCAGCTTCCACGGCCTCTCTACGTTCTATCGTCGGTTCATCTACGGATTTAGTTCTGTCACTGCCCCGATCACGGACTGGATCAGGAAGGGCACATTTGTATGGACGAAGGCCGCTGCTGCTGCCTTCAAGGACATCAAGGAACGCATGACCCTGACATCGGTCCTTCGATTACCAGATTTCGCGAAGATGTTTGAGGTCTCATGTGATGCATCGAGTGTAGGAATTGGAGAAGTGTTGTGTAAGACCCCAGATAATTAATAAGGAATACAATATTCCAAACAAATAAAAATAATTGATATATATGATTAGAGGTACTTAATAAACGTAAAACCATCCAAGAGAAATACATAAAATTGGGCCAAAAATAAATAACGCCCTTCCTTAAGGCGCTAATTAAATAACGCCCTCTCTTAAGGCGTTAGTTGTATAAATAACGCCCTGATCATGGGCGCTAATTCATACCAAGAAAAAAATAGAAATTTAGCGCCAAAATATGGAAAATGTAAAAGATGACCCTAGTTAAGGCGTCATTTTATAAAAACACGCCCTCTGGTGAGGGCGCTACTTAATGAAAAGACACTCTTGTCTGAGACGTCTCTTTCCCCGAGAGTTAAATTAAGGCATGCTCGTTCGCTGCATGGCCTGTGTTAGGGTACTCCGATGCAAATGGGAGCAGGCGGCTGCTATCTTGGAAGGGGTGAGGTCCATGCATAGTAGGTTTAAAACCTTACCAATCTTGATCAAAAATCCCTTCCGTATCTGAGCATTTGAATCCCCCAGAACCCACACAACCCTATAAAACTACGTCTCCGTCGATCGTAGCAACGTTAATGCTGCATCGACGCCATCCTGCTGCTGCGAATGCAAGTGAGGAAGGCTTCTTCCTCTTCTTCCTGTTGACTGCAACGTGAAGGGGAGCTCCCTCTTCTTCATTCTTCTTCCTGCTGACGAACGTGTGAAGGCGTTCCTCTGCTTCCCCCGTCATCCTGCTGAGGTCTGCACTGGACCACGGGCATTCATCGTCATCATTTTCTTCCTCCTGTGAACCACGAAGTGCATTCTTCATCCTGCTGTTGTTTGAGACAGACCATCGTAAAAGCTTCAGACCTTCATCCTGTTCACCAGATCATCCACAGAGGTAGGTTATCTCAAGTCTCGTAGCCCAAACAAGCATAAATCATGATCATATTGTAGGTTTTCTCAAGAAACGTAGCCCAAACTAGCATAGATTATGTAATAATATCATCCATGATCTCTTGTATATAGTCTTATTCCATTTTCAAAGGTTCTGTAAGATTTTAAAATAAGCGACCCTACCAAGGGCGCTAATTTAAAAGAAGCGACCCAGCCCAGGGCGCTAATTCAAGATCTGACGCCCTACCCAGGAGTCGTCAATTCTTTGAAATTATTAAATACTCATGTTTAAAAATTTTATATCTATGAAACCATGAATCCAATCTAATGCATGATTATACCCCTTGAATCCTGCTATTTTTCTTGTCCTGACCATGTAACTTGTTGTCCCAAAATTGTATTATCTGGAAATTTTCACTGTTCATGTAAAATCTTGGATGAACTTGAATTAACGACCTGATACAGGCCGTCTCTTATAGAACTGACGCCCCACCAAAGGGCGCTAATTTAAAAGTAACGCCCCTGTCCAAGGCGCGTTTTTGTTAAAATTCTAGAATATAGAAATTCCTGCAAAATAGAATTATATTGTAGCAACCCTAATAAATGAATAATTGAAATGAATTAAAACATATATATTACAGAAGTAATATATATAAAAGGAATAGGGTTAATTGGACGAAATAAAACAAATTAAAAATAACGCCTCTTATTAAGGCGTTAATTTATAAAGAAACGCCTCTATCCATGGCGTGAATAAGGAAAGGACGCCCACACCTACGGTCGTCAGTTCTCACGCGACCAAATGGGTAAGTAAAAGAAACGCCCCTATCTTGGGCGTGTTTTAAAACACGAAACGCCCTTTTTCAAGGCGCTTTTTAAGAAACGCCCTTATGCAAGACGTTAATTAAAGAATACACGCCCTGACCAAAGTCGTTAATTCCGTTCGTGAACCGTTCGAACCCAGGGCTTATCCAGGGAAAGATTAACCTAATCTAGTAAGTGTCTAATAGAGTAAGGACTCTATTAGGGATATACTACCCTCACACAATCACTAACTCTAATAGGACTTCCAAAGTCTTATAAATAAACCTGTTCGGCCAACCCTAAGTCTATTTGGACGAACTACTGCTGCACTGTACGTGAAGAACAAACTGTTCTTCTTATTTCCTTTTGTTTTTCTTGCTTCAGATTATGTGAAGAATAATTATTTTCTTCTTGTCCAGGAAACTCTGCTGCTGCCGTCGAAGAATAGGTAATATTCTTCTATCTTCTTAAAACGTCGATTACAACTATGAAGAATATTAACATCTTCATATTTACTTCTTTTCTCTTCCTCTACAGGTTCTGTAGCGTGAAGATCTCTGAAGAACGATTGTTCTTCTCCTTGTTGTTGTTGCCACTGTTCGTAAGTCGCAGTAGAAGCCTCTTCATCAAAGCCATCATCCGATAGCAACACGTTCGGAGTCCCTGTTCTAAACAGAGGATAGATCCTTCTCACAGACCCCTTCACGGTTGTCTTCAAATCAAACTTTAAGGTAGGATTTTCTCAAGTCACTGTAGCCCAAACTAAATTGATACAGTACAATAATTATCATGCATATACATGGTTTGGTTTACTATAGTTTCTGAACGACTTTCTGTTAATTTCTGGAAAGAAACGTCCTTAGCAAGGGCGTGACTATGAAATACACGCCCCAGACTAGGGCGCTACTTTACAAGTCACGACCCTGCCAAGGTCGTCAATTTTGGATTTGACGCCCTGCACACAGGCGTTAATTTCATTTAATCATTAATCACCCAATTGAGTATCTATGAAATAATGATCCTACAATGATGCATGATCACATGTCTTCAAACTTACTAATTTTATTGTCATGACCATACATTCGTTCTCCATGAATTCTATTATCCTGAAATTATTACTGCCCAAGAAAATTCATGGTATCTCTTGAATTCACGACCTGGACTAGGTCGTTTTCCATATGTAAACGCCCCATCATAGGGCGTGAATTAAAAATAAACGCCCCTTACTAGGGCGCGTATCTGTTAAAATCCTGGAATATATATTCTGTGAAAATAAGAATTTAATGATTAACGCCCCTGACAAGGGCGCGTTTTTGATAATTTCTGAAAATAAATATGTTCTGAAAAATATTGTAAATAAAAAGACGCCTGCTACTGTAGTCGTCAACTCTTGAAGAAACGCCCCTGCCGAAGGCGCTTTTTAAATAAATTATTGAATTATTGAAAATTCTGCAAAACGGACCATGTGTAAACGCCCTTCTGTTAGGCGTGAATTACTTGAGAAACGACTTGACCTAAGTCGTTATTTTACTGTAAACTGATTTTTCCTCTGATTTGCTAACCGATGGTTTATATATTATACATATATATATATATCGGCACTATTCTCCACTCCGTGAGTATAGTCCCACTTTTCACGGTGTTTTATCGATCACACTCAATTCTCATTGACATACAAGCTCTCCTTTGGACATTCCGTTCCTTTGGACTGGCGAGTTAGTCATAGAGACCTCCGTAAGACTCCTCGTAGCCTTGGATTCCCTCAAGGCCGACTGAGCTGGTTGTACCCTAAAAACCCATTACACGATCCTTGCCATGTCAATCTAAAGAAACATGGTATACCGGCCCTTATGATTATACAAAGAGTATATCATAAGAAATTCTTGATGGGATGATGATATCATGCCATATCGTGTCATTCTTGTAAACCCCAATTCTATGATAAGAATGAGGGTATCTTGCTTGATCTAATGTTCATGTGGACCTCAATTCTATATAAAGAATGTCCATATTGATTTGTCATGGTACCTAAGTTAAGGGAACCATATTCTACCTAGTTTTATCGACATCGTGATTATACCGTTATTATCGCCATTCTATGTCCTTTGTCATATTTTGGACTCTATTCTATCAAAGTTATCATACGTGTCTACAAGCTTGATTATTGAAATTCTATATTGGCTATATAAACAAGAGTGGATGTCAAAACACATGATAAATGCCTGCGCATATAGGGCCCGATCTGGTCCTGGGAGGAGCACCCGAAAGTACTTGTGCCCATGGGAGTTAAAATGATAAGGTATCTGGTATTATACCGAGTACTTGACTTGCTTGATTGGACATTCCACACACATCTTGTACTTGAATCGTACTTGACTTTACATGAAATACGTGGCCCGAAAAAGGGTAATTTACTTGCTTGATACATGATAGCCAAAGTTCTTGACATGACTTGTTAAACGTACTTGCTTGAATACCTGGAATACACTTGTTATCTTGTTGGAAGTTCATGATTAAGTTCATCTTATTTCTTGATATTACCTTCTCTCTATCTTGTCGTTTTATGCGAGCATGCATAGCTTTATTGCATTCATGAAAGATGTAATTACTTAAACCACTTGCTAGTACTTGAGATATAATTTCCTACTGAGCGTTCGCTCATTCCGTTTGTCCCTTTCTACTTTTCAGGTAAGTCCAACGACGATGGAAGTCAATCGGATGGGAATGGTCAAGAGTGAAAGTGATAGAGCTTCTACAAGTGTCGTCTAGTCTTTTCTATAGTTTCCTGAGTCAACTATGTATTCTTTTCCTTTTTATTAAACAGAGTATTGGATTTGTAATAGTCTATCCATTATGAAATAAAGGATTGGGTTATCTTGCTATTTTACGCATCTCTGTCTTTGAGTCGAATACACGACCACTCTGATTGACATGATTGATATAGACACGTCGCGCATCTCCGGGTATCTTCCGCGCTCGGGGCGTGACAGTCTTTGTGGTATCAGAGCCTAAGGTATTCAATTCCTAGGAAACCCAAGTCCAAGGATAGGTTTCAAAACCTTTAATCAAGTGAGAGTGGGTAGAACCAAGGGTTAAATGATCAATGAGTCCTTTATAAGATCATAGTGATATAATACTAACATAGCTATCGTAATTGTAGGATAATGGCTGCCGAACGTGCTCAATGGCGCAACATGCAGCGTACCCTTCAAGGGATGACCCAAGTGCTACAACAGGTAGCACAAGGTGGTGCTCCACGAGCTGGAAGCTTACACCAAGCATTCAAGAATATGAATCCCCCGAAGTTCATGGGATCGACCGATCCAGACGATGCCGAGCATTGGGTTCGGGAGATTGAACGTATATTCCGTGTTATGCAATGCACGGATCAGGACAAAGTCTTATTAGCTACTTTCCAGTTGGAAAAGGATGCTAGATGCTGGTGGGAGTCGATTGAAGCTACAATTGACCCAACTCAAGTTACATGGGGAGAATTCGTTGAATATTTCAACGCCAAATATTTCTCTGATAGGGTCCAGGAAAAGAAGGCCGCCGAATTTGCCGCATTAAAGCAAAGATCTTTATCGGTGGCTGATTATGAAGCACAGTTCTCTAGACTGTCTAGATATGCTAAGCATTTAATTAGCACGGAAAAGATGAAAGCCCGTAGATTTCTTAATGGGCTTAGGCCCCACTACATTACTCAACTGGCGCCTATGGATATTCAAGTTTATACTGAAATAGTGCGCCGAGCTCAGTTGCTTGAAGATGCCACGGAACTATCTGATAAGATCCGTGGGAAAGACAAAAAGGAGCAAGTCACAAGTTCGGGTTCTTTTAAACCCAACTTTAAGAAGAGGCCCAATAATGGAGGTTCTTCCTCTCAAGATCAGAAGTACAAGAAATCCAAGCCTTTCTCTATCACCACTACACCTTCAAACGTAGTATGCAAGCATTGTGACAAGGCTGGTCACAAAATAGAAGAATGCTGGAGGAAATTAGGAGCATGTCTCCGTTGTGGGAGTCGTGAACATCGGATTCCCGATTGTCCATTAATGAATGACCAAGACGGTGAGGGTAAACGCCCAGTGACAAGGAACGCGCGTCTTCATGCAATCCAAGAGACCGAACCAGAAGAAGAAGGCGGATTGGTGGAAGGTACATTAAAAATTTGTTCCAAATATGCACATGTCTTATTTGATACGGGTGCATCGCATTCCATTATTTCCAAGAAGTTTGCTGACCCATTACCTCTAGAACCAGAATGGATGAAGTTAATATTGTCTACTCCTCTCGGAAACGAGACGGATATCACACATCATTACCAAAACTGTGAGGTATTGGTTCGAGGAAAGAATTTTCCTATTGATCTTATCTGCTTAGATCTAAAAGAGTATGATGTTATACTAGGAGCAGATTGGTTATCCAAATACCAGGCAACGGTTGATTGCCGTGATAGCAAAATTGTTTTCAAGGAATTTCCGGAACTGACTTATACTAGTCCTAAGAGTCGAAGCAAATCCCCTCTTATCTCGGCTCTTCGAGCAAGCAAGCTCGTCAAGAAAGGAAGTGTATCCTTCCTTGCTTTTGTCACTATTAAAGAAGCTAAGGAAACCAAGATAGAAGACGTTCAAGTAGTACGAGAATTCCCAGACGTATTTCCAGAAGATTTGCCGGGATTACCCCCTCAAAGAGAAGTGGCCTTCACCATTGACTTAGTCCCTGGTGCTGGTCCTGTTTCAAAGGCACCATATAGAATGTCCCCTGCAGAACTAAAAGAATTAAAGAAGCAATTGATGGAATTGATTCAAAAAGGGTTCATTAGACCAAGTACTTCCCCGTGGGGAGCCCCAGTCCTATTTGTAAGGAAGAAGGATGGATCCATGAGATTGTGTATCGACTATCGATAGTTGAATCATCTTACTATCAAGAACAAGTATCCACTGCCGAGAATCGATGAATTATTTGATCAGATTTCTGGATCCAAACATTTCTCCAAGATTGATCTCAGGTCTGGTTATCATCAATTGAGGATTAAAGATGAAGATATTCATAAAACTGCGTTCAGAAGCAGGTATGGCCACTATGAATTTGTTGTTATGCCTTTTGGACTAACAAATGCCCCTGCTGCCTTTATGCAGTTGATGAATAGCATATTCAGGCCTTATCTAGATCAATTTGTGGTGGTTTTCATTGATGATATATTGATATATTCCAAGACTAAGGAAGAACATGAAGAGCATTTGAGGATTGCATTACAAGTCTTGAGGACAAATCAATTATATGCTAAACTCAGCAAATGCGAGTTCTGGCTTGAAGAAGTGGCTTTTCTCGGACATGTCATATCCAAGGACGGTTTATCTGTAGATCCGTCAAAGGTTGAAGCTGTAAGAAACTGGGAAAGACCCACTAATGCAAGCGAGATCAGAAGTTTCTTAGGTCTTGCAGGCTATTATCGGCAATTCATCAAAGATTTCTCTAAGATCGCCGTGCCCCTTACAAGGTTAACTCGCAAGGAGATCCGATACGAATGGAGTAAGGAATGTGAAAGAAGTTTTCAAGCTCTCAAGGATCGTCTCACCACAGCTCCGGTCTTAGCTCTACCGATAGAAGGAGAGAAATTCGAGGTCTACACTGATGCTTCTGGCATTGGCCTCGGATCTGTCCTAATGCAACAAGGAAAGGTCATAGCATACTCTTCACGTCAGCTGAAGAAGCATGAGGAGAATTACCCCGTCCATGACTTAGAACTGGCCGCGGTAGTATTTGCCCTAAAGATATGGAGACACTACTTATATGGAGCACAGTTTACTGTATACTCCGATCACAAAAGTCTCAAATATCTATTTTCACAAAAGGAGCTAAATATGAGACAAAGACGCTGGCTAGAATATCTCAAGGACTTCCACTTCAATATACAATACCATCCCGGAAAGGGTAATTATGTTGCTGACGCCCTTAGTCGAAAGCCGAGAGCAATGATAGCAAATTGTATGATGCAAGAATGGAGGTTACTTGAACAATTCTCCGAGCTCAATATAAGCTTGGACACGGAATCCAAAATTGTCACACTATCTCATGTAAGCATACAGTCAGATTTGTTATCTGAGATACAAACACTTCAGGATGATGATCCTATATTAGTAGAAATCAAAGACAGATTAGAAGGACAATCTGATTTTCAACTAACTTCTGATGGAAGATTATCGTTCAAAGATAGAACTTGTATACCCGATTGTCCGGAATTAAAGAAGAAGATCTTAGATGAAGCTCACAGATCAAGATACACTATTCATCCTGGATCAACTAAAATGTACCAAGATGTAAAGAGGAACTTTTGGTGGCCCAATATGAAAAGAGAAATAGCGGACTATGTATCACGCTGTCTCACATGCCAACAGGTCAAGGCGGAACACCAAAAGCCTGCGGGAAAACTACATCCTCTAGATATTCCTAAGTGGAAATGGGAGGATATTGGTATGGACTTCATCATGGGTTTGTCTAAATCTAAAGGAGGACATGATGGAATCTGGGTTATCATTGACCGATTGACTAAATCGGCACATTTCTTGCCAATCAAAAGCCGATGGTCAATTGATGTGCTAGCTGCACTATACATTAAAGAAATAGTCAGGATACATGGAATTCCTGTCTCAATCGTGTCTGATAGAGATCCCCGTTTTACTTCTCATTTTTGTAAGGGATAACAACATTCATTGGGAACAAGGCTCAACTTTAGTACTACTTTTCACCCACAAACGGATGGTCAGACCGAGCGAACTAATCAAGTTGTTGAAGATATGCTGAGAGCATGCATTATTGACTTTGGAGGAAGCTGGCATGGCCACTTACCTTTAGTTGAATTTGCATATAATAATAGCTACCAAGCTATTATCCAAATGGCACCTTTCGAAGCCTTATACGGAAGGAGTTGCCGATCTCCCATATGTTGGAACGAAGTTGGAGAGAAACAACTATTAGGTCCAGACATGGTAAGGGATACAACTGAGAAGATACAGGTAATCAGAGAAAGATTACAAGTTGCTCAGACAAGGCAAAAGGCTTATGCTGATACCAGGAGAAGAGATCTTGAATTCCAGGATGGAGATCATGTATTTCTTAAAATATCCCCTGGACGTGGCATCCGAAGATTTGGTGTTAAGGGCAAGCTTACGCCAAGATTCATCGGACCATTTGAGGTACTCGAAAGAGTTGGCGAGGTTGCTTATCGCATCGCGTTGCCTCCTCAGTTGTCCGAGGTACACAATGTATTTCACATATCTATGTTGAAGAAGTATGTGCACGATCCGTCACATATTATTGAGCATGGAGATCTGGTGATCCAGAAAGATCTCACATATGAACAGAGGCCTTTAAAGATATTAGATCGAGAAATACGAGCTCTAAGGAATAAGGTTATTCCCATGCTCAAGGTGCAATGGAATAAGAATCCCGAACGCAAAGCGACATGGGAGACCGAAGAATCTATGAAGAAACGATTTCCCGAGTTATTCTAAGAGGTATATGTTCTACACTCTCCACATGTATAATTATATATATATATTGAATTTGGGGACCAAATTCTTTTTAAGTGGGGGAGGGTGTAGCAACCCTAATAAATGAATAATTGAAATGAATTAAAACATATATATTACAGAAGTAATATATATAAAAGGAATAGGGTTAATTGGACGAAATAAAACAAATTAAAAATAACGCCTCTTATTAAGGCGTTAATTTATAAAGAAACGCCTCTATCCATGGCGTGAATAAGGAAAGGACGCCCACACCTACGGTCGTCAGTTCTCACGCGACCAAATGGGTAAGTAAAAGAAACGCCCCTATCTTGGGCGTGTTTTAAAACACGAAACGCCCTTTTTCAAGGCGCTTTTTAAGAAACGCCCTTATGCAAGACGTTAATTAAAGAATACACGCCCTGACCAAAGTCGTTAATTCCGTTCGTGAACCGTTCGAACCCAGGGCTTATCCAGGGAAAGATTAACCTAATCTAGTAAGTGTCTAATAGAGTAAGGACTCTATTAGGGATATACTACCCTCACACAATCACTAACTCTAATAGTACTTCCAAAGTCTTATAAATAAACCTGTTCGGCCAACCCTAAGTCTATTTGGACGAACTACTGCTGCACTGTACGTGAAGAACAAACTGTTCTTCTTATTTTCTTTTGTTTTTCTTGCTTCAGATTATGTGAAGAATAATTATTTTCTTCTTGTCCAGGAAACTCTGCTGCTGCCGTCGAAGAATAGGTAATATTCTTCTATCTTCTTAAAACGTCGATTACAACTATGAAGAATATTAACATCTTCATATTTACTTCTTTTCTCTTCCTCTACAGGTTCTGTAGCGTGAAGATCTCTGAAGAACGATTGTTCTTCTCCTTGTTGTTGCTGCCACTGTTCGTAAGTCGCAGTAGAAGCCTCTTCATCAAAGCCATCATCCGATAGCAACACGTTCGGAGTCCCTATTCTAAACAGAGGATAGATCCTTCTCACAGACCCCTTCACGGTTGTCTTCAAATCAAACTTTAAGGTAGGATTTTCTCAAGTCACTGTAGCCCAAACTAAATTGATACAGTACAATAATTATCATGCATATACATGGTTTGGTTTACTATAGTTTCTGAACGACTTTCTGTTAATTTCTGGAAAGAAACGTCCTTAGCAAGGGCGTGACTATGAAATACACGCCCCAGACTAGGGCGCTACTTTACAAGTCACGACCCTGCCAAGGTCGTCAATTTTGGATTTGACGCCCTGCACACAGGCGTTAATTTCATTTAATCATTAATCACCCAATTGAGTATCTATGAAATAATGATCCTACAATGATGCATGATCACATGTCTTCAAACTTGCTAATTTTATTGTCATGACCATACATTCGTTCTCCATGAATTCTATTATCCTGAAATTATTACTGCCCATGAAAATTCATGGTATCTCTTGAATTCACGACCTGGACTAGGTCGTTTTCCATATGTAAACGCCCCATCATAGGGCGTGAATTAAAAATAAACGCCCCTTACTAGGGCGCGTATCTGTTAAAATCCTGGAATATATATTCTGTGAAAATAAGAATTTAATGATTAACGCCCCTGACAAGGGCGCGTTTTTGATAATTTCTGAAAATAAATATGTTCTGAAAAATATTGTAAATAAAAAGACGCCTGCTACTGTAGTCGTCAACTCTTGAAGAAACGCCCCTGCCGAAGGCGCTTTTTAAATAAATTATTGAATTATTGAAAATTCTGCAAAACGGACCATGTGTAAACGCCCTTCTGTTAGGCGTGAATTACTTGAGAAACGACTTGACCTAAGTCGTTATTTTACTGTAAACTGATTTTTCCTCTGATTTGCTAACCGATGGTTTATATATTATACATATATATATATATCGGCACTATTCTCCACTCCGTGAGTATAGTCCCACTTTTCACGGTGTTTTATCGATCACACTCAATTCTCATTGACATACAAGCTCTCCTTTGGACATTCCGTTCCTTTGGACTGGCGAGTTAGTCATAGAGACCTCCGTAAGACTCCTCGTAGCCTTGGATTCCCTCAAGGCCGACTGAGCTGGTTGTACCCTAAAAACCCATTACACGATCCTTGCCATGTCAATCTAAAGAAACATGGTATACCGGCCCTTATGATTATACAAAGAGTATATCATAAGAAATTCTTGATGGGATGATGATATCATGCCATATCGTGTCATTCTTGTAAACCCCAATTCTATGATAAGAATGAGGGTATCTTGCTTGATCTAATGTTCATGTGGACCTCAATTCTATATAAAGAATGTCCATATTGATTTGTCATGGTACCTAAGTTAAGGGAACCATATTCTACCTAGTTTTATCGACATCGTGATTATACCGTTATTATCGCCATTCTATGTCCTTTGTCATATTTTGGACTCTATTCTATCAAAGTTGTCATACGTGTCTACAAGCTTGATTATTGAAATTCTATATTGGCTATATAAACAAGAGTGGATGTCAAAACACATGATAAATGCCTGCGCATATAGGGCCCGATCTGGTCCTGGGAGGAGCACCCGAAAGTACTTGTGCCCATGGGAGTTAAAATGATAAGGTATCTGGCATTATACCGAGTACTTGACTTGCTTGATTGGACATTCCACACACATCTTGTACTTGAATCGTACTTGACTTTACATGAAATGCGTGGCCCGAAAAAGGGTAATTTACTTGCTTGATACATGATAGCCAAAGTTCTTGACATGACTTGTTAAACGTACTTGCTTGAATACCTGGAATACACTTGTTATCTTGTTGGAAGTTCATGATTAAGTTCATCTTATTTCTTGATATTACCTTCTCTCTATCTTGTCGTTTTATGCGAGCATGCATAGCTTTATTGCATTCATGAAAGATGTAATTACTTAAACCACTTGCTAGTACTTGAGATATAATTTCCTACTGAGCGTTCGCTCATTCCGTTTGTCCCTTTCTACTTTTCAGGTAAGTCCGACGACGATGGAAGTCAATCGGATGGGAATGGTCAAGAGTGAAAGTGATAGAGCTTCTACAAGTGTCGTCTAGTCTTTTCTATAGTTTCCTGAGTCAACTATGTATTCTTTTCCTTTTTATTAAACAGAGTATTGGATTTGTAATAGTCTATCCATTATGAAATAAAGGATTGGGTTATCTTGCTATTTTGCGCATCTCTGTCTTTGAGTCGAATACACGACCACTCTGATTGACATGATTGATATAGACACGTCGCGCATCTCCGGGTATCTTCCGCGCTCGGGGCGTGACATATATAATGGACGACCCCTATATAAGTCGTCAAATTATAAATAAACGCCCCTGAAAAAAGGCGTTAATTTGATAAGTAATGACTTAGATTAAGTCGCTAATTTCCTGTGTAATTATTTCATACAGTTTTCTGTGAACTGAGGGTTTTCTATATCTATATATACATATATATATATATATATATATATATATCGGCACTATGTTCCATTCCGTGAATATAGTCCCATGTTTCACGATGGTTATCGCATTACCCCTCAATTCTCGGTGACCTACAAGCTCTCCATTGGACATTCCGTTCCTTTGGACTAGCAAGTTAGTCATAGAGACCTCCGTAAGACTCCTCGAGCCTTGGATTCCCTCAAGGCCGACTGAGCAGGTTGTACCGTAAAAACCCTTTACACTATTTTGCCATGTCACTCTTTAGAAACATGGTATACCGGCCCTCATGATATGCTATGTGGATATCATGAGTATATTCTTAATGGAATGTGGACATCATATCATTGATATGTTATTCTTGTGGACCTCAATTCTATATCAAATGGGTGACCATCCATGTATATGGATACCTATTTGTTATGGTACCCAATTGGGGAACTAAATATACCCAGTTTTATCGACACTCATGATTATACCGTCATTATCGATTTTTGAACTCTAAAAGCTATTTCCTTGAATTCCGTGGAACCTATCCACAAATCTATCTTGATATCTTACATGAGTTTGTTCTTGGAATTCCATGGCTATACATAAAGTGGTTGTCTAGATATTACATGTAACAATGTCAGCGCATATAGGGCCCGATCTGGTCCTGGGAGGACCACCCGAATTATTTCATACAGTTTTCTGTGAACTGAGGGTTTTCTATATCTATATATACATATATATCTATATATATATATATGTATATATATATATATATATATATATATGTATATATATATATATATATATATATCGGCACTATGTTCCATTCCGTGAATATAGTCCCATGTTTCACGATGGTTATCGCATTACCCCTCAATTCTCGGTGACCTACAAGCTCTCCACTGGACATTCCGTTCCTTTGGACTAGCAAGTTAGTCATAGAGACCTCCGTAAGACTCCTCGAGCCTTGGATTCCCTCAAGGCCGACTGAGCAGGTTGTACCGTAAAAACCCTTTACACTATTTTGACATGTCACTCTTTAGAAACATAGTATACCGGCCCTCATGATATGCTATGTGGATATCATGAGTATATTCTTAATGGAATGTGGACATCATATCATTGATATGCTGTTCTTGTGGACCTCAATTCTATATCAAATGGGTGACCATCCATGTATATGGATACCTATTTGTTATGGTACCCAATTGGGGAACTAAATATACCCAGTTTTATCGACACTCATGATTATACCGTCATTATCGATTTTTGAACTCTAAAAGCTATTTCCTTGAATTCCGTGGAACCTATCCACAAATCTATCTTGATATCTTACATGAGTTTGTTCTTGGAATTCCATGGCTATACATAAAGTGGTTGTCTAGATATTACATGTAACAATGTCAGCGCATATAGGGCCCGATCTGGTCCTGGGAGGAGCACCCGAAAGTACTTGTGCCCATGGGAGTTATATTGATCACGGTGTGACATTGCACCGAAGTACTTGCTTGAATCTACGACATCTCCACTATATCTCTATCTCTCTCTCACGTGCTTGACTTGATTGACTTGACATGACTTGCGTGACCCGGAATGGGCAAAGTACTTGCTTGTTAATAGCCATTATTTCACGACATGAAAGACTTTGTTGATATACTTGGTACTCATTCAAATACTTGAATACTTGAAATTCCCTATCTTGGATCAACAGCATATGTTATTTCCTCTCGTTATCTTGTTCAATTCCATAACATTTTATTTTACATGTTTTACATATAGACTTGCATTTTTTTTTGAAAAAGTTAAATACTTAAACCAATTGCTAGTTCTTGAGATATAATTCCTACTGAGCGTTCGCTCATCAAGCTCTTGTCCCCAAACTTTTCAGGTAATACGGACCATGACTCGGACTCGGATGGGCAGGAGCAAGAGTGACGAGCGTAGAATCTGCAAGCGTCGTGCTACTACCACTTATCGTGTCTTGTCTTCCTTAGTTTATTCTTAGGAGTCTTGTCGTTGGATATGGTGTTATGTCAATGTGTTGTAATAGTTAAGGCTCATGGGCCTGGTTCGTATTGTTAAGTCTTGGAGTATGTGACTTTATTTATGGGTTTGTTATTATCACTGGTATCAGTGTTTGATTATGTTTCAAAAGCTCATCTTATTGCGCACTCTATTTTGATGTCGAAATTCTACTTGCTCTGATTGACATGATTGATATAAACTCGTCGCGTTCTCCCGGGTTCCTTCCGCGCTCGGGGCGTGACAGTTTTTGTGGTATCAGAGCCTAGGATTTCAAGTCCTAGGAAACCCAAGTCCCAGGGATAGGTCTATCCCAAACTGTGAGGATGGGTAGTGCCGTGGGTATAAGTCCTCGTAGGGCATCCGACTACAAATTTCAACATGAAACTAATTAAGGTTCACTACTTGTAGGACTATGGCTGCTGAACGCACACAATGGCGTGAGATGCAACGAACTGTTCAGGGCCTGACCCAGGCCTTGCAACAGGTGGCTCAAGGTGGGGCACACCATGGAGCTGGCGACCTCCATCGGAGTTTTAGGAACCTCAACCCTCCAAGGTTCGCAGGATCATCAAACCCTGAGGATGCAAAGAATTGGATAAAAGAGATCGAACGGATCTTCCGCGTCATGCAATGCGCAGATGATGAAAGGGTGCTTCTAGCCACGTTCCAACTGGAACGGGACGCTCGTGCTTGGTGGGAGTCTTTTGAGGCCACCTTACCCGAAAATCATGTTACTTGGGTCGAATTTGTCGAGCACTTCAATAGCAAGTATTTCTCCGACCGTGTTCAGGAGAAAAAGGCCGCAGAATTTACCGCCTTGAAGCAACGATCCCTCTCGGTAGCTGATTATGAAGCCCAGTTCTCCCGATTATCTAGATATGCACCACATTTAGTGTGCACTGAAAAGATGAAAGCAAGGAGGTTCTTGAATTACGACCCCAGTATATCACCCAGCTCGCTCCCTTGGATATCCAAGTATACTCAGAGATGGTACGTCGTACCCAGTTGCTAGAAGACGCCACGGAACTGTCTGACAAAATCCGTGGTAAGGATAAAAGGGAGAATGTTACAAGCCCCAACACTTTTAAACCGTCTTTTAAGAAGCGGACCAATAATGGAGGCGAACCCTCCAAAGAGAATAAATTCAAGAAGAGCAACAACAAACCTTTCTCCATCACGGCGCCGCCTAAGGAGAATTGTAAATATTGCGACAAGCCGGGTCATCAGGCTGCGGAATGCTGGAGAAGGCTTGGAGCATGCCTTCGTTGTGGGAGTAAAGAACACCGTATTCCCGATTGTCCGATGATGAACGAGCAAAGTGAGCCGGAGACAAAGGAAGAGAAGCATCCGGCAAAGAAGCAAGGACGTTTACAAGCTCTCCAAGAGACGGAACCAACCGAGGGTGGGTTGGTGGAAAGTATTTTGATTGTCTGCTCTAAATCTGCTCAAGTACTGTTTGATACTGGCACCACACATTCTTTTGTTTCAAAGAAATTTGCTGCTTCATTCTCTATGGAACCGGAATGGATAAACTTAGTGATTTCTACCCCGTTAGGGAACGAGTCTGATGTCACTTTCCATTACCCTAATTGTAAGATTATGGTTAAAGGCCACAATTTACCTGCAAATTTAATATGCTTAGATCTGAAAGAGTACGATGTAATTCTAGGGGCCGATTGGCTATCCACCTATCGGGCAACTGTAGATTGTCGAAGTGGAAAAGTAACTTTTGTGGATTACCCGGAGTTAACTTACGTTACTCCCCAGAAGAGATCACCAGTCATCTTTGCTCTTCGAGCCCATAAACTTATCAACAAAGGATGCGAGGCATTCTTAGCATTTGTAACTGCCACAGAGGCTAAGGTAGCTAGACTAGAAAACATTCTAGTGGTTCGGGAGTTCTCCGATGTTTTCCCTGAAGATTTGCCTAGTTTGC
This sequence comes from Amorphophallus konjac, assembly GCA_022559845.1. NCBI lineage: Eukaryota > Viridiplantae > Streptophyta > Magnoliopsida > Alismatales > Araceae > Amorphophallus > Amorphophallus konjac. Next base: position 190,258,268 of record CM040120.1, read on the forward strand.
CACCAGAGAGAGAGGTCTCGTTCACTATAGACCTTGTTCCGGGTGCCGGACCTGTTTCCAAAACACCCTACAGAATGTCCCCCGCAGAATTAAAGGAATTGAAGGAACATCTAATGGAGCTATTGAAGAAAGGATTTATCAGACCAAGTACTTCCCCGTGGGAAGCACCAGTGTTGTTCGTCAAGAAGAATGATGGATCGATGAGGCTGTGCATCGATTATCGGCAGCTGAACCATCTCACTATCAAGAATAAATATCCACTGCCGAGGATTGATGAACTCTTTGATCTAATTTCTGGAGCTAAGTATTTCTCAAAAATTGATCTTCGATCGGGTTATCACAAACTGAGGATCAAGGACGAGGATATTCACAAAACTACATTCCGAAGCAGGTACGGGCATTATGAATTTACTGTTATGCCTTTTGGACTAACAAATGCCCCTGCAGCTTTTATGCAGCTTATGAATAGCATCTTTAGACCACATCTGGATAAATTTATTGTGATTTTTATCGATGATATCCTGATATATTCAAAGTCTGAAGAGGAGCATGAAGTGCATTTAAGAATAGCATTGCAGATATTGAGGGATAATCAATTATATGCCAAATTTAGCAAATGCGAGTTTTGGCTAGAAGAAGTGTCCTTCTTAGGACATGTAATTTCAAAAGATGGAATCTCAGTGGACCCCGCAAAAGTTGAAGCGGTAAAGAATTGGGAACAACCAACAAATGCAACAGAAATTAGGAGTTTCCTTGGTCTTGCTGGTTATTACCGGCGTTTTATTAAAAACTTCTCAAGGATTGCAGTACCCCTCACCAGGTTGACCCGCAAGGAAGTGCCATATGAGTGGAATGAGGAGTGTGAACAAAGCTTCCAAACATTGAAGGACCGTTTGACCACTGCTCCAGTCTTGGCCCTTCCTATTGAAGGAGAGAAGTATGAGGTATATACCGATGCTTCCGATATTGGCCTCGGTTGTGTGTTAATGCAACAGGGGAGAGTTATTGCATACTCTTCCAGGCAGTTGAAGAAGCATGAAGAAAACTACCCGGTGCATGATTTGGAATTGGCCGCGGTAGTATTTGCACTAAAGATCTATAGACATTATCTCTACGGAGAATAATTCACAGTATTCTCCGATCATAAGAGCCTCAAATATCTATTCTCTCAGAAGGAGCTTAATATGAGACAACGTCGATGGCTGGAATATTTAAAGGACTTTGATTTCACTATTCAATATCACCCCGGTAAAGGGAATTCGGTAGCTGATGCCTTGAGTCGAAAGCCGAGAACCCTTATAGCCAGCTGTATGATACGGGAATGGAAACTATTAGAGGAATTCTCTAGATTAAATATAAGCACGGACCAGGAAGGTGGGTGTATTACACTCTCTCACATGAGTGTGCATCCAGATTTGCTATCTGAAATCAAAAAGTTGCAAGATGAAGATCCTGGAATGATTGAACTCAGGGAGAAACTAGATCAATGAATCGGGTTCAAGATAGCAATTGATGGAAGACTAATGTTTCAGGAAAGGACATGTGTTCCAGACTGTCCTGAGTTGAAAAGGAAGATTCTAGATGAAGCTCACCGCTCTAGGTATACCATTCATCCTGGAGCAACTAAGATGTACAAAGATCTAAAAAGAACTTTCTGGTGGCCGAACATGAAGAGGGAGGTAGCGGACTTTGTGTCTCGCTGTCTCACGTGCCAACAAGTGAAAGCGGAACACCAAAGGCCCGCCGGAAAGTTACACCCCCTTGATATTCCCAAATGGAAATGGGAAGAAATTGGTATGGATTTCATCATGGGATTGCCTAAATCTAGAGGCGGACATGATGGTATTTGGGTAATCATCAACCGACTGACCAAGTCGGCACATTTCTTGCCCATTAAAAGTCGATGGTCGGTTGATGTTTTGGCTGCATTATATATTAAGGAGATTGTGAGATTGCATGGAGTCCCAACATCAATCGTGTCTGACCGAGACCCTCGCTTCACTTCTCATTTCTGGAAGGGTCTACAACAATCTTTGGGGACGAAGCTCAACTTCAGTACTGCTTTCCATCCCCAGACCGACGGTCAGACTGAGAGAACAAACCAAATAGTTGAAGACATGCTACGGGCTTGTATTATTGACTTTGGCGGAGGCTGGCATGATCATTTGCCCCTAGCCGAGTTTGCATACAACAATAGTTACCAAGCCAGTGTACAGATGGCTCCATTTGAAGCCTTGTACAGTAGGAGTTGCCGATCTCCTATATGCTGGGATGAGGTTGGCGAGAAGCAACTACTAGGGCCTGATATGGTAAGAAATACAACAGAGAAGGTTGAACTTATCCGGGAAAGACTCAAAGTAGCACAATCCGGACAGAAATCTTATGCAGATAATAGAAGAAGGGAATTAGAGTTCCAAGTCAGAGACCATGTTTACCTCAAGGTCTCACCCGATCGAGGAATAAGGAGGTTCGGAGTTAAAGGCAAGCTCACACCAAGATTCATTGGTCCATTCGAAATATTGGCAAGAGTAGGCGAGGTAGCCTATCGTCTTGCTTTGCCTCCTCAATTGTCGGAAGTGCACAACATGTTCCACATTTCCATGCTGAAGAAGTATGTACACGACCCTTTCCACGTCAAAGGGACTTCACAGGGGACTTCAGAGGGACTTCACATACGAACAGAAGCCAATGAAGATTCTTGATTGAGAGGTCCGAGTCTTAAGAAACAAGACCATTCCCGTGGTAAAGGTACAGTGGAACAAATGCTCGGAACAAGAAGCTACACGGGAAACTGAGGAATCTATGCGAAAAAGATATCCAGAATTGTTCTAAATCGTAAGTACTCTATACCCTCCATGTCTCCATTTCACGCAATTGAATTTGGGGACCAAATTCTTTTAAGTGGGGGAGGGTGTAAGACCCCAGATAATTAATAAGGAATAAAATATTCCAAACGAATAAAAATAATTGATATATATGATTAGAGGTACTTAATAAACGTAAAACCATCCAAGAGAAATACATAAAATTGGGCCAAAAATAAATAACGCCCTTCCTTAAGGCGCTAATTAAATAACGCCCTCTCTTAAGGCGTTAGTTGTATAAATAACGCCCTGATCATGGGCGCTAATTCATACCAAGAAAAAAAATAGAAATTTAGCGCCAAAATATGGAAAATGTAAAAGACGACCCTAGTTAAGGCGTCATTTTATAAAAACACGCCCTCTGGTGAGGGCGCTACTTAATGAAAAGACGCTCTTGTCTCGGACGTCTCTTTCCCCGAGAGTTAAATTAAGGCATGCTCGTTCGCTGCATGGCCTGTGTTAGGGTTCTCCGATGCAAATGGGAGCAGGCGGCTGCTATCTTGGAAGGGGTGAGGTCCATGCATAGTAGGTTTAAAACCTTACCAATCTTGATCAAAAATCCCTTCCGTATCTGAGCATTTCAATCCCCCAGAACCTACACAACCCTATAAAACTACGTCTCCATCGATCGTAGCAACGTTACTGCTGCATCGACGCCATCCTGCTGCTACGAATGCAAGTGAGGAAGGCTTCTTCCTCTTCTTCCTATTAACTGCAACGTGAAGGGGAGCTCCCTCTTCTTCATTCTTCTTCCTGTTGATGAACGTGTGAAGGCGTTCCTCTGCTTCCCCCATCATCCTACTGAGGCCTGCACTAGACCACATGCATTCATCGTCATCATTTTCTTCCTCCTGTGAACCACGAAGTGCATTCTTCATCCTGCTGTTGTTTGAGACAGACCATCGTAAAAGCTTCAGACCTTCATCCTGTTCACCAGATCATCCACAGAGGTAGGTTATCTCAAGTCTCGTAGCCCAAACAAGCATAAATCATGATCATATTGTAGGTTTTCTCAAGAAACGTAGCCCAAACTAGCATAGATTATGTAATAATATCATCCATAATCTCCTGCATATAGTCTTATTGCGTTTTCAAAGGTTCTGTAAGATTTTAAAATAAGCGACCCTGCCAAGGGCGCTAATTTAAAAGAAGCGACCCAGCCCATGGCGCTAATTCAAGATCTGACGCCCTACCCAGGAGTCGTCAATTCTTTGAAATTATTAAATACTCATGTTTAAAAATTTTATATCTATGAAACCATGAATCCAATCTAATGCATGATTATACCCCTTGAATCTTGCTATTTTTCTTGTCCTGATCATGTAACTTGTTGTCCCAAAATTATATTATCTAGAAATTTTCACTGTTCATGTGAAATCTTGGATGAACTTGAATTAACGACCTGATACAGGCCGTCTCTTATAGAACTGACGCCCCACCAAAGGGCGCTAATTTAAAAGTAACGCCCATGTCCAAGGCGCGTTTTTGTCAAAATTCCAGAATATAGAAATTCCTGCAAAATAGAATTATATAATGGACGACCCCTGTATAAGTCGTCAAATTATAAATAAACGCCCCTGAAAAAAGGCGTTAATTTGATAAGTAATGACTTAGATTAAGTCGCTAATTTCCTATGTAATTATTTCATACAGTTTTCTGTGAACCGAGGGTTTTCTATATCTATATATATATATATATATATATATATCGGCACTATGTTCCATTCCGTGAATATAGTCTCATTTTTCACGATGGTTATCGCATTACCCCTCAATTCTCGGTGACCTACAAGCTCTCCATTGGACATTCCGTTCCTTTGGACTAGCAAGTTAGTCATAGAGACCTCCGTAAGACTCCTCGAGCCTTGGATTCCCTCAAGGCCGATTGAGCAGGTTGTACTATAAAAATCCTTTACACTATTTTGCCATGTCACTCTTTAGAAACATGGTATACCGGCCCTCATGATATGCTATGTGGATATCATGAGTATATTCTTAATGGAATGTGGACATCATATCATTGATATGCTGTTCTTGTGGACCTCAGATCTATATCAAATGGGTGACCATCCATGTATATGGATACCTATTTGTTATGGTACCCAATTGGGGAACTAAATCTACCCAGTTTTATCGACACTCATGATTATAGCGTCATTATTGATTTTTGAACTCTAAAAGCTATTTCCTTGAATTCCGTGGAACCTATCCACAAATCTATCTTGATATCTTACATGAGTTTGTTCTTGGAATTCCATGGCTATACATAAAGTGGTTGTCTAGATATTACATGTAACAATGTCAGCGCATATAGGGCCCGATCTGGTCCTGGGAGGAGCACCCGAAAGTACTTGTGCCCATGGGAGTTATATTGATCACGGTGTGACATTGCACTGAAGTACTTGCTTGAATCTACGACATCTCAACTATATCTCTATCTCTCTCTCGCGTGCTTGACTTGATTGACTTGACATGTCTTGCATGGCCCGGAATGGGCAAAGTACTTGCTTGTTAATAGCCATTATTTCACGACATGAAAGACTTTGTTGATATACTTGTTACTCATTCAAATACTTAAATACTTGAAATTCCCTATCTTGGATCAACAGCATATGTTATTTCCTCTCGTTATCCTGTTCAATTCCATAACATTTTATTTTACATGTTTTACATATAGACTTACATTTTCTTTTGAAAAAGTTAAATACTTAAACCAATTGCTAGTTCTTGAGATATAATTCCTACTGAGCGTTCGCTCATCAAGCTCTTGTCCCCAAACTTTTCAGGTAATACGGACCATGACTCGAACTCGGATGGGCAGGAGCAAGAGTGACGAGTGTAGAATCTGCAAGCGTCGTGCTACTACCACTTATTGTGTCTTGTCGTCCTTAGTTTATTCTTAGGAGTCTTGTCGTTGGATATGGTGTTATGTCAATGTGTTGTAATAGTTAAGGCTCATGGGCCTGGTTTGTATTGTTCAGTCTTGGAGTATGTGACTTTATTTATGGGTTTGTTATTATCACTGGTATCAGTGTTTGATTATTTTTCAAAAGCTCATCTTATTACGCACTCTATTTTGATGTCAAAATTCTACCTGCTCTGATTGACATGATTGATATAAACTCGTCGCGTTCTCCCGGGTTCCTTCCGCGCTCGGGGCGTGACATGTTGAGTCAGGAGACGCACCCGATTGCATATTTCAGTGAGAAGCTGAATGACGCAAAACTGCGATACTCTACCTATGATAAGGAATTCTATGCAGTTGTTCAGGCTCTTAGGCATTGGAGGCACTACTTATTACATCAGGAGTTTATCTTATACTCCGACCATGAGACTTCGAAGTTCCTCCATGCCCAAAAGAAGCTCAACGCGCGTCACAGCAGATGGGTTGAGTATCTCCAGTAGTTCACATTTGTGCTCAAGCACAAGGCTGGAGTGGAGAACAAGGTGGCTGATGCCTTGAGTCGGCGTGCATGTCTGCTGACTACCATGAGTACCGAGGTTATTGGGCTAGAGAAGATGAGAGAGGCATATGTTGATTGTCTTGAATTTGGTCAGATCTTTGCCGCTCTCCAGGCCGGACCCTCGAGAGATCATAGTGATTATGTGCTTCAGGAGGGTTACCTCTTTCTTGGAGGCAGGCTTTGTGTTCCCTGAACTTCGGTTCGCGACTTCTTAGTCTGGGAACTTCATGCGAGATGTCTGGCCGGCCACTTCGGTTTGAACAAGACTATCGAGGCTGTCGAGCATAGGTTCTATTGGCCAAGTTAGAGAGATGTTGCTCACATTGTGGCCCAATGTCGAACATGTGTTATGGCCAAAATGAAGAAGAAAGCTCAGGCTTATACACGCCTCTTCCCGTGCCTGATGCCCCGTGGCATGATGTTAGCATGGATTTCATTTTGGGATTGCCACGCACCTCTCGGAAACATGATTCGGTCTGTGTGGTAGTAGATCGGTTCTCGAAGATGGCCCTTTTCATTCCCTGCTCTAAGACTTTGGATGCTTCGAGGGTTGCTCGCCTTTTCCTTACTCATGTGGTGTGTAAGTTTGGGTTGCCTCGTACCATAGTGTCTGACCGTGATGTTAGGTTCACCAGTTATTTTTGGAAGACACTGTGGCATATGCTAGGCACTCACCTCAAGTTTTGCACTGCATACCATCCCCACACAGATGGTCAGACCGAGGTGGTCAATAGGAGTCTGGGTGATCTTTTGAGGTGTCTTGTTAGGGACTGTGTAGGGGATTGGGATCTCATGTTACCACTAGCTGAGTTTGCATACAATGATTCGGTCAACAGGTCTACAGGTATGAGCCCGTTTGAGATTGTTACAGGTCATAGGCCTAGGAAACCAGTGGATCTTGTTTCCATGCCCATTCATGCACGAGTGTCAGAGTCTGCCGAGTCATTTGCTAGGCATGTTAGGAGTCTGCATGATGACATCCATTGTTACATTGAGGCCAGCAATGCACGGTACAAAGAGTTATCCGATGCCCACCGACACCACCGTGAGTTCCAAGAGGGTGATTATGTCATGATCAGGGTTAGACCTGAACGGTTTCCCTCTAGAACGGTCAAGAGATTGCAATCCCGTGGAGCCGGTCTATTTTGAGTGTTGAAACACATCGGATTCAATGCGTATGATGTGGACATGCCTGAGGAATATGAGATAAGCTCTACTTTCAATATGTAGGATCTAGTTGCTTATAGGGACCCAACGGTGATCCCTAGTGAGCCTTTTGAGCCGTCTCCCCCTCTTGAGAGTGACCCCACACCTGAGTGTCCACCACCAGCCTCATTTCCATGGCAGCGTGAGTATATAGATCATATACTGGATGAGCAGGTGACTATTACCAGGAGTGGATCCTACCCGCGCTACCTAGTGCGATGGAGAGGGCGACTTGCCACCGAGGATACGTAGATCACCGGGGCAGAGTTGTAGAGGATAGATCTGGACCTACTAGAGCGCTACCAGAGTGATCCCGACCCTTACTCGACAGGGTCGAGTTTCTCCCACCCAGGGAGAATTGGTGCGGACACCAGAGCGAGCGAGAAGCATGAACCGGCTAACCATTGGTACCGTACGTGCAGCACCACTCGAGCTACATCGGCTTCCCTTTGGCTTGGAGACAGTCTGGAGTCTCTGTTCTGAGCCCTATCATTTTTAGTATTTATTGGGTTTTTATTTGGAATGTATTGTGTACTTATTTGGTTTATTTGGGTTAAATAGAGTGTAATTAGGAGAAATAAATGGGTTTTCTTGTGAAAAGGGGCCACCTAGGTCCCGCGGGCCCCCTCACCCCGTTCCCCATTGGGCCACCTAACTTCTAGGGACCCATAGGGGCTGGCCCATTGTCCACCTTGGATATTGGACCATTGGACCAAAGAGGAAAAATTCTTTTTTTCTTTTTTAAGGGGGGCGTCCCCTCTTTTGGCCTTATTAGACTAATTTTTTTATTTAGTTTGACCACATGGGGAAAAATAGTTTTTGGTATCTCTAATGTTCCCCTCACCCACCCTAGATCTAAGGGTAGTCTTAGTCATTTACCATGGGTGCCCATTTCATATAAAAGCTTATATTTTTCCATTTTCACCACAATTAATGAAAGAATTAAAGCATTTTTGTCCAAGGAGCCAAGGGCCGCCCCCTCTCTCTCTCCTCTCTCTCCCCTTGCAGCTGTGAAGGCTGCCTTCTGAGGTGTGACTCCTCCCCTATCAGTGTGTGAAGATCGCCACAGCCGCCGCCGCCGCCACCATCGAGCCGCTGACGCACCGCTGACGCACCGCCATCGCCGGAGTACTGCCCATCGCGGGACAACAAGCTGAAGGTTGATTTTTAGCTCCCGACCCCGTGATCTGTTGGATCTTAAAATTTCAGGGTGAGTTCCGAAGGTTGATCCCACGTCCCACCTAAAATTGCAGATGTTCCTCACTTTGTTTTCCTATTTTCCCATTTAGCTTCCCACAGCCCTCAAGATCTGCCCCTGTGCAGTCTTGTGTTCCAACAACCAACCCTTTCACCCATGAGCCCCGCTTTCCGATTTCAGAATGATCTAAAATTTGAATTGGGAGTTCTGTCCACCTAAACCATCACCCATAAATTTTTTTGTGATTTTAGTAATTTTATTTCCCATCCAAAAAAACACTGTCTTTTCCCAAATCTGTGCTGCCCCTTACAGTCCAAATCCGACCCATCTTTGTTAGAAAATCCATTTCCCATATCAAACCTCACCCAAAAATACAAAAAATTATCCACATCTTCCTCACTTCCCCCTCTAGCTTCCATAAAAAGTCCATCACCCAGATCCAAGGTTTCAGCCGTGGTCAACGCACTTTCTCAGGCAGATCTCAATCTACCCGGCCAGATCTGAGACTGAGTACAGTCCTATTTGAAATTCAACCATGGAAAGTATGGCCCCAACAAAATTCCTGTAACACCAGAGGGTTGAAGTACTTCGAGTTAGCTTCGCATTGGCGCTAGTCTCGCGTCGTTCTGACGTCGGGGCTGATCACAGCAATTTTTGTCGCCGGATCGCGCAAGCCTGAAACAGCAGATCAGCTCAGGGGCAGCAAGCCTCAACGCTTGACAATCAGAGCCGTCTCACCTTCCACAAGGTGAACCAGTGCAGTCGCTTCACATGGATCGTCCCTCTAGGAGTCCTCTTCGTAGCAGTACCAACCCCGCCTCAGTCGGCCGTCCGAGCAGGTCGTGGAACCCATAACCGTCAGCCCGCGCCGTCTGGATAGTATCCATTTGCAGCTTGTCCGCACCGACGGAGCGATTCAAAACACTGCCTATCAACCCAATTTTTATCCTCCTGAATCCCACTTGTTACCTATTACCTTCCAGCGTGGAGTGGGTTTAAAATTTATAATTTGCTGAAAATTATTTAACCTGGAGTTTGAATTTGGTCGGGGTTGTCTTCCCCACGCCTGATGCATGGAGGTAACGGTCTCAACTTCTTGTCATTTTCTTACTTAGTATATGATTATATGTCGCTGCTTGAGTGCGTTAGAATTCTAGCTCGTGAGTTCATATTCATGACCGCTGTGAGAAAGGGAGTGAACCCGTCCCGTGACTCGACCCGAGCACGGAAGTGAGTTTTTTTTTTTTTTAAAGCCAAGTCATCAAGTGGCATAAGGGAGAGTGCACCCCCATTCCAAAGGAATGGAATGTTCCCACTCCACCAAATTACCACATGATGCTTTATTTTATTGATTTTTCAAAGGAATTACATTGCTAGAAGGCATAGCCTTTGATGTACAATGATAAAGTTCAAAATATCATCCTATACAAGCTTTCTACGAAAGTTAGGAATGCCTTTGGCATCTGCTATGGCATATCCTTTCGCTCTTATGGGCAGCTCCCAAATTGAATTGAATTCTTGATTGCATCCGGCCTGCACAGCATGGTTGGCAAGTGCATCCTTTAGCTGGTTCCCCTCTCTATATGAGTGGATAATGGGGCAATGAAAAGAAGAGATGATTTGTTGCAAAGAGTCCCACCACGGAATAAGAGGCCAAGGAGGGTCATTTTTGTTTTTCAACAGCATAATTAAGGCCATAGAATCTGTATAAATGGCTTATAAAATGATGTTATAGTGTTGTGCAAGTCGAAGGCCATCTAAGAGGGCTCGACCTTCTGCCACCATATTAGATCCAACTCCGTAGAAATAAGAAAAACCGAGCTTTAACTGGCCATATTGATCCCTGAAACATCCACCTCCCCCAGCAGAACCTGGATTGCCTTTGCTGGCTCCATCTACATTTAATATGAAATCTCTGTCAGGAGCTTTCCATCGGACAAGGATGAATGTTGAAAGATGGCTGCTAGTTGATATACCAAATCCTTGCAATACTATCCGATATTCTCTGCTAGTTCCATGTTTAAATTTGATCTGATTCATAATAAATTGTGTATCAGTAATGATTTGTTCCAAGGACTTTTCTGGATTAGTTCTTATCCCTTCATACCTGGCTTGACATCTGAGTTTCCATATTTCCCAAACTATCATTATAGACACTAGCAATGAAACAAATCCTTCGGGTTTATTCAGATCAGCCTCAATAATAATGAATCTTAACCTTCTGCAGATAGTGGGAATTTCCAAGCAGGAGGAAGTAACCAATGAGGAGAATTTGGACCACAGGAAATTAGCTATCTCACCATCAATGAATAAGTGATTTTCGTCCTCAACTTCATGGGAGTTTATACAGCACACATAGCTGGAAGCAATGTTAATCCCACATTTTTGAACTTGTTTATCCACGGGGACTGCATGCTTCAGAAGTTTCCAACAAAACATAGATGCCCGAGGAAGGAATTTTAAGTTCCAAATTTTGCTATACATTATATCCTGCCTCTGTGACTGCTCTGTAATAAAAATGTATGCAGATTCGATACTAAATTTATTTGAGTTGGTGAGGGACCAAACTGGAACATCTTCACCATTTTGTATAGGGAAACTCTGTACTGCACCTCTCAACTGTTTATTTACCAAATGTTGCCAGACTGTATGTTGAAGATTAGCCATTGCATCCTGAATAGAGCAGTCTTCAAGGATATGAGAGTTCTGTATATTAAGAGTGTCAGACAGAGGCTTATTATTGTACCAATTGTCTTTCAGAAAATTAGTGGAAGCTCCAGTAAAGATTATCATTCAGGAGTTGGCTAGCAGTATGTTTTGAGCCTTCTCAAAATCTCTTGTTTTTATGCCAGCAGGGAATGGAGTATTACAGTCTGATATATGTAAGCCATTAAAATATTTGCTTCTAACAAACCTGGCCCAAAGTGAATTACTGTGGACTGATTGCCAAAGTGACCTGACATAAAAACACATTTGCATATCAGATTGGCTTCGGATGCCTAATCCACCCTCAAAAGTGCGACAACACATTTTATTCCATGATACCCAGTGCTTCCTATGGGCATTTTCATATCCCTGCCAGAAAAAATTGGAACATATACTCTCAATTTGTTTAAGTATGGTATATGGAATAGAAGCTGCACTGGCACTGTATATAGGAATAGAAGCTAGGACCACACAGATCAGAACTAATTTTCCTGCCTGGGACAGCAGTTTGCTTTGCCATCCATCCAGTCTGGCATTAATTTTATCAATCAAATACTTGAAATGAGGAATTTTTGCTCTTCCTTTAAAAAGAGGGATGCCCAAGTACTTAATACTACCAGTTTTGTGCTGATAGCCTGTCAATCTGCTTATTCTATCTATGGAGCTTCGAGGCATCTTTTTTGCAACCATGAAACATCTTTTTTGGGCATTTATTTTTTGACCAGAGGAACTTTCATATTTTTCCAAAAACTGCTGTAGCTGTTTAAGAGATGAAACTCCACCATTCATGAAAATTATGGAGTCGTCAGCATAAATGATATGTGAAATCTGTTGAACACCTCGAGGTAGGTGGAAATTTTTGCACTGTCCATTATGAAAAAGATAATGCAATCCCCTGCTTAAGACTTCTTCTGCAATAATAAAAAGGGCAGGGGCTAAGGGATCCCCTTGTCTAACCACTCTGGAAGATTTGAAATAGCCACGAGAAACTCCATTGAGAGAAATAGAGAACCAACAATTGGATACCATTTGGGCAATTAAAGAAATAAATCTATTAGAGAATCCAAATTTTCCCAGAACCATGAATAGAAAATCCCATTCTATCCGGTCATATGCTTTAGCCATGTCAAGTTTGAGTAGCATATTATGACCTCTGACTGGTCTATCCAACTCCATAAACATTTCCTTGGCCAGTAAGAAATTCTCAGTAATTTGCCTTCCACTAATGAAACCACTTTGCTCATTTGATATAATGAGAGGCAGTATATTTCTAATTCGATCACAAATAATTTTGGAGACAATTTTGTATGTGAAATTGCATAAACTCACTGGCCTAAACTCAGTAATTGATGAAGGATTATATACCTTCTGAATCAGACATAAAATAGAATAAGTGACACCTTTGGGTAATCCCCATCCTTGAAAGAAGCTTTGAACGACTCTAACAACATCATCTTCAATAATGTCCCAGTAGTGGATGAAAAAGCCCCCACTGAATCCATCCGGACCAGGGGAACTATTTCCAGGTAAGGAAAATACTGAAGCTTTAATCTCCTCTATCAGTGGAACAAAACATAACATTCTGTTTTGATCCTCAGTTATCATCCGAGGAATCACAGAGAAAAGATCTTCATCTATGTTGTGATCTTCAGTTGTTAATAGGCTTTTAAAGTAGTCCACTGCACCATTTAACAATATGTCCTGATCCTCCACCCATTCATCATTTATCTTCAATTTATGAACATAGTTTCTCTGCCTTTTGACCTTAGTATAATGATGAAAAAAATGAGTGTTTCTATCTCCATAAGACATCCATTGTACTCTAGACTTTTGATACCAAAATATTTCCTCTCTGGCCAGAATAAGGCGCATGTGAGCATTGGCCTTCTGAAGATTAATTCGGTTATCCACAGTTGGATTGTCATCAAAGCAGGATTGAGCTATATCAACCTATTCAGCAGCAGCATCCTTTGCCTGATTAATATCTCCAAATACTTCTTTATTCCAAATTCTTAAAGCTATCTTCAAATCTTTCAATTTCCTCTGAAGGGAATGGAAAGGGTGAACATCAGTGTGAGTGCTTTTAAACCAATGCTCTTTAAAAAATTTCAAAAAGCCTTCATGCGTATGCCACATTTGCTGATAAAGGAATCTCCCTAGGGCAGACTGCATAGGAGCCATTTGTATGAGCAATGGAGCATGATCAGAGGGACCTCTGTTCAGATGCTTAACAACCATATTTTGATTTGATTGAATCAAGTAAGAATTTAATAGCACCCTGTACAACCGAGCTTTAATGTGGGAAGACCCAGTCTGATTATTTGTCCATGTAAATTTGGATCCAATGTAACCAGCATCAATCAGTCCCACAGTGGATATAAAGCCTTGAAAATCTGTCATAGAAATTGTTGAAGAAAGGGAACCACCCATTTTCTCCTCAGGAGATACAATGCAATTGAAATCCCCTCCTATGATCCAAGGAGTATTCACATTTTGGCTAAATTCCATAATAGAATCAAATAATTCTCTACGATCTCTCGCATTGCAGGAGGCATAAATCATAGTGAGCAGTAATGTATCAGCATTATTTTCTTTGTAGGCCACAGTCATGTATTATGTATGTAGTGCTATAACATCAAAACATATATTAGGCTTGTGAAATAGCCAAATCTTGGAGAATTCTCCATTATTTCCAATGAATGACAATAAATTGATACGTCGAGCCACATTTTGTGCTCGCGTTATTTTGATTCTGGGTTCTGATATAGCAGCAACACAGATATCATAATCTCTAATATATTGAGCCAAGCTTCTAACAGTAGCTTTATTCCCTATGCCTCTTACATTCCATATCAATGCTGAGTTAATCATGATTAATACTGAAGTTTGAGTGGGTAGCTAATCTCTTAGCCTTAGCCCTAGTTAAGCGAGCATCATTGAACAGTAGACCTGGAAGAACAGAAATCTCATTTGTTTTCAAGTCTTGGGGAGGAAATTTACTTACATTCCCTTGACTGAGCATCTTTGAGTTCTCCATATTTGAAAGTGTAGATATAGCTTCCGAACTAACCATACATACAGTAGATATAGTGGCTGAGGATTGCTTAGACAACTCATGTTGTATTGTGCCCTTGTTGCAATGGATTGAAGGAAGCTCGATTGAAATCAAATCCTTCTCTCTTCGTACTAAATCAACTGTTAATGTCTCTGCAGTGACATTTGCACAAACATAAGATGAGGGACCAACATGTCCTACTTGGTCCGGAGAATTTGATACAAGGATTGGTTGCTGACAGTTATCAACGAGCTTGTTCTCTCCACTGAGTGATTTGTCTTTTAATATTGCTTCCTCAGATTCAGAATCATCAGCTAATGGTGAAAATCTATTAATATATGTAGCCATAGCTTTAACACTAGAAGAGTTGTGCATCCGGGGCCTATATTCCTGACGATTCACTTTTTGAATTGCATAAGGAGCATTGTTATCCAGAGATTGATTGTGTACTAATTTGTTACTCTGCTTTTTTTTGCATTGGCTTTCCATGTGTCCAATCTTATGGCAGATCGAGCATAAGTGTGGGACTCTGTGGTAGCTGATTTTCTGCCAGAAACCACCACCTTCCGAGCCAATCCATATTCGGTCTTTCCGTTGCATAGATAGATCAAGTTCTACACAGACCAAAGCCTCCGAGGTTTCTATCATGGCAGAAGTTGCTTCATGTATCCGCAAACGTATCCTACATTTCCTGCTATAGATCTGAGCATATCATCATGATAAAAATTTACCGGTAAGGACGGAAAGCCAATCCACGCAGGGACGATCGACGGATCAGAGTCGAATTGGAAGTCCCGCGACCATCTAAAAAACCGGAACAGAAAACCTTTAATGTATAAATTTTTTTGAATCAAGATTTTGAGCAAATCTTCTTCACATTCCAGGCGAATCAGAACATGTCTGGCATTTAAACGGCTAATAATAAAATCAGAGATTTAAGAGCACTTTGCTATCACTGCATTCTGAAGGTGTTCGCAGGAGGCTTGGATTTCTTCTGTGGGGAAGAAAACCGCAGGCTCTCCCTGGTCCGTGTACCTCGGAACTTTCACCTGAAAAACCATCTGCTGCCGAGGCTTGGTCTCCATTAGAGCTTGAGCGAAAGATTTCCGTGAAGCCGTCTTATTCGCATCCTCATATCTATTCTCTGCTATTTCCAGAGGAGGTGAAATCTCTCCCGCCGTACCGGGCATGGCCGGCGGGAGGAAGACGAAGGTCAGAAAAATGAATTGGCAGGAGGGAAAAAACCAGAGCTTCTCACTCTAGAATTTAGAGAGAGAGTATTTTCAACGGAAGTGAGTTGACCACTCTTGACTCTGTCGATTTCTCAACCGCACGGATCTGCGTTTCCCTCGCTTGGGACGACGAGTGAGCTAGCATTTCTATTTACAGCATATATCCCATAGGAACTCTTTGTGTCGAGTCGAGGAAGTTCTATTGTTCGCTTGTCGCTGGTCGCGCCGTCACTTAGAGTCCAAGGTTCGCATCATTTGGCGTCGGGTCCCTCATTCGTCCCGCATCATTGGATGTATTTTTATTTTGTTTAATATAATTTTTCAGGATGTACAAAAGTTGAAAATAGTCAATTTTTAACGGATATGTCGTCAAAATTTTTTAGAATACTCGCTCCATTCAAACCACAATTTAGAAATAAGCTCATTTCTGAAGTAGGTATCATGATCTCTCTCTTCTGGAGAATCAGCAGCGACAAACCTGTATGTGTAAACCTTCTTGGTCTATCCTGGTCTAAAAGCAGGACCAATGGCTTGGCGAGATACCAAAGCTATTGTTCATGCTTTTAGACCAGGACAGACGAGGAAGGTTTACACATACAGGCTGGTCGATGCTGATTCTCCAGAAGAGAGAGATCAAGATACCGACTTCAAAAAAGAGCTTCTTTCAAAATTATGGTTTGAATGGAGCGAGTATTCTAAAAAATTGGTGTCTCAAAGGATTCTAGTGCCGAAACTTTTCAATCAGATGAGGGTGACACTGCAGAGTTGGTTGCTTCTAATCTTCATCTGATCGAATCTGCCGAGCCACTTCGGTTGTGTATAGTGGACGAAGTGGAAGAAGTCGATCCAACTGAGCTAAATGAAGCAATTGTTAGGCAGGAGGAGGAGTCTGAGAGAGGGGATTCTTCTGCAACTAGTGATGGTGGAGGATGATCCAACGGATATCTGTTGATTTGTAATTGTAATTGTAAAAAATGACACATTTGAATTAATGTAATTGTAATTTCTTTTATTCATTGAGTTATATGTTGTATGGATTTTATCGGGGGATGTGTGTTTTATGTTGAGTTGTGTAGGTTGTGTGTATAATTATAGTTTTAAAGGGTGAAAAATGGATAACAGAAGTAAAAGATATGTTTTGAAACGAAACAAATGCGATGGCTGGAGAGCGATAAGGGTGACAAATAGATGTTATGAGTGACAAATAGCCGTTAGCAGTGACAAGTAACTCTGTAACGGTGACAAATATCTCATGGCAGTGAAACATGAAGAAACTCAAGTTCGTTTGAAAGGTTTAACCGTGTATGTGTTTCCTAACTCTACCAACACATATCTGAAGCTTTCCTAGTCATCAAACTACACTGATTAAATGAAGCGAAACGTTTATATTATTTTTCTATCATTTTTCACAATTAGGTGATTTTATATTATTGTTATAGTGCTACATTTATTAATTATCAATTTTATATTTTTTTATCAATTTTATAATTATTTTATTATTATACTGGTACATTTATTAATTATCATTTTTATGGTCTTTGTCATTTTCATAATTATTTTACTATTATTATGCTATTACATTTATTAATTAACATTTTATGTTTTTTCTCACTTTCAGTTATTTCATTATTATTTTATCGTTACATTTATTAATTATCATTTTTAATTTTTTTTGTTTTTATCATTTTCACATTTATTTAACTATTATTATGATGTTACATTTATTAATTATCATTTTATATGATTGTTATCCCTTTCATAATTATTTTATTATTATTATTCTGTTATATTTATAAATTTTCAATTTGTATGGTTTTTTGACATTTTTATTTATTTTTTTATAATTACATTATTATATTTATTAATTATCACTGTTAGACAGAAATAAGAACAAGTTTTGAAGTTTTGGAGCCAGTAAGTCAGATAAGCCAAAATCAAGTGCGACGGCTAACACCGCATAGTGGTGACAAATAGTCATTAGTGGTGAGAAATAGGTTTCAAGACTGACAAATGTCTCCTAAGGGTGATAAATGGATAACAAAAGTAAAAGATATATTTTGAAGCGAAACAAAGGCGACGACTGGCTAGCGATAAGGGTGACAAATAGATGTTATGAGTGACAAATAGTCGTTAGCAGTGACAAATAACTCTATAACGGAGACAAATAGCTTAGAAAAATTGGAAATACCAACGGTATTATCCGACTAAAAAGTTTTCATCGAAAATACCTTAGAATGATTCGACTTTCATGGTTTGTTTGTTATTTTCTTGCCTATGTGATAAATTATTTTATTTATTGATTATCATTTTTTATAGATTTTTTTATTGTTATATTTATTTTCTCTTTTGGGTTCACCTTCCGTATGTGAGAGCAGCGAGTAAAATGAATGATAAGGGTGATGAATGCATATTATTGGTGACAAATAAGTTGACAGAGACAACAAATGCACATTAGTGGTGACAAATAGGTTGACAGGGGCGACAAATGTGCATGAGGGGTGACAAAAGGCTCTTAACGGTGAAAAAATGCACAAATGTGACGGCTCTCAGCGGCAAAGGCGGACGGCTTCTGCATGCTATAAGAGTGAAGGATGCTTATTAGTGTTGACAAATAGATCAACAGGGGGGACAAATACGCATGAAGGGTGACAAATGGATCCTAACGATGAACTATGAGCATGAAGATAAGCCCTACTAATATTAGAACCATCGACAAACCCTGCTACTTATAGCGGAAGAACTCCCCTTCGTAAAGGTGACCCCTACCTGTGATGGATGGTATCCTTCATTTGACGGCAATCACATCACACAAAGATCAAGCATCCATCATGCAAAGAAAGGTTGCAGAAAAAGAAATTATATTGATAGGGGAAGAGGGTAGAAGCGGTTACTCGTCCTCTTTGGGACGAAACCTGTCAGGTTGGAGGCTCAACACCCCCTTGTTACAAAACAGGCGGTCCACCTTCGCTATGGCGTCCTACCACCCTTCTAGGTACCCATGCTTGTATTCCTCTGAAAAGTCACCGTCGATGCTTTCCCATGATGGCTAGTCCGGCACTGGCAGGCCTTCCTTTCGGAAGCACGGCCTTTTGGCGGGAACCTGCTCTGACGAAGAATCTGACTTCTCAGACGATGACATCTTCACGAGAGTGTCTTTGACCGCCAAAGGAACTCAGGATGTCCTTAGGGTTCCCCACATAGTCTATATTTATAGGAAAGAGATAAAACCCCCAGCGGGCACAAGAGTCTTCGTGCCTTCCCAACTTTATGGAAATTGAAGCAACGGGACCGCGACGATCGTTCCATCTCCCCCAACTTTTCTAACTCTCGGTCCTTCCTTTTTGTCAGTCATGAGATCACTTGGACCGAGGTTCCTTTCATCCGGATACATCAGCCGCATAGTAGACGAGAGGCCGGAGAGAGATACTGCAACGGCTAACACCGCATAGTAGTGACAAATAGTCATCAATGGTGACAAATATGCTTTAAGGCTGACAAATGTCTCGTAAGGGTGATAAATCGATAACAGAAGTCACAATATGTGATGACGCGAAACAAAGGCGACGCCTAGCGAGCAATAAGGGTGACAAATATCTCGTTATGAGTGACAAATAGCCATTAGAAGTGACAAATAGTTCTGTGACGGTGACAAATAGCTCATGGCAATGAAACTTGATAAAACTCAAGTTCGTTTGAAGGATTTAACGGTGTCAACTTGTAAAATGTCTAGTACATTATTTCCCTATGTAGACCATGTATAGTACACTTCCTTAACTACAACAACAGTAATAACAAAGTAACTAATATGAAGAGGAGCAACACTACTAGAGTACGTAATAGAAGAACAACAATACAAGGCACATTTGACATTTGTGTAGTCTGTTGGCGTAGTGCCTGGTTCCTTGAATCATAGTCAGGCGCGGGACTTGCATGATATGTAGGCATGGGCCTTTCCTGTAGTTGAGGATGATCAACATACGTATGCCTGCTTTTGCCAACCCCATTTATAGCAGCATGTGCTTCCTCTACCGAGTGAAAACCCTTATAACGAGCTCCAAGGTATCCATTCACTTGGACAAAGCATTCGGGCCAACTATAATATACACCAGGTTTGCGACCAACCCACACTACATAGCATTTATACCTTCCCATTTTCTGAACCTCAATTCTCTGCCTGTAAGGTGTTATAAAAGACAATAGGTATCACAGGCATAATAATTGCAGCAAATTTAATATGAAATCCAATCCATAAGAGCAAGTTTGTAGATCAGAAAGTATGTAGGATTAAGGTTACACTGCATGAAGCATGATATAGTGGGGTAGGGGATTTAAGTCTGCCAGTTCAAGTGCATGAACAAGGTTTATGTCATGTGAATTAACACCCAATCAACACTAAGCAATAGTATGCCTTAATGTGATGGAATAAAATTTGAACATATTTACATGCTTTCCTAGCAAGTAATTACAATATAGAAGTACATTTCCGTGTGCTCTTATCAAAGCAAGGTAGATGTTAGGTCCAATACAGTGTATAGAGCATACACAAAGCATGGTAGAGGTCCAACGAAAAATAATACTTGTGGAGAGGTTAAGAACAAAATAACCACTACATCTGTTTCATATGAAACTATCTAGAGCATATCATATACGAACATATGAATGGCCTATAAAATGCATAAACATGGAAGAGGATTAATAAAAAGGAAGAGGGCATCTACAGTAGGAACCAGTGATGACAAGGGACCGAGAAGGACACAGGGGAGACGGGCACTTCTGCTGGGTAAGCCACCGCTACGCGCACTGATGAAGGCGATGACATTGCAGAGGAGCATTATGAACTTAAAATAGAAGAGCGGGTGTCAATGTAGGGTCATGAGCGGGATCGGTGTGTCAATTTAACACATCGCTACAATGGAGGTGGTAACACAGCCCCTCGGGAGTAGAAAAAAGGGGAACATCGGTAACCCTAGCCGAACGATCGTCGCTCAATCGGAGCATATTGCAGAGGTGATTGGACAAGATAGGGTGTAGGCAAATACACTGGATAAAGGTGAAAAGGCCTATCAATGGCAACAACTAGATCTGCATAGTAGACAAATACACTGGTAAGGGTGAAAAACAGATCCTAGAGCTAACCAATGAAAAGTAGAAGGAGGGAAAGGAGGAGTCAAGTTCACAAGAGGACAAAAATGTGAACAGTGTATCAAGAGTTTATAGAGCAATCAGAAGAAGAACGAAAGGACTTGGTCAATGCCAAGACAGTCAATGTCGACTCATCAAGGTCAACGCCAATCAAAGAGGACTCCAGAAAGCTCAACTTTTTCTTGACTACAGTCATGAGGTCCTAGTCAAAGTCAAAGGTTAATGAATAGATTAGTCAGCTACAGTGATCCAGGTCAAAGACAAGTAGCTAATGGAGGGAAAAGAAGGCAACGGCCGGTCATGTGGTAAGATAAGAGTGATAAATATGCAGTAAGGGTGACAAATAGCCCGTATGACTGACAAATAGACGATAAGCGTGTAAATTAGCCAGTAAGGCTGACAAATGGGTTGAAAGGGTGAATCACATGCTCGGTGTGTCTGGCACACGCTCAACTCGAAGGCTAGGGGCCCAGGATTTGCACGTGATCTGAGGCTACCCTATCAGAGGTATATTCTCTCTCATGGGACAAGGATATTTCCATATTTCAGCCTGATCATCTATTATTCACCCTTTGTCACCTCTTTTACACCAGTAAGGCCTATTTTTCACCATTGGCAACCTATTTGTCACCCTTAAAGCGTAGCCAAAGCCCTTTTCATCCAGCGGGTGACTTGGGTTTTTCTCTTCAGCAGTCTGAACTAGAGTCAGCTCCATGGTCGACTCTAGTCGACACTTGTACAAGTAAAGCCTTCATCTTTTCACACTTTGGCCTAGTTCCTTAACCAAACTTGAATCTGTCTTCAGAAAACTCATTGATATTCATGAATTAACATTATCAAGCACACACATTAACATCATTAAAACATATAAAACTTTGAAGATCATAATGTATGATAAAAGAAATATCAATGAAGACGGGTATGCCACATTCTGAGGTTTGAGACGTGAAATATTTAATATCTTGTATTTTCAAAGGTAATGAGGTCGGCCCCAAGCTGGGCTCTAAACATATTACAATCACCCTCATTAAATGACCATGATGTCTCCCCCTTCCTCGACAATTCTTGAACATATTTCAGTACATAAATGGCACAGTTGAGGCTTCATCTGCCTGTTGGGGACATTCGTTGTCGAATACAAGATCACATTTCTCAACTCCCTCGAATGTCCCATAGAGCTTCAGAGACCCCCGTACAACTGCAGCCTACACATGAAAGGTTATAAATTATTAAGGAATAATTAAAAGATAATATAAATATCTATGATTTCGGGTACATGGATAAGAAAAAGTACCCAATTTCTTGTAGTGGCATCATGGATGGCCATACCTCTCATGGAATTGTAGGAGACAAAGCGGTGATTATCCGTGTCAACAGCAAGTAGATGCCAGTGACCTCCAGAGTGTAACACGAAGAATAAATATTTGTTCTTATGCAGTTCTGATAATTCAGCATTCTCGTAGGCGGACTCCAACAATTCGTTGGATTTTTCGTAGTTGGTCGCTGTCCTGCCGTTTATGTGATTCACTAAAGTGGTGAGAAAACAAACCCACTAATCAAAGGTGTCAGATTCAATGAATCGTGAGTGGAGGAGGTACATCATTACGTCGATCACCTGCAAATTAACAATCACGATTCTATTAGTAGTAGAAACACAAGTTAAGGGTAGGGCGAGTGACAAAAAATTTCATAATTTTCCAAAAAAAGTACCGTATCATCTATCATCTGGATGTATAATAGATCAATGACATGATGCCGGTTCAAAACAATCTCGTTCTGTAATTGAAATATGGGGCCACTATATTGGACAAAATTTTTCATGGTAGTCAGAGTAAGGCGAATCTGGATAATTACAGAAACTATAAGAGGACAACTTACTCAATATCCCACGAGGCACAAGCATCAATGAATTCATTCACAATCGTGTTATCTGTCGGCTTCAGCCAGCCTTTGCATATCCAATCAGTACTATGTATGAGCTTTCTGTAATGGCCAGCTTCATCTCCCTTCTACATTTATGCCAATATACCAATCTTAGTATCTATACTGTAAGAAGTAGGAACAACGCATACTCACCTTCTTCTTCCACCGTCTTACAGTTTTCTTTACAGGTGCCCGCCATTTCCTCACAGGCTTCTCGTCCCGTTGATGAAGGGACTGAGAAAAGATACCTTGACGATGGTCACTATGCTCATTCGTCGCCTCCATCTGAGCTTGGATATCGCCTTGCACATCCTCTTCAGGGGCTGCCTTAGATGGCACAGTATCATCCATACTTTGTTGAAGGGGCCTCGGAGGTGGGACATCGGCGGCAATGTCCATTTCAAAGGTTTGACATATACTTTGCTCAACATTTTGAACCCCTAGCACTTCCTTGACAGGGGCTGCTGGAGGTGGCATGACATCAACCGTCACGTATTCGATGGGCCTAGGAGGTGCTGCATCAGCGGCAATGTGAGCCTCTTGTACCCTAGTCAGAAAGAAGGCCCTCATTTCCTCAAGTAGCTGCTGCTGGATCTTCAATGTAGCGGCAATATCTTGTAGCACAGGCATGCATGGAGATGATGAGGACATATCCTGAGCACTGGGTCGGGTCATCATCTGACCGCCACACCCCGTGTCCCTTTCACTTGGCTCAACAAGGAGCCCTTTGATCACCTGCATTTTAAACCACATCACTTCGGTTATTCATTAATGTTGAATGACAAAGAAGAAGTTTTTAGTACTCAATATACTTGTTGGCCTCGCAGGGATCCAATGAAGAATTTTAATTTCTTATCTAGGAATGGCTCCCACATAAATAGTCAGGGGAATTCCACCTGCCTTAGTTGCTGTCGCACCCTCGTGTGCTCAAAAAACCATACCTATAATATGAAATATATCAAGTTATTTTACAATGTAATAGAATTAATGATTGACACATTAATTATTACACAGCAAAAATAAAAAAAACTGACAGCAAGTGTTGTAGAACAACCAAATATAAATGTATGGGCCTGGGATGCATCCCCGACTCTTCTCTTAGCACGGTCAATTGTACCTGACCTTCGTTTCTGGACCGCCAATACTAATTGCTAAAACTTGTGCATCGTTATCTGTTGCACGGCGGCTACCCAATTTTAATCTGAAACTTTGTCAATGTCATCTAAGCATGATACCATCTGTTGTGGACAAGAATGCGTTGACCGTGGACAAAGGAAAGTGGATAGTAAGAGTACAATCCACAGTCGGACAGTGTCAGCCACATCCTGCTCTTAATCGGACCCAACAATTTGTTGGATGAGAGAGCACACTTTCTTCCGGTCAAATGTTGCTGCGAATCCAAATCGATGATGCAACTTCGACTTCTGTTTCGCATATCCATAATGTTGAACCGGCTGACCGGAGCAAGGTAATCCTAAAATTATGCCCACATCTTCCACACTGAATGCGACGTCCTTACTACCCATACGGAAGTAATTTCCTCCACTATGGGTGCAAATAATCTCCTCCAATAGTGTCATGGTGAAGGTGACGGGAGAAGCATTGTCAACATATGGACCAAAGGGTGTGGTCCTCATCAATGACTTGTGGCATTCCCGAAATGCCATCTGATCCCTATCCTTCATGTAAATGTCCATAGAACACCGGGCGGAGATGACCCTTGTGTTCACTAGATTCAAAAAAATATGTAAACAAGAAATTTAGTTAATTGGCTGATCAAGAAATATAAAAAATATTAAGAGTAAGACAAGGGTGACAAATGTATAGACAAGGGAGTTTAGGTGTGGAAAATAGGTGCTTAAGGGTGACAAATGTATGAAATTCGGAGACATGTAGGTCTAAATCTGACACAAATAGGTAGATATAAGCATGGCAAATAAATAGGTTGATAAGTGGGGCAAATAGCTATGTAAGGGAGATAAGGAACCACACTACCTTTAACTTGTCATCCTGAAGTGGTATGTGAAACGTTTCTTCTTCGGCCCTAGGAACCGGTACAATTTCCTGAGATGCAGGTGGGACATCCAGTTTACGGCGGACGGAGCATTGCATGGGGTCTCCTTCGGCTCCATGGCTGTCAGTGATGAAAGAGAGCTCACAATTCAGGAGTGCTCGAATAGCAAATGACGGAGAGGTCGCAAATGGCACCGTGAGGAAGACGAGACGCTGAGCACGATGGAGAGACGAACCGGCTTCTGGTAGGTTGCGTAAGAGCCAAGACATGATGGGAGGAGTAAATAAGTAATTGTGGATTTTTAATTTCAACGATCTTGTTCGGCGTCAACATTTTTGTTGATGTGGCCTGCGACGTTGGATTGACGGTAATACGCGAACAACACCCACGCGTGGCCAACGTGTCCCGTTTTCCACGTGGACCAATTGGAGCTTAAGGGCGACAAATGTGTCTACACGGGTGACAAATGCATTAGCAAGGGTGAAAAATACCCTACTAATGGTGAAAAATAGGGCTCAATAGAGACTAGGCTGACGCGCGGCTTTCAAGGTAGTGTAAGAGTAAGGGCGACGTCTTGTGGGCTTTAGTTGTGACAATTAGGTGAGTGTGGGTGACAAATGCTCAACTGGAGTAACAAATAACTTCCGTAAGTGTATCGATGTTAATCGTGAGGTGCCGGGTTCGAAACAATGTTCTGCCGTGTTTTCATTTATATTTTTAAATAAGTTATATTAAAAAAACTTAAGGAAACCTTAAGCTGAAGCTAAGATTCGAACCCGGAGAAACCCGTTCAAACGGCAGAACAATAAACCAAATGATACAACATGTCATTTCAATTTGTTTATTCCATTATATATATATATATATATATATATATATATATATATTATAGTTTTCCGTATCGGTATGCAATGTCCAATCTAGTCTCGAGCTGTGGCCGGGACGACCGATTCGATAGGGATGGCCACACCTGCCCCGAATGATGTGCACCTAACTCAAGGGCCACATTTATTATGCACCTGAGTGCTTCCACGTGGCATTCCCCGCGAGGAGCCCGAGCTCCCAAAAATTCATTATAGACGTGACGGTAAATTCAAAACACATGAGTTTGACGGGGGCACGGAACAATAAGGAAATGGTCAACATGAGACCGATACACCTTTGAGTACCTTTTCGCACCCCGATATAGGCCTTTCAAGGTTGCTAGGCTTTTCAACACGCTGTCTCTTCCTTTTATAGAAATCGACTTATCGGCCATGCAGCCCCATTGCTTGGCAATTAATCAAACGTTTTCCCCTCTTATCGCCGTGATCGACCTTTATGGCACGGCAGGTCGCCAGTCCTGACCCGATGCTCACCATCGTCTGCTTAGTGATCAGAAGGAGCGCACCTTCGATTAGTCCAGACCATTCCAGTCTTGGAACCTAAACACATTGTCACACACAAGTGATTGGCACGACCTATCGTGAGTAAAACCGATAAAAGATACAATGATATTTGATTATGGCACCTGAGTGCTTCCACGTGGCATTCCCCGCGAGGAGCCCTAGCTCTCGAAAATTCATTATAGACGTGATGGTAAATTCAAAACACATGAGTTTGATGGGGGCACGAAATAATAAGGAAATGGTCAACATGTGATCGATACGCCTCTGAGTACCTTTTCGCACCCCGATATGGGCCTTTCAAGGTAGCTAGGCTTTTCAACACGTTGTCTCTTCCTTTTATAGGAATCGACTTATCGGCCATGCAGCACCATTGCTTGGCAACTAATCAAATGTTTTCCTCTCTTATCACCATGATCGACCTTTATGGCACGGCGGGTCACCAGTCCCGACCCGACACCCACCATCGTCTGCTTAGTGATCAAAAGGAGCGCACCTTCGGTTAGTCTAGACCATTCCAATCTTGGAACCTGAACACATTGTCACACACAAGTGATTGGCACGCCCTATCGTGAGTAAAAACGATAAAAGATACAATGATATTTCATTATGGAACCTAAGTGCTTCCACGTGGCATTCCCCGCCAGGAGCCCTAGCTCCCGAAAATTCATTATAGACGTGACGGTAAATTCAAAACACATGAGTTTGACGGGGGCACGGAACAATAAGGAAATAGTCAACATGGGACCGATACGCCTCTGAGTACCTTTTCGCACCCCCGATATGGGCCTTTTAAGGTAGCTAGGCTTTTCAACACGCTGTCTCTTCCTTTTATAGGAATTGACTTATCGGCCATGCAGCCCCATTGCTTGACGATTAATCAAACTTTTTCCCCTCTTATCCCTGTTATCGACCTTTATGGCATGGCGGGTCGCCAGTCCCAACCCGATGCCCACCATCGTCTACTTAGTGATCAGAAGGAGCGCACCTTCGATTAGTCCAGACCATTCCAGTCTTGGAACGTAAACACATTGTCACACACAAGTGATTGGCATGACCTATCGTGAGTAAAACCGATAAAAGATACAATGATATTTGATTATGGCACCTGAGTGCTTCCACGTGGCATTCCCCGCGAGGAGCCCTAGCTCCCGAAAATTCATTATTGACATGACGGTAAATTCAAAACACATGAGTTTGACGGGGGCACGGAATAATAAGGAAATGGTCAACATGTGACCGATACGCCTCTGAGTACCTTTTCGTACCCCGATATGGGCCTTTCAAGGTAGCTAGGCTTTTCAACACGTTGTCTCTTCCTTCTATAGGAATCGACTTATCGGCCATGCAGCGCCATTGCTTGGCAATTAATCAAATGTTTTCCCCTCTTATCGTTGTGATCGACCTTTATGGCACGGCGGGTCGCCAGTCCCGACCCGATGCCCACCATCGTCTACTTAGTGATCAGAAGGAGCGCACCTTCGATTAGTCCAGACCATTCCAGTCTTGGAACCTAAACACGTTGTCACACACAAGTAATTGGCATGACCTGTCGTGAGTAAAACCGATAAAAGATACAATGATATTTGATTATGGCACCTGAGTGCTTCCACGTGGCATTCTCCGCGAGGAGCCCTAGCTCCCGAAAACTCATTATAGATGTGACGGTAAATTCAAAACACATGAGTTTGACAGGGGCACGGAATAATAAGGAAATGGTCAACATGTGATCGATACGCCTCTGAGTACCTTTTAGCACCGTGATGTGGGCCTTTCAAGGTAGCTAGGATTTTCAACACGATGTCTCTTCCTTTTATAGGAATCGACATATCGGCCATGCAGCCCCATTGCTTGGCGATTAATCAAACGTTTTCCCCTCTTATTGCCGTGATCGACCTTTATAGCACGGCGGGTCACCAGTCCCTACCCGACGCCCACCATCGTCTGCTTAGTGATCAAAAGGAGCGCACCTTCGGTTAGTCCAGACCATTCCAGCTTTGGAACCTTAACACATTGTCACACACAAGTGATTGGCACGCCCTATCATGAGTAAAACCGATAAAAGATATAATGATATTTGATTATGGCACCTTAATGCTTCCATAAGGCATTCCCCGCGAGAAGCCCTAGCTCCCGAAAATTCATTATAGACGTGACGGTAAATTCAAAACACATGAGTTTGGCGGGGGCACGAAACAATAAGGAAATGGTCAACATGTGACCAATACGCCTCTAAGTACCTTTTCGCACCACGATGTGGGCATTTCAAGGTAGCTAGGCTTTTCAACACGCTGTCTCTTCCTTTTATAGGAATCGACTTATCGGTCAAGCATGATTTGACGTCCCGCTCCGGGATGTCTCGACTCGCACGTCCCGACCCCACCCAAGTGGTGGGCGACGCCCAGGTCGTGGGTTGTGACCGGGATGCTTCATTATTTTAATATTTTATTTTTTATATATTGTATATATAAAGATTATTTTTTTACTTTGTTATATTATTACATATATATATTATATATAAAGAGTCTTTTTTAATTTAAAAGTTTTACGAGATGGATCAACACGGAGCGAATATGCACCGACCCGACCCGTCCCGGGTCGTGACCGGGACGGGCGGGTCGGTCGAGACCGCAAACCCTACTTTCAAGGTAGCTAGACTTTTCAACACTCTCTCTCTTCTTTTTATAGGAATCGACTTATCAGCCATAAAAAAGTTGAAAATTTCTAAATTATAGATCTGAAAATATTAAATAATACTTTTTTTAGATCTAATGATATTTTTTACTGAGGGAGATTTTATCCTTTTATAGGAAGAAATGAATGAATGATAAAAAATCACGAATGAATGAATGAAAACATGGTGCCAAATGAAAATATGGTGCCAAATAAAAAGAGACAATAACAAGCAGACGACCCCTCTCCTTACCTCCTTAGTCCTTCCCCCTTCCTCCTCCTTCAACCACTGCATCCCTTTCCTCTCTCACGATCGCACCCGCCTCTCAATCTCTTACTCGGGGGCGGTGGAGTGGCGAGGGAGGGCGGAGGTGAGCTCCGGCAATGGCGACGGTCAAATTCTTTCCGGCGGACACCCCCTCCACCGTAGGTATTCCCCTCTCTCCCTCTCCCGTTGGCCCCCCTTCTTGAGTACATATTATTTCCCAAGTAATATGTACTCAAGAGTTGCGTAGAGATTACTTTTAAGTAAACCAACTGCTCCTTTGAGAATTTTAACCTTCATGCCTGATCAACAAGATGAACCTTTTTCTCCTTATCACCCATTGTACTCTTACAAAAACAGATGAAATTCCAAGCCCCTATTTTTATTGGGAGGGTGGGAAGAGGGATGTGGGTATAAATGTGTGTGCGTAAATGTGGATATGACCCTTTTTTATTTTTGCCCCTTCAACACTTTTGTTATGATATATGTGATTAGTATACTTGGATGTGAATTAAATTGGTAGACAGGTGTTGATGCCGATATGTAAGAGAATGTGTATGTGAATGCGAGTATGTTAATGATTTTTTCCAGAAGATGATGTCGATGTCAACCACAATGTGTGAATATAGAAGTGAAAGTGGATGTGGATATGGATGTATATGTGACCAAAAAGGATGTACAAGTGTGGAAAATAGTCAATAATTAGGGGAGATGTACACGATATTTTCTTAGATGTAGTGATAAGATATATTGATATGAATTTTTTAATATGTTAGGTAAATATGGCTAGAATTGATCGTTCATGAATGAATCACAGAGTAGTTGATGGAGTGGTGTCAGAGGAGTTTAACGATGGAGTTGATAGTTTTATTCAGTTTGTATTGGGGCATCTAACAACAGTGGACCAGTGTGGTAGTACATCCGATGTCCTTGTTTACGTTGTAAAAATAAGAGATTTCATTCACTATGGGATGTGCAAGCTCATTTATACAAGAAAGGGTTCATGAAAGGTTATATGAATTGGGTGTGTCATGGTGAGGAGTTCTGGTCGTATGAGCCCGGCAATGTTGCAAGCACAAGTACCTATGCAGACATGGTACTCGATGCTGCTAGCCCTAACTTTAATGTACAAGGGGAACGCGTGTACAATGAAGAACCACCAAATAAGTCAGCTGAAAGATTTTATTAGTTACTTCGGGATGCTGATGAGCCACTGTGGGATGGTTGTGAAAATCACACTCGGTTGTCTGCTGTCTCACAGTTGTTGAATTTGAAATCCGAACTTCACCTTAGTGAGAGTTGTTTTGACCGTATGCTCCTCCTTATAAAGAGTATGCTGCCTCGAGATGAGAAACTATCTGAAAATTTTTACCGTGCAAAGAAGATGGTCAATGAGTTAGGGCTTGAATACCAAAAAATAGATGCATGCCCTAATCACTGTATGCTATATTATGAAGATAATGTAGATAAAAGATCATGTGATATTTGTCAGCATGATAGATTTAAACCTAAGAGAGGGGATAATTCAAAGTAGAAGGATGTGCCTTACAAGTCACTGCGATACTTCCCTCTCACGCCCAGATTATAGCGGATGTATATTTCATCAAAGATAGCTCGACATATGATATGACACACGGAGAGAGTAGGTCATGTAGATGATATAATCAGTCATCCCGCCGACGGTGAAGCCTAGGCTCATTTCAATCGTACGTAAACTGCTTTTGCTCACGAGCCACGCAATGTTAGGTTAGGTTTATGTACAGACGGCTTCAACCCATTTGGAGGTTCAATGGCATCTTACTCATGTTGGCTAGTGTTCATGACGCCGTACAACCTTCCGCCGGGCATGTGCATGAAGCGAGAGAACCTTTTCTTAACTTTGGTGATTCTATGTCCAAAAAATCAAAGAAAAAAATTGGACATATATCTCAGGCCACTGATTGATGAGTTGAAAAGATTATGGAATGATGGAGTTGTTACTTATGATGCATATAGAAAACAAAATTTCACTATGAAGGCTGCATTGATGTGGACAATAAGTGACTTCCCTGCATATGGAATGCTATCTGGCTGGAGCACACATGAGAGGTTGGCATGTCCTTACTGTATGGCTGATACCAAATCCTTTTTCCTAAAATATGGTAAGAAATCATGCTGGTTCGATTGTCATCGACAGTTTTTACCAATTGACCATCCTTTCCGAAGGTAAAAGGACCGATTCATTAAGAATAGAGTTAAATGGATGAAGCAGACTTGGAACGGATGTCTGGTCGACAAATGGCAGCACCGGTGCAAAATTGACCAGATATAGTGCAATTGTCGTGTAGTACATGACATCTTCATCGATTTGGGGAGTATCACAATTGGGTGAAGAAAATTATCTTCTGGGAATTGCCGTACTGGTCAGCCTTTTTGATATGGCACAATCTGGACGTCATGCATGTTGAGAAGAATGTCTTTGATAATGTGTTCAACACCATCATGAACGTGAAAGCCAAAACAAAGGACAATGCCAAGGCGCGAGCGGACTTGAAGATACTTTGCAAAGTTGGAATTGCGGCCGGTACAGGGTAAATTTATGCAACCTAAAGCAGCTTACGTTTTGAAAGACACACAGATCAATGAACTGTGCTAGTGGCTGATGCAATTAAGATTCTCTGATGGATATGTGTCTAACATACCCCGTTGTGTGAATGTCAATGAGGGAAAAATATATGGATTGAAAAGTCATGACTGCCATGTGTTCATGGAGAGACTTCTGCCCATTACATTCCGTGACATATTGCCAAAGCCTATATGGGGATCATTGACTGAGTTGAATCCGTTTTCTAGGATTCTATGTGCATCAGAACTCAAACTTGGGGATGGGCAAACTATGGAATAGAATGTGGTCACGACGGTATGCAAGTTGGAGAAGATATTTCCCCCTACGTTCTTCAATTCCATGGAGCACCTGATTATCCATTTGCCATACGAGGCCAAAGTTGGAGGACCGGCCTAATTTCGATGGATGTATCCATTTGAGAGGTAATCAGTATGTATTTACTGATTATTTGACAATAGTTACATGTGTCTATCATTGTTAGTGTATGTCATTGTCATATGAATTGTTGTCATAGGTGTATGCATGACCTGAAAATGAAGGTTCGCAACAAGGCTAAAGTAGAGGGTTCGATTACTGGGACGTATATTATTGAAGAAATTTTGAACTTCTATTCGATGTACTTCGAACCTGAAATTCAAACATGCCGCAATCGACCTCCACGTAATGATGATGGAGGAGAGGTGAGTCCGTTCGACCAATTTTTTATATTTAAGTATCCAGGACGTGCATGCGAACGTTGTTCAAATCGCATATTAGAGGACAGAGAGTTGTTGGCCGCAGAGATATATGTTCTCCTGAACTGTGCTGAAATTGAACCTTATATTGAGTGAGTCATCAACCCTGTAGCTCCCGAAAATTTATAAGCATCTTGACATTCTTCCTCCCATTTACGGTGATGTTGCATTCATCATTATAGGCAATTTGATTCAGAATAAATTACTCAATGTCTACACCTCAATGACATGGAGGTTCAAAATGAATGAGAGAGATCTTTTGCCAGATGGCTTAAAGGTCAAGTAAGTGTCAATCTATCAATTCCACAAAGCTTGAGGTGTATGCACGTATCAAAAGAAAAGTAATGTGGTTTATATTCATAGGTTGAAAAAGGTTATGTTACTGATGAAAGAGTCCGGGTGATAAGTTATGAACCTTCGATGGTCGCACATGCCTATCCAAGATTTTTTGTGAATAGTTATAGATTTTACACCAGAGATTATGGACGAAATAAGTCTACGATGAATAGCGGCGTATGCGTGAAATGTAGTACATACAATGAAAATGATCTTGATTACTATGGTATTCTTGAGGAGGTCATAGAATTACAGTATCTCAGACAAGACAAGTATATATTCTTTTTTAAGTGTCATTGGTTTGATCCTCATTCAGTTCGAAACGACGCAATATATGGGATTATCGATGTCAAACATAGATCAAAATTGAATACCTATGAGCTGTTCATTTTGGCCGCACAAGCCCAACAAGTGTATTATTCAAGTTATTCATCGCCCAAGAATAAAGATTGGTGGACAGTTTGTAGGGTAAAACGAAGGCTTGTGCCTAATGATGAGTTAGATCTGATTGAAACTATCTCAAAGGATTCTAGTGCCGAATTTTTTCAATCAGACGAGGGTGAAACTGCAAAGTTGGTTGCTTCTAATCTTCATCTGATCGAATCTGACGAGTCGCTTCGGTTGTCTATAGAGGACGAAGTGGAAGAAGTCGATCCAACTGAGCTAAATGAAGCAATTGTTGGGCAGGAGGAGTCCTCTGAGGAGGAAGAGTATGAATCTAGTGAGAATGAGGAAGATGACGAAGATGAGGTTGAGTTTGATATATCTTCAGCATCTAAGATGAAATAGATAATGATTGAATATTTTGTAAGAAATTTAACATATATGCACTTCTTATCATTATTATATGCCACCTTTCCTCGTAATCAGTTGTGGAGTAATATTCACTACTTTAATTGTTGTCAATAATTATATGGTTCGAGGTCGTACCGGATCTTCGAGGAGAGGTGGTTCCAGGAGGGGTTCTACCGGTATGTTTATTTAAATTCTTAGATAAATGAGTAGTGAATATATGGACTTTGTTTTGGTAATGATATTTTATGTCTATGCACCAGGTTCACAGAGTACACCACCCCCACCACCTGTTGCGGGTCTGTTTATTTAAATTCTTAGATAAATGAGTAGTGAATATGCACATTATTTTGGTAATGATAGTTTGTCTCTGCACCAGGTACACAGATTACACCACCCCCACGACCTACTACTGGTATGTTTATTTAAATTCTTAGATAAATGAGTAGTGAATATGCACTTCATTTTGGTAATGATAGTTTGTGTTTATGGCACCAGGTACACAGATTACACTGCCCCCACCACCTGTTGCGGGTCTGTTTATTTAAATTCTTAGATAAATGAGTAGTGAATATGCACTTCATTTTGGTAATGATAGTTTGTGTTTATGGCACCAAGTACACAGATTACACCGCCCCCACCACCTGCTACGGGTATATTTATTTAAGATCATTCATGAATGAGTAGTGACTTAGCACTTTGTTTTGCTCATGATATTTTAAATATATGCACCAGGTACGTAGAGTGCACCGCCCCCACCAACTGCTACGCGTATGTTTATTTAAATCCTTAGTGTTTTGGCTCCATGTTTTGATGCTATCAAAATTTAGATTCATGTATACTCTTCATGTGAATAGTCAATGTGTTTTGTTGATGTAGAATCATCGATAGAACTATAATGATTTTGTGTGTGTAGTTTACTTCTAAATTGCACAAAGAACAGGTTGACAGTTGCACATAGAACAGGCTGAAAGCCAATTATTTTCTCAAGAAACGAAGAAAAGTCAACGGGGTAACGTAGTCAACGCACAGTCAATGGAGCTAAGACAGTGGTTAACCCAAGTCTATGTAGTCAAAGTCCGAATTCTTTAGAAATGATGAACAAATCTATTAAGATTCATACAAGGGAAGACAGAAAGATAAGGCAGACAAATGACTCATTAGTGGTGACAAATAGGGAGGTAAGGCTGACAAATAGCTCTCTACGGGTGAAAAATAGGTTGTAGCACTGAATATGTGTGAAGTGTTGAAGCTGCATGAAGGGGAAGTCCACTTGTGTTTACCCGCCAGCAGAAGAAGCTAAGGACGACAAATGCACACATAAGGCTGACAAATAGATTGCTATGGGTGATATATACCCTATTAAGGGTGAAATATAGGTGTCAACAAAGACATTAGCCTAAGTGCTTAAGTGTTCGACGTATGTTCTATGCAAACTCTTGTTAACATATTATTCATTATGTTTTAAAATTAGGTAGCGCCATATTTTTTATTTTAATTTGGGCATAGTTTTTAATCGGGGGATATATTCACCACCCCTCTATATCCTATCCTTCCACACTTCACTTAAATAAATGAGTAGTGAATATGCATTTTGTTTTACTCACGATATTTTATGTCTCCGCACCAGGTACACAGAGTGCACCACCCACGCCAACAACTGCAGGTATGTTTATTTAAATTCTTAGATAAATGAGTAGTGAATATGCACCGTGTTTTGCTCACGATATTTTTTGTTTACAGGTTTGAGTGCTTCTACATCAGGTCTACAGAGTACACCGCTTCCATCACATTCTACTGCTATGTTTATTTAAATTCTTAGTTAAATGATAAGAATTCTATATGTTTACTTGTTGAAATTTTTTATTTAATAATGAGCTAAATTCTGATTAACTACTTCTATTTTACTTGTAACAGGTACGTCGGGCACACCACCTGCGATGGTTGGCTCGTCCGCCCACCCGGGCACACAACAGGCAGACGATGCTGTTAGCCATCACAAGGGCGAGTAGGTGGTGTTGCATGAGAGATGCAAGCCATGTTGGGTCTCTGGGTAAATATTTAAACTCATGAATTATGTTCATTATCTATCCATCAACTATATATATAATTGTTGGCTATCATTTTAACATTTGTAATTGCAGGGATAAAGTAGAGCCTAGTGAGGCTTCTCGTTTTATTACCAACATTCTTGAGCGACATGTGACCGGCCCATATAAGTCATTTCGAAAGTTTCCACTGGATATCCGTGATTGATTGTATGATGAGTTCCTGGTATACGATTTAATCTTTTAAATTTCATATTTTCCAACTCCACAGTTTCAATCGACTAACTTATAAAATCTGAATTCTTGACAGCAAGGATATCAGTTTGTGAGGCAAGCTGACGTCGGACGAGCTCGACGTGTATGGGAGGCCATAGGAACTGTAAATTATATGCATCATTTACATGGCTGTCAAGAACGTGCCAAATCTCTAGCCGGGGGGAGTAAGGATCGTGGCCTTTGGAAGGCACACAACCCCGCATGTATGAGGAGGGAGCACTGGGAGGACCTCTGTGATAGATGGGCCAAGCCTAATTGAATGGCAAAATCCGCAAAAGCCAAAGCGGCATGTGCGTTACATCCAGACGGGCATCTCCATACTTCTGGATCCATTTCCTTCGCGACCCAGAAGGAGAGATTGGTAAGTAATCATCTTAATCTTATTATAATTTATTTTTTATATGTCCCTATTTATTCTCTATAACACGTATAATAGGAAAAGAAGAGGGGTGGTACGGTCTCGTACCACGATTTGTTTGCTACAGTTCACCAAAAGAAGGGGACGGATCAGTATGTGAGCGAGAGAGCTCGCTCGATAGTGTTAAGATTATATACATACACATTTCTTTTCTTTTTCTATTTTTAAATACAATTTATTAATATGACATTTGTAATATTTTTTATTCAATTTGCAGGAGTCATATGACAAGCATATGACTGAAAAGTATGGGGATGAGGAGACGCAGTGGCCGCAACTAGATCCTGAGGCATGGGTAGCAGCAGCCGGCCCACCGAAGAAAGGACGAGTATATAGTTTTGGGCAGAGCTTGAACACCAGCCTGATTCTAGCATCTTCTCTGGGCTCAGCTTTGTCCTACCCCGGTAGCAGTTCCTTCTCTACTCCCTCCATCGGCACTTCTACAAGCCAGATTACATCCATCGTAGAACATGTGGTAGACCTAGTCGAGGAACACATGAAGGCAGGCTTTACTCAGGTGGTTGCTACCCTCCTGGCCTAGGTGGTGATTTTGTCTCAAGGAGCACCCTCGAGCACACCACAGCCCTCTCATGTGAGTATTTAATTTAATTTTTAAATTCGTAGACTTTAGAGTTATAATAGAAGAGTATATGTGATACCAATGTTGTGTGCTCTATAGGCAAAGCCGGAAGCAAGTATATGAATATGTGTGCGCAGCAGGATCTAGAGGAGGAGTGAATAGATCCTATAAAAATTTTAACCTCAATTTTTAAGCCTAAGACCATTTAACACTCAGCTATCAAACCACGAGCTCAGATGATATCTGTGAGAACAATATAAATGAAAGTGACAAGAATGCACAAACTAAGAGAATGCTATCTCATAGAATCCACTCAGATCAGACAGATCTAACAGACTGCAATACAACCACTTAGCGTATAGGGAAGATCTATTCATATGTAAACCTGCGAATGGAGGAAGATGATAAGGGTCAATCACACCAATGCAAATCACGGCACATAGAATTTTTAAGTGATTTGATCTGCCACGCAGATCTACATCCACCCCACACTCAAACCTGAGTGTGGCTTCCCCTTGCAACAGCAATAACCGCAGACTCAGTATGCAAACAAACGCTGACTTATAGCTTGACCTAGAAGAACACTCTCCTCTCTTCTTATGATCAAATTAGAAGGAACCGTGAGTAACACCCAGTTACCCACAACCAGAGGGCCAGTCCTCTCTTCCTCTGAAGCACAGAGAGAATCATTCTCTTCAACCAGTTTGATCATTCTTCAAATGTCATAGCCATGAGCCACTTTACACCACTGAACAACTATTTCACACTGATATATAACCATTTGTTTGCTTTGTCCACCCATTTTCACCCTTAATCCGCAACTAAAAAGTCTTCTTTCATTTTGTGAATTCTTTTGTCAGAAGTCAACTTGTAAGCCCTTCCGAGTCAGCTTGAGGTTCTTGGTTTTCAGCTATTTCACGCCTGCTGCCTATTATTCACCTTTGCACTGCTATTTGTCACCATTGTTGCCTATTATTCACCTAGTCCATCTATTTGTTACCTTTAAGGTAGTATCTATCACCCATAATGCACATTTGTCAGCCTTAAGGGATATTTTTCACCCTTATTCTTCAGCGGGTACAAAGTCTATCTTGAGGTGATATATCAGCTTGTTTCTTCAGCGATTGGAGGCTTCTTCTGCAGAGTTGCTTCTAGGGCTGCTGTGACACTGCCATGCTTATGCTTACCTGAATTCTTCAGATATTATAGTTCGTCAAACAAACATAACCGTTCAAGCATTCATAGCATTGACATTACAGCTCTTCAAGCCTTCATATGAAATTATTGTTCAAGGCATTAGAAAAAATATGGACATTAGCCAGCACACATCAAATTCATGATATAAAAAACCATTATCATAATATGATTCATAGTGTTAGACATTATCAAAACCACAGGGCACAACAATAACATTACTACTTAGTTCAAAGAATTCAGCTTTGAGAGTGAAAGAAATCATCTTCATGTTATCTACTTTCGAATTTAAAAAATCAAAAAGATATTTAACTAGATTTATTAATAATTATATTTATTTAAATCTATTTATTATTAATTTTTTGTAATGTAGAATCCTCCTACAGCCGGTGATGGTGAAGATGCTACAAATGACGAATGAGGATGATGCAACGGATATCTCTTGATTTTTTTTAATGATATTGTGAAAAAATGATACATTTCAATTAATGTAACTGTAAATTTTTTTATTCAAAGATTTATGTGTTGTGAACGTTCTTTATTGTAATTTACAATATGACTTTATCATATTGTGTGTTGTATATGTTGTTTATTACGTGTTTTATGTTGAGTTGTGTCGATTGTGGTAAATAATTGTAGCTTGAAAAATGTTTTTAAAATTTTAAACTATATAAAAAATTGTGGAGAAAGTTTTCAACAGAATTTCGACCAACTAACAATTCGTCGAAACCAATTTCACCCACTTATTTCCTGACGTATTTATTTTCCAGCGCAAATTGGTCGAAAGGTTCAGACGTATTTTTGACCAACTAAATGTTCGTCAAATCTAATTTGAGCCACATGAGTTCCGACATATTAATTATCCGTCTCCAATACATCGAACATTGACGACGTCTTTTCGACCCAAGGTAGTTTCGTCAGAACTAATTTTATCCACATTAGTTCCGACGTATTAATTATTCGTCTCAAATGCGTCGAACATTAACGACGTATTTTTGACACAATAACAGTTCATCGAAACTAATTTGACCCATAGGTTTTCAACGTATTACTTATCCGATTGAAATACGTCAAAAATTAACGACATATTTCCCACCAAAATAACTTTCATCGGAACTATATTTACCCAAATGTTTGCGACGACATAATGTTTCTGTTGGAAATATGTTGAAAACCTTAGACCTATTTTCAACTAAATTATGTTCCGTCACAATGATTAATTAATTTTCGTATTATTAATTATCGACATAAATAGCCACCATAACTTCGACGATATAATTTCGTCGGTAATTTCGGATGAATTGGCGACGCTATTGTAATAGGTTAAAAATTTGCGACGTAAGATTTTCGACATCCATATTCCGTTGCAAATACGTCAGAAATACTTCAGGAATACGGCAAATGGACGTCGGAATTTTCCATTTTTCTTGTAGTGATTGCCCACGTCCTCATCAGGATGTAGATATATTTTAGCAGCAATAGATTACTTCTCCTACTAGGCAGAAGTTGTGGCTCTGAAAGAAGTGACGAGAGAAATCATAGCTAGATTTGTCCATTGAAACATCATATTCCGATTCGGCGTGCCCGACTGAATCGTTTCAGGCAACAAAAGTCACTTTCGAAATCAGAAAGTCTACAGATTGGCCAAAAAGTATAAGAATGATTGGAGAACCTCCACTCCACACAACCAGTAGGCAAATGGGTTGGCTGAAGCCTTCAGTAAAACCCTTTGCACCTTTCTGGGCAAGACAATTAGCTCTATCAAGAAGGGCTGGGAAGAAAGAATGTACGAGGAGGTGTAGGTGTACTGCACCATGTACAAAACCCCAATGGGTTGTTCACCATTTTCTTTGGGCTATTCACCGATAGAGCTGGAAGTACCCTCATTGAGAGTTGCAATCCAGCACAAATTGGTCGAAGATGGCCGAACAAATATAGAAAGAAGATTGGAGGAGCTCTCCGATCTAGAGGGGAAACGGCACCAGACCTAACAAAATATATAGGTCTATCAGGCCCACATAGCCCGCGCTTTCGGTAAGCTCGTCAAAGTGAGCGAATTCAAGAAAGGAGAACGAGTTATGGTCAAAAGAAAAGAAGTCATGGCTGCCAATCCAAAAGGCAAATTAAATGAAAATTGGTTAGGGTCTTACGTAGTCCAGAAAGTTTATGAAGGTGCGTATGTTATTGTCAATCATCGGGGGGAAGTTCAATTTCCACCCCAAAATGGAAAACATTTGAATTTATATTATGTGCCACTTCCTCACTTTAGCGATCGATTAAACCCTGCATCTCGTGTTGAACAAATATGTATCTTAGATCTCCCATGAGACTCTACAGTGTCCATTCAAAAAGAAAAAAAAGAAGAGAAAAAAAATAAAATAAAGAGAAAATAAAGAAAATAAAAAACGGAGGAGGAAAGAAAAAAGGAAATGAATGAAAAAATGATGATGGCTAAGAAAAGAAGAAACTATCATTGGTGGAGACTAACCCTCAGTCCCACCAGAATCAAATATTCTACCTTTGGTCTAGACCTTCCATCTAAGCTAAATAACCTGAATAAACCGAATAAACTAAATTTCTTGCTTTGGCACAATCCCAATGCCAATGAAAAAAGTCAGCTCGGCGTTATGACACCTCGTCTAACCTGGTGAACATTCTACCTTGTGTTGTATATCCCTGTGGTTTTGATGATGACAAACACTTTTGATGATGACAAACACTGACTCATCATGAGTCTGCATGAGAATGGAATGATGAAGTCATATGTGTTAATGGTGCATTGGTTTTGATGTTATGAAACTTAATGCAATTGACTCTATCATGTTCTCTTTATGTGTAGAACCATATGTTTGTATGCTAAAAAGAACAGGTGTCAAAGGAGTCAAATAAGCAGAACTCAAGCTTGGAGTGAAGCCATGGCAGTGATGTAATCAGTGGATAAAAGGAACAGTAAAAGTAGTTCCGCAAAAGTCCGACAAAAGCCATTGTGGTTTATTCATGAAGAGGATGTCTACTTGAAAAGATTCAGAAGTCGACTTGTGATCTGACAGAACACCTCCTAACTGAAGAAGGAAGTCAACGCATCCAGATTTGGTAAAGTCAACAGGTCGATGCAACTAAGCATCTACAATTTGACCAGGTCGAGGAACTTATCAGCCGCATTGATGCAACAAGACAAACCCTTTTCCAAAAAGGTCGATGCATTCAGGTGAAAAAGAACTGTGCTAAAAGTGCAAGGATGATAAACAACTATTATGAAGTCATGTACAGATCAGTCTACAGCCTCAAAGCCATGAGGACTCTAGTAGAGAACTCAAGACAAAACACACTCTATTTGTTATCAGGTAGTCGACGCAGGATTACCATTGCATCGACGCAGCCAAGCTCATAGGAGCAACTTCCAAAGTTTTGCATCGACCCAACAAAGAGTTGCACTGACGCATCAAGAATAATTTGCCATCAAAAGGTCGAAGCAGATCTGACGGTGCCTCGACACAGATATAAGTACAGAAACCTTCTTGTGTTATGGCTTCATTAGAACGGCGACACATCAAGCTACTGCATCGACGCATCTGCCCTGCATCAGAAATTGGATGAAGTTACGGTGAAGCATCAGCTCGCTACCTTGATGCACAAGGTTAAACACGCCGATGCAGCAGAACAACCGAGAGCGTATGTTATAGGGACATGTTGACGCATCAAGTAAATGCCTTGATGCACTGAGCCAAAGGTCAGTACATGAAACACGTTGCCTAAAGGGATATCCGTCTACACTGCATCGACGCAGCACTGGAATTCATCGATGCAGCTTCACATATCAAATGATCCCTTGCAAGCGGATTCTGTGAGGGTGCCTCGACCCATCTTCAGGGTGCATCGAAGCACCATCATCTCCTATGAGGCACGTGATGAACTTATGGAATCAAGTGACCTCAAACTCCATTGGTTGAAACTTGATACTTATACACCGAGCGCAGTTCCAGAAAATTTTTGAAAAAGAATATTCCTATTTGGCAAATGGACCAATACGATTCCAGCTGAATAACTCTTTTATCCACTTGGATTTGCGGAGCCCCTATTTCGTATAAAAAGGGGTCTCGCCCTTCGAGTGAGAGTGTGGCCACTGAAGAAGAGCTGTCATAGCTATTGAGAGAGAGCTTCTACCAGAGACAGATCAGAAAGAGCGGAGTTGCAAAGAAGAAAGGAGAGTGAGTATTGAGAAGAAAAAGAAAGGAGAGTGAGTATTGAGAATAAAAAGAAAGAGAGAAAGAATTGAGAGAGTGAGAGCTTGCGAGAGAAGAAGCAACTGAGTGAAGCCGGAGCATCAACTGAAGATCTGCTAGTGTATTGACTCGTGGATCAAATCTATAGTCAATCTACTCCTCGGAGCTATATATTATTTTTTTTATTGTTTTCTTGTTTTGTTTTTCCATTTTCTTCTAGCTATTCTGTTACCCTGTTCTGGGTTCGGGTCCCTTCTTAGTGATCAGAAGAAGGGAGATCTGATCTCCGGTGTCCCCTCTGAGGTATCAAAGGAAGGGAGACCTAGGTCTTTGGGTTGTGAGTGACTGGGTGTTGCTCATGGGGTTCCCTCTGGGTAGTCAGAGGAAGGGATAGTTGTCTCCGGGGCAGAAGAAGAGATGATCATTCATCTGGTCACTACATTGTGCAGTGAGTTTGATCTCTACTGGGAGAAGGATTAGGTCAAGGGATTTGTTTCCTTTGGGTTCAAGCTGTTCGTCAGTAGTTGTCGCAGACTAAGTCTGCTTCTTGTAGTTTACAAGGTGAAGCCTCACTCAGATTTGAGTGAGGGGTGGACGTAGATCTGCGAAGCAGATCGAACCACCTAAAAATCTGTGTGTTCTGTGGATTGCTTGTGCTTACATTCCTTATCCTCTATCCCCTTTCGCAAGTCAATATGTGAGCTAATATTCATTTCTGTTCGGAATTTGATTTACTGGAAAGTATTCGATAACTACTCTATTTGAATGAATGCTTAATTGATTTCTGTTGGATTACCTCTGTTGTAGTTTGCCATTCAGAGTTTGACTAGCACTGGCACATTGCCAGGTATTTGACATTGGTCTTATTTGAATCATTAACTGTTAGCATTTCAGTGGAGGTTAGTCTATAGTGTTGGCTTCTATTATGTTTGACCTTGGGTGTGGCTTTTATATTATCTTCTGATAGTGAAGTCCCTTCTGATATATTAGCTACCGCTTTGCTTCACTGCACACCAGGTGTTCAAGAGCTGTTCTACATAGTGTGTGAGCTCGGTGCTCTTGTCATTGTTCAGATCATGTTGTGCGGTGAGTCTTTGGCCTTGTTTAGTATAAAGCGATCCAAAGTGTCGGCTTCTGTTCTGTTTGTTCCAAGTGTGTTTTATGAGCATGAGAATTTAATTGATCCATATTTTTATAGAGAGATCTATTCACCCCCCCTCTAGATCTCATTCTTGCACCTAACAATTGGTATCAGAGTGGGTCTCTAATTGAACAGATCTAGCGATCGGCAGAGTAGATCCTACTTAACTGGTGCATTTCCTGTTATTGACTATTGCCTTCTTGGTGCATTGTTAATTCTGCATTATTAACTGTTTCGATGGCTCACCCACCTGTGTTTAATGGATCTGGGTTCTATATATGGATAGCAAGCATGACTCACTTTGTTAGTAAGGTTGATCAAAATCTCTAGACTATAGTCACTAAAGGGCCACATAAATTGGCCAAAGAAAAGTCGAAGTGGACAGATGATCACAGATCGAAGAACTGTGATAATTTTAGGATCTTAAATTTATTGAAAGCTACAGTTGACTCTAATGTATTTCCTTTTGTCTTAACCTACAGAACTGCTAAAGAGATATTTGATGAGCTGGTCCGCATCAACAAAGAAGAAGTGGACAATTGTATGATGGCTGAAGGAAGTGATCAAAATGAGGACGAAGATCAGGTAAATCCATTCGAGAACTTCTCTTTAGAAGATTGGGCAGATGCATATGTTGTATTGCTAGAAGCTAATGAAAAACTAAGGAAACAAAATAAATCCTAGAAAAACAAAATGAATGATGTTATGAGTTCTGGCCTTGAACATGATAATATAGAAGTTTTGAAAATTAAAAATGAGATTTTTAGAAAACAACTGAACAATCTTGATCTCATTAATTCAGAACTAGATCAAATAAAATCTGAAAATGACAGTTTGAGAAAGCAATTGAAAGACATTCATGATGTACATTCTGAACTGAAAGTTCTGAAATCTGAGAATGATTGTCTTAGGAAACAATGTGAAAAACTCAAAGCTGAAACAACATGTTCTGTTAAATCTGC
Source organism: Amorphophallus konjac (assembly GCA_022559845.1). NCBI lineage: Eukaryota > Viridiplantae > Streptophyta > Magnoliopsida > Alismatales > Araceae > Amorphophallus > Amorphophallus konjac. The sequence goes on from CM040120.1 coordinate 190,302,703, forward strand.
TTGTAATGAATGTCAATTTCTGAAAGAGATAAATGAAAGTCTTCACTCAGACTTATACTAGCAGAAGGACTTAATTGTTTCCCTAAGAGTAGAAAATAAAAATCTGTTGGACAAAAACTTAGAAATTGAACAAAGAGAGGAGTTAAGTGAAAACCTAAGTTTTGTGTCTAATGATGATATGCTTATTAAATAAATTAAAAAATTGAGATTGGAAAATGAGAAACTAAAAGAATTGAACACTGCCATTTCTGATAGGCTATTAACTTTGCAAAAAGGAAAATCTGTAGTTATTGATGAATCTGAAAAATTGACATTGTTGTAAAAAGAAAATGATGATTATAAAACTATGAATGAAGCCTTCAAAATTTGAGTTGCTGAATGTGAAAAAGAAATGGCTAGTTATGAGTTTAATATCACATCCCTTCAACAAGAAATTAATGATCTTAATAAATCTTTGTCTAAATTTGTTGATGGGAAGAATAACTTGCATAAGCTTCTTAGAACTAAAATAAATTTTCAGGGAGAAGGGTTGGGTTACAACCTAGTGAACAAAAAGAAATTTGAAAACAAACTTTATACTTCTTTTGTTGGTAGCTCTGAAACAAAGACCACTTTAAGTCCACAAGTCTTTCAGTTTACTGCTCAAAAATCTGAAAAACAAATTGAAAAGATGAAAAAGAGCAATAACTTGAAGAAAAAGACCACGAACACTCATGTTCCCTCTGTGCATGTTGTTCACAAGTCACCCACACACTCACATGCACACAAGAAAAAGGATTCATGTCACTATTGTGGTAGAGTGGGTCACATGATGCATGATTGTAGGATAATGAAGGCTGATGACCTAAATGCATGTAAGAGGATAAATAACTTCAAAAATGTCAAAATACCTTCCATTAGAAAAGGCTCATTTCTGAATGCTCATGTGCATGCTCAAAAACCTCTTGCTAAAAATCACTCCATTCATAGAAAGACAGTTCATTATTCTTATTGTGGCAAATATGGTCATGAAGTGCATGATTGCTTTGTTTTGAGAAATGATGAATTAAGGGTTTACAGAAAAGCCACTATTATAAAAAGGCCAAAATAATTTTCAAACACAAGTCCTTATTGTCATCATTGCAAGAAGTTTAGCTATACAGTCAAGGATTATTGGCATGCAAAACTGAAAGAAAAATTTTCATGATAACAAACCTGATTATTCATAAAAATTCAAAAATCACACTTATCCGAAAAATGTTAAAAATTCAGGATGGTGTCATTATTGTGGCCAATTCTGGCATTCAATGTTTAATTGTTATATGATGAAATTTGATGATCTTAATGCCCTGAAATCCTTGAGAACTCCTACTAGAGGAGTTGTTAACCCACAAGGACCCAAGAGGTCTTGGGTACCTATATTTGTCAAATGAGAACTTTGCTTTGCAGGTGTGCCTTGGAGGAAGAAAAATAAAAGGGGTTCATAAGTCAAGGCACCCTTGGTTGGTAAAGATCCCACTTTTGATTCTTTTCTGTCTTAGCTGTTGATTTGTATATTTCCCTCTTATCAGTTGCACATCATGTATAAATCTATTAGCTAGAATCTCATTCCTTCATTTCCGACTTTACCCTAATACATGTACACTTAAGGGGGAGCTGGCATAAATTGGACTGCATGGGTTCTCATATCTACATTTGACATTTGCATTATTTTGATGAGTCTCTCAATGCATTTAGATAGAGAAAGTCAATGCATATGTTGGTCCATTCATGCTAAAATAGTTTGAAGATTGCATATCATATATAATCATTAAAAATCTGTGGCATACATTTTTCACATATGCATATGCAATGTGCAATGTCGTGATTACTCTGAAAATAGAAAATTGGTCGACCGATCAAGTGTGTTTGGTCGACCGAATGCATATATCTTTATGTTTTCACATGAAACTCGCATTGTCTTGCATAATTTGAAAAATTGGCATTGCATATAGGACTGCACTATAATTATTATGAACTTTCATGCATGATCACATGGTATATCAAATGGTATAGTGCTAAAGGGCAGATGAGATCTGTCTGGAAGCTCTAACCATGTGTGAGGTGGTTCTTAGACCAAGTCATCCACCTAGTGCCATAGGTCAAACAACATATAGATAAATCAGTCAGTCATTAGCTTAGCTAAATAACCCCATGCATGGTCTTCATATCATAATTGATGTCTCAATGCAATTAGATAGGGGGAGTCCCTGCATTTCATAATCTACTCATGTGCATTTGTTTGCTATCATGCACACTTAATGTATCTGAATTGTTTGCATATGAATTGTGTTAAAAACTCCTAAAGATTATCCGAAATGCATGCACATTCTTAGGGGGAGTTGGATTGAATAGATATATGGTGCATGTTAAATGTTGCTGCAAAAATGAAATAAATTTATCCTTGTTCAGAAAGCATGCTCACCCTTAAAAAATACTCTATCTAGAATGAGTGAGTCGATGTAGCTGATCTTGTTGCGTCGATCCAGTGATTCATATCCTTCAAATCATTCAACTTTGCTCTTCTATGAAAAATTCATTCACCTATTGCCTGCCTGCTACGTCATTGGATGTCTGTGTTTGCTAGCTCATGCACATCTTTAGGGGGAGTACTGCATAATTCTTTATATCACAAGCTTCACTGTGAAAGTCCCAAAGTCAACTTTTCATTCAGCTCAAGTCGACTTACCTATGTAAATTTCAAGCTTCATCTGAATTCTGATATTTATGAACTCATGATCTCTCTAATGATCATGGTTCACTTTTAATGTTGCACATACTTCACATTTCTGACATTGATTGCTACCTTTGTCAGATGTTTGAACTGGTCATCCTAAAATTCACTCATGTCAGCAATTTGCTTGGATTATGTTGCCATAATTATGAGATCATCACTCCTGAGCTAGGCTTATTAATGATTATCCTTCTGAAAGATTCCTTCCTGAAAATCATCTTGAGTTTTGCTACTAGTTGAATACTTTTGCCATACCATCTTGAACTTCATTGTCATATTCATGAGTTACCTTCATTGATGTCTGCCATCTGCTTGCATATCTTTGAAGTCACCTTGATGAGCTTGCACTATGTCTGGCTGTTCCTAAAATTCCTTGATCTGAAATGTTGGTAGATTTCAATTTGTATACCTTGATCATAAATCTGAAAATAATCTTAAAAAGGAATCTTCTATTATACAGGATTACGGATGACTAAATCATTCAATTGGTTTAAGTTTAATGTATTCCTTGAGTTTGGATATGATTATCTTGAATATATCTGAGTCAGTTTTAATAAACCTTAACCGGCTATTTCATATTGAGTCATGTCAAATCTTCTGAAATATGAAAATTTTGAAATCATGACTTTCTTTGCTTGAGATACGTGAAGTAAGTATTGTTTTTAAACATCTGAATGATCTGAAAAATTCCTAAGGGTGAAAAATTGTCAAAACAATAACTTTGGTCACTGAGAAACCATGTCCAAAGGACTGTGTCATGAAGTGCCATAGTTAACTCTGTTGAAAAATTATTGAAAAACTAGGTAGAGCAATGTCTTGTACACTGAGAAATATATCTCACTCATCAATGAAATGAGTTGAGATATGTAATGAGGTGTCAATGACATCTTTGTTCATTATGAAGCATGGCAGTTAGTCACACCAAGTGCTTAGGTGTACTAAACTCAACTGCTCCTAAAAATTTGTTATGAAAATTGTTGTTGAACAAAAGAAAAATCTGAAAATGGTTACAAAAGGAAAAATGATGAAAACCTGGAGAAAATCAGATGTAAACATGTTTGTTTAACCTCAATACTAACTTTTATAACACCTAAAGGACTCATTGAAATTCTAAATGAGTAAGATGAAGGGAGGTTAAACAAGATGTAAATATGAGGGTTTTGTAGACACGCCAAAATTGACGTTATTATGAGTACATCTCATATTACCTTGTAATGCCCCAATTTGACCCTCAAATTAGTTCTATTTGAGTGATTTTTTCTCACTTTTCTTGGATTTCTCCATTTTTTTTTACCCTTTTCTTATTTTTTTCTATTTTTCCCTTTTTTCTGGATTTTTCTGGATTTTTCTGGATTTTTCTGAATTTTTCTGGATTTTCTGGGCATTTTTCTCAATTTTTCAGAAATAACGACTTGACTGGGGGCGTCTTTTAAATAACGACTTGACATGGGGCGTTTCTAAAAAAATTAACGACATATCTTCAGGGCGTCATTTCTATCAAATTCCTATTTTTCTGGATTTTTCTGAGAATTTTTCGGAATTTTTCGGAAATTAACGACTTAGCATAAGGCGTTATTTTTAATAAAAAAATTAAAAAAATGAATTCACGCCTCAAGTGAGGGCGTGTCTTTCAAATGTAATATTTTATTATTATTTTTCAACCCCTTCCAGAGGTGATTTGGTGGCCTTCCGGGTGTCAGAAAAATTCGCAAAAATAGTCGTTGGAATCAGTGCGACGAGATGCACCTTCACCTAAAAAATGGGAAAATAATATTGAGAAATAAAAAATGGCCCTATTTTGAATATTTTAAATTAACGTCTTTTGTTAGGGCGTGTTTTAATTAACGCCTTTGAGTCAGACGTGTTTCACAATTTTTCAAATAAATTCTAAAATTTGATTTTTGAATTAACGCCCTAATCTAAGTCGTGTTTTTAAAAGACGCCCTTTGGCAGGTCGTCAATTCTTGAATTGACGCCTTTGTTAAGGTCGTGTTTCATTTTTGTGTTCCGAACAAACGCAGCCTTTCCCCAGAGAGTCCCTGCTTTGTTTGGGCTCTTGCCCAGCTTAATCCTCCCCTATTTGAGCTCTTGCCCGTTCTTATCTCTTCCTCCTTTGGACTCTTTCCTTCTTATCTCTTTTCTATCTTATTAATAGAGCTTCCGAGCTCTGTTAATAGGTTGGATGCCGGAGGATTTCTTCCCTGTTGTTTTTATTATTTCTTCTTCTTCTTCCTTTTTTTTCTTTCTTCTGCTGCTGTCTTCTTCTTCTTCCGTCTCCCTTCCCTTCTGTTTTTTTCTCTTTTTCTTCTATTCTTCTTCTTCTTCTTCTGCTCCCTTTTCTTCTGTTTGTTTCTTTTGTTTCTTTTTACAGGAACCGAAGGTGGCCTTTGGCTAAGGAGGGCTTCTCACGATCAACCTCTTCATCCCTCTTGAAGTTTCTCCCCATCGAGTATCAAAGCCAAGCAAACAGATTTTTCTTATCTCCCCTCTATTCTCTTTTGTTTTTATTTTCATCATATGCATGCATCATTATTCTATTAACTCCCCTTCTCAACCACGTTGAGACCCCCTCACAGTGCACTCTTGCACACCTTTTATCATATTTTCATATCATTTATCATCATATTCCCACCCTTTTTGCATAGGGGTTTAAGGGCAATCCCCTTAAAGGTGTGTTCTTTTATATGATATCATGCTCATACATATTTTTATTGAATTGATGCTACACACACATTATTTCTAATTCCTTTATTATTGTTGTGTGTCTTTTTGCAAGGGTAACCAAGTGAAGGACTCTCTTCATCGGCCGGCCGATTTGAAGAGAAAAGGAGTACTCACATCCCCGCGTCTATGAGGTATTTGCGATCCTTTCCCCATATTCATCTCCTCTTTGAGGCCCTCGTGTCTCTGGCGATCACAACCTCCTTTTAGCACCTCGTGCTATTTTATTGCTTTCATCATATCCATTGCTCTTTATATTTAAGCGTGGATTTTAAAAGAGATCTACAAATTGGCGATCACGGTGGGACCCTTTGTGTTCTTCATCTATTACCCGTTTCCCCTTAGGCACCCGCGTGTGCCATCTCCCTTATTTGCACCCTCGGTGCGTCCCCCTTTTGTGCCCCTCGGGCACCCTCCATTGGTTTTGTCCTTTTCCCTAAGTGATTTGTCAATTTATTGATTTTTCTTTAAAATCTCCACTTATTTGAAATTTTGATGAGCATGCTTATATCTTATATTTGTTGATTGCCTGCGACTGTGAGTGGTTGTTACTGTTGGCCGTGGATTGAGAATTAACGCCTCTGTCGGAGGCGCCTTTTGATTTCACGCCCTAACCCAGGGCGTGTTGTTTGAAGTTAACGCCTTCTGACAGGGCGTTTGCTAGCTGTCTCCAATTATCTCTGCTTGCTTGGTGAATTCACGCCCGTTGCAAGGGCGTGTTTATCTTTATTAGCGCCTCCCTTAAAGGCGTTTTCTTGGATTTGACGCCCGCTGGATAGGGCGTCCTTTTATTTATAGCGCCTCACACTAAGGCGTGTTTTACCCTACCCCTTGGCCCTCACGTTGATTCACGACGGTCACACCGTCGTGTCCTTGTTTAGTAGCGTCCCCTTCCAGGGCGTGTTTTTACTGTGGGTTTCCAGAACCCCCCGGCTGTGGTTTTTCATGATATTTCATGCTTATCTTTGTTGATTGTTCATATTATTATGGTTGGCCTGTTTACCCTGTTTCATTCATATTTGCATTGGTTTGGGAGCCCCCTCCTCTTCATTAGGATCCACACACCCCCTTGGTGAAGGAACGACCCTCCATTGAGCATTCCGTCTCTTTGGATTGGAAATTCCTAAACCAAGCCTCCGTAAGTCCCCGCACCCGTGGATTCCCTCACGGACGCCGGGCAGGTTGTACCCTTTTGGAGTCCCGATATAGTTGGCCTAATACGTGGTGAGTGAGAGTTCCTAGTTGGCATTGGAGTTCAAATCTCATTTGAAACTAGGACTCTCCTTGTGTGAATCTTTCCAAACTTTATTAAAATCCTTAATTCACCAAGGATAAAACAATCAAAAATCACGGTAACCATTCCAACTTGTGTGCTTATTTGCATAATTATTGAGAATTTTCTATATAATGGCTTACCATGATAGAAACATGTTCAATTCAGTTCATGAGGATGCACAACCTAGCACTTCATATCCTCAATTTCAACATGTTAATCAGCATTCTCACCATTCTTTCAAGGGACCACGTCCTTATTCTCATGGTCATACCCAACCCATGGGCAATGTCCATTCTCATGGTCCACCTACTCAATTTCAGGCCACTATTCCCTCGGGACCGTCTCCTCCCAATGACGAGAAGGTCTCTCGAATCATCCACGCATTAGATCATCTTACCCCTCAACAGATCCAAGCCCTTAAGGCTGCCGTTGAGGGTACATCTCATGCATCTCCCCCTCTTTCCAATTCTATTCGGGTGACCCATCACCCATCTCCCTCCAATTCTACACGGGTGGACCATCACCCACCTCCTCCTTCCAATCATATTCGGGTAGCCCATTACCCATCTCCCCCTATTCATTCTACTCGGGTGGTCCGACAGCCGCCTCCTTCTATTCCTCCTCCCTCACGGCCCCGAGGCCCATTTATTCATTGCAATCCGGCCCTTCCGGGTTCTTTTACGGGTCATACCGTCAACTCCCCTCCACGGCCTTTTTATGCGGCCTCTCCTCCTTCAAGGCCCTGCCAGCCCTCTATTGTTCAAGTCACACCCCTCCAACAATCTCTTTTTGATAAGATTACTTCCATGGAGGAACAATTAAAGAGGGTCACGGTTCCTCCTACTCCGGTCAATCCTCTCTATGCGGCTTTGGATGACATTACAAGAATGGAGAGAGAATGGAAGGATAGGATGGACGACTACGGCGTTGATATTCCAAGCGAGCAAGAACCGGCAATTGAAGAATCCGAGCCGGTGTATGATGATGAAGCTCCGCAGGCACCCCTTTCGAGTTTCCTTAACTTTCCACTTCCCCCACTTTCATTCGATGAACCCCTCGCTCAGGATGAAGCCACCATCCCCGATCCAACCCCTATTTCCGAGACTTCTTGGTGTTACGACGATGGGTCGATACTCCAATCACCCGCGCCGACGGATCTTGAGTTTTTCACCACTCCAAACACCGCTCGCCCCATTCGGCATTTTCTACGCACCAAACTTTCACCCATTAACCCTCCACCCATTACACCTCCTCCAGTTACACCATTAACCTCCGCAACACTGGCCTCCCCCAAGCCTTCCACTATTAAACCACCACCCGTTAAGCCATCTACCTCCACACCATCGGCCTCCATTAATTACACCATTAAACCTTCCCCAATTAGCCTCCCATTACCGCCACCTCGGTCTTCCATTATCCCTTTAAAACCCACTTTGCCTATTCCACCACATAACCCTCCACCTTTACCTATGGCTAATCCTGAGCAGGACCCACCACTTTTTGCACTCGAGCTAACCCCGACCGCTTGCAAGCAAAGGGAGAAACTTGATGTGTTTGAACCTCCGCCTCCACTTACGCCAACACTTTCCATTATACCTCCACCACTCACAAAGCCTTCCGCCTCCGCTTCACCTCCTTTTACTACTCGGAATGGGAGTGCTTCTGCAAGTACTTGTGCCGAAGGTGATCAAGAGCCGGGCAAGACAGATGTGGCCACGGTTATGCGATTCATGATTCAAGAAGTCATTTACCGGATGCCAATCCGGATTATTGTGCCGAGCATGGTCGCAGAGGCCAAGTCACCGCCATTGCTCAGGGAAGAATGCCAAGAATTGATGCCATCCAAGGGCCAGGCAGGGCACCCCTTGTTCAAACTTTCCAATCCAGAATTCATTATTCCTTATAAGGGGCGAATGCCCATTTTGCTCAACATTCCATATACACCACATTCAATGGGCAACTCAATGCTTCCCGTTCCAACTCTACAACTCCCCCACATTATTGATCTTTGCTTTCCAAGGGAGTTGTCTTTTACTATTGAAGCTTCTTTTATTGGGCCAATTGACCGTACATGTTCACTGCCATGGAGGGGCAGTTATCTTAATGCTAAGGGGCCATCCCTTATTTGCTCCACTTTCTATTCATCCATCTCTATCACTTTTTCTTCATGGGCCATTCCCAGGGTTAGGAGGAGGATCTCATCCTCTCGCCCTTCACATTCTTCATATTCTTTGCATTTCATGCATTCATCGCATCCATCCCATTACATGCATTTGCACCTCCTGCTTCCCGGGTTTCCAAACCCGTATCTTCCTCACCTTCCGGCACCGCCGGATATTCCGCATTTCCCATCTTATTCATATTCATCCTTTTATCCACTCCCCTTGGGGCATCGCGTCCCCCTTCCTGCCATTTCCCTGGAACTTCCAGGAATTTTATCCCTCCTCTTTGGGCATCTCGCCCTTTCTGATTCTATTTCTCCGGAACCTCCGGACCTTTCTCTCGGGCACGACGCCCCTTTCCATCTTCTCCTTACTGATTTCATCCCTCCGGAACCTCCGGATTCTCCACCTGATTGTCTCCATCTTTTCCCCGGGCATCGCGCCCCTTTCTATTTGCTTCCTCCGGAACCTCCGGACTTTCCCCTCGGGCATCACGCCCCTTTTCATTCTCCTCCTCCAGAACCTCCGGACTTTTCCCTCGGGCACGACGCCCCTTTCCACCTTCTCCTTCCTGATTTTATTCCTCCGGAACCTCCGGATTCTCCGTCTTATTCTCTCTATCATCTCCCAGGGCATCGCGACCCTCCTGATTTCATTCCTCCGGAACCTCCGGACCTTCCATATTTCCTTCAATTCATCTTTTTGCTCCTCCAGGACTCCATATCTTTTATTCTCTTCTTTCTTTTCCGTCATCTTTTTCATCATCTTTTTCCCTATTTCTCCCCAGGGCATCGCGTCCCTTCTTTCGTTATCCCTCCGGAGCCCCCGGATGATTCCTCCTATCACGATTCTCCTCCTTTACCTCCGGACCCTTCGGATCCACCTCTTTCCATCTACCAATTTCTTCTTCTGATTCCTCCTAATTCTGGGTCTGACCCAACTTCTTCCACATCCCCTGCCTTGGGCATCTGCCCTTTCTCCCATTGCTTTCGAGGCTTTAGTCCTCACTCCACCTCCTAATTTTCCGCTTCTTCTGTAGACTGTTCCATGTGATCAGGGTCTCCGCGCCTTAGTGAGGGAGTTCTAGCCCTCGCCTCTTTTCCTTTTCTCCTTATTCGTCTGAGTCTGGTTTGAGCACCACTCATTCTTGTTAAGCCACTCCCAAAATCCTTTGCTTCCAATCCTTTTGACTGCCAAAGAGGACAGATCCCACGATGATCAACCTCGCCTCTGACAGCTGCTTCTACAACGGTTGCAAGGTAACATATTGGCGTAAGTATACATTTTTATGATATCATTCCCTCATTACTTCACGCATGATTTTCAAAATGAAGTGCTTTCTTAACAAGATTAAGAGTGTTGTTTTAAACCTTTATCTTAGGCTTTTGCTTAATTAAATCATTCTAAAAAAAGAGTCTTTAGACTTACTATGCAGCACTTTGGTTGATAAAGAACCCAGCATTGGGAATTCAACATTCTCTCCCCGCTTGTTAAGAGTACCCCTTAGCTGGGCATTCCACACACTTCACGGCGTCCTTAGCCGGCTCCTTTGGTTAAAACACCGTTCCTACTTTGGCCATGCCATGAGAATTTCTGAAAGTCTTTTTCTCTTCTTTACTCGGCCGAATGCAGGTGCAAGAGGTTGACGGATGAGATGACCAACCTTGGTAATCCCCAATACGAGAGGAGTCTCAAATAGGGGCAGTCTTGACCCAAAATCAATATGAGTTTTCATATGAGCTTTCATGATATACATCTCGCCACAAGAGCTGTTATGAAAATCAAATCAAAATTTCAATAAATTCAAAATTGTGAATTATGGCATGTCAAGAGTGGCAAAGTCCCCGCAGGGAAAACCCTGGTCGTATGCATGTCAAGGGTCTAAAATCAAAGGCACAAAGCCCCGGTGCAACAGACTACCTCTTTGAGGGTTAACACCTTGGAAGGAATTCAGGTCTTGATATCTCCCATCCTGCACAAAGTTTATCCCCAATTATTCTTCTCTTCTCCCTCCAAGACCGAATGTTTCTCGGGTATGGCCTCGGTAGGGGCACCATTGATCAAAGACGGTCGGTTATAAGGCGCCACTTTCAATGCACGTCCAGCTTTGGGCAGTTTTTAGCGAAAAGGGAAGGAACAAGGACCCTTAGCTAGTGGTTCAAAACACCCTTTGATGCTGCTTTAGTAATGTCTAACCAAAATTTAACAAAAAAATTGAATATTTTTTCTCCAAAATCCATAAAAATTTGAATACCTTTCTCAAAACTTCACAAAAATTTGCATATTGATCAAAATCTCCATAAAAATTCATATATTTTTTTCAAAACTCATAAAAATTTACATATTTCCAAAATCCAAAAAAATTGCATTGTATTTTCTGATGGTGTTTTGCAGGAACAACTTTACAAGGACCAAGAGCACGGGATGAGTCCTATCTCCACTTATTGCTATCAATCTATTGATTCTCCCCGATATTTTATAACATGCCACCCAGGGGCATCTTGATTGTCATCTCCCCCATATCTCCTGATTATCATTTATCTCCAAATCAACTCCTGCTAATTACTCCGCCAATGGGCCTTATCAGATCTTGATCTTTCAACTCCAAATCTTGATTAGCCGGGTTGTCTCCTCATAACAAATAATGATGCTTTGCAACGCCATGCTATTCATGTTATCCATGCTTTACCCTACTATGTGTTATTCATGGCTATGTTTGCTATGCTTTGAGTCATGCCTTATTCATTGTTTGTTATACTTTTTATATCTTGGCTAATGAATTTTGAGCGCAGGATAAGAAGCTCTTGGTCCCATCGTCCGGGCATCATCATCCAAGCCCCACGGTGCCCGCACCTCATCTCTCAGTTCCCCCCATACTTATTGCTTCACCATCTCCCTGTATGCATTCTACTTATGTTACATATGTTACTAGATTACATCAAGGACCTTGTGACTTTGATAAATCTGGAATTTGAGTTCCCCTTCATCAAAAACGATGACGATTCCAGAGGCATCTTAGTCACACGGATAGGCCGTTGAGCCGTCCGAGACTGGGGACGATGGTTCCCTTTTTACGAGTTGGTGCGTGGATAAACGGGCTTCGGCTTAGTATCAGCTCGCGAAATTGGTTTCTTGACCCAGTCTGGGCAGTTTAACAATATTATCCTTGATTATATTATATTTTTATTTGATTTATTTTTTCCTTTAGCCCAGCATGCATTCATGTAGGACTTTGAAACAATTGTTGAAAAATCATTTTGATAAGCTGATGTTGAGAGTTGAATTGATCTTAATCTTTCCCGATATGAGATTATTCCATGCCGAATTGTGTCTTCAGTTCGTTTTGTCGTTGTTTTGGGTCATTTTCTCGAAAGCTCCTTGTTTAGATTTTTATCATCTTATTTTTATCTCCTTTCCTTTGATCCACCTTGGCTGCAGCACGTCCACTGGCTGGTAACCGCTCCCCAATGGTGAAACTTACAGGTTTGTGACCTGAGGTACTTCCACCGCGCTGGAAGTTGATCATTTTATTTTATCTCCTTCGTGCACCGCGTGCACACCTCCCCCTTTATCCAAACATTGTTGATTTCGTTGGATTTCCCGAGATTGCTTCATCTCGAGCTTTTGATTTCATTCTCATCAAGTGATGTCGATTGCGTGTCTCATCACACCTTGGCATCTACTTTTCAGTTTGCTCTGCTCCCTTGCAAAGCAGACGCCAAGGCGGGGCAGCTGTAGACACGCCAAAATTGACGTTATTATGAGTACATCTCATATTGCCTTGTAATGCCCCAATTTGACCCTCAAATTAGTTCTATTTGAGTGATTTTTTCTCACTTTTCTTGGATTTCTCCATTTTTTTTTACCCTTTTCTTATTTTTTTCTATTTTTCCCTTTTTTCTGGATTTTTCTGGATTTTTCTGGATTTTTCTGAATTTTTCTGGATTTTCTGGGCATTTTTCTCAATTTTTCAGAAATAACGACTTTACTGGGGGCGTCTTTTAAATAACGACTTGACATGGGGCGTTTATAAAAAAATTAACGACATATCTTCAGGGCGTCATTTCTATCAAATTCCTATTTTTCTGGATTTTTCTGAGAATTTTTCGGAATTTTTCGGAAATTAACGACTTAGCATAAGGCGTTATTTTTAATAAAAAAATTAAAAAAATGAATTCACGCCTCAAGTGAGGGCGTGTCTTTCAAATGTAATATTTTATTATTATTTTTCAACCCCTTCCAGAGGTGATTTGGTGGCCTTCCGGGTGTCAGAAAAATTCGCAAAAATAGTCGTTGGAATCAGTGCGACGAGATGCACCTTCACCTAAAAAATGGGAAAATAATATTGAGAAATAAAAAATGGCCCTATTTTGAATATTTTAAATTAACGTCTTTTGTTAGGGCGTGTTTTAATTAACGCCTTTGAGTCAGACGTGTTTCACAATTTTTCAAATAAATTCTAAAATTTGATTTTTGAATTAACGCCCTAATCTAAGTCGTGTTTTTAAAAGACGCCCTTTGGCAGGTCGTCAATTCTTGAATTGACGCCTTTGTTAAGGTCGTGTTTCATTTTTGTGTTCCGAACAAACGCAGCCTTTCCCCAGAGAGTCCCTGCTTTGTTTGGGCTCTTGCCCAGCTTAATCCTCCCCTATTTGAGCTCTTGCCCGTTCTTATCTCTTCCTCCTTTGGACTCTTTCCTTCTTATCTCTTTTCTATCTTATTAATAGAGCTTCCGAGCTCTGTTAATAGGTTGGATGCCGGAGGATTTCTTCCCTGTTGTTTTTATTATTTCTTCTTCTTCTTCCTTTTTTTTCTTTCTTCTGCTGCTGTCTTCTTCTTCTTCCGTCTCCCTTCCCTTCTGTTTTTTTCTCTTTTTCTTCTATTCTTCTTCTTCTTCTTCTGCTCCCTTTTCTTCTGTTTGTTTCTTTTGTTTCTTTTTACAGGAACCGAAGGTGGCCTTTGGCTAAGGAGGGCTTCTCACGATCAACCTCTTCATCCCTCTTGAAGTTTCTCCCCATCGAGTATCAAAGCCAAGCAAACAGATTTTTCTTATCTCCCCTCTATTCTCTTTTGTTTTTATTTTCATCATATGCATGCATCATTATTCTATTAACTCCCCTTCTCAACCACGTTGAGACCCCCTCACAGTGCACTCTTGCACACCTTTTATCATATTTTCATATCATTTATCATCATATTCCCACCCTTTTTGCATAGGGGTTTAAGGGCAATCCCCTTAAAGGTGTGTTCTTTTATATGATATCATGCTCATACATATTTTTATTGAATTGATGCTACACACACATTATTTCTAATTCCTTTATTATTGTTGTGTGTCTTTTTGCAAGGGTAACCAAGTGAAGGACTCTCTTCATCGGCCGGCCGATTTGAAGAGAAAAGGAGTACTCACATCCCCGCGTCTATGAGGTATTTGCGATCCTTTCCCCATATTCATCTCCTCTTTGAGGCCCTCGTGTCTCTGGCGATCACAACCTCCTTTTAGCACCTCGTGCTATTTTATTGCTTTCATCATATCCATTGCTCTTTATATTTAAGCGTGGATTTTAAAAGAGATCTACAGGTTTGGTTCATTTTTTATTAAAATTTGAATTTAGATATGAATATAGAAACTTTTATGGATAAACTTTGAACACATCAGATTTAAACCATGCTGTCCAATAAAGAACATGTCATAATCCCTTATAATAGAAGAGTCTGAAAATTCGTTACTTTTGGATTTATGAAATTGGTATCTCATTGAAAACCTTCATGAACCATCCATTCATTTGAAATTTCATCTGGAAATCTTATGTTCAGATTCACTCATCTCTTGGAAATTTTTGCTTGCTCACATCATACACACTGGTTCACTGCACATTAAGCTTAATATCAGATTCTGATTATTGATAGTCATTACTTCTTGAAGTGTTTTTCTCGTAACCTAAACTGTCATTCCTTGTAGATCAATTTCTCCTTGTGTTTTTGCTGATATCCTCATTGATTGGATTTCAAAAGTACTATCATGTCCTTCACTATCATAACTCCCTTCAAATTCTTCTATTTTGATAAAGGGGGAGATATATTGATTTGTCGGGGAGTTGTGTTCATTTATTAAGGGGGAGAAATATTTTTTGGTCTCATGTCAAGGGGGAGAATAGTTCGAGGAGATTATCATGTCAAAACATGTGTTCACATAAAATATTTCTAATATTTTTATCAAACTATTGTTTCCTATTTGATGAAGTCAAAGGTGGAGAATAGTTTGATATGAGTCAGCTTGATGCGTTATGACTCATAGTGTTGTCATCATCAAAAAAGGGGATACTATTGTATATCCCTGTGATTTTGATGATGACAAACACTATTACTCATCATGAGTCTGCATGAGAATAGAATGATGAAGTCATATGTGTTAATGGTGCATTGGTTTTGGTGCATTGGTTTTGATGTTATGAAACTTAATGCAATTGACTCTATCATCTTCGCTTTATGTGTAAAAGCATATGTTTGTATGCTAAAAAGAACAGGTGTCAAAGGAATCAAATAAGCAGAACTCAAGCTTGGAGTGAAGCCATGGCAATGATGTAATTAGTGGATAAAAGGATGGTGGAGAGGGGGATTTCTGTAGCCCACCCAAAGAGCAGCCCAACAAGACCCAACAGGGTCCAACGAGGCAAGCCAACCTGAGTGACAGCCCACGGGGCCGACTCAGGAAAGAAAAGCCCAATAAACAAACACTCGAGGAACCAACTCTCCCCGGCGGCCTCTAGGCTCGGATGGCCCGAGTGATGGTCAGGTCATAAGGAAGGTCCGGCCCAAGCCGTTTCCCCGCCCGGGAGAGACAGGCATTAGCCGACCTATCCGACCCCTCTTTCACCGAGCTATGCTCATCGCCCGGACAGGGCTGGCGTTTCAGGAGCTCGGCCAGACCAAATATCATCTGTTCAAGAGTCCCCAATGGATAGGGGAGTCAAGAAACCACCGGACTTCAAGGCGATAACGTTCCCATGATAAGGCCATGAAAGCCCACGTTGAGGACGTAACTCCCGCCGGAGACCCCTCAGCTTGCAGGACTCCTGAAGGCGGCACACTATTTAAACCAGGGCTACCCTCTGACGGAAGAAGAGAGCCATCCAGGTACTCATATACCCAAACTCCTGAGCAATCCGCTTCACCCTCTGGTGGAGAGGAATCTCGTGCGCTAGCTTCTCTCCTCCCCATTATTGCTTCCACCACAGCTCTACTGACTTAGCCATCGGAGGGTTTTACCCCAGGGAAGACCCCTGGGCCCTCTGATACGTTTCCTTGTCTTGCAGTTCATCTTCAGGTGATCTACAGCCCGCTCAGGATACAAGCGCGAGATTTCGCCCCTTCAGAAGGATAAAAGCAGTTTAGCAAAAGTCTAACCGAAGCCATTGTGGTTTATTCATGAAGAGGAAGTCGACTTGAGAAGATTCAAAAGTTGACTTGTGATCTGACAGAACACCTCCTAACTGAAGAAGGAAGTTGATGCATCCATATTTGGTAAAGTCAACAGGTCGATCCAACTAAGCATCTGCATTTTGATTAGGTCGAGACACTTATCAGCCGCATCGATGCAACATGACAAACCCTTTGCTAAAAGGTCTATGCATTCAGGTGAAAAAGAACTATGCTAAAAGTGGAAGGATGATAAATAACTATTATGAAGTCATGCACATATCAGTCTATGGCCTCAAAGCCATGAGGACTCCAGTAGAGAACTCAAGAGAACAAGCACTCTGTTTGTTATCAAGACATCGACGCAGGATTACCACTGCATTGACATAGCCACGCTCACAAGAGCAACTTCCAAAGTTCTGCATCGACGCAACAAAGAGCTGCACCGACGCATCAAGAGTAACTTGCCATCAAGAGGTCGAAGCAGATCTGACGGTGCCTCGACACAGATATAAGTATAGAAACCTTCTTGTGTTATGGCTTCATTAGAACGTCGACGCATCAAGCTACTACATTGACGCATCTGCCCAGCATCAGAAACCAGATGAAGTTACGACGAAGCATTACCTCACTGCCTTGACGCACAAGGTTAAACACATCAATGCAATAGAACAATCGAGAGCGTATGTTATAGGGACATGTCGACGCATCAAGTAAATGCCTTGATGCACTGAGCCAAACGTCAGTACATGAAACACATTGCCTAAAGGGATATCCGTCTACACTGCATCGACGCAGCACTGGAATACATCGATGCAGCTTCACATATCAAATGATCCCTTGCAAACGGATTCTGTGAGGGTGCCTCGACCCATCTTCAGGGTGCATCGAAGCACCATCATCTCCTATGAGGCACGTGATGAACTTATGGAATCAAGTGACCTCGAACTCCATTGGTTGAAACTTGATACTTATACACCGAGTGCAGTTCCAGAAAAATTTTGAAAAAGAATATTCCTATTTGGCAAATGGACCAATACGATTCCAGCTGAATAACTCTTTTATCCACTTGGATTTGCGGAGCCCCTATTTCGTATAAAAAGGGGTCTCGCCCTTCGAGTGGGATTGTGGCCATTGAAGAAGAGCCGCCATAGCTATTGAGATAGAGCTTCTGCCAGAGACAGATCAAAAAGAGCGGAGTTGTGAAGAAGAAAGGAGTGAGTATTGAGAATAAAAAGAAAGGAGAGTGAGTAT
This sequence comes from Amorphophallus konjac, assembly GCA_022559845.1. Classification (NCBI taxonomy): domain Eukaryota; kingdom Viridiplantae; phylum Streptophyta; class Magnoliopsida; order Alismatales; family Araceae; genus Amorphophallus; species Amorphophallus konjac. The sequence continues at coordinate 190,320,287 of CM040120.1, forward strand.
TGAGAAGAAAAAGAAAGAGAGAAGGAATTGAGAGAGTTAGAGCTTGCGAGAGAATATGAAACTGAGTGAAGCCGGAGCATCAACTGAAGATCTTCTAGTGTCTTAACTCGTGGATCAAATCCAGAGTCAATCTGCTCCTTAGAGCAATATCTTATTTTTTTATTATTATTTTCTTGTTTTGTTTTTGCATTTTCTTCTAGCTCTTCCGATACCCTGTTCTGGGTTTGGGTCACTTCTGAGTGATCAGAAGAAGGGAGATCTGATCTCTGGTGTCCCCTCTGAGATATCATAGGAAGGGAGACTTAGGTTTCTAGGTTGTAAGTGACTAGGTGTTGCTCACGGGGTTCCCTCTGCGTAGTCAGAGGAAGGGAGAGTTGTCTCGGGGGTTCCTTCTGAGGATTCAGAAGAAGAGAGGATCATTCCTCTTGTCACTGCATTGTGCAGTCAGTTTGATCTCTGCTGGGAGCAGGATCTGGTCAATGGATTTGTTTCCTTTGGGTTCAAGATATTCATCAGTAGTTGTCCCAGACTGAGTCTGCTTCTTACAGTTTGCATGGTGAAGCCTTACTCAGATTTGAGTGAGGGGTGGACGTAGATCTGCGAAGCAGATAGAACCACCTAAAAATCTGTGTGTTCTGTGGATTGCTTGTGCTTACATTGCTTAGCCTCTATCCCCTATCGCAGGTTAGTGTGTAAGCTAATATTCATTTCACTTCTGAATTGGATTAACTATCAAGTATTCAATAACTGCTCTATTTGAATGAATGATTAATTGATTTATGTTGGATCAACTCTATTGTAGTTTGCCATTCCGAGTTTGACTAGCACTGGCACATTGCCAGGTATTTGATATTGGTCCTATTTGAATCATTAACTATTGGCGTTTCAGTGGAGGTTAGTCTATAGTTTTGGCTTCCATTGTGTTTGACCTTGGGTGTGGCTTTTATATTAGCTTCTGATAGTGAAGTCCCCTCTGGTATATTAGCTACCGCTTTGCTTCACTACACACCAGGTCTTCGAGAGCTGTTCTACATAGGGTGTGAGCTCGGTTCTCTTGTCATTATTCTGATCTTGTTGTGCTGTGAGTCTTTAGCCTTGTTTAGTATAAAGCGATCCGAAGTGTCAGCTTCTATTCTCTTTGTTCCAAGTGTGTTTTATGAGCGTGAGAATTTAATTGATCCATATTTTTATAGAGAGATCTATGCACCCCCCTCTTGATCTCATTATTGCACCTAACACCTTTGACCTAGACCTACCGTCTAAGCCGAATAACCCGAATAAACCATATAAACCAAATTTCTTGCTTTGGCATGATCCCAATGCCAATGAAAAAGCTAGCTCGGTGTTATGACACTTCGTTTAACCGAGCAAATATTCTACCCTTGGCCTAGACCTTCTGTCTAAGCTAAATATCCCGACTAAACTAAATAAACTGAATTTCTTACTTTGGCATAATCCCAATGCCAATGAAAAAGCCAGCTCGGCATTATGACACCTTGTCTAACCAGGGGAACGTTCTACCATTGGCCTCGACCTTCTGTCCAAGCCGAATAACCCGAATAAACCTGAATAAATCAAATAAACCAAAGTTCTTGTGTTGATAATCCCAGTGCCAATCAAAAAGCTAGCACGGCGCTATGACACTCCGTCTAACCCGATGAATATTCCACTCGGGGCCTAGACCATCCGTCTAAGTTAGGTAAATCAAATTCCTTTCTTTGACACTAATCCCATGTCAATGATTTAACCACTTTAGCATCCGACACCCCGTCGGAGCAGATGAATATACTTGGCCTAGATCTTTCGTCTAAGTCAACGAACAAAATGACCTCTTTGCTTTGCCACTAACCTTGCGCCAATGATCAAACCACATCAGCATCTGATTCCTCATCAGAGCTGATGAATATATTTGGCCTAGACCTTTCGTCTATGTCAATGAACAAAATGACCTCCTTGCTTTGCCACTAACCACATGCCAATGATTTAACCACGTCAGCATCCGACACTCCATCGTAGTTGATTAATGTACTTGGCCTAGCCCATTCGTCTAAGTCAACAAATAAAATGATCTCTTTGTTTTGGCACTAACCCCATGCCAAAGATTTAACTACACCAGCATCCGACATACCGTCAGAGTCGATGAATATACTTGTACCTGGACCTTTCATCTAAGTCAACGAACAAAATGTCCTCCTTGCTTTGGCATTAATCCTGTGCAAATGATTCAACCACGCCAGTATCTGACACCCCGTCAGAGCTAATGAATATATTTGGCCTAAACCTTTCATCTAAGTCAACGAACAAAATGACCTCCTTGCTTTGGCACTAACCCCTTCCCAATGATTCAACCACGTCACCATCCGACACCTCGTCGGAGCCGATGAGTATACTTGGCCAAGACCTTTCGTCTAAGTCAACGAATAAAATGACCTCCTTGCTTTGGCACTAACCCCGTGCCAATGATTCAACCACGTCAGTATCCAACACCCCGTCAGAGCCGATGAATATATTTGGCCTAGACCTTTCATCTAAGTCTACGAACAAAATGACCTCCTTGCTTTGTCACTAACCCCAAGCCAATGATTTAACCACGTCAGCATCCGACACCCCATCGGAGATGATTAGTGTACTTGGCCTAGAGCCTTCATCTAAGTGAATGAACAAAATGATCTCCTTACTTTGGCACTAACCCCGTGCCAATGATTCAACCACGTTAGCATCCGACACCCCGTCGGAGCCAATTAATGTACTTGGCCTAGACCCTTCATCTACGTCAATGAACAAATTGATCTCCTTAATTTGGCACTAACCCCGTGCCAATGAGTCAACCACGTCAACATCCGACACCCCGTCGGAGCTGATGAATATACTTGGCCTAGACCTTTCGTCTAAGTGTTGACATCTAAAATTTGGCATTGCAGGAACAAGCCCCGCCGAGCTGAACAATGCCAATCAAAAGAAAATAGTCCAAAATGATGATAGGAATATTTTGGAAAGACCCACATCGGGCAAAGATGTCACGCCCCGAGATTATGCAGTGGAAATTAATCGGGAACGTGAACAGTCGGCTAGTACGTCGCAAGCGAGCAATATATTCAGAGCGCCAACACATTCACACACAAAAGAGGAATGCACAAGAATTGACAAAACTAACTTTTATTGATGATAATCAAAAGTTTACATAATGTTGACTCCTTCCCTTACAAGACTCAAGAAAATAAAATTACATAACCATGACTAGACTATTTTACAACTCCAAGTCTTCTCTCGATCCATCATTCGCTCTCGGACCCATCACTAGCATAGTCTAAATCCAACTCACTCGAATTTCCTGAAAAGGATTGAAAAAGTAAGGAATGAGCACACTTGCCTAGTGGGTATCTCCGTATCAACATGAAGGCAATGTTTAAGTAATTAACAATTTAGCTCTAGCAGTTAAGATAACTTAAGATGCGATAAATCATACACATAAAACCAAAGTATCAACACAAGTCCAGAGAAGCTAGAGGGTTCATGTAGAATGAGAGAATGATCTAGCAAAAATATAATGTGAATATAACTTGTCCTTTCATGTAACAAGAATGTACTTGCATGTAATGAGAATGTACTTTTCAGAACCTTAGAGGTCATGCACTAGAAAGTCATGTAATCAAGAATGTACTAAAAAGCATATAATGGCCTCGTGGATTTCACTCGTTTATAAAAAATGTACTCCCAGCGCAATGCAACGTCCGTGTTCATCATACCCCATGATGTATAGTATGTTTCCGGCTATCTGCTGAGGGGGCTAGTGCCGAGCCCTTGGACACTGTCCGTGCCTACCCTTGGATCTTCAAGTTATAAATCGAGCTACTTTCACGAGATATAAATAATGTAGGCCGATAATAACATGTTCAAACTATAGTTCATGATAACAACACCAAGGTAGGAATGCACCAATTATGAATATGAGAGTTCCAAGGTTGAATTAAGAATAAGGTCATGCTACGGAAGGAATCCGGCATCGTAACGGTACATTCAATAATTTCCATAATTTCATTAATAATTTATTGGATAAGGTGTTAGGTTCTAGACAATCAATAGACCATATAGGGACATAGGAAAATCAACCCTTGGGACAAACCCTATGTCACGCCCCAAGCGCGGAAGGAACCCGGAGTGCGTGACAAGTTTATATCGATCATGTCAATCAGAGCGTTAGTGTATTCAGCACAAAGACAGAGTGCGCAAAAGTAAAGATAACCCAGTCCTTTATTCAATCACAACCTCAAAGTACTTCTATTACAAATGAAAATGCCAAGACTCAATAAAAGGAAAAAAGTACAATGATTGACTCAAGAAATTAGAAAGATAAGATTAGTAAACGCTTGGATAGACGGAGAGCTCTAATCTCTTCACTCTTGACCTTCCCCATCCGATTGAGTTTCATCATCGGACTTACCTAAAAAATAGGGAAAAACAGTGGATGAGCGAACGCTCAGTAGGAATTATATCTCAAGGGCTAGCTTGCTTTAAGTAAATTACATGTTACATGAATGCAATAAAGCTATGCATGTTTGCGTAAAACGACAAGAGAGAGAGAGAGAGTATAACAAGAGATAATTGAGTGAACTAGCATGTCTTTCAAGAACTTATATCAATAAATGTCAAGATATTCAAGCAAGTATATTCATCATGTCATGTCGGGAATTGGCTATCACGTCTCAAGCAAGTATATAAATACCCTTTCCGGGTCACGCAAGTCATGTCATGTCAAGTCGAGTATGAGATTGTGGAATGTCTAATCAAGCTAGTCATTCACTTCGGTGCAATGCCACACCGTGATCATTACAACTCCCTTGGGCACAAGTACTTTTGAGTGCTCCTCCCAGGACCAGATCGGGGCCTATATGCGCAGGCATTGATCGTGTATTATTCGACATCCACTATAGTTATAGCCAATATGGAATTTCAAGGAATAAACTTGTATGAACTTTTTAAGGTAGATCTTGTGGAATAGCATTTCAAGGATTTGAACAGGTGGTATAACGCCGATAATAACGGTATAATCATGATTAACGATAAAACTGGGTGGATTCGGCTCCCTAACTCGGGTGCCATGACGATAGGAATAAGTGCCCACATGAACATAGTCGCTTGTTCTTGTACATGATAAGGTAGATAAAATTAGTGTACACAAGTATGGCACACTATTCTTAAAGGATATGAATGGTATGGATTACCCATCCCATTATTTCAAGAATATTCTCATGACATACAAACAGTATGTCGTAAGGGCCGGTATACCATGTTTCTTTAGAGTGACATGGCAGTTAAGTAGTGTCTATGGTTTTAAGGGTACAACCAGCTCGGCTGCTTTGAGGGAATCCAAAGCTAGCGGAGGCTTACGGAGGTCTCTATGATAAAGTCACCGGTCTGAAGGAACGGAATGACCCGCGGAGGGCTCGTCTATCACCGAGAAATAGTGGGGTAGTCGATAAAACATCAAAAAATGCGGGACTATATTCACGGGCTGGAATATAGTGCCAATAGTCATAGATTTTAAATCCAGTTCCACGTTTAGTGTAAATCTGGAATTCTTTTAAAACTAGTTTAGCATTTAGTGTAATTAGGTCTTGGAATTCTTTTAAATCAAGTTTAGCATCTAGTGACAAGTCCGGGAATTCTTTTAAAACAAGTCTAGCATCTAGTTAACCAAGTCCTGGAATTCTTTTAAATCCAGGTTGGGTTGCGGTGTATATGCATTCAAAATTTTGGATCAATAATGAACAATGCTATTTTCTAAATAAAACAAATTTTTTAGGAATAATTACGTGGTGAGGTAGAGAAAATTAGCAGGAATCCAGAACTATAATCATGTATTAAATTTGGTGTCCTTGTTATCTGTTATTAAATTTCTAACATATGTAATTATTAAATGCAAGACCAAAATGATGACTGTATGTACAGTCGTGTGTTCAAAATAACGCCTCTATTGGGGTCGTTATTTACTATAGTTACAAAAAAAATCAAGAAATCTAATACCAATAAATCTTTATGCCAAGCACTTGAGAAAACCTACCTGGGTGTTGATTTGGTCGAAAAGAACATGAAGAGTCTAAAGAAAATGATACTCTGTTTCAACAGAGTAACGATTAACCAGTATAAGAAGCTGCAGGATGAAGATGCTAAAGGCAGCGACGTTGCAGATTGATAATATCAACAGCAGCAGCACAGTAGGAGCGAAGCAACAGCCCTCAAACCCGTGCAGCAAGGAAGAGGTGGAAGATGAACGAGGCGACGATGATGAACTCCTCTCTCATATAAACACCAAGACATGGAAGAACTTCTCGTTTGGTCGATCAACCGGGAAGAACGCAGCAGCAGGTTGGTGTAAGAGAGAAAAGTAAGCAAGGATTCATCGGAGAGGGTGGTATTTATAGGGTTTAGGAGACCTATAGGGTTGGAGTTCGATTAGAACTTAACATATCCTTAATACTTATCCTTTTGAAATGACGCCTTTCATTGAGTCGTCTTCTAGTTAGACACGCTTGCAACAAAGGGCGTCATTTGAGCATTTTACCAAATTAACAATCCCTTTCCGAAGCAAACACCATTTGGAAATAACGCCTAAGGTTGGGGCGTCATTTCTTAATTGACGTCTACACATGAACTCTTCAATTCTTTCTCTTTAATTCTATCTAGATTTTTATCTTTTTTTATGGATGTGATCTAGATGAGGAATTTTAAGGGTATTAATTTTCCATTTTTCTCTATTTTTCCATATAATTAGTTTTCCAAAATTCCTTAGTCGAAAAAATGGCACTATTAATTTTTTATGAATTGACGACTTAGTCTAAGCCATTTCTTATGTAAATGACGCCATCACTTGTTGGCGTCAATTGGGTTTTGGCATTTCTATTTAACCTCCAAAAGACTGATATTGTATATATATCCCTGTTATTCCTATAATACCTTTAACTATATACTTTATTTGATTTTCAATAATTTATAAACAACGACTTGTATTAAGTCGTTTTTCTCCTTGTATACGCCTGCACGAACAGGCGTTAATTATGTTTTGGCCATTTCTCATTGCCCTTGAAAAGATCGAAATTGTATATATTCCCATTCTTTTATCTTTCACATATCTTTAATATATTTAACTCTTATATATATATATCCCTCTTCCTTCTAATAAGATTAAAATATAGTAAATGTGGAATATTAAAACTTCTAAATTAGTAATAAAATATAAATTGACATTTTCTTCAAGATTTAATGATTACTAATTCAATTAAAATTATTTTGTGCATCAAATGGCTACTTAAAATAACATGTTATTCTTAAATTTATTATAATATAATGGTAAGGTCTATGAGTCCATTTCGTAAGACTTTTCAGGATGTAAGAGGGCTATGAGTAACATTCTCCTTCTTGTCTCTCCCACGGATCATATCAGATAGTTCTGTGGCATCCTCCAGTAGCTGGGCTCGTCGTACCATCTCCGAATAGACTTGTATGTCCATCGGGGCCAGTTGTGTGATAAACTGGGGCCTGAGCCCATTTAGAAACCTTCTAGCTTTCATTTTCTTGGTACTAACTAAATGCTTAGTGTACCGGGATAACCTCGAGAATTGTGCCTCATACTCGGCCACCGATAATGATCATTCCTTGAGTGCGGCGAACTCGGCAGCCTTCTTCTCCTGGACTCGGTCCGAAAAATATTTATTGTTGAAATGTTCAACAAACTCCCCCCAAGTAACTTGTCCTTGATCTAATGTGGCTTCTACCAACTCCCACCAGCAGCGGGCGTCCCTTCCCAATTGAAACGTTGCTAACAAGACCTTCTCTTTGCCCGTGCATTGCATAACCCGAAAGATACGTTCGGTCTCCCGGATCCAGTGCTTAGTGTCATCCGGATCAGTGGATCCCATGAACTTAGGAGGGTTCATGTTCTTGAAGCTTTGGTGGAGATTTCCTGCTCCACGATGTGCACCTCCTTGTGCCACTTGTTGAAGTGCCTGGGTCATGCCTTGCAGAGTGCGTTGCATGTTGCGCCACTGGGCACGTTCAGCAGCCATTATCCTACAATTACAATAACTATATTAATATGTGATGATGTTCAAAGGTTTTGATTCTAAGTTAACTTAACCCTTGGTTCTAACCAATCTCACCGGTTAAAGATTTAAACCTATCATTGGACTTGGGTTTCCAAGGAATTGAATATCCCAGGCTCTGATACCACAAAAACTGTCACGTCCCAAGCACGGAAGGAACCCGGAGTGCGTGACAAGTTTATATCGATCATGTCAATCAGAGCATTAGTGTATTCAACACAAAGACAGAGTGCACAAAAGTAAAGATAACCCAGTCCTTTATTCAATCACAACCTCAAAGTACTTCTATTACAAATGAAAATGCCAAGACTTAATAAAAGGAAAAAAGTACAATGATTGACTCAAGAAATTAGAAAGATAAGATTAGTAAACGCTTGGATAGACGGAGAGTACTAATCTCTTCACTCTTGACCTTCCCCATCCGATTGAGTTTCATCATCGGACTTACCTGAAAAATAGGGGAAAACACTGGATGAGCGAACGCTCAGTAGGAATTATATCTCAAGAGCTAACTTGCTTTAAGTAAATTACATGTTACATGAATGCAATAAAGCTATGCATGTTTGCATAAATGACAAGAGAGAGAGAGAGTATAAAAAGAGATAATTGAGTGAACTAGCATGTCTTTCAAGAACTTATATCAATGAATGTCAAGATATTCAAGCAAGTATATTCATCATGTCATGTCGGGAATTGGCTATCACGTCTTAAGCAAGTATATAAATACCCTTTCCAAGTCACGCAAGTCATGCCATGTCAAGTCGAGTATGAGATTGTGGAATGTTTAATCAAGCTAGTCATGCACTTCGGTGCAATGCCACACCGTGATCATTACAACTCTCATGGGCACAAGTACTTTTGGGTGCTCCTCCCAGGACCAGATCGGGCCCTATATGCGCAGGCATTGATCGTGTATTATTCGACATCCACTATAGTTATAGCCAATATGGAATTTCAAGGAATAAACTTGTATGAACTTTTTAAGGTAGATCATATGGAATAGCATTTCAAGGATTTGAACAGGTGGTATAACGCCGATAATAACGGTATAATCATGATTAACGATAAAACTGGGTGGATTCGGCTCCCTAACTCGGGTGCCATGACAATAGGAATAAGCGCCCACATGAACATAGTCACTTGTTCTTGTACATGATAAGGTAGATAGAATTAGTGTACACAAGTACGGCACACTATTCTTAAAGGATATGAATGGTATGGATTACCCATCCCATTATTTCAAGAATATTCTCATGACATACAAACAGCATGTCGTGAGAGCTGGTATACCATGTTTCTTTAGAGTGACATGGCAGTTAAGTAGTGTCATGGATTTTAGGGGTACAACCAGCTCGGCTACTTTGAGTAAATCCAAAGCTAGCGGAGGCTTACGGAGGTCTCTATGATGAAGTCACCGATCCGAAGGAACGGAATGTCCCGCGGAGGGCTCGTCTATCACCGAGAAATAGTGGGGTAGTCGATAAAACATCAAAAAACGCGGGACTATATTCACGAGCTGGAATATAGTGCCAATAGCCATAGATTTTAAATCCAGTTCCACTTTTAGTGTAAATCTATAATTCTTTTAAAACCAGTTTAGCAATTAGTGTAATTAGGTCTTGGAATTCTTTTAAATCAAGTTTAGCATCTAGTTAAAACAAGTCCGGGAATTCTTTTAAAACAAGTCTAGCATCTAGTTAAACAAGTCCTGGAATTCTTTTAAATCCAGGTTGGGCTGCGGTGTATATACATTCAGAATTTCGGATCAATAATGAACAGTGCTATTTTCTAAATAAAACAAATTTTTCAAGAATAATTACGTGGTCAGGTAGAGAAAATTAGCAGGAATCCAGAACTATAATCATGTATTAAATTTGGTGTCCTGGTTATCTGTTATTAAATTTCTAACATATGTAATTATTAAATGCAAGACCAAAATGACGACTGTATGTATAGTCGTGTGTTCAAAATAACGCCTCTATTGGGGTCGTTATTTACTATAGTTACAAAAAAATCAAGAAATCTAATACCAATAAATCTTCCTGTACATAAAAATCATCCTAAATGTATGCATGAACTTATTGTTAGCATGGTTATGCCAAGCACTTGAGAAAACCTACCTAGGTGTTGATTTGGTCGAAAAGAACGTGAAGAGTCTGAAGAAAATGATACTCTGTTTCAACAGAGTAACGATTAACCAGTATAAGAAGCTGCAGGATGAAGATGCTAAAGGCAGCGACGTTGCAGATTGACAATATCAATAGCAGCAACACAATAGCAACGAAGCAACAGCCCTCAAACCCGTGCAGCAAGGAAGAGGAGGAAGATGAACGAGGCGACGATGATGAACTCCTCCTCTCTCGTATAAACACCAAGACAGGGAAGAACTTCTCGTTTGGTCGATCAACCGGGAAGAACGCTGCAGCAGGTTGGTGTAAGAGAGAAAAGTAAGCAAGGATTCATCGGAGAGGGTGGTATTTATAGGGTTTAGGAGACCTATAGGGTTGGAGTTCGATTAGAACATAACATATCCTTAATACTTATCCTTTTGAAATGACGCCTTTCATTGAGTCGTCTTCTAGTTAGACACGCCTGCAACAAAGGGCGTCATTTGAGCATTTTACCAAATTAACAATCCCTTTCCGAAGCAAACACCATTTGGAAATAACGCCTAAGGTTGGGGCGTCATTTCTTAATTGACGTCTACACATGAAGTCTTCAATTCTTTCTCTTTAAATCTTTCTAGATTTTTATCTTTTTTTATGGATGTGATCTAGATGGGAAATTTTAAGGGTATTAATTTTCCATTTTTCTCTATTTTTTCATATAATTAGTTTTTCAAAATTCCTTAGTCAAAAAAATGGCACTATTCATTTTTTTTGAATTGACGACTTAGTCTAAGCCATTTCTTATGTAAATGACGCCAGCACTTGTTGGCGTCAATTGGGTTTTGACATTTCTATTTAACCTCCAAAAGATCGATATTGTATATATATCCCTGTTATTCTTATAATACCTTTAACTATATACTTTATTTGATTTTCACTAATTTATAAACAACGACTTGTATTACGTCATTTTTCTCCTTGTATACACCTGCACGAAGATGCGTTAATTAAGTTTTGGCCATTTCTCATTGCCCTTGAAAAGACCGAAATTGTTTATATGCCCATTCTTTTATCTTTCACATATCTTTAATGTATTTAACTCTTATATATATATATATATCCCTCTTCCTTCTAATAAGATTAAAATATAGTAAATGTGGAATATTAAATTTTCTAAATTAGTACTAAAATATAAATTGACATTTTCTTCAAGATTTAATGATTCTTAATTCAATTAAAATTATTTTGTGCATCAAATGGCTACTTAAAATAACATGTTATTCTTAAATTTATTATAATATAATGGTAAGGTCTATGAGTCCATTTCGTAAGACTTTTCAGGATGTAAGAGGGTTATGTACAAGGTCCAGGCCTCGTTTAATTATTATATATTTATATATTTTTAATTTATTTGGACTTTCTAGTCCTTTAATTTACTAGGGTTGCTACACCCTAGGTTAAATAACACTGGGATAACAAATGGTCTTGTCTGGGCCGTTTCTTGAAGTAGCGGTCTAGTGGGAATCCCAGGCTCACGGAGACTTCGGAGGCCTTGAAACATGATCCCCTAGTCCTACAGAAGGAATATCCGGCGGAGAGGTGCACAAGTCCAAGAAAGTCTACCTATCATGTGCAAAGTGTAACTAATGACATCATACCGGAATACGTGTCATGCACTTAAGAAAGACTCATAGATGAGAGGGAATCGTGTAGAAAATAGTGATCAATGCATCCATTAAACAAGTGTATAGCATATGTAAAAATAGTTTAATACAAAACTATATTGTTGGATCCCCTAGTTGATTTTGGTAGTTAAGTTTTAATGATGACAAATCTTGTGTGCTTGTGTTATTGAAATGTTGACAGAAAAACTTTACTAACCAAGGTGTTCATTCTTTGTTCATCTTGCATTGCAGGAAAAAGAGTATTGAATCATTGTAGCTAATCAAGTGAAAATGCTATCATGCTACTAAGGATCAAGAAAAGGTGGTATTTGTCATGCTTATCTATCAAGAACTCTTGGTAAGGGTTAAGTTCTCAAATGTTGCAACTTTGGTCTATGGAATCGACCTCACTTACCATGGCGTCGACCTCTTCTTGTTTTCACCAAGCCAAGTCACACATTCTCACTTTGATAGTGTCGACCCTTCATTGTGTATTGCACTTAATACATGGGTTTTCATGGATTTACTTTCATTTGTTCTCAAGTCTCATGAATGGGTTTTTCATGCAAAAAAATCAATGAGCTTTTAATATTTCTCATGAGGTTTTTAGCTTGCAACATGTGTACTCAATTCAAAGTGAACTTTGGTAGAACATTGGTTAAATGAAGCTCACATCTTGTTCTTAAGCATAGCTATAAGCTCTTGATGTTAAAGTATATGATTTGTGTTTTCCAAAGACTTTAATGCATATATTTCATGTGTTTCTAATGGTTTTTCATGTTCATACATCATGGATTTCATAATTGGGTTGTTGGAGTTGAAACTCTCACACTTAAACATTGGTTTTTCATTTCTGTGCTATTTTCGGTCGACCTAAATAGGGACTTCCGTCGACCAGTTTAGACAGCGTGCAGGGGAAACTTTTCTGTCACAGTTCGGTCGACCGGCTAAGGGCAATCGGTCGACCGAAATCAACAGGTTTGAGGGGTCTGAAACCTGCAACTTTTCAGTCGACCGACCGCTTCGACCAGTCGATCGAATATGGCGGGCAGCCCAGTTTTCTTTTGTTCGAAACCCATTAAACATGATCCGTTTGGGCTCATTTTTGACCCTCTTACCCCTAGGGCATTCATACACATGTTAGATAAATATTGAAGGAGTTTTAGCAGGGGTTTTAAGGTCTTTTCATATTTCTCATGTGGGTGTATAAATAAGCTGTGAATTTGGAGAGATATATCCATGTGCTAACATTGTTTCTATCTTGTAGGAGAAGAAAAGGAGAAAGGAGTGGAGCTGAAGAAGATCTATGGATATCATCTACATTCGGGTGGTTTTAGTGATTGTGATAGAAGATAAAGAGGAGCGGATCGAAGAGAGCAACGTGTTGACACTCAAATCGATAGCATTTGACTTCCCTCTGACTTGTTCTTCAACAAAGATCTCCTCCAGCCTTTTTATCATATGAGGATCAATTTCTTCAACCCTTTTTCATCTATTCCAATGCTTTCCATTCTGTTTTTGAGCATGTATTGAACATATCGTTTATTTCTAAACTCTGACTCTATGTGTGTTGAACCGTCTGTGTACGGTTGTGGTATATTGTGTTGCGGCTGTAGCAGCGAGTGTGTGTGTGTATTGATCCGTGGCCGGATCGTGTATGAGACGACGTCTCCGTGTCTTTAAAGCGAAAGCTCCGTGCGCTTCAGTTTGAAGCGAGTGGATCCTCACTGTTTTGGTGAGGGGTGGACGTGGGGAGCCCGTCGTGGTCCCGAAACACCTAAAAAATCTATCTCGCATCTTGTATGTTTGTGGTTTCCTTGTCTATATTTTTCATATTGATCGTGTGAGAGCGGTAAGCTTGAGAGAACCGAATTCTTCATAACGTATATTTCGTTTGATCGTTTCTCGTGTTGGTAGTTAGTTTCATTCCGCTACATAATTTTAAAAACTACCATTGTGCTTGCTAGGGATAATTCAACCCCCCCTTCTTGTCCATTCGTGTATCTAGGGACAACATATATGACTTTTGGGCATGAAATTAATATACATGAAAATAAAGTTAAAACATGCTAACATAAAATAAAACGTAGTAAGAATCATGAAATCACTTCTAACCATGGGATAAAGCCAGAAATAACCAGCTAAGGCATGGTTTCTATCATTGTAGACTAAGGACATACATATATATATACTAGATACAGGAAATAAGGTGGGATCTTGATGAGGCCGCAATCATCAAGCTGCGGTCTATCGCACGGTCGCTATCTGAGGGTAGCGGTCTCTAATGGACCATTTTCTATCTTTCAGACAGAAAGGTAAAACTCATGCGTGCAGGGCTAATCTAGGGCAGTAAACATGTGAAAACCATGCTAAACAAGTAGATAAAGCATGATAGGATGAAAATAAGCTAAGAAGATGCACGGGTTTACACGAATTAAGCCAAAGTTTTCATCTTTTCTTCTTAAGGTGCAAGGATAGCATTCTATGAAGACTATACATGCGCGATCATAGGAAAACGTAAAATACTCTATGTATAATGTATGAAATCGTGAGAGAATTGAGGGCTTTTAATCCTAACTCGATATTTTAGCCGTTCATCAAATAATCTACCTCTGGGTAAGACTCTAAACTTTGAATTTTGGCTGGAAGTCGATGCTGGCTCCTGTGCGTCCTGCGTGGAGCCGTCGATTCCCCAACGCTCTAACACTTGATCCTCCCATCCTAAATTCATGAAATTTGAAGGATAGGTAGAAGATACAAAGGGGAATAACTTATTCTAAAGGATGGACACAAGATTACCTCAATTAGGGCTTCTAATCATTAGATCTTCCTTGGACGGACACACTATTTTCTGTGCAGGCTTTAGAGAAACAGTGACTTCTGGGGCTTCTAGCTCTCCAACGGCTTGACCTCATAGCATGAGATTTGGAGAGGTGTTAGAACAAACTAAGGAGAATAAATTATTCTAAAGGACTAACTTGAGAAGGCGTCTCCTTACCTTTAAAATATGCGAGCCAACATTTGGGTTCGCACGGGTCGAAGTTAGGCCTATTTATAGAGTTTGCTAGGGTTTGAGGATTTAGATCCATATAGGGGTCCTAAATTCGGGTAGGATCGGTCCCCAAGAGTCTTAGACTAAGTTCATACGCCTGGTAGCTTCGAATCATAAGGATTGGGATGAGGAAAAATCATGTTTTTCACGTTTCTCAACTTCCGTTCACGGAACTTGGTAGCGGTCTGGTCTGGACCATTTCTTGGAAGTGGCGGTCTGGCGATAGACCGGCATCTTGCATAAATTTAAAATTTTTTTGATTATCTGATGCGGGACGGACACGTGACCTACGGATATGCGACCCTCAAACTCTAAGCAAGCTCGCGATCATCCCTTATCGAGGGAAGCGTATGGACGTGCACGGTTGAGAAACCGGCTATGAGCTAGGGTGGTCAGACTCTCGTCGTGCCCTGATCGGGTCACGGGACGGTCTCGCTCTCTCTTGCAGCAACGGTGAATTAACTATATTGAGCTATTGACCCTAACACATGCTCTCTAGCAGCGTCATATGAAGTATATACGAATAAAGCAAATTGCAGAGTAAAGGAGCGAATACGATACCTCCACGCGCCTGGCGTGGGAAAGATGATCCCGGCCGATCTCGTACTCCCAGAATAGAATTAATTAAATAACAGCAATGAATTTACTGCCCACTCCACGCAGGGAGGTAAAGGGCAACACAGTGGGACCCGGGAGTGGTGGGTTCAAGTTGACGGGCAGCGATTTGTGTAGCTTCGGCGGCACACGTACTAACGAACTTGGGACCCACGTGCTGGTCAGTGGGGTCGTGTGGGCCAGGAGCGACACT
Source organism: Amorphophallus konjac (assembly GCA_022559845.1). Taxonomy (NCBI): domain Eukaryota; kingdom Viridiplantae; phylum Streptophyta; class Magnoliopsida; order Alismatales; family Araceae; genus Amorphophallus; species Amorphophallus konjac. The sequence continues at coordinate 190,336,018 of CM040120.1, forward strand.
GCTCTGATGGGGACGTCCGGAGGGGCGATCCCTGGGAAGGCGGAGCGCTGGTTCACATCGTGGAAGGCGAGTCGGCTCCGACCTCCTTGTGTGGAACTTACTGTCCACGGATCTAAATTCTGTTTCAGACCTGCGCATCCCGACGAAAATTGTTGCTGCGATCGGCCCCAACGTCGGATCGACGCGAAACTGGTGTCATTGGAACGCTGACTCAAAATCCTTCGACCCTTTATGGATCTAAAAATTTTCTCAGGGATGTACTTTTGATGGCCGAATTTTGAACCTGACTGATCTCTTCCTCAGATCTGGTCGGGCAGAAGTGAACTTTCCTGAGTTGGTGTTGATCGCGATGTAGACCTCCAATTCAGCTATTGAGCTCTTCATGAAAGTTGTAGAGGGCGAAGAGAGGAAAACGGGGATAGTTTTTATGAAAGGTTTGGTGGAGATGTGAATGGGTAAACAGATTTTCTAGTACCCGGTGGTCAGATCTAGACAGCAGAGACAGATCTGAGTTTGGGATCTGACAGTGATTTTTTAAAAAATGGTATAAGATTCGAGAAATTTCCCGAAAATTCATGGATGAAGGACTATGTTGACAGAACCTCCAATAAAAATATCAAGTCATTCAGATCAAGAAAAGATGGATTCATGAACATTCTACTGGGTTTCTAGAAATCTGGACAGACTGCAGGCAGATCTGAGAGGAGGTGGAGGACGAAAATAAAAAAATAGAAAATAAAAGCTAGAGGCTCCACCAATCTTTCTAGGATGTGGTGATGACCCCTAGAACTCACCCTGAAAGTTTTGGCTCCAGAAGATCTCTGGGTTGGGAGCAAGAATTCCCGGAGTGAGCCTCTTTCCAGCAGAACAGATCTAGATCTGGGCAACACTTCGGAAGCGGCTTCGCGGCGGCTCGATGGCGACACGAACGGCGGCGGTGACAGCAGACATAGAATCCAGAGGGGCTAAGGAGAAGATGGAAGGGTTCTATACCCTGGAGATTGGAGGATGAAGAGAGAAACCAGAGAGAGAGGGGGGGAGGGCGCAGCTTACTCTTGGATTGCATAAAAATTTTCTTCTCATTAATTCTAACAAATGAAAAATACATGGTATTTGTATGGAATTGACCAAATTGGCAAATGACCTCCCATACCCTCAGATCTAGGGTGAGTGAAGGCCATCTTGGGAATGTCAAACCCCATTTATCCCATGTGGTCAAAACACATTACATATTCTAATCAAATGAAATCAAACTAGCCTAATAAGGACAAATAAGGGGGCGCCCCCTTCATGGGCCAATCTTGGGCCAACTTTGGTCCAAAGCCATCCACAAGCCCATGAACCCATGCATAGCCTATGGACTTTCCAATTTAGATAGCCCATGAGAGGGAGAAGCCCAATTGGGCCTTAAGTGGCTTTAAGGTCCATAATGAAGGCCTGAAGGTCCAATGTGATACAACCCCCTTAATGGTCCTAATAAATGAAAACCACTAATGGACTCTACATGGAAGATGGCCCAATGGCTTATTAAAAGGCTTACAAAGGAGCCCAAATGAAAAAAAAAACCAACAAACACACTAATACAAGCCAATACGCAAATACATTCCATACGTATGATGAAGTAGCCCTTGATGCCCCATCAATTCTCCCCGGGTGGGAGGAACTCGACCCCGTCGAGTAACCGGTGCTGCTGCTCGAGTAGCTCCCGCGAATCCGTCACCGTACCAAGTAGCGCGGGCATGCTCCACTCCAAGTGATCGTCACCTGCTCATTCCGTATATACTCGATATGCGCATGCTGCTACGGGAAGAGGCTTGTGGTGGAACACTCCGGGGTGGGGTCACTCTCAAGGGGAGGAGGCGGCTTAAAGGCTCACTAGGAATCACCACTGGGTCCCTATAGGTGACTAGATCTGGGGCATAGATGTAGAGCTGATCCCATACTCGCCTCTCACTCATACGGGACTGACATCAACAAGCTTGCACAAGGCGCATGCAGACTCCACAAACCACACCACACAAAACAAACCACACAAAGAAGAAACAAAACTGACTCATGCATGACCCTAGACTTAATGCAATGACATCAACCCCACTAGGTGGCCATCATCCGAGTGCCGCATCCAGAGCGTCGGTAGGTTCTTCCAGACTTTTGTACTCATCAGCTAGTTCTGGATCGGCCTCGTAGCTGACAGATACAAGCCCAGAAGGTGAGGCTTCTCCTACCCCAAGGGCTAGAGTGGCACGAGTGGGACATTGGCTGGCGATGTGGCCAAACCCATGATAGTGATAACATTGCAGCCGTGACCTACTGGTCTCCCCGATAAGAGGGCCCTTACCCTTATCCTCCCGGCGAGTAGGGGGTGTGGGCAACAGGGGTGGAGGTGGAGGTGTAGGTGCCGTGCGCAATAGGGGTGGGGGGGCCGGTGCCAGTGGACGGGCAATGGGTGCCGGGGGTTGGGATGAAGGTAGATCCCGGGGTGGGGAAGGGCGAGGCCTTGGAGCGAAATGCTCCTGACGGGCGGGCTCCTGAGATCGAGCCATGGGGGGCCGCTGATGTGGGCCTAAAGAGTGATGGGGCTCGGTACTACGAAGAGGGGTGGGACCTGACCGACGGCTAGGCTCGAACTCTCCCTCAAATTGCTCCAACGTTTTGGCATTGCAGCGGAAAAGCTCATACTGATAGTGTGGCCGCAAACCACGTCGAAAGTGAGAAACGGGCATGGTGCTCTCCTCTGAGACACCACATTGCAGAAAGTACTCATCAAATTCAGTGATGTACTCGGAGACGGACCGGTCTCCCTGGCTGAGACTCTGCCACCTATCAATGAGTCGCTGGCGGTATGTGGCAGGAAGGTACTTTTGCCGAAGGTTGAACTTCATTTCACCCCATGTCGCAACCTCGGGCTCTAGCCGCTGAAATAAAGTCTCTCCACATTCTTCCAATATGTTTACTCCTGTCCCATTAGCTTCATACTAGCGAATCAGACTCTTCGACACTCCGACATATCATACCAGTCGAAGTATCGGTCCATGCTGGACTCCCAATCTAGATAGACTTTCGGATCCAAAGACCCGTAAAAACTGGGAGGGTCCGCTCACACAGTCTTAAGGACGCTATCGTCCTCCTCCTCCCTCTGTGGCTGGAGGCCACGACGGCGTTGACCATACCCCTCATAGGCGTTGTCGGACCCGTAGTCCTCAAGACCAAGGTCATGGAGTGGTAGTTCGGGGACCCGAGGAAGGGCGGGCGGAGGAGCCTGTGGTGGCTGAGGAGCATGTACGGGCGGATCCTGGGCCACAAAGGCGGGCTGGGCTTGGGCTATGGGAATGGCTTGGCCTTGGGCAGCCGCTGGAGCGAGTGTGGGTGGGCCCGGGGCCACTCTAGGAGGGTCTCCTTGAGACATCCTATCCAACTATCCGACCAGACCTTGGACAGATCTGGCGGATGACTCGATCCGTTCCTCCATGGTGTTAAACCGGCCATCTATACGGTCCGAGAAGCTCTTAAAGGCTGCCTCGGATTGGCCCATCCGGGTTACGAGGGTCATGATCACCTCATGCAAGGAGTGAAGGTCTCCCGAGATGGTATCCCGTGGGTTGGCCATGTTGAGTCTTGTTGAATCTTTACATGTTTTGATGATGACAACACTATAAGTCTGAGTGGTGTTCAAAAATACTTCTCTGTGAAAAATTAACAAAAATATTTTTCTGTGAAAGTGAACAAAGAATATTCTTCTGTGAAGAATAAACCTTCATTTCACTTCAGGTATTTTCAGGGACTGTCTTCGTGTTGGTTGGAACTTCGTCATGTTTGTGTATAACACCTCGTGTTGTACTGTTTGCCTTCGTGTTGTTTTAGTTTTAGCATTGTTTGTGTTCTCAACACGCCGTGTCATCCTCTCGTACCTCGTGTTGTGTTAAGTTGTGCTGATTGACTTCGTGCTGACTCTTCTGAAGTAGCTCGAATTGGTCTGATGAACCTCGAGTTGCTTCTGTATGAACCTCGTGTCGTTAGCACTTAGTTGCTCATCTCGAGTCAGTCCTCAATGTTTGCTCTTGTGTCTTCGTGTCAATTACTATAGTTCCTCGAGTTGTTCTTCTGATTCCACCGTTTCATCACGTGTTGTTGAAGACGTGTCTATCTCATGTCTTCGTGTCGTGTTTCCTAGACCTCGTGTCCTTCTCGCCTTGACCACACTCCGTGTCATTTCATGTGTTTCATCTTCGTGTTGTTTTTCAACTCATGTCGGTTTCTATTTTCATCTTCGTGTTGTTTTCAACTCGTGTCGGTTTCTGTTTTCATCTTCGTGTTATTTTCAACTCGTGACGGTTTCTGTTATTTGTCTTCGTGTCGTGGTCAGCCCGTGTCGCCTCATCTTCGAGTCGTTCATTCGAGCTATTGAGTGCTCGAGTTGTTTTTCTTATGTTTTCAAGTGTTGTTTCACTACGTGTCTTCGTGTTGTCTTTTGTATTCGTGTCTTCGTGTTGCCTTTTGTATTCGTGTCTTCGTGTTGTCTTTGTATTCGTGTCTTCGTGTTTCTTTTGTATGTGTATCTCCGTGTTGCTTCCTTCTATTTTCGCCCTGGTCTCTTCTGATCGCGTGTCTTTCTATTGCTTCACTCTGTGTTATCTTCTTCTCACCTCATGCTGTCTTCATCTGACTTCGTGTTGTCTTCGTTGTTGTGTTAGTTGTACTCTCGTGTACTTCGTGTCATTCTCGTGTTATCTCGTGCTAAACTCATCTAACGTACCTCGTGTCAGTCACAGTATAGTGCACCTTGTTTTGTTATCATATATCTCGTGCAGTTCTTTGTTCTTATGGCCAACCAACTTATCTCAGCTACATATATCGAACCCTGAGCATTAATGTAATTAATCTGCTTGCAGGGATCCGAGGAAGATTATTCCTCAGTGTCTGGACAGCACGTGATCCAATGCTAGAGGAACCAATCCGATAAGGACACGTGGCAAGAAGGTTCTGGATCAAGCGTGGGAGGCACACGCATTCTGAACTGGATCTGCTGCTGCTGCTGATATAAATAGAAACCTTCGTCTTCAGATGGAGGATGATCGAAAAGGAGAAAGATATAGAAGAAAGAGCAGAAAAGCTGTAGCAACCCTGATAAATGAATATTGAAATAAAATTAAAAACATATATATATTACAGAAGTAATACAGATAATAAAACAAAGTACAAATAATGCCTCTTAGTAAGGCGTTAATTTAAAAAGAAACGCCTCTATAAACAGCGTGACTAAAGAAAGGACGCCCACACATGTGGTCGTCAACTCTCACGCGACCAAATAGGCAAGTAAAAGAAACGCCCATATCTTGGGCGTGTTTCAAAAACAAGGAACGCTCTTCTCCAAGACGTTTCTTAATAAACGACCTAAACAAGGTCGTCAATTCAAGAATGGACGCCCTGACCTAAGGCGTTAATTCCATTCGTGAACCGTTCGAACCCAGAACTTATCCAGGGTAAGTGATAAGCATTAGAAAGAGTTCAAACGTGGTAATGACTCTATCATAGAAGTATTACTTCCACACAATCACCAACCCTACTAGGACACCCAAAATCCTATAAAAACTCTCGTTCATCTAAACCCTAAACCTATTTGATTCGTTCGTCTGCAGAGGTACGTAAGAGGAGCATTCCTTCTTATTTTCCTTAGATCCCTACGTCTGTTACATGAAGAACTAACAGTTCTTCATCTTCTTCTGTTACAGGTTAAGAAGCCCCTACGTTTTGAAGAAGCATAGTTCTTCATCCGGGTAAAAATTATTTACCTTCGTATGATGTTCAGATCACAAAGAAACTGATACAGTTTCTTTATTTTCTTATAGGATAACTGCAGTTCTTCTTCTACAATCAAAGCCATCGTCTTCTTCCATCAACCAATAGCCGTGGTCTTCAGGAGCCTAACCGAGCATCATCCCTTGCTAGTCAAACCCCTCACGGTCATCTTCAAATCCATTATTAAGGTAGGTTTTCTCAAGTCACTGTAGCCCAAATAAAATAACGCAAGATATATGTATAAGCATGGCATGCATACAGTTTTATTATGTTCTGCAATATTTTGAAAGAAACGCCCCTGTCAAGGGCGCTAATTTAAAAGACACGACCATGCCCAGGTCGTCAATTTCATATTTGACGCCCTGTACACAGGCGTTAATTTCATGTAAATGTTAATCACCCACCTTAAGAACTGATTATCTATGAAATCATGACTATAAACAATGCATGATCCTCCGTCTTCAACCTGCTAACGTTACTGTCCTGATATTATCTTCGTTCCTCTGTTATCCTGAATTTATTAATGTCCTTCAAAAACTTTAAGTAACGACCTTGACAAAGTCGTTTTACACATGTTAACGCCCTGCCCTAGGGCGTAAATTGAAAAGACACGCCCCTTCCTAGGGCGTTTATCAGTTAAAATCCTGAAATTTGTCTATTCTGAAAAATAGAATTGAATAGTAACGCCCCTGCCCAGGGCGCATTTTTGATAATTCCTGAAAATTAATTATATTCTGTCAAATATGTAAATAAGAAGACGCCTTCTGGTGTAGTCGTCAAATCTTGAAGAAACGACCCTGACCAGGGCGCGTTTTAGATAAATTACTGAAATATTGAAAATTCTGCAAAATGGAAACATGTGTAAACGCCCTTCTGTTAGGCGTTACTTACTTGAGAAACGACTTAGCGTAAGTCGTTATTTTCTGTAAAAATGATTTTTATCCTGATTCTGTTAACCGATGGTTTCATATTATATAATATATATATCGGCACTATTCTCCACTCCGTGAGTATAGTCCCACTTTTCACGTTGTTTTATCGATCACACTCAACTCTCATTGACATACAAGCTCTCCATTGGACATTCCGTTCCTTTGGACTAGCGAGTTAGTCATAGAGACCTCTGTAAGACTCCTCGTAGCCTTGGATTATCTCAAGGCCGACTGAGCTGGTTGTACCCTAAAAACCCATTACACGATCCTTGCCATGTCAATCTAAAGAAACATGGTATACCGGCCCTTATGATTATACAAAGAGTATATCATAAGAAATTCTTAATGGGATGATGATATCATGCCATATCATGTCATTCTTGTAAACCTCAATTCTATGATAAGAATGAGGGTATCTTACCTTTGATATACTGTTCATGTGGACCTCAATTCTATATATAGAATGTCCATATCGATTTGTCATGGTACCTAAGTTAAGGGAACCTAATTCCACCTAGTTTCATCGATAATCGTGATTATACCGTTATTATCGCCAATCTATGTCCTTTGTCATATTTTGGACTCTATTCTATCAAAGTTGTCGTACGTGTCTACAAGCTTGATTATTGAAATTCTATGTTGGCTATAAACAAGAGTGGATGTCAAAACACATGATAAATGCCTGCGCATATAGGGCCCGATCTGGTCCTGGGAGGAGCACCCGAAAGTACTTGTGCCCATGGGAGTTAAAATGATAAGGTATCTGGCATTATACCGAGTACTTGACTTGCTTGATTGGACATTCCACACACATCTTGTACTTGAATCGTACTTGACTTGACATGAAATGCGTGGCCCGCAAAAGGGTAATTTACTTGCTTGATACATGATAGCCAAAGTTCTTGACATGACTTGTTAAACGTACTTGCTTGAATATCTTGAATAAACTTGTTATCTTGTTGAAAGTTCATGATTAAGTTCATCTTATGTCCTTGATATTACATTCTCTCTATCTTGTCGTTTTATGCGAGCATGCATAGCTTTATCGCATTCATGAAAATGTAATTACTTAAACCCCTTGCTAGTACTTGAGATATAATTTCCTACTGAGCGTTCGCTCATCCCGTTTGTCCCTTTTTACTTTTCAGGTAAGTCCGACGACGATGGAAGTCAATCGGATGGGAATGGTCATGAGTGAAAGTGCTAGAGCTGCTCAAGTGTCATCTAGTCTTTTCTATAGTTTCTTGAGTCAACTATGTACTTTCCTTTTTATTAAACAGAGTATTGGATTTGTAATAGTCTATTATAAAGGAATAAAGGATTGGGTTATCTTGCTATTTTGCGCATCTCTGTCTTTGTGTCGAATACACGACCACTCTGATTGACATGATTGATATAGACACGTCGCGCACCTCCGGGTATCTTCCGCGCTCGGGGCGTGACAGTCTTTGTGGTATCAGAGCCTAAGGTATTCAATTCCTAGGAAAAACCCAAGTCCAAGGATAAGTTGAACCTTTAAACCAGTGAGATTGGGTAGAACCAAGGGTTAAATTTAACATAGTGTACGAGTCTTTAAATACGATCACGTACTAATATAGTTATTGTAATTGTAGGATAATGGCTGCCGAACGTGCTCAATGGCGCAACATGCAGCGTACCCTCCAAGGGATGACTCAAGTGCTACAACAGGTAGCACAAGGTGGTGCTCCACGAGCTGGAAGCTTACACCAAGCCTTTAAGAACATGAATCTCCCGAAGTTTATGGGATCGACCGATCCGGACGATGCCGAGCATTGGGTTCGGGAAATCGAACGCATATTCCGTGTCATGCAATGCACGGATCAGGACAAAGTTCTATTAGCTACATTCCAGTTAGAGAAAGATGCTAGGTGCTGGTGGGAGTCTATTGAAGCAACCATCGATCCTACTCAAGTAACATGGGAAGAATTTGTGGAATACTTCAATGCTAAATATTTCTCGGACCGAGTCCAAGAAAAGAAGGCTGCAGAATTCGCTGCATTGAAGCAACGATCTTTATCATTAGCAGATTATGAAGCTCAGTTCTCCAGGTTGTCTAGATATGCTAAGCATCTTATTAGCATGGAGAAGATGAAAGCCCGTAGATTTCTTAATGGGCTTAGGCCCCACTACATTACTCAACTGGCGCCTATGGACATCCAAGTTTATTCCGAAATAGTGCGCCGAGCTCAATTACTTGAAGATGCCACGGAACTATCTGATAGGATCCGTGGGAAAGATAAGAAGGAGCAAGTCACAAGTTCGGGTTCTTTCAAACCCAACTTTAAGAAGAGGCCCAATAATGGAGGTTCATCCTCTCAAGATTCCAAGTTCAAGAAATCCAAGCCCTTCTCTATCACCACTACACCTTCTAATACAGTATGCAAGCATTGTGACAAGGCTGGTCACAAGACCGAAGAATGCTGGAGGAAATTAGGAGCTTGTCTCCGTTGTGGGAGTCGCGAACATCGGATTCCCGATTGTCCATTAATGAATGACCAAGCCGGTGACGGTAAACGCCCGGTGACGAAGAATGCTCGTCTTCATGTAATCCAGGAGACCGAACCTGAAGAAGAAGGCGGATTAGTGGAAGGTACATTGAAAATTTGTTCCAAAAGTGCTTATGTCTTATTTGATACGGGTGCATCGCATTCCTTTATTTCTAAGAAGTTTGCCGACCCGTTACCGTTAGAACCAGAATGGATAAAAATAGTTCTAACTACTCCTCTGGGAAGTGAAAATGATATTACTCATCACTACCAAAACTGTGAGGTAATGGTTCAAGGTAGGAATTTACCTATAGATCTCATATGCCTCGATCTAAAGGAGTATGATGTTATACTGGGAGCGGACTGGTTATCCAGATACCATGCAACGGTTGATTGCCGCAATAGCCAAATTGCTTTTAAAGATTTTCCAGAATTAGTCTTTTCTCGCCCCAAGAGTCGGAGCAAATCCCCTCTTATTTCGGCTCTTCGAGCAAGTAAGCTCGTCAGGAAAGGATGTGTATCCTTCCTTGCATTTGTCACAGTTAAGGAAACAAAGGACACTAAGATAGAAGACATTCAGGTAGTGCAAGAATTTTCAGACGTATTTCCGGAAGATTTGCCGGGATTACCCCCTCAAAGGGAAGTGGCCTTCACCATTGACTTAGTCCCTGGTGCTGGTCCAGTTTCAAAGGCACCCTATAGAATGTCCCCGGCTGAACTCAAAGAGTTGAAGGAGCAGTTGATGGAACTGATTCGAAAAGGGTTTATTAGACCAAGTACTTCCCCGTGGGGAGCACCAGTCTTATTTGTAAAGAAGAAGGATGGATCCATGAGATTGTGTATCGACTATCGACAGTTGAATCATCTTACTATCAAGAATAAGTATCCACTGCCGAGAATCGATGAATTATTTGATCAGATTTCAGGATCCAAATACTTTTCCAAGATTGATCTCAGGTCGGGATATCATCAATTAAGAATCAAGGATGATGACATTCACAAGACCGCATTCAGAAGCAGGTATGGCCATTACAAATTTGTTGTTATGCCTTTTGGACTAACAAATGCCCCTGCTGCCTTTATGCAGTTAATGAATAGCATATTCAGGCCTTATCTAGATCAATTTGTGGTGGTTTTCATTGATGATATATTGATATATTCCAAGACTAAGGAAGAACATGAAAAACATTTGAGGATTGCATTACAAATCTTGAGGATAAATCAACTATACGCTAAGCTCAGCAAATGCGAGTTTTGGCTGGAAGAAGTGGCTTTTCTCGGACATGTCATATCAAAGGATGGATTATTTGTAGATCCGTCAAAAGTTGAAGTTGTAAGGAACTGGGAAAGACCCACTAATGCAAGCGAGATCAGAAGTTTCTTAGGTCTTGCAGGCTATTATCGGCGATTCATCAAAGATTTCTCTAAGATCGCCGTACCACTTACAAGATTAACTCGTAAGGAGATCCGATATGAATGGAGTGAGGAATGTGAAAGAAGTTTCCAAACTCTCAAGGATCATCTCACTACAGCTCCGGTGTTAGCTCTACCAATAGAAGGAGAGAAATTCGAGGTCTACACAGATGCTTCTGGCATTGGCCTCGGATGTGTCCTAATGCAACTAGGAAAAGTCATAGCATACTCTTCACGTCAACTGAAGAAGCATGAGGAGAATTACCCCGTCCATGACTTAGAACTGGCCGCGGTGGTATTTGCCCTAAAGATATGGAGACACTATCTCTATGGAGTACAGTTCACTGTCTACTCCGATCACAAGAGTCTCAAATATCTATTCTCACAAAAGGAGCTAAACATGAGACAAAGACGCTGGCTAGAATATCTCAAGGACTTCGACTTCAATATACAATACCATCCCGGAAAGGGTAATTATGTTGCGGATGCCCTTAGTCGAAAGTCGAGAGCAATGATAGCCAATTATATGATACAAGAATGGAGGTTGCTAGAATAATTCTCCAAGCTCAATATAAGCTTGGGCACGGAATCCAAATTTATCACATTATCTCATGTAAGCATACAGTCAGATTTATTATCTGAAATACAAGCACTTCAGAATGATGATCCTATATTAGTGGAAATCAAAGGAAGATTAGAGGGACAATCTGATTTCCAACTAACTTCTGATGGAAGATTATTATTCAAAGGTAGAACTTGTATACCTGACAGTCCGAAATTAAAGAAGAAGATCTTAGATGAAGCTCACCGATCAAGGTACACTATTCATCCAGGATCAACCAAAATGTACTAGGATGCAAAGAGGAACTTTTGGTGGCCCAACATGAAAAGGGAAATAGCGGACTATGTATCACGCTGTCTCACTTGCCAACAGGTCAAGGCGGAACACCAAAAGCCTGCTGGAAAACTTCATCCTCTAGATATTCCTAAGTGGAAATGGGAGGATATTGGTATGGACTTCATCATGGGTTTATCTAAATCGAAAGGAGGACATGATGGAATCTGGGTTATCATTGACCGATTAACTAAATCGGCACATTTCTTGCCAATAAAAAGCCGATGGTCAATTGATGTGCTAGCTGCACTGTACATCAAGGAAATAGTCAGGATACATGGAATTCCTGTCTCAATCGTGTCTGACAGAGATCCCCGTTTTACTTCTCATTTTTGGAAGGGATTACAACATTCGATGGGAACAAGGCTCAACTTTAGTACTGCTTTCCACCCACAAATGGATGGTCAGACCGAGAGAACAAACCAGGTTGTTGAGGATATGCTTAGAGCATGCATCATGGACTTTGGAGGGTGCTGGCACGATCATTTGCCACTAGTGAAATTTGCATATAATAATAGCTACCAAGCTAGTATCCAAATGGCACCTTTCGAAGCTTTATATGGAAGGAGTTGCCGATCACCCTTATGCTGGAACGAAGTTGGGGAAAAACAACTATTAGGTCCAGACATGGTAAGGGATACAATTGAGAAGATACAAGTAATCAGAGAAAGATTGCAAGTTGCTCAGACGAGACAAAAGGCTTATGCTGATACAAGAAGGAGAGATCTTGAATTCCAAATCGGAGATCATGTATTTCTCAAGATATCGCCTGGACGTGGCATACGAAGATTTGGTGTTAAGGGCAAGCTTACGCCAAGATTCATCGGACCATTCGAGGTACTTGAAAGAGTTGGCGAGGTTGCTTATCGCATCGCGTTGCCTCCTCAATTGTCCGAGGTACATAATGTATTTCACATATCTATGTTGAAGAAGTATGTGCACGATCCATCTCATATTATTGAACATGGAGATCTGGTGATCCAGAAAGATCTCACCTATGAACAGAAGCCTATGAAGATTTTGGATCGAGAAATACGAGCTCTAAGGAATAAGGTTATTCCCATGCTCAAGGTGCAATGGAATAAGAATCCGGAACACGAAGCGACATGGGAGACCGAGGAATCTATGAAGAAACGATTTCCCGAGTTATTCTAAGAGGTATATGTTCTACACTCTCCACGTGTATAATTATATATATTGAATTTGGGGATCAAATTCTTTTTAAGTGGGGGAGGGTGTAGCAACCCTGATAAATGAATATTGAAATAAAATTAAAAACATATATATATTACAGAAGTAATACATATAATAAAATAAAGTATAAATAACACCTCTTAGTAAGGCGTTAATTTAAAAAGAAACGCCTCTATAAACGGCGTGACTAAAGAAAGGACGCCCACACATGTGGTCGTCAACTCTCACGCGACCAAATAGGCAAGTAAAAGAAACGCCCATATCTTGGGCATGTTTCAAAAACAAGGAACGCTCTTCTCCAAGACGTTTCTTAATAAACGACCTAAACAAGGTCGTCAATTCAAGAATGGACGCCCTGACCTAAGGCGTTAATTCCATTCGTGAACCGTTCGAACCCAGAACTTATCCAGGGTAAGTGATAAGCATTAGAAAGAGTTCAAACGTGGTAATGACTCTATCATAGAAGTATTACTTCCACACAATCACCAACCCTACTAGGACACCCAAAATCCTATAAAAACTCTCGTTCATCTAAACCCTAAACCTATTTGATTCGTTCGTCTGCAGAGGTACGTAAGAGGAGCATTCCTTCTTATTTTCCTTAGATCCCTACGTCTGTTACATGAAGAACTAACAGTTCTTCATCTTCTTCTGTTACAGGTTAAGAAGCCCCTACGTTTTGAAGAAGCATAGTTCTTCATCCGGGTAAAAATTATTTACCTTCGTATGATGTTCAGATCACAAAGAAACTGATACAGTTTCTTTATTTTCTTATAGGATAACTGCAGTTCTTCTTCTACAATCAAAGCCATCGTCTTCTTCCATCAACCAATAGCCGTGGTCTTCAGGAGCCTAACCGAGCATCATCCTCTGCTAGTCAAACCCCTCACGGTCATCTTCAAATCCATTATTAAGGTAGGTTTTCTCAAGTCACTGTAGCCCAAATAAAATAACGCAAGATATATGTATAAGCATGGCATGCATACAGTTTTATTATGTTCTGCAATATTTTGAAAGAAACGCCCCTGTCAAGGGCGCTAATTTACAAGACACGACCATGCCCAGGTCATCAATTTCATATTTGACGCCCTGTACACAGGCGTTAATTTCATGTAAATGTTAATCACCCACCTTAAGAACTGATTATCTATGAAATCATGACTATAAACAATGCATGATCCTCCGTCTTCAACCTGCTAACGTTACTGTCCTGATATTATCTTCGTTCCTCTGTTATCCTGAATTTATTACTATCCTTCAAAAACTTTAAGTAACGACCTTGACAAAGTCGTTTTACACATGTTAACGCCCTGCCCTAGGGCGTAAATTGAAAAGACACGCCCCTTCCTAGGGCGTTTATCAGTTAAAATCCTGAAATTTGTCTATTCTGAAAAATAGAATTGAATAGTAACGCCCCTGCCCAGGGCGCGTTATTGATAATTCCTGAAAATTAATTATATTCTGTCAAATATGTAAATAAGAAGACGCCTTCTAGTGTAGTCGTCAAATCTTGAAGAAACGACCCTGACCAGGGCGCGTTTTAGATAAATTACTAAAATATTAAAAATTCTGCAAAATGGAAACATGTGTAAACGCCCTTCTGTTAGGCGTTACTTACTTGAGAAACGACTTAGCGTAAGTCGTTATTTTCTGTAAAAATGATTTTTATCCTGATTCTGTTAACCGATGGTTTCATATTATATAATATATATATATCGGCACTATTCTCCACTCCGTGAGTATAGTCCCACTTTTCACGTTGTTTTATCGATCACACTCAACTCTCATTGACATACAAGCTCTCCATTGGACATTCCGTTCCTTTGGACTAACGAGTTAGTCATAGAGACCTCCGTAAGACTCCTCGTAGCCTTGGATTCCCTCAAGGCCGACTGAGCTGGTTGTACCCTAAAAACCCATTACACGATCCTTGCCATGTCAATCTAAAGAAACATGGTATACCGGCCCTTATGATTATACAAAGAGTATATCATAAGAAATTCTTAATGGGATGATGATATCATGCCATATCATGTCATTCTTGTAAACCTCAATTCTATGATAAGAATGAGGGTATCTTACCTTTGATATACTGTTCATGTGGACCTCAATTCTATATATAGAATGTCCATATCGATTTGTCATGGTACCTAAGTTAAGGGAACCTAATTCCACCTAGTTTCATCGATAATCGTGATTATACCGTTATTATCGCCAATCTATGTCCTTTGTCATATTTTGGACTCTATTCTATCAAAGTTGTCGTACGTGTCTACAAGCTTGATTATTGAAATTCTATGTTGGCTATAAACAAGAGTGGATGTCAAAACACATGATAAATGCCTGCGCATATAGGGCCCGATCTGGTCCTGGGAGGAGCACCCGAAAGTACTTGTGCCCATGGGAGTTAAAATGATAAGGTATCTGGCATTATACCGAGTACTTGACTTGCTTGATTGGACATTCCACACACATCTTGTACTTGAATCGTACTTGACTTGACATGAAATGCGTGGCCCGCAAAAGGGTAATTTACTTGCTTGATACATGATAGCCAAAGTTCTTGACATGACTTGTTAAACGTACTTGCTTGAATATCTTGAATAAACTTGTTATCTTGTTGAAAGTTCATGATTAAGTTCATCTTATGTCCTTGATATTACATTCTCTCTATCTTGTCGTTTTATGCGAGCATGCATAGCTTTATCGTATTCATGAAAATGTAATTACTTAAACCCCTTGCTAGTACTTGAGATATAATTTCCTACTGAGCGTTCGCTCATCCCGTTTGTCCCTTTTTACTTTTCAGGTAAGTCCGACGACGATGGAAGTCAATCGGATGGGAATGGTCATGAGTGAAAGTGCTAGAGCTGCTCAAGTGTCATCTAGTCTTTTCTATAGTTTCTTGAGTCAACTATGTACTTTCCTTTTTATTAAACAGAGTATTGGATTTGTAATAGTCTATTATAAAGGAATAAAGGATTGGGTTATCTTGCTATTTTGCGCATCTCTGTCTTTGTGTCGAATACACGACCACTCTGATTGACATGATTGATATAGACACGTCGCGCACCTCCGGGTATCTTCCGCACTCGGGGCGTGACATCAGAGAGTCCTTCGATCCAGAAAAACGAGGGAAAGAAGAGAAGAAAAAGAGAGAGCAGAAATTGAAGGAGAAAGAAGAAGAAGAAAGGAAGAGGAGAGAGAGTTTTACTGAGGATCTGATCAGTCTGTTCGTGGATCAAATCTAGAACGACTATGCTCATTGAGAGCTATATATCTTGCGTTTTATTTCCAGCTTCTATCGCTGTCATTTTCATATTTTCTTACTTTTCCTTTTGCTACCTTGTTTAGTCTTGTTCTTCCGATTGCCCTGTTGGGGATCGGGTTTCTCCTGGTGGTACAGGAGAAGGGAGATCTGATCTCCAGGTTGCAAGTGGTAGGTTGTCACTTGAGGGTTGCCTCTGGTTTAGAGGAAGGGAGGCTTGTCCTCCGGTCCTTGGCTTGTGGCTTGCAAGTCAAGGGGTCCCTCCGGTTGGAGGAAGAGAGGTCTTAGACCTCTGGTTTGCTAGTGACGGGGAGTCACTGGTGGGTTCCCTCCTGGTCTGGAGGAAGAGAGGCTAGGCCTCTGGTGGGTTGCCGGCAGTAGGTTGTTACTGGCTGGTTCACTAGTAGTGGGACTGCTACCAGTGGGGTTCCCTCTTGGTATAGAGGAAGAGAGACGTGAGTCTCTGGTTTCTAGTGACCGTGGGTTGCTAGTGGTTCCCTCCGAGTAGGAGGAAGAGGGGAGGTTGTTCCCCTGGGTAAGCTGTGTATCAGCATTTGTTGGCAAGCTGTGTTGCCCAGCCGTTAGTGAAGCCACACTCAGTTTGAGTGTGGGGTGGATGTAGGTCTGGAGGACCGAACCACCTAAAAATCCCCGTGCCGTGTGCTTGTTCTTCTCTTCTGGGCTTGGATATTCGGTAGATGCTTGTTTAGGCCGATCCTTCCCTATCCTCCAAGCAGTTCGTTCTGCGGTTAGTGTTTGATCATTGTGCTCTAATTCGGAAACTCCTGTTGGAGATCTAAACTTAATTTTTAATCCTTAATTTTTAACGGGTAAAGGTCCATTCACCCCCCTCTGGACCTATCAATTGGTATCAGAGCGGTTCCCTATATCTCCAGATTCAACGATCTATAGGGGATCCTGCTGGTCTGATAGGTGCATTTCTGTTTTGGTCTTACTGCTTGGTTTTACTCCTGAACTGATTTCAATGAAGCACCCACCGATCTTTAGTGGTTCTGGATTTAAGTTGTGGCTTAGAAGTCTGCGTACCTATGTTAAACAACGAGATCCGGATATGTGGAAGTTGATTTCACATGGTCCACACAAACTGCCAAAGAAAATGTCCAAATGGACTGACAATGATAGATACATGTGTGATCAAAACGAGAAGGCTATGGAAATTCTGAAGGCTGCCACTGACAAAGCTTTACATTCATGTTTTTATCATTGCAGGTCAGCCACTGAAATGTTGGACCAACTGAAAATAGCCTTCGAGTCAAAGAAGGACGCCTGCATGATGGACAATGGGACTGATCACAGCAACAATCAAAGTAATGAAGAGGACAATGACGATCAGGTAAACCCTTTTCAACATTATACTATGGATGATTGGGAAAATAGCTATGCTGACTTGTTGGGGCTATATGAAAATTTAAAAACAGAACATAAGAAACTGAGAAAGGGTACTAGGTTAACCAGTGCAAATTCCTCTTCATGTCAAAACTGTTTAAAATTGGAACAAACAAATGATGCTTCCATAGCTGAGATTCATAAGCTTGAGAGTCAAATTAAATGGTTAAAGAAAAAGAATCAAGAATCTGTTAATTCAGAACTGAATGAACTTAAATCTGAAAATGACTCTCTTAGGAAAATCATTGAAGAAAATGTTCAGAAAATTAAAAACCTTGAACAAGAAAACAAACTGCTAACTGAAAAATCTGAATCTAATCAACAATTTGAACCACCGTGTGAAGATCAGATTTTAATAAATGAATTGGTCCAGAATGACAAGCTCAAGGGAGAAATTGAAAAATTGAAAATGTTGAACAGTAGTATGTCTGAGAGACTTCTAACCTTAGAAAAAGGAAAAACTGTTTGCATTGAAGATTTTGATAAACTGAGCAATCTGGAAAATAAAACTGAGGACTATAAAATCGCAAACAAGGTGCTAAGTGAATGTGTAAACTACAATGAACAAGAGATTACCAGTTATGAAATACACATTGCTTCTTTGGAAAATGAAATAGAGGACTTGAAGAAATCCTTGTCAAAATTTGTGGAAGGACAAGAAAATCTGGACAGATTGTTAGGTGTTAAAGTCAATTTTTAAAAAGAAGGGTTGGGCTATAACTCAACAAAGAAAAAGAGTTTTGAAAATAAGGTTCAAACTTCTGCTGTTTCAGATGTTACATCTGCTAGCCTAGCCAGTCCTTCTGTATGTCAATTCACTGCTCAAAGAAGTCTGAAGACAACTGTAGAACAAAAAGGGAAGAACAAAGTGGACTCTACTACATACATGCATCCTGACTTTAAATCCCATGCTAACAAAAAACCTATGTCATGCCTTAATTGTCATAAAGCTGGTCATCAAATGCATGAATGCAAACTGAAAGAAAAAGATGACATGAATACTAGTAAAATGCATGTTAGGAAAACTCATGACAGAAATCATGAGGTTCAGAAAAAGAAAATGTCATGTTACTACTGCCATAGACTTGGCCATTTGATGCATGAATGTAGATTGATGGAAAAGGATGATATGGATGCTAGGAAATATCGTGATAGAAATCCTGATGTTCATTCAAAGAAAAGGGAATGTTCGCATTGTGGTAGATTAGGCCACACCCTTGCTCAATGTTGGTTTGCTAATGGAAAGAAAAAACCACTCCCACATCATGCTAAATTTTATGCTAACCAACATACTCTTAATATCAACAAAACTGCTTCTCCGAACCAGCATGTCAGATGTTTTAATTGTAACAAGCTTGGGCATAAGGTCACTGAAAGTTGGGCAAGATCTTATAGGAGAGAGTCTCCTTTCTGCTCCCATTGTGGGAAGCATGGCCATGCAGTCAAGGACTGCTGGCATGCTCAGGGTAGAAAACTCAATTCTAAAACTGTTAATCTCCCTGCGAATAAAAATGCATTTGGTAGAAATGTCTTTAGAGGCAAGCACAATGAGTGCTTCAAATGTGGGAAGCCAGGTCACAGGATTGCAACCTGTTGGCTGGCAGGATATCAAAACCAAACTGGTTTTGGCAAACAGAATGTTTATTCTGTTGACAAGGAGTCTCATGTTTATGCACATAGGATTCATGCTAACAAGGATATGCATAAATCAGTACTGAAAGCTGCTGCTCCTTGCTATCAAGTTAAAAATGTGCTGAGGAAACTTGCTAGAAGTAATACTGTCATGTCAGGACCCAAGACTTCTTGGGTATCTGTTTGTGCAAAATAACTTTGCTTTGCAGGTGTGCCTTTGATGGAATAAAGGGGTAATAAACTAGGGCACATAAAAGGACCCCATGTCTGAATGCTCCAGGTAAATTTACTGCTTCCCTCCTAATCTGAATTCAATCTCCAATCCATCAGAATGATGTTTGTTGTTGTTCATATAAACTGCCTATTTTGGACTAGACAGAATTATCATGATTCACAAACTCACATGTTTAATTTTCATGGCAAACACTGCATTCAATAAATAATTAATACTTCCAAGAGTCGTGTGTGAGATGTCCTTGAGTGGGCTGAAAAGGAGTTTGACAAGCCATTTGGTTTCTGAAGAATTTTGTCAGCCGATGCAGTTAATGTGGTGTTAAGATCTGTCATCTCATGAGATTGCAGTTTATTGCCCAAGAGCTTCTCTGGATGTGTGACAGAACTTCTTCAAGAATATTATATTTGTAAGCGTCCTTGGTGCTTAATGTCTTGAGTGATCTCTCACTTGTTGGCTTGGTGATAGGAGTGCTGCTCATCTTATCTCTCTCCATTCGGTCTGCCACCTTCTTATCTCTCTCCTATCACTTTTGGTTCAGAAATTCTCTCAAAGAATTTTTTTTTTCAGTCTTCTTGCTCTTATCAGATGTGATCTGTATACCTTAAACCACCCAATATCTAGTGTAACAACTTACACCTGTTAATAAAGAACTTCAATGTATGGGGGTTATATTTGGTCCTTGATCCTTCTAAGTTATCCTCTCAAGTGTTGGTCAACATATTATAAAACTTCCTGTTAAATGAGAAAAACTTGGTGAGGATCTCGATTTAACTTAAACTTATGTGAAGAGAGCTGTGAGATAAAAATTGTGTTAAGTAAGATATCTGTCTCTTGTCTAAAATCATGAGAAGTGCCACCAGGGAATACGACATTCTTTGTGGCAGAGCAATGGCTTTTGTGGAGAAATAGTCACTCTAGATCAGAGAAGTCCAGAGTTTATGTCATGATACACTAGCTATCTCTGTATAGAAATGTTAAAATAATAAAAAAAAGGGAAAAGTCAACAAAGAAAATTTTCATTGGCTTTGATTGGCATAAAGGTAGTCCGTCCTGAGTAACCAGGGGTTCTGGTGTCTGATAAACATGTCTCCTTGTGTAAAAAGGGACTATTCTACCTTGTGCTCAACAAATTGGTTGACCCTGTATGCCTTCTCTTGTCCATTAAATGAAGAAATGAAATCTGCTTGTCAACGATGTGTTATTTCTTTGCTTGACAAACATAAGGAGTAATTTAATCGTGACTCTCTCTAGGTTAAGGAACTTTAACAGCTAATTTTGTGATCATGTTGATTTAATATCGTGAGGTTACTGACCATAGAATTTGGAAGAATATAACTCGTCCATATATTGAAGGGCAAACTTTAACAGGCAATGGCTGTATTACATCATGACTGAGGGTAGTTTGGGTATTTCCAGAAAAAGTTTGATAAGAGTGAAAAGCAATCCGACAAAACCCTTCTTGTTTCACACGCCTTCATCCACAAACCCTCGTCTCCCCTTGCCGCTTCCTATTCATCTTCGTGCCGCTCCACCTTGAGTGTTCCTTCAAACTCATCTCTATCTTTTCCCGCTCACTTCCTTTCCCCACAGAGATCTCTTCCTCTCTTGGGTCTAGCTTCACTTCCAGTAGCAACCGGCAAGAGAGAGTTGATACTCTAGGAGTCTTGGCAAATGGATCAGCAAGCATCCGCCGCTCAGGTTGAAAGGAAGAGGAAAGGAAAGGAAATTGCTGAGGAGCCTCCGTCTAAGCAGCAACGTTGTCTAGAATCAGAAGTTGCTGCGGGAATATCTTCAGAGCAAGGTACCAGGCCTTCCCAGACTACCGTATTTTTAGAGAGTGGTAAAATCATTTCTTCGAGGATAGTTGATTTCGGTGATGAATCCATGGTCCTGAAGTTTCCAGAACTCTTGAAGATCTTCGAGTTTCAGGAATGGAGGAAATTTTTGGAAGATCACAGGGTATTCTACCCTAGCCTGGTGATGGAATTTTACAACAACTTGTTGTTGAGCCGAGATAAGTCTGCATTGATTTCGACTGTTAAAGGGGTTGAGATAACAGTGACATGCAACACTCTCCATGAAGCTCTAAGTATTCTAGAAAAGGGAGAGGTGGAGAGGGGGTACAGATACAGTCTGCATGAGGCGTTTTCGGTTATTACTGGTAAACCCAGTAACATTCTTGACAAGGGGCAAGTGAAGCTGAAAGCTTTCCAAACCTCGTCATTTCCTCCTCTTCACAAGCTCCTTCAAAACATAATTGCTTCTATAGTCACACCACAGACTGGAGCTAGGGGTAGAATCACAGACACACAGAGGTTTCTACTGTTTTGTCTGATTCAGAATGTAAAGATATGTTTGCCAGAAGTCATTTTTACTGTCATGAAGGGATGTATTGAATCCAAGAGACACCTTCCCTATGCCGCCCATCTGACAGACATCTTCAAGTATTCAGAGATCTGCTTGGATGGAGAGGCTGCATCTGAAGTTAAGGCCGGAAACATATTTAATATGAATTTTGTTTCAGTGTTTTTGGGCTTGGAGGGCTCTTCAATGGTGGGGCAAGTTAAGGCCCAGAAAGTCAAGGAATCACAAACTCAGGGGGAGCATCTGGAACAATCTCAAGACTTAGCTCAAACTGGTGTGCAATTAGTTTCTGAGATTGCTGTACAGGATACACCAGCTGAACAACCACAGTCTATTACGTCTGCTGCACTCCCTGAAGTATCTTTTTCCTTTCAGAGGCTAGTTGAGGTTGCATCTGAAGAAATAAGGTTGTCTGAAGAAAGTATTCAGACTGATCTAGATGCAAATATTGATGGTCTATTTGATTCTTTTGGGAAGACATCTGAAGAGGTGATATTGACCGTGGAACAGCTAGCTAAAGAGCAAGAAAGTACTGATCATGAAGTTGCTGATTTTGTTAATGTGATTCTAAGAGAGACTATAGAGAAAAGCTTGGAAGAGGCTACCAACTTGGTTACATCTGAAAGTCTTCAACAGGCACCTGTTGACAGCCCTGCAGATCATGATCTCATGGAAGATAGAGGGGATAACAGTCAAGAAAAAGTTCCTATCATAGAATTGGATACAGAATCTTCAAATGAGGAAGATGAACCTGAAATTGCAGTTCCTGTCAAAGACACACAAGCTGAAGTTGAAGATCAGGCTCCAGCAGTAGACAACCAACCGCCAGTGCAAGAATTTTTTGGTACACCTCTAGGTCCACCTAGACTTCTATCTGCACAGGCGCCTAACATTGAATCTGCTCGGGCACCCAATATTGAAGAACTCCTCATAAACTTGACTCAGCAGATGCAGAAACAAGATAAGAAATTAGATGATCTACTCAAATATGTCACTCTCAACATCAATCAAGTACATTTCAGGCTACTGAAGCTTGAGATATCTCTCCTCACTGAATGGAAAAGGTTCCTACTCAACAAAAAGGCTTCAGATGATGCCAACAGATCTTTGATGCAAGGTTTGCAGGAGGTTTGTTCAAAGATAGCAAAAGCACTGCGTGAGTTACAAGATGTTCAAGTTTCCTCCTTCAAACAATCTACCAACATTATAGATCACTGCTTTGAGATCAGAACATCTTTAGAAGTTTTGAAGAAATCATCCAGTGCCCTAGGTCCAGGTGTTCAGCAGATCTATGATAAATTGGTCGCCTTCTTAACAGAAATGATAATTCTGACTGACAGATATGAAACTGTTATTATTCGCCAAGACGACATCATTTCTGAAGTGGCACATGTCAGAAGCGCTGTGGTGTATTGGCTAGCTGAACTGTCAAATGACCTAAAGGAATTTCAGTCTATCTTGGGTTCAGCACTTGGTCAAGCCTCTTCTAGCAGAACTTCACCTCAAGAATACACCTCTGCTTCTCCAAGGGGAAGACCACCACATGGCAGGCCGCGTGGCCCTTCTAGCAGACATGCCAGACTTTTTTCTTGAAAAGACAATACTCTGTATCTTGTTGCCCATTTTGAGGCTTTCTCTCTCACACTCTTGGACTTATTAATTAAATTTCATATCATTTGCATTGTTACATCCTTATTGTTTCCTTCTTTTTGATGATGACAAAGGGGGAGAAATCAGGCCTTTGCTAGCTCGTTGAGAATGTTTGAGAATGTTTGTTATTAATTGAGAATGGTTATTTTGACAATTTAAAAATGCTTAATAATGGTGCTAATGTTTGTTTAGCCTTGGAAAGGCTGAAATTATTTTTTCTGCAAAGACTCAAGACTCATAGTGTTGCCATCCATCAAAAAGGGGGAGATTGTTGAGTCTTGTTGAATCTTTACATGTTTTGATGATGACAACACTATAAGTCTTAGTGGTGTTCAAAAATACTTCTCTGTGAAAAATTAACAAAAATATTTTTCTGTGAAAGTGAACAAAGAATATTCTTCTGTGAAGAATAAACCTTCATTTCACTTCAGGTATTTTCAGGGACTGTCTTCGTGTTGGTTGGAACTTCATCATGTTTGTGTATAACACCTCGTGTTGTACTGTTTGCCTTCGTGTTGTTTTAGTTTTAGCACTGTTTGTGTTCACAACACGCCGTGTCATCCTCTCGTACCTCGTGTTGTGTTAAGTTGTGCTGATTGACTTCGTGCTGACTCTTCTGAAGCAGCTCGAATTGGTCTGATGAACCTCGAGTTGCTTCTGTATGAACCTCGTGTCGTTAGCACTTAGTTGCTCATCTCGAGTCAGTCCTCAATGTTTTCTCTTGTGTCTTCGTGTCAATTACTGTAGTTCCTCGAGTTGTTCTTCTGATTCCACCGTTTCATCACGTGTTGTTGAAGACGTGTCTATCTCATGTCTTCGTGTCGTGTTTCCTAGACCTCGTGTCCTTCTCGCCTTGACCACACTCCGTGTCATTTCCTGTGTTTCATCTTCGTGTTGTTTTTTAACTCGTGTCGGTTTCTGTTTTCATCTTCGTGTTGTTTTCAACTCGTGTCGGTTTCTGTTTTCATCTTCGTGTTGTTTTCAACTCGTGACGGTTTCTGTTATTTATCTTCGTGTCGTGGTCAGCCCGTGTCGCCTCATCTTCGAGTCGTTCATTCGAGCTATTGAGTGCTCGAGTTGTTTTTCTTATATTTTCAAGTGTTGTTTCACTACGTGTCTTCGTGTTGTCTTTTGTATTCGTGTCTTCGTGTTATATTTTGTATTCGTGTCTTCGTGTTGTCTTTGTATTCGTGTCTTCGTATTGTCTTTGTATTCGTGTCTTCGTGTTTCTTTTGTATGTGTATCTCCGTGTTGCTTCCTTCTATTTTCGTCCTGGTCTCTTCTGATCGCGTGTCTTTCTATTGCTTCACTCCGTGTTATCTTCTTCTCACCTCATGCTGTCTTCATCTGACTTCGTGTTGTCTTCGTTGTTGTGTTAGCTGTACTCTCGTGTACTTCGTGTCGTTCTCGTGTTATCTCGTGCTAAACTCATCTAACGTACCTCGTGTCAGTCACAGTATAGTGCACCTTGTTTTGTTATCATATATCTCGTGCAGTTCTTTGTTCTTATGGCCAACCAACTTATCTCAGCTACATATATCGAACCCTGAGCATTAATGTAATTAATCTGCTTGCAGGGATCCGAGGAAGATTATTCCTCAGTGTCTGGGCAGCACGTGATCCAATGCTAGAGGAACCAATCCGATAAGGACACGTGGCAAGAAGGTTCTGGATCAAGCGTGGGAGGCACACGCATTCTGAACCGGATCTGCTACTGCTGCTGATATAAATAGAAACCTTCGTCTTCAGATGGAGGATGATCGAAAAGGAGAAAGATATAGAAGAAAGAGCAGAAAAGCAGAGAGTCCTTCGATCCAGAAAAATGAGAGAAAAAAGAGAAGAAAAAGAGAGAGCAGAAACTGAAGGAGAAAGAAGAAGAAGAAAGGAAGAGGAGAGGGAGCTTTACTGAGGATCTGATCAGTCTGTTCGTGGATCAAATCCAGAACGACTATGCTCATTGAGAGCTATATATCTTGCGTTTTATTTCCAGCTTCTGTCGCTGTCATTTTCATGTTTTCTTACTTTTCCTTTTGCTACCTTATTTAGTCTTGTTCTTCCGATTGCCCTGTTGGGGATCGGGTTTCTCCTGGTGGTACAGGAGAAGGGAGATCTGATCTCCCGGTTGCAAGTGGCAGGTTGTCACTTGAGGGTTCCCTCTGGTTTAGAGGAAGGGAGGCTTGTCCTCCGGTCCTTGGCTTGTGGCTTGCAAGTCAAGGGGTCCCTCCGGTTGAAGGAAGAGAGGTTTTAGACCTCTGGTTTGCTAGTGACGGGGAGTCACTGGTGGGTTCCCTCCTGGTCTGGAGGAAGAGAGGCTAGGCCTCTGGTGGGTTGCCGGCAGTAGGTTATTACTGGCTGGTTCTCTGGTAGTGAGACTGCTACCAGTGGGGTTCCCTCTTGGTATAGAGGAAGAGAGACGTGAGTCTCTGGTTTCTAGTGACCGTGGGTTGCTAGTGGTTCCCTCCGAGTAGGAGGAAGAGGGGAGGTTGTTCCCCTGGGTAAGCTGTGTATCAGCGTTTGTTGGCAAGCTGTGTTGCCCAGCCGTTAGTGAAGTCACACTCAGTTTGAGTGTGGGGTGGATGTAGGTCTGGAGGACCAAACCACCTAAAAATCCCCGTGCCGTGCTTGTTCTTCTCTTCTGGGCTTGGATATTCGGTAGATGCTTGTTTAGGCCGATCCTTCCCTATCCTCCAAGCAGTTCGTTCTGCGGTTAGTGTTTGATCATTGTGCTCTAATTCGAAAACTCCTGTTGGAGATCTAAACTTAATTTTTAATCCTTAATTTTTAACGGGTAAAGGTCCATTCACCCCCCTCTGGACCTATCAGGCCATAGGTGTAGGGCGATGGTCTTAGGTACCTCGCCGAGTGGGCATGCAACGACACAAGTGTTGGATACGGACTGAATAGATCTAGAGGGGGGGTGAATAGATCTTTCCCCCTTTTTGATGATTTACTGACTATCGACCAGATGAGCTACTGGTAATTAATGAATCATAGAACTAATGCGGATAGTAAAGATGCAAGCATACGTATAGGAAATCAAACACACACAAGCACACCACAAGAAAGGATTTTTAAGGTGGTTCAGTCTCTTCCTGAGACTTACATCCACCCCTTGCTTAACTCAAGCAAGGCTTCACTATGAGAATCTCTGATCTCAACCAAAACACAGCTGACACACAGCTTGTACCTGCTGACACACAGCTTGATTCTGCTGCCTCACAGCTTGACAATAATTGTAATCAGAAATGAAAAGATGATAAGAACAGGTGATGAAAGACAGGACTGAATATTGGCGTGTGTAGAAGAATAGGTGTTCAGCCTGGGACTTGATCACGCTTATGAAGAAGCCTAGACTCCCTGTTGATCTTCCAGTCAGTTGCCTTCGATTGTTCTGCTGCTGGAGATCACACAGTCTTGAGCTAAGTCTTCCTTCTACAGCAACGAGATTGCCTTTAACCTTTCTGCAGATTTTTGATTGGTGGAGAGCTCCTTCTTCCTCTTCTGTGTGTATCTTCCTTGGCTTCTATTCCGTGCTCTCTCACCGCTTCCTTCTTCGTGATTAGTTGCCTTATATTCTGCATATAGCTCTTTTTATTTTCAAGAATAAAGTTCTTCCCGCTCAATTTTCAGATCGAGCGCCAATCTGCTAGAAAACAGGGATCGGTTTAAATCCAATCGTTAGAACGAGTTTGACCACTTCTAAGCAAGATTGTTTCCTTGATTCCCGTGCGGAAGCTTATCTCCTGAGCAGCCCAACAACCTGCAACAACCATCTGCAGGTTTTAAGGAACCAAAATAGAATTCGGTTAGAGTTCGGTTTTGGACGATATATAAACCCGTGGTCGACCATGACCCTGTCGCTGGTCGACAATGGGCAGCCCCCAGACGGCCGGTTCTTCTGGCTGAAACTCACGTCGCCCGTTGGTCGACCACAGCCTGGTCGCTGGTCGACAGGGGGCAGTTTCCAGATGGCCAGCAGTTCTGTCTGTTGCTTCTGTCTTTTCTGTGGTCGACCAGAGGCGGGGCTTTGGTCGACAGCCAAGATGCTTCCAGAAGACAGATGATCTGATGCTTTTCTGGTTGAGTTCGTTGGTCGACCATAACCACTTCCCTGGTCGACAAGCGGCCTTTGACACTTCTTCTGATTTGTTGATTCCACTTGGATTTCAGTGGACCTGAAATTACTTAACTTATCAGAGGTAAATTGAATGAGTCCAATACTTTGAAGGAACAATCAAACCACTTGTATTTGTTATGAAACAAGATAGAACTTGATTAATCAAACATATCCTATTGTCATCATCAAAACCAAGGGATGCACAACATTCTCCCCCTTTTTGATGATGACAACCATGAGTCATTGTGACAAACAACAGATTATAAAATTCATTTGATATTGCATGCAAGGCTATCATAGCACAGATTTCATTCAGTCAATTCGTTTGATGTGTCTTTCAAAAACAATAGCACTAATTACATGAGAGACTCAAAAAAAGGATAAAGACACTGAGGACACGTAGACAAAGTAAATTTGACAATCTAGACTCACATCTAGACACACAACTAGACACACAATGACACATAAAGTCCTATCTCCCCCTTTGTCAACAGCAAAAAGAAGATCATTTGAACAATCCCTCTGAGGAGGATGAGGAGGTCTCAATTGTTAGGGTAGTGAACCATCGCGATGCAAAGAACGAGCGGTCACGATTAATCAACATAACTCATATTTTGGGAAATTATTGAAGTGTACCCCCTTTCTTTAATAAGACAATTAAGTAACCTTTCCTCCCTTTCTCAAAGACCACCTTGTGACAAATTCGAGTGGGTCTTGTGGTTCAAAGAATTTGAAAGTATTGCCCCAATAAATTGACTCCCCATATCCACTTTCTTACTCACGGCTCCTTAAACTTATAATATTGTTCATGAGATAATTTTACTAGCTGAACAAGCTGAACAGTGTTTTATGCCTCTATTTGCATATAGTGCATTAGGTCAACCATTTTTGTTGCCTTTTCGTTTTGAAATATTTAAGAGCTGTGGTCAGGTTTATCACATGCTTTTCCACACGAGGAGACACGCTTTTTACACGCCAGAAACCCCGACTACTTAGCATGCCTAACCATTCCATTTTTAACTGGGACACACTTTTTATCCGTGAGGATATACGTTTATCAGACGCCAATATCCCCAGTTACTCAGGATGCCCAATTAATAATTTTGAGAGTGGCAGAGGTAGATTGAGTCTTCATGACATACATGTCTCCCACTTAATTTTTCAGCCAATTTTGCTTTGTGATAGAGAACAGTAGTTTCTCAGAACTCAGTCCATTGCTCTACCAAGAAGGCAGAATTATGGCGTATTCCATATACATTCATGCTATAGCAGCGTTTATTTTCACTGTCCAACACAGACACAGGTAGAGAAATAGTCTCATTACTAAAAACATAAGTTCTCAATAGTCTTGAGTCAGAGTCATAGTTATGGTTTGAATTTATTGCAGTAGTACAGGTCAAATTCTCATTACTACACTTAACCTTTACTCTCATTGATGACTTTGGTGATTTTCTTGTAAGATATGGTTAGGTTGTTCAATGATTTATTAAGGAATGAGTTTACACTTTTTACTCCCCCTCAATTTGTGAGTCCTTGCTGAAGATAGAAAACAATAAGTTGGCCATAAAGAGATATAGAGACACAAGGAATAGGAAGTGTGAACAAGGATGAGTGAGTAAAGCAAAACTGAGCTCAGAGTCCAAAAAGTTCAGAAGATTTCCCACCAAAGCCAGCAGCTTGATTAGATCCAATTTCCCTTTTTCAGGTCCTTTGTCGACCATGGAGTGGCCTGTGGTCGACCTTTGTGCTGACACAGAACCTGCCTGTTGAGAAGACTGCGTTCTGACAAACCTGTTGTCGACCATTGGATCGCCTGTGGTCGACAGCTGCGAATTCCCAGAGCTAACTATTTCCTGTCCTGATGCCTTGGTCGACCAGCGCCTTGTCTGTGGTCGACCACAAGAGATGAGCCGTAGAGAACCAGTATTCTGTA
Organism: Amorphophallus konjac; assembly: GCA_022559845.1. Classification (NCBI taxonomy): domain Eukaryota; kingdom Viridiplantae; phylum Streptophyta; class Magnoliopsida; order Alismatales; family Araceae; genus Amorphophallus; species Amorphophallus konjac. The sequence continues at coordinate 190,365,361 of CM040120.1, forward strand.
GAACTTGCTGAAGTAGCACCCGACACAAGACTTTCCAAACTCAAAAACTTGACCAGTACTAGAGACCTAGTTGACATAACTTAGACAGAAATGACAGAATCTATGCAGTGAACACATGAATATGATTATTTCAAGAATTTTCAGGAGAAATTCTACAAATTCCTAACTCCCTTCTTAGAGTTGAAAATCTGTCATTGTTAAGGGGTTTTGTGAAAATGTCTGCCAGTTGTTTTTCAGTTTCTACAAAATGAAGCATGAAATTTCCTTTGGAGACCTCATCTCTTAGAAAGTGATGACGGATCTCAATGTGTTTTGTCCTAGAGTGTTGAATGGGGTTTTTAGACAAATTAATAGCACTAGTGTTGTCACAGAAAATAGGTGCACATCCAAGATCTACATTGTAGTCTTGGAGTTGATGTTTTATCCACAAAACCTGTGTACCACAGCTCCCTACTGCGACATACTCAGCCTCAGCAGTGGAGAGTGCCACAGAATGCTGTTTTTTAGAAGCCCATGATATTAAACATCCACCTAATATTTGACAATAACCACTAGTACTCTTCCTATCAATTTTGCAACCAGCATAATCAGCATCTGAATATGAAATTAAATCTAGTTTGCAATAAGTAGGATACCATAAACCCAATTCTTGGGTACCGGCAAGGTAACGAAGGATACGCTTGACAGCCCCTAAATGTGAATCTCTAGGGCTAGATTGATATCTAGCACACATGCATACACTGAACTGAATGTCTGGCCTAGAGGCAGTTAAATATAGTAGGGATCCGATCATACCTCTGTATTTCTTGGCATCTACCATGTTACCTTTTACATCAGCCTCCAATGTTGCATTTGTCCCCATGGGTGACTCTATTGGTTTGCAGCTCTCCATGCCAAACTTTTTCAGCATCTCCTTTATGTACTTGGATTGATTTATGAAGTAGCCTTCTCTACATTGTAGAATCTGCAATCCAAGAAAGAACTGTAAATCACCCATTAAACTCATTTCAAACTCATTGGTCATTAGATTTGCAAATTCAGTACATAATGAAGCTTCAGTGGATCCAAACACAATATCATCCACATAGATTTGCACAATTAGTATATTCTTACCTTGGGTCTTGGAGAATAATGTTTGATCAATTTTACCTCTTGTGTAGCCCTTTTTGGTGAGGAATGAACTCAGTCTGTCGTACCATGCCCTAGGAGCCTGCTTTAAACCATACAAAGCCTTATGCAGTTTAAAGACATGATTAGGAAGATCATCATTTTCAAAACCAGGGGGTTGTTCCACAAAGACTTCTTCCTTTACAAAGCCATTTAGAAAGGCACTTTTTACATCCATTTGCTGCAATTTAATTCCATGGGACGCCGCAAATGCTAACAATATTCCAATGGCTTCTAACCTTGCAACTGGAGCATATGATTCTTCAAAATCAACTCCAAATTCTTGGTTATACCCCTTAGCCACCAACCGAGCCTTGTTCCTCATAACAACTCCTTCTTCATTAAGCTTATTTTTATAAACCCATTTGGTTCCAATAACAGGATGAGATGAGGGTCTGGGAACAAGTTTCCAAACCTGATTTCTTTCAAATTGATTTAATTCTTCATGCATGGCATTTATCCAAGATTCATCTCTTAAAGCTTCCTCTACATTTTTAGGCTCAACTTGAGATACAAGAGCTAGCTGATCTAATTCATCAACTGTTTTAAGCTGAGATCTAGTTTTCCTCGGTTCATTAATTCCTCCAATGATGTTATCTAGAGGATGATCTCTGAGAAATCTCAGATTTTCAGAATTGTTACCTGGGATGATCTCTCCTTCGGGTTGATCATTGGAATCACCTTGCTTTGGTTCTGCTTCAGTCTCCATTGGTTCCTCTTTGCCTTCCAGAAATTCCCCATCTTCATCTTTGCCTACCTGTCCAGTTTTGTCAAAGTCATTATTTTCATCAAATGTGATATGTGGGGATTCTTCAACTAGCTGATCTTTGGTGTTGTAGACTCTATAGGCTCTTGATCGGTCAGAGTATCCCAAGAAGATTCCTGGGTCACTCTTTGGTTCAAATTTGTCCAATGATCTCTTGTCATTGTTATGAATAAAACACCTTACACCGAAGATCCTAAAATGAGCTAGAGATGGCTTCTTACCTTTGAACACCTCATATGGAGTTTTCGCACTAGATGGTCTTACCATTGCCCTGTTTACAATATAACATGCTGCATTGACTGCCTCAGCCCAAAATCTTCTTGGAAGATTGGCTTCAACTAACAAGGTTCTGGCCATTTCAACAAGTGTGCGATTCCTTCTTTCCACCACTCCATTTTGCTCTGGCGTCCTTGGTGAGGAGAACCTGTGATTTATTCCTTTGTTCCTGCAGAATTCATCAAACTCTGAATTTTCAAATTCTCCCCCATGATCAGATATTATTGAACACACTTTGGACTTACCATCCTGCTTCATTCTTCTGTAAAAATCCTGAAATTCATGAAAGGCATCGTTTTTATGTGATAAAAACATTACCCATGTGAATCTAGAGAAATCATCAACTAGTACATAACCGTACCTCTTACCACTAAGACTAGCAGTTCTTGTTGGGCCAAAAAGGTCCATGTGCACAAGTTCTAGTGGTCTAGAAGATTGACTTTCAGTTCTACCTTTGAATGATTTTCTTGTTTGCTTACCTTGGGTACATGATTCACATACTTTGACATTTTGAGCAAACAAAATTTCAGGTAAACCAGAAACCATTTTATTCTTAACCAATTTGTGCAGCACCCTGTAGCTAACATGCCCTAGCCTTCGGTGCCACAACCAAGTCAGGTCCTCCTTCTTGGCGGTGAGGCACAAGTTGGAGTGGGCAGGATCATCCAAGTCTATCATGTAGACATTATTTACTCTCTTGCCCATAAACTTAACTTTAGCCGAATTTGGTTCAAGAATTTTACAGATCTTAGAATCAAAGACTACTTGATGGCCTTTGTCGCATAGCTGACTGATGCTTAGAAGATTATATTCCAGGCCATCCACTAGCAGTACATCTTCAATGCAATTTGTAGATGTCTTACCTACCTTACCTTTCCCAATGATCTTGCCTTTGTTATTTCCTCCAAATGTCACATGTCCTCTATCTTTTGAGTTTAGCTCGGAGAATTTTGCCTTGTCCCCTGTCATATGTCTTGAGCAGCCACTATCTAAGTACCACTTGTTGTGTATAGCTGCCAAACACACCTGCATCACAAGTTACACAGAAACTTTTGGACCCCAATGGTACCCGGGTCCAAGATAGCTTGTGAAATTATGAAATTGCTGCAGTAATCCTTTGGGAACCCAGATTCTGTTAGAGCAGTGTAAATTTTTATTTCTGAACTTGTTCAGGTTGGGTTGCTTTTGTTCTAAATCTTCTTTAATCTGAGTCCACCTTTGTGTATTCAAGTTTTCATTTTGTTTTACCCGAGAAAACCTGTGATTTCTGTTTGCTTGTCTGGCCATGGTCGACTTTTGGTATGTCTGTGGTCGACCATCGCGTCTCCAGAACTCAGCGTCTATTCTGGCAGCACCTCTGGTCGACATCTGGTGTACCTGTGGTCGACCACTGCTTCTCCAGTAACCAGCGCCAGTTCTGGCAGATCCTCTGGTCGACAGATGAAGGGTCTGTTGTCGACCAGCCTGTCTCCAGACATCTTGTTTTCCAGATTTATGTCTTTTAACTTGGTTTAGTCCTTGGTTTGTTTGGTGATTTCTGTGAATTTGGGTTTCTTGTTTATTATTTTGAATCTTATATTGATTGACTGTTTTCTCTTTAAAATTTCTCTCTTCCTTGGTGACATTGTTCCTTTTGGAGGAGCATTCAGCTACATCCTCTTGTTTATCTTGGTATAGATTAATCAGGGGCCTTTTTCCTTTTGAGTCAGCAATCCCAGTTACGGTTTTTATTTGGAATTCCTTTTTAGCCGTAGGATTGTATCCTAACCCTTCTTTTTGAAAGTTTACTTTTATTCCCAAGACAGCATTTAAGTTTTCTTGACCTTGAGTCATTTTTTCCAAGGTCTCCTGTTTGTTTTTCAGGTCACTCTTAATTCTTTCTATTTCTCTTAGGAGTTGGTTGTTTTCTTCCTTGAGTGAATTGTTTCTTTCTTGACTTAACTTAGTTTCCTGTTCATATTCTTGAGTCTTTAGTTTTAACTCATCAATGTCGTTTTTTAGCATTTCATTCTCTTCGGACATTCTCTTGTGGTTTTCTTCATCTAAGTCCATTTGATTCAGCTTGTTTTTCAGTGACTTGATTTCCATTTCTAGTTCAGTTTTGTTTTCCATTGAATTGCTGTCTTTATTCAGTTGACTGATCTTCTTCTTCAAATGTTTATTTTCCTTTCTTATTCTTTCATAAGTATCAAGCAATTCTGAATATACTTCTTCCCAATCCGAACTAGAGAAGTCTTGAAATGGGGAACTTACCTCAAGATCACTGTTGTCTCCCTTGGCCATCAGACAGAGCTTTCCTTCTTCTTCCTCGGAAGTTGTTTCCTCTTCACTGCTCTCTTCCTCCTCACTCCAAGTGCTAATCATCGCCTTGGGTTTCTTGCCTTTCCACTTGAAGCTTGATTTCTTAGGAGCTTCTGGACATTCAGCCTTCATATGTCCAGGCTGCCTGCAATTGTAGCAAATGAGTTTGTTAGAAGGAGCCTTATGTTTATCAGATTTAAACTGGGATGACTTCCTTACCATGCCCTTTGGATTTCTGAATCCTTTACCTTCCTTCCGCAGGAATTTTTTAAATTTTCTTGTAAGCATGGCTAGCTCACCAGATTCTTCACCTGAGCTAGATGAGTCATCATTGTCAGACACCTCAGAGGTGCTTGTCTTAGTCTTTAGGGCAAGTTGCTTCTTTTTCTTGCCCTCATCTTCCTTTCTCTTCAGATTGACCTCATAGGCCATCAGGGATCCTACTAACTCATCCACTGTCATTGTTGTGAGATCCTTTGAGTCCTCAATGACTGTGGCCTTGGTATGCCACATCGATGTGAGAGACCTTAAAATCTTCCTCACTAATTCCTGCTCTTTGTATGTCTTCCCTAAGCTCTTCAAGCCATTAGTCAATTGTACTAATCTGGCATACATCTCAGAAATACTTTCATCATTTTTCATCCTAAACATCTCATATTCTGAGACTAGCATATTTGCTTTTGTCTCTCTTACCTCGGAAGTACCTTCGTAGATTACCTTTAGACGATCCCACATTTCTTTGGCTGTTGCGCATTGGGAAACTCTTGAGAATTCTGTGGGGTGTAGTGAGCACTGCATCACGTTCATGGCTCCCCAGTTGACAGTTGATTTCCTGACCTGTTCTCTGGTCCAGGTTTCTTCATCTTCCGGTAGCTCAAAAGGTCCGCGGCTCACTACCCTCCACATCTCGTGGTCTTGCGCATGTAAGAACACCTGCATACGATTTTTCCAATAAGAGTAATCAGTTCCATCAAAATATGGAGGTCTAGTTACAGAGTGCCCCTCAGCTATGAGGCTTTTAGAGTTCAGTCCGCCCGGTCTCTCCTGGTTGTTAGACCACATTTTTGGAGAACCTGCTCTGATACCACGTGTTGGATACGGACTGAATAGATCTAGAGGGGGGGTGAATAGATCTTTCCCCCTTTTTGATGATTTACTGACTATCGACCAGATGAGCTACTAGTAATTAATGAATCATAGAACTAATGCGGATAGTAAAGATGCAAGCATACGTATAGGAAATCAAACACACACAAGCACACCACAAGAAAGGATTTTTAAGGTGGTTCAGTCTCTTCCTGAGACTTACATCCACCCCTTGCTTAACTCAAGCAAGGCTTCACTATGAGAATCTCTGATCTCAACCAAAACACAGCTGACACACAGCTTGTACCTGCTGACACACAGCTTGATTTTGCTGCCTCACAGCTTGACAATAATTGTAATCAGAAATGAAAAGATGATAAGAACAGGTGATGAAAGACAGGACTGAATATTGGCGTGTGTAGAAGAATAGGTGTTCAGCCTGGGACTTGATCACGCTTATGAAGAAGCCTAGACTCCCTGTTGATCTTCCAGTCAGTTGCCTTCGATTGTTCTGCTGCTGGAGATCACACAGTCTTGAGCTAAGTCTTCCTTCTGTAGCAACGAGATTGCCTTTAACCTTTCTGCAGATTTTTGATTGGTGGAGAGCTCCTTCTTCCTCTTCTGTGTGTATCTTCCTTGGCTTCTATTCCGTGCTCTCTCACCGCTTCCTTCTTCGTGATTAGTTGCCTTATATTCTGCATATAGCTCTTTTTATTTTCAAGAATAAAGTTCTTCCCGCTCAATTTTCAGATCGAGCGCCAATCTGCTAGAAAACAGGGATCGGTTTAAATCCAATCGTTAGAACGAGTTTGACCACTTCTAAGCAAGATTGTTTCCTTGATTCCCGTGCGGAAGCTTATCTCCTGAGCAGCCCAACAACCTGCAACAACCATCTGCAGGTTTTAAGGAACCAAAACAGAATTCGGTTAGAGTTCGGTTTTGGACGATATATAAACCCGTGGTCGACCATGACCCTGTCGCTGGTCGACAATGGGCAGTCCCCAGACGGCCGGTTCTTCTGGCTGAAACTCAGGTCGCCCGTTGGTCGACCACAGCCTGGTCGCTGGTCGATAGGGGGCAGTTTCCAGATGGCCAGCAGTTCTGTCTGTTGCTTCTGTCTTTTCTGTGGTCGACCAGAGGCGGGGCTTTGGTCGACAGCCAAGATGCTTCCAGAAGACAGATGATCTGATGCTTTTCTGGTTGAGTTCGTTGGTCGACCATAACCACTTCCCTGGTCGACAAGCGGCCTTTGACACTTCTTCTGATTTGTTGATTCCACTTGGATTTCAGTGGACCTGAAATTACTTAACTTATCAGAGGTAAATTGAATGAGTCCAATACTTTGAAGGAACAATCAAACCACTTGTATTTGTTATGAAACAAGATAGAACTTGATTAATCAAACATATCCTATTGTCATCATCAAAACCAAGGGATGCACAACAACAAGGACTAGGAGACACGGACTAATGCAAGGATGATGCACCTAGACTTAGCCAATATCCGGTACGTGGCGGAGTTAATCGATCCGAAGATCACTCACACATGACTGCTACCTTCCCGATAGACATAACCTAACGTTCGGGCAACGCCGTTTGATATATCGAGTAAAGGGATGCAAATGCAACCTCGACCGACTTAGACAATGACTCTTTTTTTATTTTTTGTTAAGCAATGACTAATGACTACCCTAGAATCAATTGGCGCTCTGATACCAAATTGATGCGGGACGGACACGCGACCTACGGATATGTGACCCTCGGACTCTAAGCAAGCTCGCGATCGTCCCTTATCGAGAGAAGCATACGGACGTGCACGGTTGAGAAATCGACAATGAGCTAGGGTGGTCAGACTCTTGTCGTGCACGGATCGGGTCACGGGATGGTCTCGCTCTCTCTCGCAGCAACGGTGAATTAATTATATCGAGCTAATGGCCCTAACACATGCTCTCTAGCAGCGGCATATGAAGTATATATGAATAAAGCAAATTGCCGAGTAAAGGAGCGAATACGATACCTCCATGCGCCTGGCGTGGGGAAGACGATCCCGGCCGATCTCGTACTCCCGGAACAGAATTAATTAAATTACAGCAATGAATTTACTGCCCACTCCACGAAGGGAGGTAAAGGGCGACACAGTGGGACTCGGGAGTAGCGGGTTCGGGTTGACGGGCAGCGATTTGTGTAGCTTCGGCGGCACACGTACTCATGAATGTGGGACCCACGTGTTGGTCAGTTAGGCCGTGTGGGCCCGGAGCGGCACCGCTGTGATGGGGACGTCCGGAGGGGTGCTCCCTGGGAAGGCGGGGCGCTGGTTCGCCTCGTGGAAGGTGAGTCGGCTCCGACCTCCTTGTGTGGAACTTGTTGTCCACGGATCTGAATTCTGTTTCAGACCTGCGTGTCTCGATGAAAACTGTTGTTGCGATCGGCCCCGACATCGGATCGAAGCGAAACTGGCGCCGTTGGAATGTTGACTCGAAATCCTTCGACCCTCTGTGGATCTAAGAATTTCTTCAAGGCTGTAATTTTGATGGCCGAATTTTGAACGTGACTGAACTCTGCCTCAGATCTGGTCGGGCAGAAGTGAACTTTCTTGAGAGTTGGTGTTGACAGCGATGTAGACCTCCGATTCAGCTGTTGAGCTCTTCATGAAAGTTGTAGAGGGCGAAGAGAGGAAAATGGCATAATTTTTATGAAAGGTTTGGTGGAGATTTAGATGGGTAAAATGATTTTCTAGTACTGGGTGGTCGGATCTGGATAGCAGAGACAGATCTGATTTTTGGATCTGACAGTGATTTTATAAAAAAATGGTAGAAGATTCTAGAAATTCCACAAAAATTCATGGATGAAGGACTATGTGGATAGAACCTCCAATAAAAATATCAAGTCATTCAGATCAAGGAAAGATCGATTTATGAACATTCTACTGGGTTTCTGAAAATCTGGACAGACTGCAGGCAGATATGAGAGGAGGTGGAGGAAGAAAGTAAAAAAATAGAAAATAAAAGCTAGAAGCTCCACCAATTTTTCTAGGACGTGGTGATGACCCCTGAAACTCACCCTGAATGGGCTCCACAAGATTTCGGGGTTGGGAGCAAGAATTCCCAGAGTGAGCCTATGTCTAGCAAAACCGAGATCTGGGCAGCACTTCAGAAGCGGCTTCGCGGCGGCTCGATGGCGGCGGCGATAGCAGAGATAGAATCCAGAGGGGCTAAGGAGAAGATGGAAGGGTTCTATACCCTGGAGATTGGAGGAAGAAGAGAGAAACCAGAGGGAGAGAGGGGGAGGCCGCAGCTTGCTCTTGGATTGCACAAAATTTTTCTTCTCATTAATTCTAACAAATCAAAAATACATGGTATTTGTATGGAATTGACCAAATTGGCAAATGACCTCCCATACCCTCAGATCTAGGGTGGGTGAAGGCCATCTTGGGAATGTCAAACCCCATTTATCCCATGTGGTCAAAACACATTACATATTCTAATCAAATGAAATCAAACTAGCCTAATAAGGACAAACAAGGGGGCGCCCCCTTCATGGGCCAATCTTGGGCCAACTTTGGTCCAAAGCCATCCACAAGCCCATGAACCCATGCATAGCCTATGGACTTTCCAATCTAGATAGCCCATGAGAGGAAAAAGCCCAATTGGGCCTTAAGTGGCTTTAAGGTGCATAATGAAGCTCTTAAGGTCCAATATGATATAACCCCCTTAATGGACCTAATAAATGAAAACCACTAATGGACTCTACATGGAAGATGGCCTAATGGCTTATTAAAAGCCTTACAAAGGAGCCCAAATGAAAAAAAAAATCAACAAACACACTAATACAAGCCAATACACAAATACATTCCATACGTATGATGAAGTAGCCCTTGATGCCCCATCATTATCTTATTATCCCCCATTTATCCCTTTAATTGGCCTATTTATCCAATTTTAAATCCGTAAATTACCCAAATTACATTTCTAATAATGGGCTTGGACCTAAAGGCCTTGAAATTAGTCTATAGGCCAAATTTAAGTGGACTTACCTATTTGGGTCATTGATAGGGCTTAGGGATTAATTTAATTAGTCCATAATTCATTTTATTAGTCCTTTGAGGCTATTAAATGCTTAATAATTATATTTAATCCCAAAAAATGCCTAGAAAATTCTTGGGCGTTACAAAAGAAGACAAAGAAGCGAAAGAAGAAAAGGAAGAGAAAAGGAGAGCTGCCATGTCCGCACCTTCACCCCGTGTGTCTCCTCGGTAAAAGAAGCAAATGAAGAAGAACAATAAAAAAATAAAAGAGAAAGGAAAGAAAAGAAGAAAGAAAAGGAGATCTATCGTATCGGCACCCTCGTCAAAGCTCCAACTGGCTGCCCTGGCACCGGCAGAAAAGAAGAAAAGAATAAGAATGAAAGAAGAAGAAGAAGAAGAGAGAGGTGGGAGCCCCATCCGGTACCCCTACTCGAGTGTTGGTCGACGTCTACAACTGTGAACGCCATAATATACGATAATATGGCAGAAATTGTGTGAAGTTAAGTTGTTCCTAAGGTATATTGCCGTGGGCTCGACTGTAAGGACCTGCCAGCGAATAGACACGTGGAGAGGCCAGAACGGTCAAATTTTAACATCAGTAATGGCGGTGCCGTATCGTATATGTGACACCGTGTCATCATAAATTTGCGGCCCGATGGACAAATTAAATTTAAAATCAAAGGAGGTCGAGGCAACCTTGAAGATGTTCCGCCGCAAGCCAGATTGTGGAAGCCCGAACATCAGAAAGAGGAAGAGGGAAAGAAAAGAAGAAAAAGGCAAGAGAAGAATAAAAGAAGGAAAAATGACAAAAGAAAAAAGAAAGAAAAAAGAGGAAGGGGGACTGAACCGGCAGCCCTCCATGGTGTGAACCAGCAGCCTCCCATGCCCTCATCTAGTAGCCCCTTGAATTGGAGTAAAGCCCCATACGGCAGCCCGTCTAGGCCTCATCCGATAGCCCATTTGAAGCTTGAACCGGTAGCCCTCCATGCCCTCATTTGGCATCCCCCTTTAGTGGGTTTAATACCCCATACTACAAGAAATCAGTGCTCAACTGACATCCCGCCTAAGCCTCATATGTCAGCACCGTTAAAGCTTCAACCGACAACGTGGCAGTGGCCCATACGGCAGTGATTGAAGCCCCAAATGGCAGCCTGCTTGAAGCTTGATCCAAGAGCGCCTTAAAGCTTGAAATAGTAGCCTATTGAAGCTTGAGCCGACAGCCTTTCCCTTCCCATTTGGCAGCCCATTAAAGCCTCGTCTGGCAGCTTAACAGAGGCTCATCCGGTAGCACTTAATCTACCACATCTGGCAGCCCTCCAACAGCTCAAACGGTAGCCCCCCTTTCGTGGGTTCAGCACTCCAAACGGCAGCCCACCTAACCCTCATACCGTAGCACCGTTAAAGCCTCATCCGGCAGCACGTAAGTGCCCAATCAGTAGCCAGCTACGGCCCATCCGGTAGCATAGTAGGGTCCCTCACGTCTACCCCCCTATGCTCCTATATAAAGGGGGCTTCAGTGGAGAAATGGGGCTCTCGCGACACTTGAGTATCCATAGAGATTGGCGTATGGGAGGAACATTTTGGAGAGCCACCTTAAAAAAAACAAGAAGAAGAGGGCGTAGAGCGAAAAAGGGAAAGCGAGAGAGGGGAGAGAGGGGAGAAAGGGGGAGTACGATCCAATGCTCCGTTTCTCCCCCGCCTTATATTTCTTTATTTTATTTTCTTCTCATGTATTTACTCCTTTCCTATACTCCATGAATCTAAAAAAAAAGAATCTCTCGAATGATTTTACATTTGCAATGAATGTCTCCTCAGATCCCCATGGTCATGATTTTCTTTATATTCTTATTCCTTCAATGTCCCTATCTTATATGCGGGCTTTCTTTCACCGTCGTTATCGTGATTTGCCTTTTACGGGAGTGAGCATGGCCCGGTGATCCAGGAAGAGGTGAGTTTCCTCATAGAAGCCTGGGCTTGGGGTTTATCCTACATTATGGATACGACCCAGCGTTTCATTTTATGCTATTACTATGTTTTATCATCGAATCCACGAAGAGGGGTTATTCAAGGGGAGGACGAATGCTCCCCATCCTCTACTTTGCGAGTTCTAGTGAAAGTAGAAATGGTGTTAAGAAGATGAGCCTTCGTGCTCATGTCCGCTTCTTCACCCTACCCCTTACAAAAATATGTACCCGTGATAAACATTTGATGCTCTTCTTTTTATCATTTTTTTGATATGAACCAGCAACCTCTATATGGGTGTAACAGCATCACCCCTTTTCCACTTAACAAATGGAGCAGCATTTAATGCCCCTTTTTAAAATGAACCGGCAGCGACCCCTTTTCATCACCCTTTTTTATATATATGAGTGAAATGATACCCTATCCACTTGCCATCAAAAAAAAATTGAACATCAATTTCTTTCCTATAAGTGACCAGACACCCCATTAAATGCATGCCTTCCTTCTATTATTAGTCTTCATCATTTTAACTTTGTCACATCTTCTTTCATGGATTTGTTTAAACTTTTGAATGACACGGCATCCTTCTTCTACCACTGGATATGGCAGCCCCCTGTCGTTTTCTTTTTTCCCCACAATAAGGTGAATTGGCAGCTCGCTACTTGTAGCGGACCGGTGCCATGAATGTACTCTATTCCCCCCTTCTTTTTTAATAAGTGAGACTGCACGCCCATATTCTCTCATCTTTTTCTTCTAAACTAATCAAACTGCCATTTTTTCATTTAGATCATCCCGACAGTCCCGATCCCTTAGCACCGTTGGGATTTAGCACGGTGCATTACTATAGATATTGTCGCTTTTGTGTGCATCCGTTGAATCAAGGGATTATCTCGGATCTCCGTGGATGTGCACCCGCTTCTCCCCCCAAAGTGCCTGAGTCTGGGGGATGTGCTGCCACAATTTCGTCAGACTCTCGGTTGATGGATAAAGAAATAAACAAAAAAAGAACAATAGTAATAATAAATAAAATAGAAAAAGAAATGACAAACAATTCATAAAAATGTACAATCAAAAAAATAAATAAAGAGAAAAAAAATAAAAAATGAATGAATGAAATCAAAATAACAAAAAAAGAACAAATATATATATATATATGTTTAAGAGATCATCATAATACAAAAATTATTATGTGATCTAAAACAAAGCAAAATAAAAAAAAAAGAAAATAGAGGAAAGAAAAGAATAAAATAGATGAATGCAAAAAAAATAAAAAATGGGTGATCCGACACCCATGGGTGCCATGATATGGCACCCATTGGTTGCATAGATCGAAAGTGCCACTATTCTAAGCCCATGCATTTAATGCATTAACAAAAAAAAAATAAAAAACCAAAAAACCAAAGACACGTGATTCGACAGCCATTAGTCTTATGATCCGGCAGCCTAAATCCTTTTCTTTTACTTTGTGAAGCATGAACCGACAGTCCCCCCCTCTCCCTTCTTTTAAACAAAAAATAATAAAAAAAACAAAACAAAACGCAACATGTATCGGCATTCTCTAACCGCATGAACAAGCATGACTGTAACGACTCGAGATCCGAACACCGGGAAGGCCCGATAACCCGAATCTCGAATCGCCACCCACGGGTCCGAAGACTCGGAAGGGTTAAAAGGATGGTGTGGAGATACACAAGAATCTAAAATAATTGCAGATTAAATGAATTAAGCAGGAAGTAATTAATAACATTAATTAAATTACATGGTCCACAAAATGACAGCAGTCTAAATTATAACAGAAGTCCACAACTAGAACAGTCCAAAGAGAAAGGTACAACTACACGGGGCATACCCCGGCCTGGCAACTGGCAACTAACCTTGGACACCTGAACCACGTGGAGCCTCTGAAGCGCTCCCCTGAAGCCTCGTCTCATCAGAAACACGGTGAAAACACGCAGGGAATGAGCCTCAAAATACAAGGCTCAATAGGGATCATCCGGTCCCCACCTCGCAAACTGAGAAACTACGCAGAAAGTAACTACAAGCTACTACGACGGCTAGTATCGAACACACGGCACAAAAACTGAGACAACTCGTCAAAAGCTAAAGAGTCGCTACCACACAAAGATAGGAGTACCAACCCACTAGAAGCAAGGCCGGATGCGTCCACTGACGACTTAAACCGCGCCTCGGGTGTCCCCCTCGACCCCCGGTGGAACGGGGACACCATACTAGTAACCACAGAACAAGTGACTAGCTGGGGTCACGCTCGTCAACGCGGGTCCAACCGCCCCCAACCACGTGTGCACACACAGACCGTGCGTCTCTGGTCTGGCCCTCTGACTCGTTTTCCCCTCAGCCGGACTCTGGCTGGTAAATGTGGGACCCGACGAAAATCAGTCTAAATCTGTCTCTCAGGGTAGCCTCGCCATCACTCCCTGGTGGGACCACTCGCGTGTCGGAAGGCTACGACTAGTGGAGGGTCACTAAAGAAGTAGACTATCTAGTCAACGGAAAACAACGTCTAAACCGGACAGAGTACAAGGGCTGCTCCTCGTACCGACATTGACTCATGGTGACACAAGCTGAGAACACCAACTCCCGGGATCCCACGTCACCCTCACATGTGGCCCCCACATGATACCTGGCATCAGTCAGGCCAAGGGTCAGCACGTGGATCGAGATCCACTAACCCGAGACTTGAATCGGCAAAGCATAATTCCGGTTGGACATAAACCCCTGGCGGTCCAACTTTGGGCCGCCATAGAGGCTAGCGGTCCAAGCATTGGGCCGCCACACTCTGGGTTGCGAAAGAAATCGCGGTCCTACCTTGGTCCGCCACAGTGATGAGGTGGGCGTACCTTCGGCCGCCACACCCCAAAAATCCCCAACGGTCGAAAACCAACAGTCGAAAATCAATGGTCAACTCGCCCTCTAGCGGTCTGACCTTCGGCTGCCACACCGTCTGGCGGTTTATCGTGCAGCCGCCAGATGACATAAGGACCTGCCGACAAAATAGTGCCCTGTGGCACTCCCACCTTGGGCTGCCACAGGCTCTGGCGCACCTACCCTGGGCCACCAAACACTCTGGCGGTCTTTGGAAGGACCGCCAAACCAAGCCGAGAACGGGCCGACGGGAAGAGATTCAAAAACTCGTTCCACGCCTCGATCATCCACGGATGAGGGGGAAAATAAGGGGGAAGCTCCCCTATAACCCCTAGCATGCATATACGCCCTCGAATCGATCCGAAACGCGACAAAACGGTAGATTGGCACACAACCCCCAAAACATGGATTTTGCCCTACCGGGATCAAAAATTCCCCTCTCGACCTCTCCTCGACCTACAAATCGCGGTGGACGATGGGATGAGCATGGGGATTTGTCTCCCTACCTCAATGGAGCTAGAGCTCCGCCGAAACGCCGCCAAACGCAAAGAAGAAGCTTTTAGAACCCTCGAACCTTCGCGAAATCCCCCAAGCCGCAGGCCGCCACGATAGCCTCGCCGCCGCCGTTGCAGCCACGTCGTCGCCTCACCGCCGTCTGCAACCGGAGGGGAGAGCCGTCGTGGTCACGCCAGAGGAAGAGAGAGGGAAAGGGGCACGGTCACTCACGAGAGGAAGAAGGAGGAAGAAAGAAGAAGAAGAAAAGAAAAAGAAAAAGAAAAAGGAGGGGTATTTATAGAAAATCAAAATTTTCCAAAAAATATGGAAAAATAGAAAAATATACCACCGCGATCGTTGGAGCGCACTGATCGCTGTGGTACCCGCCCTGAGTAGGTGAACGACTCGGTTTACCCGCTACAGGGTTCCGTAGGTCCTCTCAGGGAGAAACACAAGAAACCGCAGAACACATTCCGGAACCTCCGAGACTGATCCGAAACGCACGGATCCGAACCCGAAAGATGTCCGAAAGATAAACCCAGGAAAAATGAGAATAAAATCTCTGAGAAAGTTGATCCGAGACCCCAGAATAAGGATCTGAAGGGTCCGAGATATTACAGCCCTCCCCCCTTAAACAAATTTCATCCTCGGAATTTAAAACAAAGCATAGGGGAAGAAAAAGGGTACTCACTCGAACAAATAGGGGAACTACTGACGCATCTCATCCTCACGCTCCCAAGAAGCCTCACCACTAGAGTGCCGCTGCCACACCACCTCAACCAGAGGGATAACCTTGTTCCTTAGGTGCTGCTCTCGCCGATCCTCAATACGGATAGGGAACTCCGATAGAGATAGATCGGTAGTCACCTCGGACCAAACCGAGTCCTCCAACCAATGAGAAACATCAGGAAAGTACTTCCTCAACATCGAGACATGGAACACGTCATGCACCGCTGTAAACTCAGGAGGTAGCTACAACCGATAAGCAACCTCATCGATGCGCTCCACGATGAGGAAAGGACCAACATAGCGGGGACTCAGCTTCCCATGCTGTCCAAACCACATCACTCCCTTCATGGGAGAAACCCTCAAAAATACACGGTCACCAGCCGTAAAACTGAGTGGCTGCCTTCTCTGATCGGCATAACTCTTCTGCCAACTCTGCGCCGCCAACATGTTCTGATGGACCAAATGCACCACATCAATGCACTGCTGCACCAGCTCCGGCCTCGTCACAACACGCTCACCAACCTCAGACCAATCGAGTGGAGTCCGACACGGTCGCCCGTACAACGCCTCATAAGGAGCCATCCCAATGCTCGAATGATAGCCGTTGTTGTAAGCAAACTCTACCAACGGTAGATGGTGAATCCAACTCCATTGCCATTCTAGGCAACAGGATCTCAACATATCCTCCAACATCTGAATGGTCCTCTCCGACTGACCATCTGACTGAGGATGATACGCTGAGCTAAACGCCAACTCCGTGCCAAGAGCTCGCTGAAAACTCCTCCAGAATCTAGAAGTGAAACGCGGATCTCGATCTGACACAATGGAAATGGGAATTCCATCCAAAGCTACTATCCGCTCCACATAAAGATGAGCCAACTTGGACACACTCCAGCTGACTTTGATCGGTAACAACCGAGCTACTTTCATCAGCCTATCCACCAGCAACCAAATACTCCTGCCCGCTCGGAGTCCTCGGCAATCCCACCATAAAATCTGTGGTCACGTGGTCCCATTTCCACACGGGAATCTCAAAAGGCTGAAGAGTACCTCTTGGTCGCTGATGATCCGCCTTCACCTGCTGACAGGTCAGGCATCGGGCCACATACTCGGCAATATCTCTCTTCATGCCAGGCCACTAGAATTGCCTCTTAAAGTTTCGATACATCTTCGTCGCACCCGGGTGTACAGTGTACCGACTCCCATGAGCCTCAAGTAACACCGCACGCCTCACCTGCTCCTCGGCGGGAACGTACAGCCTGTCACGAAATCTCACAGCTCCGTCCTCGCATAACCCCACATCAGCCAAAGCCAAAATCCAGGGCAACTCAGGGTCTGCAAGCTGAGCATCTGTCACCTGGCGACGAATCACAGGCGTGACAGTCAAGCTTGCAAGAACAGCTGACCGCGGCTCTTGGGGAACCTTAAGCCAAAATGTCACGGCCGGCACCTGTTCCCAAAGCCTCCACTTCCTCATCATCATGGTGCTAACAATGACCTTCCTACTCAAGGCATCGGCAACGACATTCATCCTGCCCGGTTGATAAGATAGGGTGAAGTCATAATCATTCATATACTCCATCCATCGCCTCTGCCTGAGGTTGAGGTCCTTCTGAGTGAACACATACCTTAAACTCTGATGGTCTGTGAACACCTCAAACTTCTCACCGTACAGATAATGCCTCCAAATCTTTAATACAAATATCACAGCCGCCAACTCAAGGTCATGGGTAGGGTAGTTCTCCTCATGGGACTTTAGCTACCGAGATGCACAAGACACCACTCTACCATGCTGCATCAGCACAACACCCAACCCAATCCCAGAAGCATCTGTACACACCACAAAACCTCCCGATCCAGAAGGCAACACCAACACTGGTGCCGAGGTGAGCAGCCTCCTAAGCTCCATAAAGCTCTGCTCACACTCACCAGTCCAGACAAACGGCACATCCTTCCGCGTAAGCCTGGTCATTGGGGCTACAACATGAGCAAAATCCTGAATGAACCTCCTATAATAGCCTGGAAGCCCTAAGAAACTCTGAATCTCCGTCACGGACCTTGGCCTCGGCCACTGCATCACTGCCTCGACCTTGACTGGATCCACAAAAATACCATCACCAGAAATCACGTGCCCCAAAAAGTGCACCTCGTGAAGCCAAAACTCACACTTGCTGAGCTTAGCATACAAATGGTAATATCGCAAAGTCTGCAACACAACCCTCAAATGATACGCATGCTCATCTGCAGACTGCGAATAAATAAGGATGTTGTCCACAAACACGACCACGAACTGGTCCAAGTAAGGACGGAACACCCTCTGCATCAAATCCATAAACGCTGCGGGGGCATTGGTGAGCCCAAACGGCATCACCAAAAACTCATAATGCCCATATCTCGAGCTGAATGCAGTCTTCTCCACGCCAGACTCTCGAATCCGCAACTGATAATAATCAGACCGCAAATCAATCCGCGAGAATACTCGAGCAGACTGAAGCTGGTCGAAAAAGTCATCAATCCGTGGTAACGGATACTTATTCTTAACAGTCACCTCTTTCAGCTGTCGGTAGTCAATGCACAATCTCAGACTACCGTCCTTCTTCTTTACAAAAAAGACTGTCGCACCCCAAGGGGAAAAACTAGGACGAATATACCCCTTGGCCATCAACTCCTGCAACTGCGCCCTCAACTCTCTCAACTCAGCAGGAGTCATACGGTAGGGAGCCTTCGACAATGGTCCCGTACCAGGCACAATCTCGATCACAAAATCAATCTCCCGCTGGGGAGGCAATCCAGGTAGGTCCTCGAGAAAAATATCAGGAAACTCACACACCACCAGAATGTTCTCCACATCCGGCTCCGACTGGTCCACCACGACCATAGAAGCGAGAAAACCCTGAAAACTTGCATCAAGCAAACGACGAGCCCTAATAGCTGAAATTAGAAAGCGGTAAGAGGAAGACCTAATACCTTGGAAATAGTAGGTGGGTCCACGAAGCCGTTGAAAATAAACCCTCTTCGAGCCACAATCGACTAAAGCTTGATGTGCCTCGAGCCAATCCATGCCCAAAATCACATCAAAGTCCTGAAGTGGCAATGCATAAAGCCTGGCCGGCAAACTCCACCCTTCAACCCACAAAGGAACCTCATCGAAATAATACGGAGTGATCATAAAATCACCAGAAGGCAACTCCACTGCCAAATCATAGGACAACTGGGTCACCAGATCCTCGATACTCAACGCGAAATCCTCCGAAATAAATGAATGAGAGACGCTAGAATCAAACAAAACTCGAGCCGCACAACCCAAAATCTGAACGGTACCTTCCACGAGCTGTGACGCCACTGCCTCTACCCTGGTCATGTGTGTATTCTGGCCTCGGGACCTCTGCCTACCCCCCACACTCGCTGGCCTGGGTAGCGGCGGGTGTTGACACCCGTTTTTTCCTGACAAGTTGAGTCATTTCTCTTACTCCCATTTATTGATGTCTCGAGTTGTCCATCACTCGCTGGGCTATTTTCTGGCACGTTTTGGGCCAATTTTATGTGTAGCTTCCCTCCCTGGCTAGGTCCGAGTTGATTCAGGGCTTAATGAGCCTTGGTTTTGGTTAATTGAGCTTTTCTATGAATTTCAAGCGCCCATGTACATGTGCGGTCAACCTCCAGCCGTTCAACCATATGTGCGGTTGATACTGGACCGTTCATATATTTATGAGATATTTAGCTGATTTTCTGAATTATCACCGACAAGCATATATACGGCGTTGACACAGCCACATAAGACCATTGTGCGGTAACTCCTAAGCCGTCTATCTCTCAAGAGTCCTAACGTCACTGGTTTTCAGATAATGATCGAATTATCTAATTTAGCTTGATTTATCACTGACAAGGCATGGGCGGTTTCATTTTGGCCGCTCTTGTAGATGTACGGTCTGATAATAGTCGTTCATCTATGAGAGTACAACGGCGATAATTTCGGTCAGTTCGATAGATAGTTGGATAATATTTATGATTTATTCGAATTTCCACTGACAGGGTTGGACGGCCTAGGAGATGGCCGCTCATCCCGTTGGGTGGTCTATCGTGAGACCGTTCATCCTCTCGATTCTTGGGAATTTCAAAGGTTTTCTCTCTCTTTTCGTGATTTTATCCATAACTTCTCCCGTCATTTTCTCCGCGGATACTGAACCAAATTTGATGCCGTTTCTTCTGGTTCAGAGATAATTCGATTATCTACGACTTTCCTTCGATTATCTCGACCTGAAAATGCCTAAAAACCCTAATTTTGGGGCTGGCTCCTTAGGCTCTATAAATAGACCCTAGATGCTACCTTCGAAAGGGGAGGAGATTTCAGGTCACGGCAAAGCTCTGTCGGATTCTAGAGTGACCTATGACCAGGGAGGGAGGCCTTCTACGTCCATACAGGCCTCCGGTTCAGGGAGTATCTCATTATTTTGTGTCTTTAGTTCATTAGTTTGTTGCTCTCTCTTGTTTGCATGCGTCATTTTCTTCACGTTTCTTCCATGTTTTTGTCATTCTCATGCATCATTCACACACCCTCCCACGTTTTTGGTGCCCCTAGGGGTTTAAACCCTCTCAGGTATCCCCCACTTCATTTAGTTATGTTTATTTCCTTTCGTTCGAGCATTTGCTACATTCTATAGTTCTGATATCGGGTTTTTCGTTGTGTTCTACACTCTGTTTCGCAGATCAGCAACACACTAACACGAGGCCCATCCTTTCTGGCCAGTCGGAAAGGGTGGAGGTTGAACCTTTGTATCTTAGGGCGTGGTGGTGTTGGGCGGTTCCAAAATGTCCGTTCTAAAGGAAGTGCGGCCAATATTACACCATTCATCTCCTTCCCGCGGCCGATCTAGAACCGTTCATCATCCCTCATTTTTCATCCCGTGTTCCACCCCAGCACTGACGAGCGGTCTTTCAAACGGCCGCACTACCCTTAAGGTGGTTCTTCACGGGCCGTTCATCCCATGCAGTGCTGGTTAAAGGAGAGTACCTCCCCTTTTCCAAGGTACGGCGTGTTCATCACGTTCGGCATCTTGGTGGCAATCATAGGTTTACACCATTCTGTCCTCCTTCTATTTTCCATTTATTTCTCACATTGATTTAGTAGAAGGGATGGAAGAGATCTTTTAGGCCAATAAAGGAAGGTAAGAAAAACACATCTACACCCATTTTTTGCTGATCACGGTGGGACGCCTTTTGCCCATCGTGTTAGTGTTTGCTGACCCCATGTTCGGTGTTTGTTAGCCTCTTTTACGTTGAGTTGTCACAGGTTGTTTGCCGGGTTTGCGTCTCTGGTTTCTAGTGGTGGTGCGGTTCTTTAGGAGCCGTGTGGAACGTAGTGCGGTTGAGGATCATCCGCGTATCATCGCTTCCAATCCTATTCGTGCTGCGAGCCTATTGGCTTCTGCGGTCAACTACCGCCCGCTCTTCTTTCCTGTGGTCATCAATTGGCCGCTCATCTTCCTGGCACAGGTAAGCCCACTTGTCTGCGTTGTTGGTTTTACGGACGTCCTGTGGTTGATGTAGGTCCATTCAAGAGATTACACGGTCGGCGTTAGACCGTTCATCCAGGTGCATCCTACCCCTACCTCTGTTCACCTTACTGTTTGGTTCATCTCAGCATCATTTCAGCACGTCTGTTAGTTATAGTACACCTTGCCGTTGAACCTCCCTGGACCGTCGCCCTCCCTGTGCGGTCTCCCAGAGACCGTTCTCCATGTGCTACAGTGCACCCGAGCCACATTTTTCATTTCCATATCATATCTTTGGCATAATATTCTGCGCTGGCTTTGATCTGCCCTGGCTGTTCCTTGATGCTGCGTCATTGTATGCTCTGTTTATCATACGTATCTGCCATTGCTTGCTAGTTTCCAGGCTAGATTTTGCATGCACTCCGGTGCACATAGGATCATACACTCTTATTAGTAGTTGCATTCCTACCGAGGTAGGGTTTCCTCTCGTCCCCATACTCCTTGGAGCCGACTAGGGGACCTTGCCGAGGACCTTCGTAAGCCCCCGCTAGCCGTGGATTCCCACACGGACGCCGGACAGGTTGTACCGTACCACTCCCCAGTCTAGGGTCTGCATTCATGAGAGAGAAAGTCCCATAGAGTCTGTCAGTTTCCCGTCCCCCACCCTGGTTAGGTACCTTGCGGTTGAGTGAATTCATATCTTAATTAATCCACTAAGGTCTTAAAAGGGAACTTATAAAAATTTTCGCGCATCATTTGGAATTTGATTGGGTAATTGGTTGATTCTTTTCTCATCTCTTCCCTCCATTGTATGTTGCAGTGTCATCATTTGCATCTTTTTATCAGATTAAGCTCATTTGGTCTAGTTCATCTTTGTGTGTCTCCATTTAGTTGCATTTTGCCTAGGCTCATTTTTATCCTTGTATTCCTTGGAAATTCTTGACTGTATATAGTCTCCACTCTCTCCATGGAGCATTTGTTCCTTGTATCCTATTCCTATTCTTCTCCATCTTCTTATCCCGACATGGATTCCTCTTCCCATGCGGGCCCATCTCCTTATTCCTCCATTGGACCCTATTCTTTAAACGGACCTTCTTATCCCTCCCGTGCTGCAGTTGGCCCGATCAATTCCCATTCCCACATTCACGATTCTTCCAGGCCCATGCATTCCTCCATTCCCGGAATGGGCTTGTCTTCACCTCAGGCTGGGTCCCTCTATTCGACCCATCATCATTATCCAGGTTCAAATTCATCCTCTCATGCTCAGGCTGGCCGATATCCTTCTCGGACTCTTCCTACCGAGGAGATGTTCGCTCAGGCCCAACGCCAGCTTGATGAATTACAACGACGAATCAATCCTCGAACTTCTTTGGATATGCCATTTGCATTCCAGGGTCTTCAATTTCCACCACGTTCACAGATCCCCGTATATCGTCACTATAGTGGAATTGGTGACCCCTATGTCCATTTGAAGGATTTCCTATATGGGTCGGCCCAGTTCCATCGTGATGAACACTTGACGGCCTATTTGTTTGGCCTATCTTTAGAGGGCTCGGCCAAGGATTGGTTCTTCACGTTACCGCAAGAGCAGATGATGAATTTTCAAGTTATACAGGAAAGATTTATTCAGTAGTACCAGGACCAGGTTGGGCCCATATATTCTATGGTGGATCTGGCTCAAGAGAAGATGAAGCCCAACGAGGAATTCTCCACGTTTACCAACCGCTGGTGTCACCTAGCCACGCAAGTCTCGGGGCATATTCCGTAGGGCGAGCAGATCAAAATGGTCATTTCTAATATGACGCCCGAGCTTAGATACATCTTAGCCCTGAATGATGTCACTTCCTGACAACAGCTTTACAGTCGAGCCCGCTTCGTTAGCCAACAACTCCTAGTTTCCTTTGACCACGAGTCTCCTCCACCTTCGCCTTCCACATACACTTTCCCTCCACCCTCCACCGCAAATCAGCACTCCACCACATTTCCCTCCACGAGTCAGCCTTCTGCTCCCACACACCCATATGCCTCCACTACCTACCCCTCCACGAGTTGGCCTTCCACCCCCGCTTACCCACATACCTCCACCTGTCCCTCCACCACGTATCCCTTCACAACTCAACCTTCCGCTATTTTATTTCCCCACACCTCTCCACTCCCAGTCAAGAAAACATTACACCCAGAGCGGGTGGATGCCGTCCATTATATTCCCGCTCCCTCCACGCCTCCATCTCGTTCACTTATGTGCCCTCCGCCTTCACCTACGCAATCCCCCTTGCCTACGCAACCTCTGCTACCATCCCCACTACCTTCTCATACCCCTCGGCATCCACCTTGCCCGAAGCGGGCTTCTCACTCTTCGTTGCTGAAATCTCTTACATATGTTTTCAGGGATTTGATGGCCACCCATGTGTTGCAACTCCCTCCGGTTATGCCTTGCCGACCCGCGGTCGGGAATTTGCTCCATTTCTGTGAATTCCATCGTCAACAGGGGCATTTGATTGAGGATTGCCCCGAGTTCCGGGAACTTATTTACAGCTTGGAAGATAAGAAGATGATTGATTGGACTGTCATACACCAAGTTATTTTGGATCTCAGCAGCAAGCAACAACAGCAGCAAGCCATGCCGCCTAGGTAACCATCTCCACTTCAAGACCAGGGGCACCCTGGTGTTTCTTCAGTTGATAAGATACCTTCTCTGTTACCCACTTCTTCCTCCATCCCATCTCCTCCACCACCTTTACCTACCCCAGCATCCGCTCGGGCAACTTCTCTTTCACCCTCCGCTTCCACCACCACACCTGTCCCCAACGCCTCTCGTCGTGTTGTAAAGATACGCCGAAGAGCGTCACCACCTGCCACTTCCCCCACTATGCCACTACCTTCCTCTCATCCTTCTTCCTCACCCCTACCTTCACCTCCTTCCTCTTCACCTTCACCATCTCCATCAACCACATCACCCCCTTTGCCACCCTTATCACCTTTGCCGCCACCACCACCACTTCTTTCACTCCCCCTTTCGCCATCATCCTCTGAGCCCGAGCAGGCCGAGCCTAAACCCACACCTCCACTTTTACCTTTACCTCCACCCATGCCCATCATCATCATTATTCCCCCATCACTTGCACCATCGCCACCCGCGCCCTTCAAACCTCCTCCTTCTAACCTCCCTCTACCACTTCCCACTTCGCGGAGCAGGTACACACTACCTTTGGTGCCCCTCGAGTCTAGTTCCCAAGGAGATGAAGAGCCGAGCCAGGCTTTGACCGTGCATTACAAGCTTCAAGATTTCATTTGCCGCATTCCGGTCCGAGCATTGGTCCCTTGCTATTCTAGGGACAATCAGCCTGCACTTGCTATGAAGACGGTTGCTAAGAAGAGTTCTTGTGCCCTGGTGCCAGTTTCATCAAAAGCGAGGCCGGTGGCAATCTCTTTGCTTGCCGGAGAATTCATTGTTGATGTTGTTATCACCTCTTGCTTGATTGCTATTCAGTTCACTGGCCCAGAAGAGTTTTCCGCCCGAATGGTGCTAACCCACACGGCCGCCAGAAGTTTAATGAATTCAGCATTCAAGGGGCAATTGGCCGTGTCCTCGAGATTGACCAAGGGCATTCTACATTTTCTATCTCATCTCCATCGGCTTATTGGTGAGGTGGCCACGTCAACACCGCACATCGCCCTCCCTCAGTTCCGTCCTGCGCTTCTAGCAAGGGAGTTATGCTTCATGCCCAACTATCGAGTGAAGATGCCAAAGCTCCATGTTCTAGTGCCGAATGATAAAACTCCACTGCTTCCTGATGTTCATGATAAGGTGTTGACTATTCTGGAATGTCTTTCTATGGTTGGCACCGCACAACTAGGGGCAACCGTCCCGATGAAGTTGTGTATTCATGACCGGGCTAGGCCGTCTACCAGGTGGGCCCGTTATTTAAGAAAGCATTACAGATTAAGAAGCCCGAAGACCCGAGTCCGCACTAGGCGGAATTGTTGCAAGTAGATTTCTGCCAAGAAGAAGCGGCGACATAAGTTCAAGGGCCGTCAATTGTGCACTCGGGGATCCACTTCCTCCTATCCTTCTTCCAGCCATTCATCTTTTCTTTTGCTCAGTTCCTATCCTTGGGTGGTGTACCTTCCGCCACCTGACTATATTTCTACCATCTTCTCCTACCTTGGCCATTTT
Source organism: Amorphophallus konjac (assembly GCA_022559845.1). Classification (NCBI taxonomy): domain Eukaryota; kingdom Viridiplantae; phylum Streptophyta; class Magnoliopsida; order Alismatales; family Araceae; genus Amorphophallus; species Amorphophallus konjac. The sequence goes on from CM040120.1 coordinate 190,390,718, forward strand.
AGGTCTCGGCCTATGTCCTCCTCTTCCCGTGATCCAGGGGCATCTTCTAGTTTTTCTCCCCGGATGCGTCCGGATTTCACTTCTCATCTTTTTCCCCGACCCTATTGGGGATTCCTTGTGCTCGTTCCCCGACCTCGTCAGGTGGTTTTTCTGATCCCTCCCCGACTTTGTCGGGAAGTTTCCATTTCTTTTCCCCGACCTTGTCGGGTGTTCATGCATATTCTTCCCCGCATCTGGCGGGTGATCGCTATTCCTTTTCTCCGACCACGTCGGATGATCGTTTCCCTTTTATCCTTATCTTCGCAGTTATCATTTCGTCATCTTTCTGTTCTTTCATCCTCACCCTTTCAGGGTTCTTACCCTTTTTCTTGTTGTTTTCGAGGCTTTAGTCCACCTTCATCTCAGTTAATCTCTGGTTATTCTGTACTTGGTTCCTTGTTATCAGGGCCTTAGTGCCTTAACGAGGGAGTTCTAGCCCTCGTCTCTCTTCCTTTTTATCCATTCTTCGTCCAGTTTGATGTCTGCCGCTCCTCCATCTAAAGGAATCTTCCAATCCTTTGCCCTCTTTCATCCTTTATCCTGGCAAGCAAGAAATATAAAGCTCGTGCTGATCAAAGATCGATGATCGAGATCGCTTCGGGATGCTGGTTTCCACGCCATGGATTTGCAAAGGTATCGTTATTTTGTGCAAGAAAATGTTATCATCGCTATTGTCTCTCTTACACCTGCACATGCTTATAATGCTATTCCTTAACATGATTGAGTGACTTTAGAAGCTTTTATTTAAATTTGATCTTAACTTTGTGTCAAATAAAATGAGTAGCTCTTGCAGCATCTCAGGTTGGTGATAGCTTAGCGCTGGGAGTCTAGTTCTTTTCCCCCGATTGTTGAGGGTGACATTTGAGTATGGGTTTTTCACACACTACACGGCGAGCCATAGCCGATTCTTTTGAGCAACACCATTGCTGCTTTGGCCATACTTTAGGTATGCACGAAGGCTTTTTCTCTTCTCTATTCGGCCAAGTGCAGGGGCAAGAGATTGATGGATAAAATGACCAACCTAGGTGCTCCCTGATACGAGAGAGGTCTCAAATAGGGGCAGTCTTGACCCTTGAAAAATAAGCTTTCATGCTTTATCTAGCCAATAAGGGCTGCCAAATGAAAATCATATATGAAAATCAATGCAAATCTATGAATCTAAGGCATGGTAAGAGTGGTAGTAAAGTTCCCCGCGGGACGTCATGAGCCCTGTCGTATGTGTGCCTAATAAACATGGGTCTCAAAATCAAAGACACAAAGCCCCGGCGTAACAGACCTACTCTTTGAGGGGTAGTGCCCTAGAAGGAAATCAAGCCCTGGTATTTCCCATCCTGCACGAAGCTTGTCTCCAATTTTTCTTCTGCTTCTCCCTCTTAGGATGGGTTGTATCCCGGGTATGGCCTTAGTAGGGGCACCGTTCTTTAGAAGCGGTTGGTTGTGGCGAGCCACCCTCATACGCACGCCCTGTTCAAGGGAAGCCTTTAATGAAAGGGGTGGGAACGACGATACTTGGCCAGTAGTTTGAGCCCGTCTTTAGGTGCTGCGGATTGCTATTTCAAAAATTCAAAAAAATCAAATATTGTCAAAATTTCAAAATTTTCAAATACTTCAAAATAACAAAAAAATGAAATATTTTCAAAATCAAAAAATCAAAAAAAATCATGAAAATTTAAAAATTTAAAAATATTTATCTTTTCTATTTATTTTAAGAACAGATATGTAATCTGTTTGTTAAGTGTGCATGTTACAAATGCTCAATCTTTCCTTGCTCCATATTTTGTTCTATCTGTCTCCTGTCCACATCCTTGATCTATTTTCTTCTTCAATCTTATCTCTCGATCTGTTCTGAAGCTCATATCTTTCTCAACTTTTGTTTGCATGATTATATCCTTTATGAGAGGGCTTTGCCTCACGATTATGAACCTAGCGGTTCTGCTTCATTCTGATCTTGAGTTTTGATTGAAAGGTGAATTTGTTTATGTCTTTTGTCCCGCTGTGTCCTTGTCTCGTGTCTATGTCCCACCGTGTCGTCTCACACATTTTGTTTTATCCCTCACCACATGTTGTTAGTTGTCTTGCATATGTTGTTAGTCGTCCCTCCATGTTCCATGTGTTGTCCCAACCACGTGATCATCCATCATGTTCTTGTCCCAGCCGTGTGTTGTCCCACCACATTGTTGTCTTGTCACACCGTGTTCATGCATGCATGTTGTTTGTTTATGCCCTTGCATATGTGCTCGTTTGCCTTTGTTGATCGTCATGTTATGTCGTATTGTTTGTTGTTCAGTTAATCATTGTGTTATCTTTGTTATGCTTATCTTATTTGTCTTATTCATGAAAATTCATAAAAATCTGAAAATGAAAATCCAAAAAAACATGCCGTTTCACCTGCATAGGTAAGTCAGGTATGGCCTTCTATCCCTACATCCCTGATTGCATTACTATGTGGTACTATGCTATATTATGTCGAGAACCAGTTGGTTACCTACGTATCCTAGGATCTAATGTTCCCCTTTAACAAAAATGATGATGGTCCAGGTTCATGTGTTTAATCTCCGGATATGTCGTTCGGTTGGGAAAATCGGGAGAGGATGGTTCTATCCTGCACGCCGTGGTTGCAGATAGTGTCTTGACTTCGAATCTCCCAGCTTAGCAATATTATTCTCGAGTATTTTATATTTTATCCTTTCTTCGCATTTGTTTTAATGATTTCTTTTATTTTTAGCCCAGCATGCATCATACACATCTTTTGAGCATTCATGGCCCATGGTTTGCCTGCGAAATATCCCACCAGTGATGGTTAGCTGTGTGTTCAGTGATTGAGTAAGAGGAACAATTCCACTCCGAGTTGGAAGGTTCACTTTGGTCGAGTCGCTTGGTTTGGTTGATTAAGAGGTCCCCGTCTGGAGTTTTAGTCCGCTTCTTTATTTTTCGCTGCTTATTCCGATCTCCTCATTGGTTCGCGGGATTGTGTCCCCCATGAGGTTGATCGTGTGTTTCTTTTTATTTAGTTTAGTTCCTCCATATTGGTGTCGCTTTTAGTCTAATCATTCCTTGTGTTTTGGTTCAGAGTTTTCCGGAAGATTCATATCGCTTGTTCGTAAAAAAATGGGTGTCGTTTTACCTTAACGTCCGCTTTTCAATCCGCTCTGCTTCATTTCCGCTTCATCTCCATGTTCCATTTCGCTTCCGCTTCACCTCCGCTAGCTCCCCTGCAAAGAGGACGTTAAGGAGGGGCATCTGTTGACACCCATTTTTTGCCGACAAGTTGAGTCATTTCTCTTACTCCCATTTATTGATACCTCGAGTTGTCCATCACTCGCTGGGCTATTTTCTGGCACGTTTTGGGCCAATTTTATGGGTAGCCTCCCTCCCTGGCTAGGTCCGAGTTGATTCAGGGCTTAATGGGCCTTGGTTTTGGTTAATTGAGCTTTTCTATGAATTTCAAGTGCCCATGTACATGTGCGGTCAACCTCCAGCCGTTCAACCATATGTGCGGTTGATACTGGGCCGTTCATATATTTATGGGATATTTATCTAATTTTATGAATTATCACCGACAAGCTATATACGGCCTAGACACAGCCGCATAAGACCATTGTGCGGTAACTCCTAAGCCATCTATCTCTCAAGAGTCCTAACGTCGCTGGTTTTTAGATAATTATCTAATTATCTAATTTAGCTTGATTTATCACTGACAAGGCATGGGCGGTTTCATTTTGGCCGCTCTTGTAAATGTACGGTCTGATAATAGCAGTTCATCTATGAGAGTCCAACGGCGATAATTTTGATCAGTTCGACGGATAGTTGGATAATATTTATGATTTATTCGAATTTCCACCGACAGGGTTGGATGGCCTAGAAGATGGCCGCTCATCCCATCGGGTGGTCTATCGTGAGACCGTTCATCCTCTCGATTCTTGGGAATTTTAAAGGTTTTCTCTCTCTATCCGTGGTTTTATACCTAACTTCTCCCGTCATTTTCTCCACGGATACTGAACCAAATTCGATGCCGTTTCTTCTGGTTCGGAGATAATTTGATTATCTACGACTTTCCTTTGATTATCTCGACCTGAAAATGCCAAAAAACCCTAATTTCGGGGCTGGCTCCTTAGGCTCTATAAATAGACCCTAGAGGCTACCTTCGAAAGGGGGGGAGATTTTAGGTCACGACGAAGCTCTGCCGGATTCTAGAGTGACCTACGACCAGGGAGGGAGGCCTTCTACATCCATACAGGCCTCTGGTTCAAGGAGTATCTCATTATTTTGTGTCTTTAGTTCATTAGTCCATTGCGCTCTCTTGTTTGCATGCGTCATTTTCTCCACGTTTCTTCCACGTTTTTGTCATTCTCATGCATCATTCATACACCCTCCCACGTTTTTGGTGCCCCTAGGGGTTTAAAACCCCCTAGGCATCCCCCACTTCATTTAGTTATGTTTATTTCCTTCCGTTCGAGCATTTGCTACATTCTATAGTTTTGATATCGGGTTTTTCGTTGTGTTCTACACTCTGTTTCGCAGATCAGCAACACACTAACACGAGGCCCATCCTTTCTGGCCGGCCGAAAAGGGTGGAGGTTGGACCTTTGCATCTTAGGGCGTGGTGGCGTTGGGCGGTTCCAAACTGTCCGTTCTAAGAGAAGTGCGGCCAATATTACACCGTTCATCTCCTTCCCGCGGCCGATCTAGAACCGTTCATCATTCCTCATTTTTCATCCCGCGTTCCACCCCAGCACTGACGAGCGGTCTGTCAAACGGCCGCACTACCCTTAAGGCGATTCTTCACGGGCCGTTCATCCCCTGCAGTGCTAGTTAAAGGCGAGTACCTCCCCCTTTCCAAGGTACGGCGTGTTCATCACGTTCGGCATCTAAGAGGCGATCATAGGTTTACACCCTTCTGTCCTCCTTCTATTTTCCATTTATTTCTCACATTGATTTAGTAGAAGGGATGGAAGAGATCTTTTAGGCCGGTAAAAGAAGGAAAGAAAAACACATCTACAGCGGGTACTGCCCCTGCTGCTGCTACTGCTGCCTCTACTGTTAGGGGTGCTGCTGCTGAGGGTACTGCTGCTGCTGCGGCCTCTGGGGACAGTCGCGCGCCATATGCCCTGGCTGGTCACACCTGAAATAGATCACCGGCGCCGTGCACTATCTGCCTGGATGCGACTCGCCACATCGGGGACATAATCCCCGCGATCCACCCACTTATCCCTGACGCTTAAAAGGGATCGGCTGTTGCACACTGCCCGAAGACGTCTGCCTCTAATCCTTACGCTTCTTATGGAAACTCTTCTTAAGAAACTTCTTGACCTTGGAGCCAAAAGACGCAGATCCTATCACTGACGCTGCCGGTGTCGACGCTCCCGAACTACCCATAGCGTGTTGGAAAGTACTCTGCTACTGGGTAGCCGTGTGCTGACTACGGCCTGACTGGGACTGCCCCTCGCCTCCCTGTCCTCGGACCTTCTGCATATCCAGCTCCAAAGATGCCGCCACACGAGATGCTGTCTCCAAATCAGTAGCAGCGTTCACCATCAAAAGGTGCCTCAGCTCCTGCCTCAAACCCTACACGAACTGCTCCGTCTTTGTTGGGTTCGGTGCTAGTATTCAAAGGGGGGGGGGTGAATGAATATGGCCTATAAAAATTTCACCCAATTGACATATTAGGCTCACTAACTATTTAGAAAGCTAACTAGACAGATTTATCAAATCTGGAAGACTAATTAGCAGATGCGGAATAAAACAAACAGATAGTGAGCATTCTAACAAGACAAGTTAGACAAACTATAGCTCAATTAGAATTTCGCTCACTCAACAGATTAAACACTTAGAATAAAATCTGATCAAGTCATCTAATGAACCTGTGATCAACCACTTGGAGCGCCCCTATGCAAACATCTAGCAGAAGCAAACCATAAGCAATCAAACCACAATGCAAGAGGGGTTTTTAGGTGGTTCGGTCCTCCAGACCTACATCCACCCCACACTCAACCTGAGTGTGGCTTCACTAACAGTTGGACAACACAGCTTGCCAACAACCGCTGGGCAACACAGCTTGCCGTCCAGTGGACTCCTCCACTGCAAACCGCTGGGCAATACAGCTTAGCCGTCCAGAGACAGCACCTCTGCAATCCGCTGACTAACAGCTTGACAAAGGAAGTTCAAAAGAAAACAAAAGATGGGAGTAAACAGCATCGGAAAGCTGTAAGCACTAAGCACAGAATATGGCTCTTAAAGAGCTGACTGGAGTGGATCTGATCCAACTTCCAGCAAGAACAGATCTCCCTCGATCTCACTCTCTTTCTTCACTCTCTCTCTTCTCAACTCCTTCACGTCTGCTTCTCTCCTCTTTTCTTTCTCTTCACACTCTGCTCGAGCTCTCTATCTCTCACTTTTTCTCTTCTGCTTCTTCTCTCTTTCTTTTCTTCTTCTTCTGCTGGATCGTGGAAGCTCTCTCTCCTTCTAATTCTTCTCTCAGCTTCTGCTCCCTGGCTTCGATCACGATCAGCCTCCATCTGAAGACGAAGGCTCCATTATATACCAGCAGCAGCAGCAGCAGGGCGTGTGTGGCTTCCACAGTTCCCGCCCTAAGAATTCGGACCACGTGGCAGCATCCAGCAGGCTGCCAATACACGTGTCCTCGTCTGGGCATTCTCCTTATCCTTGGATCACGTGCCCAGCACCAGTACGCTCAGCAACTGGAGTTAGATGGCGTCAACTCACTTGCTCCAAGGAGTTGACGCAGCCATCAGAGATCTTCAACCTTTTTAACTGCTGCGTCGACACTGTCAGTTGGTGGCGTTGACGCACGAACATGTACATTTGTATACTGGCGTCTCTTTAGCTGTTGCGTCGACGCTCTCAGCATGCTGCGTTGACGCATCGGTAATCCAGTGATCAAGGTCTTCGGCAGATAACCGTGCTGCGTCGACGCTGTCTTGCAATGGCGTTGACGCACTGCAGTATTCCAGTGAGCTATGGACTCTGCCTTATTAACTACTGTGTCGACGCTGCTGTATCATGGAGTTGACGCAGCCAGGTGAAGCTCTGGAATCCTTTTCAGCTGAAGCGTGGACGCATTGAACTCCCAGCGTCGACCCTGTTCTTCATTGTTGTCATCATCTGAAGACAGTGTATAGACTTTATCAGCAGCAGATGAGCAAGTGTGAGCACTGAGAGAGTGTATAGACTTTGTAAGCATTCAGCTCGTGTAATGTATATACTTCATGCAATGTACAGACTTCGTGAGACTTCAATGAAGACAGACGATGTATGGACTTCATGAGAATGCAGCAACCAGTGTATAGACTTCATGCAATGCAATGCAGATGAATGTATAGACTTCATGCAATGCAATGCAGACCAATGTACAGACTTTGGCGAAGCAAAAGTTGTACACACTTCAACCAATAGAAGCACGATGTACAGACTTGATCATCCAGCAATGTATAGGCTTTCAATGTGAAGACTTGAATATGTGAAAGCTACAGTGAATGAGTGTACACACTTGACCAGATCAAGGGCAATTCGGATGTACAGACTCTGAGGTTCAAAGCCAACGGCTATACAGACTTAGAATATTAAGACTGATGTACAGACTTCATGCATTGACGCTGTACACTTGAGAATGCTCATAGCGTTGACGCTGCATGAGACGTAGGCTGTACAGACTTAGCATATGAAGACTGATGCATGAACAGTAATGCTTAGACTTGCATGAGACGCTCGGATGTATAGACATGGAGACTTAGCCTATACATAAGACGCTAAGTGAGACGGTCTAATGTATGGACTTCAACTCAAGCGACCAAAGCAACAATGCAATGTGCAGACTTCGCCTGAGACAATGCATGAGACGGACGATGTATAGACTTCAGCAACAAAGCATGACTTTATAGACTTGTGTTCTCAACGAAACACAAACACAACACAATGTATAGACTATGCTGAGTGTCTAGACTTGTGAGATGCATAGAATACACAGAGGCTGTATAGACTTGGAAACCAATGCACACGGCTGACAGACATGAAGTGAACTTGAATGAACATGATGTATAGACTTTGGACTCCAAGGGCGATGTATGGACTTTCATATGAAAGGCTGTACAGACTTTGAAGTCTGGGGGCGTCGACGCATGATGCATGAGACACACTTGCTGCGTTGACGCTGCATGACTTGCGAAATGCATAGAACATACAGAGACTGCAATGCACCGATCTTAATACAAGCATAAAACACTTTATGCACTCTCATGCATTCTCCATAGAATATATCAATTATATGCATTCAGATTGTTATGATTCAATGATTCAATGTCAAGCTATTAGCAAAACAAAATGGTGACTCATTCGTGTTGCTATCATTAAAACATCACATTCATCAAAGCACAAGGGGCACAACAATCTCCCCCTTTTTGATGATGGCAACATAATGAGTCACATTGACTCGTCAAACTATTCTCCCCCTTTGACATAATCAAAAAGAAAGGGAATGGTTTGAGAGACACAATGCAACACACAAAGACACTTATGACAAAGAAACCATAACTCCCCCTGAAGCACAGGAATGGATTCAGGTTATCCAATAAATCAATCTGAATTCTACCTTTACAAAGAATCTGAATTCTGGTGAAAAGACCACATAATCAGAACTTATTGTAGAACAAGATGGAAGATTCCAACAGTGTGGAGAGTAAAGTGATTGGTGATAGAAGGGCAATAATAGACAACAATCATCACAAGACATCTCAATGAATAATCAGACTGAATCTGATCAGGCTATCTGGAAAATCTGATCATGAGGGATTTTAATGCATACATCACTTCAATAAGTCTTAGAAGATGTAGACTCTTCTATCATAAAGGGTTATGAAGTGGCAACTTAACCAATCTAATTTAATTTTGATGTATACCAAATTCGTCAAGTTAAACTCAATACTCATATCTGAATCCAAGTTTTAATAAAGGTGAACCAAACATTCAGATAACACTCAAAATCAATCATCTTTTATCTTACACATATGATCTCAATAGCACCTTTGAAAGATACACAGATTTGTACAGAAGTTAAAACACTTTTCAAGAACATGACTTGACAGATTTTTCAAGATAATTTCATTTGAAGCACATTATATTTTTTCTAAGCAATTTAAGTTGATCAACACCTTTTTACATGAGGCACAACAAGTCTTAGTTGAAGTGACCCAGTTACTCAGTGTGATAACTGTCATTGCCTCTCACTTTGAGAGCAGAGTTAGCAATATGAGTGTCTTTTTACATGAGAAGACACCTTTATCAGAGGCCAGACTCCCCAGCTACTCAACACAGATAAGCTATTGCTCCGTCAGGTTTTGTTTCACTAATTTTTTATCAGAGATAACTATGGCACCTCATGACATGAGTTGCTTTAGTTCATTGATAAAGAACTCAGTTTCTCAGAGACTGAGTCATTGCTCTGAAATCACAATTTCTTCATTTAGTCAACATTTTCAAATTAATGTTTAACAACAGTACACACTATATGCATCTTAGCCAAAGAAGCCCTGAATTCAAATTTTTAGATATCTGATGAGAGAGTCTAAGGTTTACATGAAACATGTGGTTAAAGTTTATTAAACCTTATCATTCAGATATTTTCAATTCATTTAACTACAAATCTGAGAATACATTAATCTTATATCAGTCTGATTCAGTGATAATTCTTAAACCTATATGATAGAAATTTCTACAATGTTCTCAGACTGAATTGCATGACATGCAGCTTAAGTTCCTCAGATCAGAAAAATAAGTTTAGCTGACCAACAAATCAATAGTAGAGCCAATTCAGTCACACCAGCTGAGAGGTATATGAAGGAAAAGTACTAGCTGGTGAAAGAATCAATCAGCAAGAGAGAATAAAAGTTTAAAGCCAATAGCAGACTTGAATTTCAGTCAGACAAAAGGAGACACTCCTTCTTCAACAGATTGAGGATTAGTAGCCAAATTCTCAGATTCAAGAAGGTATGAATTCAAAAATAGTCAATCGATGATTTGAAAGAGTGTAGAGTGAGAATTTCAAAAAGTGTCAACAATGTGATAATGCTCCCCCTTGTCTATATGCAGTGACTCACATAAGACTCAACAAGCTCCCCCTGAATTGATGCAATTTATGCAAGATGATTATTCAAACGTCAGAGCATTCTTTATTCAGAGAGCATCATGCTAGAGCAATCAACTCTTCAAGATAATTCAATTTTGCACAGACAGATTATTATGATATGCATTGATCAAAAACAGTTGGACTCCCCCTGACTATATGCATGAAATGTATTGAAATCACATCACATGATATCAAATTTAGCATTCAGATATGATTCATGCAAGTTAGACAGAAGAGAATTACTATAAGCATGATTGTTCAATTCATGTTTCAGAAAACTTCAGTATAGCACCAACAGATCAACATGGTATGCAATACACTGCTCTATATGACTTGACCCATGGTACTGGGCGGAGGACTTGGTCCAAGAACCACCTCACACATGGCAGTAGCATCCAGACATACTCCATCTGCCCTTCAGCACTGTTCCATCTAATATACCATGATGGTCATGCAAATCAGTGCAATACGACATACAGGGAGTTTGACATATCATGCATCATGACATAGAGATGTAATGCATTCAGAGGTAAACTACAATTATTTCCATGTGCATTTTAGATTTTCAATTAGATTCAGTTAGATGATGCACAAAAGAATTAATCATGATATGCAGGCATTTAGAGCACACAAATTTAGAAGATAGAATTTTAGCAGAGTTTTCAGAACTAACCGGAAATGTAGTCATGGGGTTTTCATTCTTGAGTGCCTTGGTTGATTAACCCCCTTTATTCATTTCCAAGGCACACCTGCAACAACTGGATTATTTTGATCTTGCAGGAACCCAAGCTGCCTTGGGTCCTGTATGAGCCCTAACAGGTGTTCTAAACAATCTTTTAGCAACATGATCATCATATTCCATCAGTTTACACTCAACCATTGAATGTCCAGTTTTTCCACAATAATAACATGAAGCCAGAGAATTTTTATTTTTAATCTTCATGTTAGCAGAAACATGATGCCCATGTGCATGCATATGAGTATGAAAATTATGTGTATGAGCATGAGTATTTCTTTTATTGACTTGAAAATTTTTCTTTCCATGCTCAGCCAGCCGACAGTTGGCAGCTTTGTGGCCTAGCTTACCACATTCAAAACATGCAAAGTATTTCTTTTTATCTCTCAAGTTATTTCTAACAGAATTATAGAAAGCAGTGAATTTGACAGATTTAGAGTTTAATCTATTTCCCTGAACATGCCAGCAATCTTTGACTGCATGCCCATGCTTACCACATTCAAAGCATTTAAGATGCTTTCTTCTTGATTCATTTTTACCCCAATGATTTCCTGACCAGCACTCATTAGCCTTATGCCCAGGCTTGTTGCAAGTGAAACAAATGATATGCTGATTGAATTTGAGTTTGTTTCTTTTGTACTCATGATGATTTGGGGTGTATCTGGCATGCATTCTGTCATCAGATTTCAAAGCATAGCACTCATTCATTAAATGACCATACCTACCACAATAATAGCATGAAGCATCAGATTTCCTAGGGGCATGGTTTCTATCAGATGAATTCACAGATGCATGTGAATGAGTACAAGAAGTATGAGCATTTTGCATTGACCCATCAGATTCAGCAGAGCTAACAAATTTCAGAGTATAACCAGAATTATTCTTTGCCCTTTTTGTTTGACTCTTTCTTGTCAATTTCTGATTATCCTCAACAGGTTTTGTTTGTTTTTCAATTTTTTGAGCTTTAAACTGAAAGACAGATTTTGAAGGTGACTTCTGATTTTCATTTTGTTTTGGGGATTGCTTTGAAGTACTGGCTACATCAGTGCTTTGAACAAAACTTGTATATAGCTGGTTTTTAGTGATTTTCTTAACATCAGAACAGCAATTTGTTCCCCCTTCAGAGTTATCATCCTTCCTCTTCCGAACAGTTTTCATTTTTCTTTTAATCTTGGTAGACTCAATAGCTGAATTTTCCAGATTATGAATTCTATCTTCCAAGCTAGCAATGTGAAGTTCATAACTGGCTATTTCCTGTTCACTGTAATTAACACATCCGCTTAGAACTTGGTTTGCAGTTTTATACTTCTCAATTTCTTGTTCTAGACTGTTCAAGATTTCTGAATTTCCATCATAGACAGCTTTTCCTTTTTCTATAGTGAGAAGTCTTTCAGACAAGCCAGTGTTCAACCATTTTAGTTTTTCAACTTCAGCTTTTAATTCAATGTTTTCTTCCTCAAGATTTTTATCCTGAATTTCATTATTAGCACATCTCTCTCTTCCAGACATGTGCTCCAATTTTTCAATCAGTTCATCTTCTCTTTCTTCTGCTTTAATTTTCTCAGCGAGCAGATTTTTGTGATCATCTTTAAGTGAGGCAATTTGTTTATTCAGCCATTCATTCTCACTAAAGAGATCTTCATTACGTTCTCTTAAAGCTGAGCATGTTTTACAATTTGATTTAGCAGAAGAGAACTGTGAAACCTCATTGATTTCATTCATTCTGACCATAAGAGTTTTATTCTTCTTTTGAAGATCTTCATTCTCCAATTTCATTTTGTCCAATTCAGAATTAACTTTAGTGAGTTCCTGCATGCCTTTTAGATACTTCTTTTTCTTATCATTCAACTGATTCTCTATTTCTGACATTTTATCCAACCATGTTTGTTTATCAAATTTTAGAGAATCATTTTGTTTCTTAAGATTCTGAACATCTAGCATGCAAGCATCATAAGACTTTTTCGTATTTGGACAGTTTTCACATGAATCTTTCAGATTTATTCTATCACATTTCTTTTTCAATTTTTTATTTTCAGATTTCAATTTCTTGGAAACTTCTAACAAGTTTTCATACATCTCTATCAATTTATCGAAAGAGTATCCTTCTGATTCAGAACTTACCTCGGATAAAGTTTCATCATCAGCATTTCTATGATCAGCCATTAAGCACTTGCTGTGATTCCTGATTAGCTTCAGTTTATCCAAAATGTCTTTGGCAGACCTGCAAGATGAAATGCATTTAATTAGAGATCTGTCAATTGATTCTTTTAATAAAACTACAGCTCTATTATTGACAGAGTCTTTCAGCTTGTCCTTCTTGGTCCATTTAGATTTATCCTTCGATAGTTTGTATGGGCCGTGAGTCATTACCTTCCACAGTTTTGGATCAGTAGACTTTACATACCGATGGAGGTTTTTGAACCAAGAGTCAAAGTTATCACCTCTGAATATCGGACGATTAGCCATCGAATCAGATAACAACCAAATTCAAAGCACAAAACACTAGACAATAAAACCAGATAAGCAAGACACGGCACTAACTCAGTGAAGCTAAATACAGAACACAAGAGGCACACTTATGAAATGCACCAGACAGAAATGCACTAAGACAGTAAATCACGACGATTCCAAATGAACCACTCTGAAATGCACCAACAATTAGCAGGATCCTCTGTAGATTGTTAGATCTGTTCAGTCAGAGACCCGCTCTGATACCAATTGTTGGATTCGGTGCTAGTATTCAGAGGGGGGGGTGAATGAATATGGCCTATAAAAATTTCACCCAATTGACATATTAGGCTCACTAACTATTTAGAAAGCTAACTAGACAGATTTATCAAATCTGGAAGACTAATTAGCAGATGCGGAATAAAACAAACAGATAGTGAGCATTCTAACAAGACAAGTTAGACAAACTATAGCTCAATTAGAATTTCGCTCACTCAACAGATTAAACACTTAGAACAAAATCTGATCAAGTCATCTAATGAACCTGTGATCAACCACTTGGAGCGCCCCTATGCAAACATCTAGCGGAAGCAAACCATAAGCAATCAAACCACAATGCAAGAGGGGTTTTTAGGTGGTTCGGTCCTCCAGACCTACATCCACCCCACACTCAACCTGAGTGTGTCTTCACTAACAGCTGGGCAACACAGCTTGCCAACAACCGCTGGGCAACACAGCTTGCCGTCCAGTGGACTCCTCCACTACAAACCGCTGGGCAATACAGCTTAGCCGTCCAGAGGCAGCACCTCTGCAATCCGCTGACTGACAGCTTGACAAAGGAAGTTCAAAAGAAAACAAAAGATGGGAGTAAACAGCATCGGAAAGCTGTAAGCACTAAGCACAGAATATGGCTCTTAAAGAGCTGACTGGACTGGATCTGATCCAACTTCCAGTAAGAACAGATCTCCCTCGATCTCACTCTCTTTCTTCACTCTCTCTCTTCTCAACTCCTTCACGTCTGCTTCTCTCCTCTTTTCTTTCTCTTCACACTCTGCTCGAACTCTCTATCTCTCACTTTTTCTCTTCTGCTTCTTCTCTCTTTCTTTTCTTCTTCTTCTGCTGGATCGTGGAAGCTCTCTCTCCTTCTAATTCTTCTCTCAGCTTCTGCTCCCTGGCTTCGATCACGATCAGCCTCCATCTGAAGACGAAGGCTCCATTATATACCAGCAGCAGCAGTAGCATTAGGGCGTGTGTGGCTTCCACAGTTCCCGCCCTAAGAATTCAGACCACGTGGCAGCATCCAGCAGGCTGTCAATACACGTGTCCTCGTCTGGGCATTCTCATTATCCTTGGATCACGTGCCCAGCACCAGTACGCTCAGCAACTGGAGTTAGATGGCGTCAACTCACTTGCTCCAAGGAGTTGACGCAGCCATCAGAGATCTTCAACCTTTTTAACTGCTGCGTCGACGCTGTCAGTTGGTGGCGTTGACGCACGAACATGTACATTTGTATACTGGCGTCTCTTTAGCTGTTGCGTCGACGCTCTCAGCATGCTGCGTTGACGCATCGGCAATCCAGTGATCAAGGTCTTCTACAGATAACCGTGCTGCGTCGACGCTGTCTTGCAATGGCGTTGATGCACTGCAGTATTCCAGTGAGCTATGGACTCTGCCTTATTAACTACTGCGTCGACGCTGCTGTAGCATGGAGTTGACGCAGCCAGGTGAAGCTCTGAAATCCATTTCAGCTGAAGCGTGGACGCATTGAACTCCCAGCGTCGACCCTGTTCTTCATTGTTGTCATTATCTGAAGACAGTGTATAGACTTTATCAGCAGCAGATGAGCAAGTGTGAGCACTGAGAGAGTGTATAGACTTTGTAAGCATTCAGCTCGTGTAATGTATATACTTCATGCAATGTACAGACTTTGTGAGACTTCAATGAAGACAGACGATGTAAGGACTTCATGAGAATGCAGCAACCAGTGTATAGACTTCATGCAATGCAATGCAGATGAATGTATAGACTTCATGCAATGCAATGCAGACCAATGTATAGACTTTGGTGAAGCAAAAGCTGTACACACTTCAACCAATAAAAGCACGATGTATAGACTTGATCATCCAGCAATGTACAGACTTTCAATGTGAAGACTTGAATATGTGAAAGTTACAGTGAATGAGTGTACACACTTGACCAGATCAAGGGCAATTCGGATGTACAGACTCTGAGGTTCAAAGCCAACGGCTGTACAGACTTAGAATATTAAGACTGATGTACAGACTTCATGCGTTGACGCTGTACACTTGAGAATGCTCATAGCGTTGACGCTGCATGAGACGTAGGCTGTACAGACTTAGCATATGAAGACTGATGCATGAACAGTAATGCTTAGACTTGCATGAGACGCTCGGATGTATAGACATGGAGACTTAGCCTATGCATAAGACGCTAAGTGAGACGGTCTAATGTATGGACTTCAACTCAAGCGACCAAAGCAACAATGCAATGTGCAGACTTCGCCTGAGACAATGCATGAGACGGACGATGTATAGACTTCAGCAACAAAGCATGACTGTATAGACTTGTGTTCTCAACGAAACACAAACACAACACAATGTATAGACTATGCTGAGTGTCTAGACTTGTGAGATGCATAGAACACACAGAGGCTATATAGACTTGGAAACCAATGCACACGGCTGACAGACATGAAGTGAACTTGAATGAACATGATGTATAGACTTTGGACTCCAAGGGCGATGTATGGACTTTCATATGAAAGGCTGTACAGACTTTGAAGTCTGGGGGGGTCGACGCATGATGCATGAGACACACTTGCTGCGTTGACGCTGCATGACTTGCGAAATGCATAGAACATACAGAGACTGCAATGCACCGATCTTAATACAAGCACAAAACACTTTATGCACTCTCATGCATTCTCCACAGAATATATCAGTTATATGCATTCAGATTGTTATGATTCAATGATTCAATGTCAAGCTATTAGCAAAACAAAATGGTGACTCATTCGTGTTATTATCATTAAAACACCACATTCATCAAAGCACAAGGGGCATAACAGTCTTCACTCCCTCATGCTCCATGATATGGGGGGCATAACAGCCTAACTCCATAAACCGAGCCATGTACTGCAACACTGACATGTCGCCCTGAACCAGCTCCAAAAACTGACGTATCTTCTGTGTACCAACATAGGATGGGAAGTAGGTGCGCTCGAAGACCGTAACGAAGTCCTTCCACACAATCTCCTGAAGTGGACGAGACTGAAAGGACGTCTTCCACTCCGAAGACCACCAATCTCGAGCCGTACCCTGTAACTGGTTACAGGCCAACATCACCATGTCCTCCTCAGCACAGCGCATGGAACTGAATACTCTCTCCATCTCATCAAGCCATCGCCTGGCCACATCAGGATCTAGCTGGCCCTCATAATAGGGTGGGTGAAACTGCAAGAAGTCCCTCACAGCACGACTGGGTCCACCCCTGGACGACGAGCCCTCGCCAGCATCACCGCCAAACTACTGAGCTATGGCCTGAAACATACTCTGAAAGAAATCCTCGGCCCCCAGAACTCTCGCTGCATCCCCTGCCTGGGTGGTAACTAGTGGCACTCTACTCTGCTCCTCCTGCTCCTCTGCCGACTGTCCCTGCTGAGAGCGAGTCCTCCGCCTCGGCGCCATACTCACCTACTGCAAAAAGACAGAAGACACGAGAAACGGTAAAATCAATAAAACACACAATGCCCTAAGCCAGTGTCGACTATACTTCAACATTGTGTACTAGTGGACCACTGCAACTATTTACGATTCTCGTATATATCCACAACCGTGCTCTGATACTAGCTGTAACGATTCGAGATCCGAACATCGAGAAGGCCCGATAACCCGAATCTCGAACCACCACCCACGAGCCCGAAGACTCGGAAGGGTTAAAAGGATGGTGTGGAGATACACAAGAATCTAAAATAATTACAGATTAAATGAATTAAGCAGGAGGCATTTAAATACATTAATTAAATTACATGGTCCACAAAATGACAGTAATCTAAAATATAACAGCAGTCTATAACTAGTACAGTCCAAAGAGAAAGGTACAACATCATGGGACATACCCCAGCCTGACAATTGGCAACTAACCGTGGGCACCTGAACCACGTGGAGCCTCTGAAGTGCTCCCCTGAAGCCTCGTCTCACCTGAAACACGGTGAAAACACGCAGGGAATGCGCCTCAAAACACAAGGCTCAGTAGGGATCATCTGGTCCTCACCTCGTAAATTGAGAAACTGTGCAAAAAGTAACTATAAGCTACTACGACGGCTAGTACCGAACACACGACACAAAAATCGAGATAACTCATCAAAAGCCAAAGAGTCACTATCACACAAAGATAAGAGTACCAACCCACTAGAAGCAAGGCCGGATGCGTCCACTGATGACTTAAACCGCGCCTCGGGGGTCGCCCTCGACCCTTGGTGGAACGGGGACATCGTACTAGTAACCACAGAACAAGTGACTAGCTGCGGTCGCGCTCGTCAGCGCGGGTCCAACCGCCCCCAACCACGTATGCATACACAGACCCTACGTCTCTGGTCTGGCCCTCTGATAGGTTTTCCCCTCAGCCGGACTCTAGCTGGTAAATGTGGGGCCCGACGAAAACCAGTCTAAAACTATCTCTCAGGGTAGCCTCGCCACCACTCCCTGGTGGGACCACTCGCGTGTCGGAAGGCTACGACTAGTGGAGGGTGAATGAAGAAGTAGACTCTCTAGTCAACGGAAAACAACGTCTAATCCGGACAGAGTACAAGGGTCGCTCCTCATACCCACACCGACTCACGGTGACACGAGCCGAGAACACCAACTCCCGGGATCTCACGGCACCCTCACCTGTGGCCCCCATATGATGCTCGGCATCAGTCAGGCCACGGGTCAGCACGCGGATCGAGATCCACTAACCTGGGACTCGAATCAGCAAAGCATAATTCCGGTTGAACATAAACCCCTGACAGTCCAACTTTGGGCCGCCACACTCTGGGTTGCGAAAGACATGGCGGTCCTACCTAGGTCCGCAACAGTGATGAGGCGGGCGTACCTTTGGCCTCCACACCCCAAAAATTCCGAACGGTCGAAAACCAATGGTCGGAAATCAACGGTCAACTCGCCCTCTGGCGATCAGACCCTCGGCCGCCACACCATCCGGCGGTTTATCGTGCAGTCGCTAGACGACATAGGGACCTGCCGACAAAATAGTGCCCTGTGGCGCTCCCACCTTGGGCCGCCACAGGCTCTGGCGCACCTACCCTAGGCCGCCAAAGACTCTGGCGGTCTCTGGAAGGACCGCCAAACCAACCCGAGAACGGGCCGGCGGGAAGAGATCCAAAAACTCGTTCCACGCCCCGATCATCCACGGATGAGGGGGGAAACAGGGGGGAAGCTCCCTTATAACCCCCAGCATGCATCTACGCCCTCGAATCGGTCCGAAACGCGACGAAACGGTAGATCGGCACACAACCCCCGAAACATGGATTTTGCCCTACCAAGCTCTAAAACGCCCCTCTCGACCTCTCCTCGGCCTACAAATCGCGGGGGACGATGGGATGAGCATGGGGATTCGCCTCCCTACCTCAATGGAGCTAGAGCTCCACCGAAACGCCGCCGAACGTAAAGAAGAAGCTTTTAGAACCCTCGAACTTTCACGAAATCCCACGAGCCGCACGTCGCCATGATCGCCTCGCCGCCGCTGCCACGTCGTCGCCTCAGCGCCGTCTGTAGCCGGAGGGGAGTGCCGTCGTGGTCACGCCGGAGAAAGAGAGAGGGAAAGGGGCACGGTCGCTCATGGGAGGAAGAAGGAGGAAGAAAGAAGAAGAAAAGAAGAAGAAAAAGGAGGGGTATTTATAGAAAATCTGGATTTTCCAAAAAATATAAAAAAATAGAAAAATATACCGCCGCGGTCGTTGGAACGCGCTGATCGCTGTGGTAGCCTACCTGAGTAGGTGAACGACTCAGTTTTCCTGCTATGGGATTCCGTAGGTCCTGTCCGGGAGAAATACGAGAAACCGCAGAACACGTTCCGGGACCTCCGAGACTAATCCAAAACGAACGGATCCAAACCCGAAAGATGTCCGAAAGATAACCCCAGGCAAAATGAGAATAAAATCTCTGAGAAAGTGGATCCGAGACCCAAGAAGAAGGATCCGAAGGGTCCGGGATATTACAATGACAATGTTTAAGACTTGTACATTTAATGCAGCTAAATCTCTTTTTTTATTCAGATCACTATTCACCTTTTGCGCTATTTACTTCCCCGGGTGTCTATTTGATCCCGCATCGCCGTCTCGTTCGTCCCAGGGGTAGAGCCAGTGATCCCCTATGCCTTGTCCCAAAGGGGGTTCCTCCAAATTGCCGAACAGCCGGATATCTGCAAAAATGTGATCTCTAATGAATTGTAACTTTTAACTATTCATTTTGGACCCATTAAGGGCTGAATTCCATTAATTTAGCGGCCATTGCAATTGTATGACCCAGAATGGGTTCTTTCCACCGCTCACATGATTGTCGACCACTGGGCTTCGCTCTGTGTTGTACTGCCCCAATGGGAACCCCCGAGTTTGCCTTTTGGTGGCTGTTTAGCCCGATTGAGTCCGTTAAATCATGAACAAAGTAAATACAAACAAGGCCTATTACGAGCACAGTTTGGGTCCGCAGGCTTGCCCCGCCATGTCCATGACCTGACCTCACTTTGCGGCCACTAACTCTTCATGCCAGACCTATCACTGTCAGGTTTAGTCCCCTTTTCCCAACATTAAATCATGCCAGATCACAGGCACACATATGTCTAGGGGATTACATGTGGCGTTGCTGCATCATCAGCATAAATTAGTCTCGGATCGATGTCCGATTGAACCTTCTACAATGCTTTTAGTCCCAGACTCGATGGCCCGGGGTTACGCCAGTTCACCATTGAACCTACATGCATATGCAATGGTGTCAACATTGAGTCGAAAGATTCGTGCATACATAATCGAGAAGCCCCTCGAATAATTTGAACCTCCTAGTAGGGTGGCCCTCAGGGGTACCACATTTGATATGGGCCTGGGTGCTACCATTCGATGCACACCTGGACGATTAAGGGACAATCTCATATTTCTGCAGATGAGCACCTACTATATCCCCCCCGACATACTTCGGGACAGGGGGGAGATGCTACGAAATTCTGATTCTTCATCGCTCGAGTAACGACAAAAAAGTTAAAAAATAAAAATAAAAATAAATAAAGAAATAGAAGAAGAAGAAATATCAAGAAAACAATATGTAAGAAAATCAAAACAATAAAGATAATAAGAATAACAAAACAAAACAAAAAATAATAAGTAAAGTAAAAATAATAAAAATAAAATAACATCAAAGCAAAAAAAAGATGGATGAAAGTGTAAACAATAAGAAGGATAATATAATAAAACAAAAGCAAATAAAAATCAACGTAAGTAACGCAATAAAATCAAGAAAATAAAAAATTTATGTATGAACAATGCAACAAAATCAGAACAAATAAATAAATAAAAAAATAACATTACTAATAATACTAATAAAAATTAAAAAATTAAAAAATCATGATAAATCTATATAATAAACTACAATAAAATCACAACAACTAGGATTAAAAAGATATTAAACAATAAAAAACAAAAAAATGATAACAATGAAATGGTCATGAGCGGCATTCGGTTCCTACCTCACCGAATTAACAAGGTCCGATTAGGGATATCTTTTTATTTTCATGCACACACTAGCATAAGTTTTAGGCCATATGGCCCTCTCTCTTGACGATTAATCAAGGGTTTTCTCCACTTTAGGGAGATATAATTAACGTCGTGACTTTTATGGCACGGTGGGTGTAGTAACGCAACAAATAACTAGATAAATAAATATTTATATTTATTTGAATAATTGTAATATTTATGAAATGATGAAATTATATTATTATTATATAAAATAATCTAGATAATTAATTTTTCTTGAAATAAATTGAAATTAAATATTTTAAATTTTAGAAAAATTATAGGAGACCTAATTAAATTTTCTAGAATTGATTATGATTAAAAATTGGGTCATTGGGTAACCCTTAATGGGTTGGATTATGGGTTATTGGGCTAAATAGGGTTAAAATTCGTAACACATGTTAAACACCATTTTATATGATTAAATTAGTCTAAATTCTGGAAGATTGTCATAAAATTCAAACCTTACATCACATCCTACCATGGATTTGACCTTTTGCCCAGGTTTTTCAACCCTATTAAAGCTAGATTAAAGCTAGGTTAGTGGAAAAGTTTGAATTTTGTGTCAAGAACATTAAATTCGGAGGTGAAGAATTTTGATTTTTGTAGAAAGGAATCTTGACTTTTTGGGCCGGATTTTCCCTATAAATAAGCTCCTCTAATCACCCTCTAGGCCTTTGATATATTGAGGAAGAGATTGGTGACATTTTGGGGGCGTGATTTGAAGGAGAAATCGAGTTCTTGCATCCCTTTTTTCCTTCTTCCTCTTTGATTCATAAGGTAGGTTACTTTCAGGCCAAACCTTTCATAATTCATGTCATCTTGTGTGTCTTCAAGTGCTCTTTCTATTGGTACTATTTTCACCAATTTTTATTGAGTATTAAGCATGCTAGAGCCGTTTTATTGAAGTGGTATCATCATTTCGCCGAAACGGGGTCATTTTTTTGAAAACGGTCCATCAAAAACCGCGACTTCAGGTAGCGGTCTTCGATAGACCACCTTCTTGTACTAGTTTTCAAAAAAAAAATATGTTATCAAGAATGCGTCAAGCACATGGACGCCTTCTTTTATACTTGTCCCCTAGAGTGGACGCTTTCATGAGTAATTTTCAAAAAAATAAAAACTATATATGTTAGCGACGTCAGAATCCATGGACGCCTTCTTTTATATGTGTCCCCTGTTGTGGACGTCCTCACGCGATATTTAAAAAAAAAACTACATATGTTTATTTTTATGATAACAGTTGCCTCAAGACCATCTTATGAAAATGGCAGCCTCCTGTTGACCGCGTTCTCAGTGAGCCGCCGGGTTGTCCGAGGGTCAGGTTAATCACCGTACGTTGTTATTTTCAGACGCCCCTGTGGGTAACATAGGCCATGGGGATGTCCATACCACTGGACATGAGTTTTTAATCGAGATTTTTAAGCGCCGAGATTTCCATCTCGGATCACGGTGTCTTTCTAGACCATGTTCTGGATGTGCGATCTCCGTCACGATTGTGAAGTTTTCAAGTTCTAACTGAACCAGGACGTCTTTCCTGCAAGCGGTTGAGGCACAACCAGGACGTCTGCAAATCCAAAACCAAAACGGACTCGAACAAGCCTACTGTGGAGAAACTTGTTGGGTGTCAACCTCTAGTTATTAAACCTAAGGAGAAGGAATTCGCTACTGCGTGGAATCCAGTTGGCCTCGATAATATATAAACTGGTAGCGAATCTCTTCTCCCCACACATAGGGAGTCTTAAAGCTGCAAGGAGTTGGTGCTGGAGATCTCCAGACCTCCAATAGCAGGCGAGGTCCCCCCTCTACTCCATCAAGAAGACAGGCCTCGGGAAGGAAAGTCAGTACATCTAGACACTTTGACACCATCGGAGAAGATGATGCAACATGTAAATGTTGTTGACGTTTTGGGATATCCATCTAAAAGCTCTGCCAAGGCCTGTGTTCCTGGCCCCGTCGCATACTGATGAAAGGGATGGGTAATTTCCACTAGCAGAGCTACCTTTGGTGGAAATACCATAATCGACGCTACTAGGCAATTCAACGGAGGCTATTTATGAAGTTAACCTCCCTTTTCGTTCTCCAAGTATGGATACTTCTTCCCTTGCAGCTAAAGATAATGCTCTTATGCCACATGCAAAACTCACCCAAGCTTCAAACCATAAGCTTAGAGTAGAAGGGGTGATAACTAGAGCTCGGGCAAGATCGGTTGATGGGGCCTTGGGGGAAACCCAACGTTCTTGATGGAGTCTGCACTTATTTGGAATATTCGTGGGGTTGGGAATGGAGCGTCGAGAAGAGCTCTTAATCGGCTCGTTCGAAAGCACCGATCGGCTATTGTAGCCCTCTGTGAACCTAAAATCTCTTTTTCCAAAGCAACAAACTTGGCTAGGCTTCTACAGATGGACATGGTTAGTGGCAATGATGGTGAAAATTCGAAGATATGGGTTTTTTGGCAACTTTCTACCCCACTTGGAGTGGTGGGCTCATCTTCCCAATACATTACCCTTGGATACAAGGAGTGGTCGGATTATTACAAATACTTCACTTTCATATATGCTTCATGTTCTCGTGATACTAGAACCAATTTGTTTTCAGACCTCATGACTTTTGGCGCTGGGGTGACTGTTCCTGGATTATTGGTGGGGATTTTAACTGTATATGTCAAATGACCAAAAAGATTGGTGGTCAGCCTTACAATGTGGATGCCATGATGGACTTTAATGCTTTTATCACTGCTGCTGGGCTTTTTGATGCTGGTTATATTGGCTCACCATACACTTGGACAAATAACTGGGTGGGGTTGGCCAACATCCAAGGAAGGTTGGATAGAGTCTTATTCAACCACCCTTGGCAGGCCCTATACCCCAGCGTCCAGGTGGCGCATCTCAGTAGAGGCCCGTCTGACCATGCACCTCTGGCTATTTCTTTCGCTTCCTTAAGGGGCCCTAATAGATTCATCTTCCAGGAAATATGGACGACACACAGATAATTCCTAACGGTTGTCAATAATGCATGGAAAGATGCAAATACCAACCACCCCAATGCTTTTGTTCGTTTGGAACTAAGACTCAAGGAAACTAAGGTGAAACTACAAAGCTGGAATAAACTCACTTTTGGTGATGTTAAACAGAATGTTTGCGCGGCTGAAGAAGAGGTGAATAGGTGTCAAAGCATATTTGATGGCGATTCTTCATATTTAAATAGATCATATCTTAATGCTGCCAATGCTAAACTCCAACAAGTTCTGCGATAGGAGGAAATCTTCTGGTGTCAGAAATCAAGAATTAATTGGCGGAATGACAGGGATAGGAATACCACCTTCTACCACGCTGCTGTGCAATCCAATAGACGGAGAAGCTACATTCACAGGTTAAAGGTGGATGAAACTGGCAATTGGTGCTCTGATCAAGATGTTCTTCAAAGCAAGGTTGTTGAATTTTATCAGCAGCTGCTAACCTCTGAAGCTCATTTTGTTGATGATAACCTTCTTTAGCCAATACCCCACTTAATAAGTGATGTTGACAACCAAATGCTATGTGCTGCACCGTCGGCGGATGAAGCTAAGGAAGCAGTGTTCTCTTTGTAGGGCTCAAGTGCTCCAGGTCCTGATGGGTTTTTTGGCATTTTCTATACATAATGTTGAGAGATCATCTCCAATGATGTTGTGCCGGTAGTGCAAATTTTTTTTGCAGGGTTTCCACTTCCTAGAGGTATAACTTTATCCATTATAACTCTAATTCCTAAGGTTCATGAACCTGCTTCATGTGGTGATTTTCGGCCCATAAGTTTGTGCAACTTTGCGTACAAGATTGTCTCACGTGTTCTTTGTGCCCTACTGATGCCTCTTCTGCCTAGTATAATTTCAGAAGAACAAGGAGCCTTTGTGAAGAGCCGTTTTATTTTGGAAAATGTCTCCCTCGGTCGGCATCTCATGCAGGAAATCAATAGGAAGGTTCGGGGGCACAATGCGGTGTTTAAACTTGATATGGCTAAGGCCTATGACAGGATGGAATGGGATTTCCTATTTGCGGTCATGCAGAGAATTGGTTTTAGTAATCAATTTATATCTTATATTGGCATGCTTATATATAATTGATGGTTTTCTATATCATTCAATGGGAGACTTGTGGGCTTCTTTAAGTCCTCCAGAGGGCTCCGTCAAGGGGATCCTTTGGCACCACTCCTTTTTATTATAACTTCCAAAGTACTAAACAGAGGCCTCACTCAACCCTATCAAAGTCGATTCCTTCATCACTTTCATTCGCCGCGTGCAAGCATTCAAATTTAACATCTTTTATACGCTGATGATACCCTTATCTTTACTAATGCGGCGGAAAGGAATGTAACGCGTCTCCTGCAATTTCTTAAGAAGTATGAGGCAAGCTCGGGGCAGAAGATAAATGCTGGGAAACGCTGCTTTGTACTATCCTCCAAGGCACTGTGGAGCACTTGTGATGAGGGCATCCCTTGCCCCTCCACATTTTCTCCGGACTCGGATTATTCGTCGGCAAGCGCCATTATGTTAGTCATGTATTTTTGAGTCTAGTCATGTAATCTTCACATTTTCTTTGAGTCAATATCATGTAATTTTCCCTTTATTTGAGTCATGTACCTAGGTTAGTGAGTCATTTTCCTAAGTATTGTGTCATTAGGTTTGTTTGTTAGGCTAGTGGGCCCAATTCATTGGGCTTGGCCCAAGGGCATCCCTATCCCTTCGGTTATTTGTCATTGAGTCAAATGTCAGGGACTTTTGTAGAAATGTGGGTTGCCTATATATAAGACCCCATTCCCCTCATTTTGAAGTAATGAACAATTGAATGAAAATTGAAATCCACTTCCAAATCTCACTAGATCTCTCTCTCTCTCTCTCTCTCTCTCTCTCTCTCTCTAAGGGGTCCCCCCCCTCTCTCTCTCCCTCCACCCCAATTTTCGGAATTTTCTCTCTCCTCCCCATTCACCCCTCATTAAGACCTCTCCCCTTCCCCATACACCCATTTAACTCCCCCCCAACCCAAGGTGGCATCCTCCAAGCCACACCCCACCTCCCAACCCCCAACTACCCAACACCACTTCCTAAGCACCCCTTCCTCTCCCCAAGGTTGAAGGGGCTCTTCCCTAAGCCCAAATTCAAATTTCCCTCTCCCTAGGGCAGTGCCCTTCCATCTCCCCACCTCCCAAACCACCCAAAGTCGCAGCCCCCCTTCCCCATATCAGCCAAGTTCACCCTCCACCTCTTACTCTCTTGGCCATCCCCTTCCCCACCTCCTCATCTTCTTCTCATTCAGCCTCTGTTTCAGGCAGCAGAGTTGCAGCAACTTGCAGAGGCAGCCACGACCGTCTCTCAAAGATTCAGGTGGCAAGGCCTACATTTCTGGAATCGTCATCGAGATAGCTTTCCAACGGTGGTGGTCTCGCCGGCTTCCGAGTTTGGAGCTGTCCGGAGGAGCATCATCTTCAACGACTGCGCAATCTGTCCCAGACTGAAGACCAGAGCGATCTTGGAAGCTATTCTGCAGTCAACCTTGGAGGAATTCGAGCACACTTCCTTCTACAAAATTCTTCTTCGTCTAGTCCTCCATCAGTAACAGAAAGAACGACACCAATCGCCTGCCCGAGCTATTTGTTCTGAATTATTTCGTCGGAGTGTGCAGTCTGCCACCAGTGGACTCAGGTTTGACCTGTCTTCATTTATCTAGCCACCATTCTCATCTCCGACCTCGGATTGTCGCCTCGTCAACTTCTGCTCGAAGCTACTCCGACCACGATCGTGTCACCACCAGTTTTGTTCAATTTGAAGTTTGGGAGTGACCGTAGCACCTTCTACAATCCACTGCATCAGTTCTGCATCAGTCCAAAGCAGAGTGTTGCTGTCCTGCTCCAGTAGCCGGTCCGATTAGCCCCGAGGTCCAGAGCTTCCCAAAAAATTCAGGCATCATCCTCTGTCATTTGGAAAACTTTTGGCGCAGGTTTCGTCAAGATCTGAGCTCTGTGGAATTTGTGGCAGTGACATCACCGGCCCCCTGTCCAACAATTCTGAAGGTTGGCAGAACCGGCGGGGATCGGCAAATCGGGTTTCCTTAGCATAAGTCCCCACCCCGCTTGGCCGGCTGAAGGCCCCTCCCTGTGTGGAGGTAGTATTGGATGTAATAAGATTAATCCCCACCCCAAGATCACCCCTCCTGCGAGAGGTGTAGTGGTGTAATCTTTCCATTTCAGGTTGAAGCGACACCGACGTGGCGTGCGGGTGCATACCCTCGCCTCCCCGCTCGCCCCCGTCTCCGGCTAGAGTCGGCGTCTTCACGCCGGCTAGGTGAGCTTCTGAACATCTCTCATTGCTGGAATGGACTTGCTTAGCTTAGTATTGCTATAGTTACTCCGTCGGCGGTAAGAGAGTGTCCGATTTTAAATTGCTACCCAAATTGAGTGACCACCGCGGGCGAGTTGTGAGAGCATCCACTTAACCCACACCCTTGGTGTGTTGGCCGCCCATGATTTAGGCATCCTAGGCCCATTTGGGGTTCTCCCCAAGCTAGCCAACCATTGGAGCCTCAAGGTCCCGCCTCGGACCCTCTCCAACATCGCCTAGTCGCCATCGGGCACTAGTGTGCGCCATACGGGTGAGCTCGCTAGTGTGGGTCCGCTGCTCAAACTTGAATGCTTGCAAAATAGGTCCATAGGTGGTGTCACATCAAGTGGTATCAGAGTAAGTTCAAAACTTGTCTCTATCAAGTTGGTCCTAGGACGCTCATATGCATTTAGAGTCTTCGGTTGCATCTCTTTCGTCCACTAGCATGGCTACTTCATGTAAGTCACATCTATCTCACTCGGCCCTCCGCAAAGGTCCGATTGACACCCCTTTGGACAAAGTCCTATTTGAGGACCTTATCTTTAATAGATACCACCCTAGTGCATATTTAGAGTGGGAGGAAAACATGAACAAATACTTTAAGAGGAATCCAATGACTGAACCCATGAAAATCTACCTTGCCAAGAGTCAACTTGTGTACCATGCCGAGGATTGGTGGAAGTTCATTGAACAATTTAGGAAGGTTATGAGGCTAGAGCCTATTAACACATGGGAGAACATGAGAGCCGAACTTAGGAAAGTCTACACTCCCCGACCTCCTCCCTCCTACCCGGGTTACCAAAACTCAAGGAGCACTCCCACTCCTCTAACCCCACCCGTCCAAACCCTTACCACTAGAACCCAAGTGTCCAAGGCCTCCACCTCCCCACCTAACCCCATGAGGGCACCCACACCCCAACCAAAACACCCTTCCCTTACCTACACTAGTCAAGCCCCTTTAGCCCCCACTTCCACCCCAAACGATCCCAAGGGCAAGAGACCCCTAACCGACCCAATTCCCTCCATGGTGACCACCACTCATCCAACCCTCACCATTAAAAACCAAGTGGACACCGTGTCCACCCCTCCACCTAGGCCCATGACGGCCACCACCCTCCAATCTAAAAGCTCCCACCAAACCCATACCCCACAAGCCCCCTTGGTCCCCACCACTACCCCTCCCTTGTCCCCAAAAAGGGACACTCCCCCCAAGACCAACCAACCCAAGTCACCCCAACCAACCCATCTCCCACTCCCTACCCCAAAAGTCCCAAGTCCTAGGCTTCCACTACTTCCCCTCCCTATCCAAAACCAAGTTTCCCATTACCCACCACCCCGG
Source organism: Amorphophallus konjac (assembly GCA_022559845.1). Classification (NCBI taxonomy): domain Eukaryota; kingdom Viridiplantae; phylum Streptophyta; class Magnoliopsida; order Alismatales; family Araceae; genus Amorphophallus; species Amorphophallus konjac. Next base: position 190,419,569 of record CM040120.1, read on the forward strand.
GTACATCATGCACCAACCATCATCACCCCACCCTCAATAGACCTTCCCATTCCCTTGAGAAAGGAGACCACAACCATCCACATGGGAGTAGATGGGCATTCCGGAACCCATCCCCATCCTTGAGGAAACCCAAGTTCATACCTATGGTGAGGAAGAATCACAAATGTCTCCTCCACATAGCTTGGACCCCCAAGAGCCACAAGCCTTCACAAATAGCACCATAATCATAGATGGGCCCCTAACTAGATGGCTAAAGGAGAGACCAATTCACCCTACCATGTCCTATGTTTACCCTCCCATGGAGCAAAACCTTCCCATTGTACCCTTCTCCTCCTATCACACCATAATCCAAACATCCTACCAAGTGGAAACCTTAGAAGATCTTCTTAAGGGCTTAGCATGGCAAATTGAGTTCACTAGCATGTTAACCCCTATGGCCGAACAACCTAAGAGCCTTGACGTCCTACACCTATGCATAGGGTCTATCACCTCGGTTTGCACCATTGGTTGCTACACTAGCGACCTCCTTCTATTCCTCCCCACACCCGATGAGCCCGGCCTTCTCCTCAATTTGGAGCTTCTTACAGCGTGTAGAAAGCCAAGCCCTCCCCTTGTGGCCGACCCACTCACCAAGAACATTGGCCCAATTATCATGGAGAGGAATGACTTAGCACCTTTGGAGGACCTTGAAGACATGGAGCTCCTCTCCCTTGGTAACCCATTTTATGATCTATATGATCCATTCCAATGGGAGTCAAGGAACCCGTGTGACCCAACCACCTTAACCACCACCTACCTTTCCCTACCCCAACCCACCATGTTTGATCCAATCCATCCCATCTCAGACCCGGGTTATACCATGGGAGCCATGACTTTGGGTGGTATACACCCAGGGATCGAGGAAGTGCTCCATTTCATGATATCCACCTTCCTAGACCCCTTTGACCCATTCCAATGGAAGTCAAAAAGCCCACACCTAGGAGACATCTTTGTCACAAGAGTGCATAAGTCTTGGCATACAATACCACTTGGCATGATTCATAAGTCGGGTACATTCATTTACATCACCCACATGTGAAGTAGGAAGCATAAGTGGACCGTATTTGGATGTATTGGCCCACCTTCATTCATCATGAGTCTTAAGCATGAGAGGAGCATACATGGATGTCCGGGTCCCCCGCCATTTGTCATACCCATGCATAAAAGGTTCATCTATGGATGTCCCGGCCCCCCTGAGTCTGTCACAGTCTTCATGGCATCAAAGCATGATTGATCTACATGTGGCTGCCCCGGACCACCTTTGCATACCATACATTGTCCACTCACACCGCATCATAAAGCATGGCATATGCATCCAAGCAAATATCAAGCAACAAGCGGTGAGATTCACAATAAGTGAGCAAAAACTCGTGAGCGCCACTTGAAATTCCAAGTTGGTAACTTGACGATGATGACTTTGGAGTGGCTCTACCCTGGGGTCACCTCCAAATTGAGGGCACGAGGACTTGGACCTTGCCAAGTTTCGAGTGGCTTTGGCAACCCGGCTTATGGGTTGAACTTTCAAAATGGTTTTCAGATTCTCCCCATTTCTCATGTGGCAGATCCAGCACCCTCTAAGGGCACCGCGGTGGATCCTAGTGAGTGCCTTGAGCTTACACCTATCCTTGCGAGAGACACCTTCGGAGTGCCACCACAAAATAGCCTGAGAGCCCGACGTGAGCGCACGGCGGCAATACTAGGCAAGCAAGATCCCATCGCTAGCATGAGGCTATGACCGAGCCACTTTCTCAAGCTGAAGCGTCGTTCCCCGACTATGGTCGCGGGTTGAGTATGGAGATCATGGATCGCCCAGAGCCGCAGTTCGATGTACTACTTCCGTGGTGGACCCATACTCGACGGGATCGAGTTTTTCCCACCCCGGGGGTATGATGAGGGCATCCCTTGCCCCTCCACATTTTCTCCAGACTCGGATTATTCGTCGGCAAGCGTCATTATGTTAGTCATGTATTTTTGAGTCTAGTCATGTAATCTTCACATTTTCTTTGAGTCAATATCATGTAATTTTCCCTTTATTTGAGTCATGTACCTAGGTTAGTGAGTCATTTTCCTAAGTATTGTGTCATTAGGTTTGTTTGTTAGGCTAGTGGGCCCAATTCATTGGGCTTGGCCCAAGGGAACCCCTATCCCTTCGGTTATTTGTCATTGAGTCAAATGTCAGGGACTTTTGTAGAAATGTGGGTTGCCTATATATAGGACCCCATTCCCCTCATTTTGAAGTAACGAACAATTGAATGAAAATTGAAATCCACTTCCAAATCCCACTAGATCTCTCTCTCTCTCACTCTCTCTCTCTCTCTAAGGGGTCCCCCCCTCTCTCTCTCTCTCCCTCCACCCCAATTTTCAGAATTTTCTCTCTCCTCCCCATTCACCCCTCATTAAGACCTCTCCCCTTCCCCATACACCCATTTAACTCCCCCCCAACCCAAGGTGGCATCCTCCAATCCACACCCCACCTCCCAACCCCCAACTACCCAACACCACTTCCTAAGCACCCCTTCCTCTCCCCAAGGTTGAAGGGGCTCTTCCCTAAGCCCAAATTCAAATTTCCCTCTCCCTAGGGCAGTGCCCTTCCATCTCCCCACCTGCCAAACCACCCAAAGTCGCAGCCCCCCTTCCCCATACCAGCCAAGTTCACCCTCCACCTCTTACTCTCTTGGCCATCCCCTTCCCCACCTCCTCATCTTCTTCTCATTCAGCCTCTGTTTTAGGCAGCAGAGTTGTAGCAACTTGCAGAGGTAGCCACGACCGTCTCTCAAAGATTCAGGTGGCAAGGTCTACATTTCTGGAATCGTCATCGAGATAGCTTTCCAACGGTGATGGTCTCGCCGGCTTCCGAGTTCGGAGCTGTCCGGAGGAGCGTCATCTTCAACGACTGCACAATCTGTCCCAGACTGAAGACCAGAGCGATCGTGGAAGCTGTTCTGCGGTCAACCTTGGAGGAATTCGAGCACACTTCCTTCTACAAAATTCTTCTTCGTCTAGTCCTCCATCAGTAGCAGAAAGAACGACACCAATCGCCTGCCCGAGCTATTTGTTCTGAATTATTTCGTCGAAGTGTGCAGTCTGCCACCAGTGGACTCAGGTTTGACCTGTCTTCATTTATCTGGCCACCATTCTCATCTCCGACCTCGGATTGTGGCCCCGTCAACTTCTGCTCGAAGCTACTCCGACCACGATCGCGTGACTGCCAGTTTCTTTCAATTTGAAGTTTGGGAGCGACCGCAGCGCCTTCTGCAATCCACTGCATCAGTTCTGCATCAGTCCAAAGCAGAGTGTTGCTATCCTGCTCCAGTAGCCGGTCCGATCAGCCCTGAGGTCCATAGCTTCCCAAAAAATTCAGGCATCATCCTCTGTCAGTTGGAAAACTTTTGGCGCAGGTTTCGTCAAGATCTGAGCTCTGTGGAATTTGTTGTAGTGACATCACCGACCCCTGTCCAACAATTCTAAAGGTTGGCAGAACCGGCGGGGATCGGCAAATCGGGTTTCCTTAGCATAAGTCCCCACCCCGCTTGGCCGGCTGAAGGCCCCTCCCTGTGTGGAGGTAGTATTGGATGTAATAAGATTAATCCCCACCCCAAGATCACCCCTCCTGCGAGAGGTGTAGTGGTGTAATTTTTCCATTTTAGGTTGAAGCGACACCGACGCGACGTGCGGGTGCATACCCTCGCCTCCCCGCTCGCCCCCGTCTCCGGCTGGAGTCGGCGTCTTCACGCCAGCTAGGTGAGCTCCTGAACATCTCTCATTGCTGTAATGGACTTGCTTAGCTTAATATTGCTATAGTTACTCCGTTGGCGGTAAGAGAGTGTCCGATTTTAAATTGCTACCCAAATTGAGTGACCACCGCGGGCGAGTTGTGAGAGCATCCACTTAACCCACACCCTTGGTGTGTTGGCCGCCCATGATTTGGGCATCCTAGGCCCATTTGGGATTCTCCCCAAGCTAGCCAACCATTGGAGCCTCAAGGTCCCGCCTCGGACCCTCTCCAACATCGCCTAGTCGCCATCGGGCACTAGTGTGCGCCATACGGGTGAGCTCGCTAGTGTGAGTCCGCTGCTCAAACTTGAATGCTTGTAAAATAGGTCCATAGGTGGTGTCACATCAACTTGACAGAGAATTCAGGAGCGGACAGGGTACAGGCATCACGTGGGTCCATTAAGATACCTTGGCATACCCTTCTAGAAGGGTCGGCTGGCTTCCACTGATTTTAAGCCCTTCATTGAGCAAATTACTACTCGATTAGCTTGTTGGCGGTCCCATCTCCTCTCACAGGCTGGCCGAGAGGTACTGATCAGGTCTGTGCTTCAAAGTTTGCCGGTTAACCTAGCTTCTGCCACTATGATTCCTGTTGCTGTATGTAAGCAGATGGACCGTATTTATGCAATTTTTTTTGGAGCGGTCCAGGGGATGCTCATAAGAGGCACTGGGTGGCCTGGTTGAATCTTTAAAAGCCAATGTATGAGGGAGGCCTTAGCTTTCGTAGTCTACAGGACTTCCAACTGTCTCTAGCCGTAAAGGAACTATGGAATATATTGCATGGTAATTCTCTCTGGCCGCGTTTTGCTAGACAACATTTCTTTAAGTGTCACCTTATGAATGAGGTTAAGCCTTTTCCTGTGGGCATCTCCAAAAGCCAGTTCCTCAAAGCGAAGGAGGTGGTTTTGTATCAATCGCACTGGATGGTGGGAGACGGCAAGAATATTGATTTCCTTCAAGATAGATGGATCGGTGAAAGACCTCTAATCCACTTTCTTAGCCCAACCACTAGCATTGCTAATCTATCACGGATTAGTGTTTAGGCGATGTAATTGGATAAGAATCATCCTCTATGGCAGAGTCTCACCATCCCCGCTGTGAACCTTCACATTGAACTTAACAGTGACAAGGACTTTTGTATCTGGATGGGCAGCGGCTCAGTGCAATTTACATCTTCGTCTGCTTACAGGTTGGTAGCCTCACATGGAGTGCGAAGGAATGTGCAGAGGAACCTCCGGTATCATGCCTTTTGGCCCAGGGCATCCATGTTCTGCTGAAAAATTATGCACCGCGCTATTCTGGATGACAACCGGATCTATGATTGTGGCATTCCATATGTCTCAAAGTGTGTCTGTTGCAAGTGCCCGAAACAAGAAGATCTCAATCATTTGTTTATCCATAGCGACATTGACGCTGCTTTATGGTCCTAGATGATGTAGCTGTTCAGCCAGAAGATCAATTTCAGCAGTCAGTCGACCATCAGGTGCTGGAGCTTCATTTCAACTGCGAACTTGCACTCTACTATTCACTTTGTTAGTTTATATGGAGTCATTCTGCTATTATAGGAACTCTGGAAGGCAAGGTGCACTGCACGGTTTGAAGGTGTTGCTCCCTCTCTGAAGAAGATTCAGAGCTCTATCCTTAACAAGCTGGCCTTGGCCATCAATGGTATCCATTTCTCCAAATCGGTTTCTTACCGGGATGCCCAAATCTTCCAAACATTCCATATTCACCCACTGGTTAAGGTCAAGCCACCCACAATTGTTAAGTGGCTTCCACCACAGTTTAACTTCTATCTCAACATTAATGGGGCTTCCAAAGGTAACCCTGGCCGTAGTGGAGGTGGGGGTTGTATTCGAGATCCTGCTAGTGATTTCAAGTTGGGTTTTTCTTTCTACTATGGAGAGGGCACTAGCTTACTCGCAGAAACTAGAGCGCTTCATGATGGTCTCCGGCTTGCCTGGGAGATGGGCTATAATCTCTCGGTGGTGGTCTCTGATTGTGCCTCTTTGGTAAGGGGTATTCACAGTACAACAATTCCTCATTGGTCCGTATATCCTTGGTGGAGGGGAATTAATCAGATGTTGCATACTTCAAGTGCACTATCAAGCACACCTTCAGGGAGGGTAATACGGTTGCAGACTCCTTGGCTGCTGTTGTGTGTGACTCAGGGGCTTGGTGAGTTTACCAGGCTATGAAGGATCTCCAGCGTGCGGCAAGGGGCACCATTCTGGTTGACAAGGCAGGCCTACCTAGATTTCGGCATTATCACTAGCAGTGGGCCTCTTTCTATTTCATTTTATCTCTATTGTGGTTCTCTCGATCAGTCTGGCTATTATTGTAATTGGAATTTTATACTTGGCCTTACATATTAATGGAAAAGTTACCATTGGTAGTGCCTGGTGGAGTGAGAACATCCCTCCTCCTTGAGGTAGGGGTGCACTCTCCCTAACTCTATCCTTTGGTATTTATATAAAAAAAAAGTTCTAACTAAACCCATATAACGTCCAGCATGTTAGATCGGTTACATCTTAAGTTCTAAATCATTTTATGTTTCATAGCATTAAAATTCACACACTATTAAGTTAAGTATATGAAAGATAATAATTCTATTCCATGAGCTTATTTCCTTCCTAGTTCTTGTTACCTTCATGATATCCTTGATCTCCATGATTATATTATCTTTCCAGCATGATAAATGGAGTAGATATTATCTATTAAAACTACATGTGCTTAGTTGCATAATCTTGATCGATATAAGTCTAGCGATTTCTATGTTACTATGTTTTGGACAAGTCACGTAGCTAGCTAGATTTCCAAGGAAGAACGGTGTCTAAGGAAATAGGTCCACGGATAAACATTTTGATGTGACACGACCTTGGACTTAGGCAAACAAGCACAATTAAGCATTCAAATGGGCCTTAATGGGCCACCGCTCTCCCGTCGCACTCTATACCCGGAGTGACTTGGCGATGCCAAGAGTGAATTATGGGAATGGGCCCTTGCTGGTAGAGGGCCAGCAAGGCCAAGGATTGACTCCCCAAGGGTGGATGCCCAATTCAATTGGGGCCGACAAAGTGCACAAGGGCACCGGCTCACACTATCCCACGGCGATCACTCTTAAGTCGTGGACTTGTGGATCGGGCGCTCCTCACCAATTCAGCGGCGCATGAATTAAATATTGAAAGGGCAACACTAATTGAGCAAGGAAGAGGCACTTACTCGACCGGTTTGAAGAAACCGGTCCCGGTCGGAGACGAGGGCGAGCGGGGAGGCGATGGTTCCCCACACGCCGCGGCGGTGTCGCTTGACCTGCCCAAACCAATGACAAAACTACACCTCACGCAGGAGGGGGGATCTTGGGGTAGGGGTTAAGGTCTTACATTCAAAAACTACCACCACGCAGGGTGGGGCCTTCAGCCGGCCAAGCGGGGTGGGGATATCGGACCGAAATGAAGAGAAATGGAAAATTAGGGAACTTGCAGCTGCTGTCTGAATTCTGGACAGGAAGTCGCTGTGCCGGCTGCCTCGGACTCGTACGGACTCCAAATTGAGTGCAACCACCTTCTAAAGCTTCCTGACTTGAGAGGGAAGACTCCAGAATTTTTGGGGATGCTCAGAGGGTCGGAGGTGGCCGCACCAGCAACAGGAAGGAGACTCCTCTGTCCGGCCGCAGGTTCAGTCTGGACTGGAACAGCAAATTACAGAGGTCACTGTGCGCCCACCCGAGCTCCGATCAGCACGAAACCGGTGGAATTGTCTTCGTGGTTGAAGTAGCTTTCAACAGGAGGTGACGGGGCTGCATTCAGAAGTCGAGGGCGGACGGTGTACCCTGAAGAGTGGGCACTGGTCGGAGTAGACAGCAGGAGACAGAACTGGAGAGCTTGGGGGAGAAAATTCGTAACTCCTTCCTCCGGCAGCCAAACGAGGTTCTGTTTCTTGATCTTGGAAGAGGACTGGCAGAGGGAGAACTTTGATGAAGGAACTTCAGCCTGAATCCGCTGGGGTTCATCGTGGCAGAATGATCTCTCAGGCTCTGGTCCAGGATGAAGACCTCTCTGCGCAGTCATGGGAGAACGGCTTCTACGGTTGGCCCCGACCTCGGAACGAGTTGATTCCATCTTGCCTTCGAAGAAGACAGAGGGACCTTTCCAGCAATGTAGGTTACACCTTCAGGATCACCAGGATGAATCCGTGGGCGACGCTGCAACAGGGGCTGACTTGCTGGTCTGCACAGCTCCAATCTGCAAGAAGAAATGAGAGGAAGGGGTGGCTTCTTTGGTGGAGGGGAAGTGAAGGGGTGGCCTAAGGATGAATGGGGGTTATAGTGGGGTGGAGTGGAGAGCTATAGGGGTTGGAGAATGAGGGGAGAATGGCTGAGAGCAGGGGCTAGCAGGTGGAGGAGGAGGATGAGGATGTGAGAGAGGGAATGGGGAGTGGAGGGGGGCGAACTTGGCTTGGGGGAGGGTAAAGGAAGGGGGCGGCCAAGGCAAGTGGAGGGAAGGGATTTCAAATTTTGAAATGGCTTTGGAAGGTGGGGGATTATGTGGGAAAGTGGGATGCTTGTATTGGAATGGGGAAGATTTGGTTGGAAGGTGGAGAATGGTGTTGGAATGTGGAGATTTCTACCTAGGAACTAGGAGGTGGAGTAAAGGAGGCCATGGGGAAGTAGAGGGCATTAAAGGAGGTGGGTGGCTAGTGGAGGTGGTTGGGGAGGGGAGGAGAGAGAAGGAAATTCAAAATTGGGGTTGGAGGAGAGAGAAAGAGGGGTGAAATAGAGAGATTAAGAGGGGAATGGGTGGGGAATCTCTCCCCTAGGGTCTCTCACCCAAAAACTAGAGGAATCACTCCAATTTGAACTCAAATGGCAAGTCTAACTCAAAAGGATTCATTCGTTCATTCATTAACTTCAAATGAGGGGAGTGGGGTCCTATATATAGGCAACCCACTCTTTACAATAAGTCCCTGACAAAATAAACTACTACAAATAACCAAGGGGGGGGGAGTGCTAATGGGCCTAGCCCAACGAATGGGGCCCAATAGCCACATTAGACGGCATGATGATACAAAAGCATAGGAAAGTAAGTGCTAGACCAAGGGAAATGACTCAAATAAAATGGAAATACATCAAAATGACTCAAAGGAAAGCTACAAAATGGATAAGGGGCCTTTATAGAGTGAGGCCCAAACTCAACCAGCTCCCGAGTGTGAAGAAGTGGACCCGAGCCAAAGGGAGTCGTGGGTGATGCCTCCATCAAATCCCCTGGGCCGCGAAGAGCTCGACTCCGTCGAGTAAGGGTCCATCCGGCTAAGGTACCGCTCGAGGAGGTCCGGATCCAATCGCTGGAGGTCCTCCCGACTCACCCATGAGTCGTCCGACGGAGGCCGATCCTTCCACCTGACGAGATAGCGCCCATATACCTTGCTCTGGGTGGTAGTGATCTGCTCATCCAATATTCGTTCAATGCGATGGCGCTGAGCTCTCTTGGCTAGTGGACTCTTCTCACAGGCGGGTGCTCTCTCAAAGGAAGAGGTAGGCTCAATCTCCTCACTAGGTCTCACCGTGGGGCCCTTGTAAGACACTAAGTCGGCGACATTGAACGTAGGACTTACCCCATAATCCTCGGGGAGATCTAACTCATAAGCATTTGCACCAACGCGCCTCAAGACCTGGAAGGGCCCAATCCCACGTGGTCTCAACTTGGAGTGGGCTCCTGGGGAGAGCCTCTCCGTCCTTACCATCACAAAGTCACCCACTTGGAACTCTAAGTGACGCCGGTGAGAATCGGCCAACCTTTTATATGCCTCATTTTTCATGCCAATGTGCTTGCGAATTTCCTCATGCAATTCCCTAATATGTTGTGCAAAAGACTCGGCAAACATGGACACTCTAGCATGCTGGGGAAGGGGAATGAGGTCGGATGGCTTTCTTGGTTTGTACCCATGCACGGCTTCAAATGGACTCATCCCTATTGACTTATTGACGAAATTGTTGTATGCAAACTCAGCCTGTGGTAAGATGAGATCCCAATTTCCTGGCCGATCCTCAACAAGACACCTAAGGAGGTTCCCTAGACTCCGGTTGACCACTTCAGTTTGACCATCCGTTTGGGGGTGGTAGGCAGTGGAGAATTTGAGGAGGGTACCCATCATGTGCCAAAGAGTCTTCCAAAAATAGCTAGTGAATTTGACATCCCTATCGGAGACTATGGTCTTGGGCAGTCCATGGAGGCGGACTACCTCATCAAAGAATAACCGGGCTATATGGAAGGCATCGGATGTTTTGTAGCATGGGATGAAGTGGGCCATTTTGGAAAATCTATCAACCACCACATAGATGGAGTCATGCTTCCTAGAGGTCTTGGGTAAGCCTAGGATAAAGTCCATGCTCAAATCTTGCCATGGTCGGTCGGGAATGGGAAGTGGGGTGTATAGGCCGGTGTTTTGTTTCACTTGCTTGGCCGAAGCACATGTGCGACATTGACCTACTATTTTGCCTACATCTCTTTTGAGACTTGGCCAATAAAATTGACCCTCAACTAAGGCAATGGTCTTGTGGGCCCCAAAATGACCGGCTAACCCTCCGGCATGTAATTCCCAAACCAAGAAGTCTCGAAGAGAGGTCCGGGGAATGCAAAGCCTTGGCCCCTTGAAGAGGAACCCATCCTCTAATATAAATCCCTCATGCTCCTTGCTAGAATGAGTGGTCAAGTTGGCATAGATTTACCCAAAGTCGGGGCAACTAGGGTACTCATCCTTGACCTTGTCAAAGCCAATCACTTCCACTTGGATAGTGGATAACAAGGACATCTTCCTACTAAGGGCATCCGCGGCCTTATTCTCACTCCCGGCCTTGTGTTTGATGACAAAGGTGTAGGATTGGATAAACTCAACCCATCGGGCATGTCGGGCATTCAACTTTTGTTGGGAGTTGAGGTATTTGAGGGCCTCATGGTCGGAAAAGATGACAAACTCTTTGGGAAGCAAGTAATGTCTCCAATGTCGGAGGGATTGGACCGCGGCATAGAACTCCTTGTCATAGGTGGAGTATCTAGTCCTAGCATCACATAGCTTCTCACTAAAGTAGGCGACCGGGTGTCCCTCTTGACTAAGAATCCCTCCTATCCCTATCGCGGATGCATCACAAGTGACCTCAAAGACTTTGGAGAAATCGGGAAGGCATAGGACCGGGACTTGGGTCAACTTTTCCTTAAGCTCAAGGAATGCTTTAGAGGCGGCTTTGGTCCAAACAAAGGTTCCTTTCTTGAGACAATCAGTTATTGGGCCGGTGATAGTGCTAAACCCTCGAATGAATCTCCTATAGAATGTGGCCAACCCATGGAAACTCCTAACCTCATGAAGGGTGTGGGGCTCCGGCCAATCTAGAATAGCTTGGACCTTGTCGGGGTCCATGGAGACTCCTTTGGTTGACACCACATATCCTAGGAAGGTGATGGTAGTGGTCATGAAATGACACTTCCCTAGGTTGGCAAATAAGCTTTCTTGCCGGAGGACTGTGCAAACTTTCCTAAGGTGGTCAAGGTGGGCCTCATGGGTTTGACTATAGATGAGAATATCATCAAAGTATACCACTAGAAAGTTCCCAATGAAAGGCCTAAGTGCTTCCATCATAAGATGCATAAAAGTACTTGGGGCATTAGAAAGCCCAAATGGCATGACTAACCACTCAAAGAGACCATCCTTGGTCTTGAAGGCCGTTTTCCACTCATCCCCGGGCCTTATCCTAACTTGGTGGTAACCACTCTTGAGATCTATCTTAGAGAAGATGGTGGCTCCGGCTAGCATATCCAACATGTCATCAAGCCTAGGGATGGGGAACCTATACTTGACGGTAATCTTGTTAATGGCCCGGCTATCCACACACATCCGCCATGATCCATCTTTCTTGGGGGTAAGGAGGGCCGGGACGGCACATGGACTCTTACTAATGTGGATGAAGCCCTTCCTAATGAGTTCCTCTATTTGCCTCCTAAGTTCGGCATGTTCCGTGGGATTGAGGCGATAATGAGGAAGGTTTGGAAGGGTGGCTCCCGGCACTAGATCGATTGCGTGTTGCACATCACGCAGGGGAGGGAGTTGGTCCGGGAGCTCTTACGGGAACACATCATGGAATTCTTCCAAAAGTTGTTGGATCTCTATAGGATGGGGGTTAGAAGGGGTAGGTTCCCCTAAGCATATGACAACCGCACACAAAGGCACCCCTTGAGCAATTTCCTCTTCAAGCTCTTTCCTAGTGATGAGATGAATTCCTTTGGTCAACCCCGTGGTTCTACTTTGTTTTGGGGTTTGGATAAGGGCTGGGGTTGGAGGGGTGGAGTTCCCCGAGACTTGTGGAGTGGTGGGGTGTGATCCTTGAGGGAGAGTGTCCCTCTTGGGCATGGGTCGAGGTGGGGAGGGGTTAAGACGGATAGTCTTACCCTCATGCTCAAAGGTGCATATGTTGCTTCTTCCTAGAATGGTGGCATCCACATCATAGAGCCAAGGTCTTCCTAAAAGGATGCTTCCTACTTCCATAGGTATGACGTCACACCATATTTGGCCATGGTAGGAAGAGAAAGTGAGAGGCACTAAGCATTGGGTGTTGACCGGGATGGAGTTGTTGTTGATCCATGAGACCCGGTACGGACTTGGGTGGGGAGTGAGAGTAAGCCCAAGGAGCTTGACGGTGTCGGGTGACACGGCATTAACACAACTACCACTATCCAAGATCACTTTCCTCACATGGTTGTCTATCTTGATAAAGGTGTGAAAAATTGAGGTCCGTCGCCAATCCTCTTCTTGAGGTTGGGTGAGGGTGCACCTAATGACTCCTAGATGGGAGTTGTTTGAAGGAGTGGAGTGATCTAGATCAGACTCTAGACATTGGACTTCATACTACTCTTCCCAATCTATTAAGGCTTCATGTTCTTCAATGACATTTTCTTGTTCCTTTTGGGGTTGAACTTCTTCCTCAATAAGCAAACTAGATAACCCCTTAGATGGACATTGTCCCGTAAAATGACCAAACCCTTGACACCTATAGCATTGTTGGCGCCCTCTTCCCGGGGTGGCCCCTACACTTGGTCCTTTGGGGTTGTCATCCTTCCATGGGAGAGGATGACTAGGAGTGGACTTGTTTGGAGTGACGGGTGGGGGAGGATTGTAGGACCTTAAAGGGGCATTCCCACTTGGGCTAGGAGCTCTCATGGGAGTGGGTGGAAGGGGACGTGTTCCCAAGTTTTTGGGGTCGGTGGGTCGGGGAGGGATAAATCGGGAATTCCTAGAAAACCTTTTCACATCTCTAGCTATTTGGTAAGCTAGCTCAAGGTTATCAACGTCCCTCATGAATAGTTCCCTCTTGATGTGGCTTTGAAGCCCATTCCTAAAACGGGATAAGGTGACATCCGGATCCTCATGGACTCCACACTTTAGAAGATAAGAGTCAAATTTTTCAATGTACTCTACCACGGTCTTTCCTTCTTGGGTGAGGTTTTGCCATTCATCTAGGAGCATTTGGTGGTAGGTTCGGGGGAGGTATTTGTTCCTAAGTTGGTTCTTCATGTCCGCCCAAGTGTCAATAGGCTCTTCCCGCCTAACCCGTCTTAGACCCTCTTGATTTAGCCAATAGGTTTTGGCCAACTTAGTGAGATGCATCTTAGCCAATCTAACTCTCCTTTGGTCGAACATGGGGTACCATTCAAAGTATTGGTCTATGGCGGTCTCCCATTCTAGGTAAACACTAGGTTCATGTGAACCATCAAAGTTTGGGGCCTCTACCTTGATCATCCTTAAAAGGGGGTCATCCGGATCATCCCGTGGACGCCGGTCATGGTTTTGATGGGGGCGAGGCCTCTCATACTCATAGTAATGGTCATGGTCCATTTCCTCCCTATAAAGTTCAGCATGTGGGTAAGGGGCTCTTGGGCCGTTGTTCCTTGGGGGGAACTCATCCCTATGAGGCTCTACATGTGGAGGGTGGACTCTTGGGCCTTGGTTCCTTTGGGGAAAACCATTCCTATGAAACTCACCATGTGGTGGAGGGACTCTTGGCTCATTGATTCTTGGGTGAGGATCTTCCCTATGAGGTTCATCATGTGGAGGGGGAATTCTAGGTTCATTGTTCCTTGGGTGGAACCCTTGGTCTTCTAACCGAGCAATTCGGTTGGTAAGGGACTCTAGTTGAGCAAGGATGGTTGTGAGGGCAGCCTCTACCCTATCTTGGGGTTCCTCCCTAGGAGCATCTTGGTTGAGTTGGTGAGGATTGGGATCCATTGGTGGAACCGACGATGATGAACCGGGTTGATAGCTAGCACCACTACGGGTGGACATGCAAGACAAACGGCCAAAATGGTTGGACACACAAAGCAAAGGTCCTAGGACTTAGACTTGATAGAGACAAGTCAAGGACTTGCTCTGATACCACTTGATGTGACACGACCTTGGACTTAGGCAAACAAGCACAATTAAGCATTCAAATGGGCCTTAATGGGCCACCGCTCTCCCGTCGCACTCTATACCCGGAGTGACTTGGCGATGCCAAGAGTGAATTATGGGAATGGGCCCTTGCTGGTAGAGGGCCAGAAAGGCCAAGGATCGACTCCCCAAGGGTGGATGCCCAATTCAATTGGGGCCGACAAAGTGCACAAGGGCACCGGCTCACACTATCCCACGGCGATCACTCTTAAGTCGTGGACTTGTGGATCGGGCGCTCCTCACCAATTCAGCGGCGCATGAATTAAATATTGAAAGGGCAACACTAATTGAGCAAGGAAGAGGCACTTACTCGACCGGTTTGAAGAAACCGGTCCCGGTCGGAGACGAGGGCGAGCGGGGAGGCGGTGGTTCCCCACACGCCGCGGCGGTGTCGCTTGACCTGCCCAAACCAATGACAAAACTACACCTCACGTAGGAGGGGGGATCTTGGGGTAAGGGTTAAGGTCTTACATTCAAAAACTACCACCACGCAGGGTGGGGCCTTCAGCCGGCCAAGCGGGGTGGGGATATCGGACCGAAATGAAGAGAAATGGGAAATTAGGGAACTTGCAGCTGCTGTCTGAATTCTGGACAGGAAGTCGCTGTGCCAGCTACCTCGGACTCGTACGGACTCCAAATTGAGTGCAACCACCTTCTAAAGCTTCCTGACTTGAGAGGGAAGACTCCAGAATTTTTGGGGATGCTCAGAGGGTCGGAGGTTGCCGCACCAGCAACAGGAAGGAGACTCCTCTGTCCGGCCGCAGGTTCAGTCTGGACTGGAACAGCAAATTGCAGAGGTCACTGTGCGCCCACCCGAGCTCCGATCAGCACGAAACCGGTGGAATTGTCTTCGTGGTTGAAGTAGCTTTCAACAGGAGGTGACGGGGCTGCATCCAGAAGTCGAGGGCGGACGGTGTACCCTGCAGAGTGGGTACTGGTCGGAGTAGACAGCAGGAGACAGAACTGGAGAGCTTGGGGGAGAAAATTCGTAACTCCTTCTCCGGCAGCCAAACGAGGTTCTGTTTCTTGATCTTGGAAGAGGACTGGTAGAGGGAGAACTTTGATGAAGGAACTTCAGCCTGAATCCGCTGGGGTTCATCGTGGAAGAATGATCTCTCAGGCTCTGGTCCAGGATGAAGACCTCTCTGCGCAGTCGTGGGAGAACGGCTTCTACGGTTGGCCCCGACCTCGGAACGAGTTGATTCCACCTCGCCTGCGAAGAAGATAGAGGGACCTTTCCAGAAATGTAGGCTACGCCTTCAGGATCACCAGGATGAATCCGTGGGCGACGCTGCAACAGGGGCTGACTTGCTGGTCTGCACAGCTCCAATCTGCAAGAAGAAATGAGAGGAAGGGGTGGCTTCTTTGGTGGAGGGGAAGTGAAGGGGTGGCCTAAGGATGAATGGGGGTTCTAGTGGGGTGGAGTGGAGAGCTATAGGGGTTGGAGAATGAGGGGAGAATGGTTGAGAGCAGGGGCTAGCAGGTGGAGGAGGAGGATGAGGATGTGAGAGAGGGAATGGGGAGTGGAGGGGGGCGAACTTGGCTTGGGGGAGGGTAAAGGAAGGGGGCGGCCAAGGCAAGTGGAGGGAAGGGATTTCAAATTTTGAAATGGCTTTGGAAGGTGGGGGATTATGTGGGAAAGTGGGATGCTTGTATTGGAATGGGGAAGATTTGGTTGGAAGGTGGAGAATGGTGTTGGAATGTGGAGATTTCTACCTAGGAACTAGGAGGTGGAGTAAAGGAGGCCATGGGGAAGTGGAGGGCATTAAAGGAGGTGGGTGGCTAGTGGAGGTGGTTGGGGAGGGGAGGAGAGAGAAGGAAATTCGGAATTGGGGTTGGAGGAGAGAGAAAGAGGGGTGAAATAGAGAGATTAAGAGGGGAATGGGTGGGGAATCTCTCCCCTAGGGTCTCTCACCCAAAAACTAGAGGAATCACTCCAATTTGAACTTAAATGGCAAGTTTAACTCAAAAGGATTCATTCATTCATTCATTAACTTCAAATGAGGGGAGTGGGGTCCTATATATAGGCAACCCACTCTTTACAATAAGTCCCTGACAAAATAAACTACTACAAATAACCAAGGGGGGGGGGAGTGCTAATGGGCCTAGCCCAACGAATGGGGCCCAATAGCCACATTAGACGGCATGATGATACAAAAGCATAGGAAAGTAAGTGCTAGACCAAGGGAAATGACTCAAATAAAATGGAAATACATCAAAATGACTCAAAGGAAAGCTACAAAATGGATAAGGGGCCTTTATAGAGTGAGGCCCAAACTCAACCAGCTCCCGAGTGTGAAGAAGTGGACCCGAGCCAAAGGGAGTCGTGGGTGATGCCTCCATCACATTTTAAGTGGATAAGTGGTTACTTAATTAGGCTCTCGTGAATACGAGGAGAAGCTCCTATTGTCCCACCTCTTACCTGTCCGTGATTCTTCGATTTTCTAGCTAAGTACCCGACTGTGAAAAACTTGATCGAAACCTGTTTAACAAGGTTTTCCGTGAGAGCCGATCGTGACATGGCCGTCAATCCATTTCTTTTATCGACTTAATGTCGTTAAACATGATACTTTAAATCATTCTTGAACTTCTCTTATAACTACTTGTGCTCTTATACTACTTGTTCCTTGAATAATAAATTTTGCTAGATCTGTAATTTATTTCATGAGCTTTACCTTGAAATTCATTGGCCATTGTTTGCGACCTTTTCTTTCTTTCGCGGGTCGATCGACCAACTGACTAACTGGTAGTCAAATGATCAATTAACGACGCGGGCGTGCCAGTCACATGAGTGACGAATTTGTGATGCGCTCATTATGACCCATGTCGGGCGAATGTGAGGTTCGGTCGGGACCAGCAGTCCGCCATATCATAAAGGCTATGGCATTAATTACATCCCCCACGAGGAGGGAACACCTTTGATTAATTACCGAGATAGCGGGCTGTCGAAGCCGAATTAAAAAGAGCTACATGATGATCATGACGAAAGCATGCAGGATGCATACATTTATCATGCAGAAGATGCATAATTCATGGGATTATGGATCCTCGGTACGTGGCGGAGGACATAGGTCCGAAGACCACTATCGCGCATAGCGAAGACTTCTGACCAGACGTAATCCGGTTTTCTGTCGACGCCATTTAATATACTCAAGGATCTATGCATGCATGCACACATGGCGTTCGTGACTATATTAAGCATGATAATGGAATTCATGGATGCAAATGGTAATCGACCACATTTATTACTCCCCATCGAGAAGAGGGAAGGCAACACAAGTGTGATAGCGAAAGCACAATGCTAACGGACATGGTGATGAAGATATAATAAAAGTATAGTTTAGGCCCATTCGGCCCTTCCTTTATTCAATTTATTGACGCTAACCCCGAGGGACGGGAATCACCCAGGGGCAAGTAAGCGATTGGGGCAGCAGGAGGCTTCAAAATCGGCGCGAGCGTACAAGGTAGCTTATACGGCGCGATAAAACATAGGTGTAACCTTTTAATCCGGCGCGGCCATCATGGATATTAACACGGCGCGAAGGCTTGAGGGCGCACCGGTTTAGGGTGCACCGGAAAGGCGCAAAGGGAAAAAAAATTGAATATGAGTCTACCGTTAATCCGGCGCGGGGGGGGGGGGGGTACGAAGACCCTTGATTCAAACATGAGAATGATCGAAGGAAAAGCCCCAGGGGAGGGGTGTTTCTGTAGCCCACGATGATTCGGGGTATGATAGGGACTTCAGAGAAATCGGAATCAGAGAACTATGCAGAGAAGAACTCAGACACACGCATTGGCATAGATAGAAAAGGGGGGCTGAAGATCATTCATTCGACCCGTTGATCCAAGCATTCACACATATATGTATTACCATCCCAGAAACGGGAATGGTTTAGCATTTACATAATAAGAACATGGCACCGGCACCATTGCTCGGTCGTCGTTCTCCAATAGCGGAGGCAGAGGACGTGCAGAGCACAACAACAGGGGAAGGGGAAAAGGAGAAAATCACATAGAAGGGGGAGGAGAATAGGCTCATATCATCGCCACTCCTCCCCCTCTCGCTTACATCCGATGGGTGGAAAGCCCAGAAGAAGGAATCCACGGAAAGCAGAGGGAAGACCGGCACCGGCGCCCACTTGTTCCTGAAATAGGGTATCGTAGAGAAAGGAAGACGGCCGGCGGAAGATCCTCCGAAGAAGCCCTGCTCCCTCTCTTCTTCAAAGGAAATCCCTCTCGAAAAACACTCCTCTCTTTTCCTTCCTGCTCTCTATATCTTCTGATGTCCCGATATATCTCCCCCCCTTTTCTCTTTTTTTCTCCTCTTTTTTTCTTTCAATCGAACCTCACACATATATATAACAGGTTGGAGGCCCTTCATCCGGCGTGGGCTTTGGCGTGCCGGGAGGAAGCTCCATTCTTTAGCGCATCGGGATAGGAGGACGTGAGGGTAGGTCTTAAGCGCGCCGACCAAAGGGGCATTAGGTGGGGGGCGCGCCGGGATAAGGGCGCGCCGTGCTAACGTCCCTTGCGCACTTCGAGACAGCCGACGAGTCCGGGGATGATTCCGTGGATCACCGTGAACATTATCTCGCCAATGCCCATCGAAAGCTTGACGAGGCGTTTTGTCAAAGCCCCTCGGTTGACATACGGCCATTCTCGAGACTCCAGATAGCTTTAGTTTGGTCGCGCGGGTTTAACGCTGACATGGCCTTCGGCTCTACGATCCATGCCGTTGGCTCGGTCTGGCTCGTACCCAAAGCTCCCTAGGGGGTTGGATAACACCAGGGATAGTTCCGCCTGCGCTGGGTGATCATTCGGCCACTAACGGGCCCATCTTGGCGGGAAGCCGTACCCGTGCCGGGTGATCGGGGTCTTCTGCTGACAGAACCTTCGGCCCCCTTGTTGTGAATGGCCGAGGACGTTCTTCCTCCTCAGGAGAGTCACCGGGTAGACCGTTGTCCTTGGTCGGGTGACGGATGTAGGGTAGCGGCATGACGGGGTCGATGCCGGATCATTGGGCAGGCTTGGTCGCACTGCCGATTGGTTGTGGATTCATCTCGACTCTCCTGAGGTGAAGTCCCTGGTATTCAGTTCAAGGTGACTCGGGGCCCTGGCAACTTGAGGAGCCTTTAGTAAGTTGATCTTCATCAGCTTCTGTGCTTTAGTGGGCCGTATCATTAGTCTTTGCGGCTTGGTCATCGAAGGATCATATTTTGGGTGCCAACAAATGCCCCCCAGACGTGGGTGTTGCGCACGAGGCACGAGTGTAGCAGGGCCGACGGATGCATTTCATCCGGCCTGACCTCCTCTTCGGTTGACAGGAGCTCTGGATGGCCCTTAATTCGGCACGAATGTTAATCTGGCGCCGTTTACATCTTAATACGGTGCGGCCTTGGGTGTTAACTCGTTAAACCGACGCGGCCTTTACATTGGATTGGTTAATTCGGCGCGGTTCTTCCCGGTGGGCCTTTTGCTTATAAGCTTTTTAATCCGGCGTGCTAAATAGCGCTCCAGTTTAACGGTGGGTAGGCCTCCCCTATATATCTCTTTCTCTCTTGTTTTCTTTCTTCATCGCCTTTCATTTGCGCATTTCTTTTCCCTCTCCTCCTGTTTCTCTTCCTGCGGCACCGAGAGCGGCGGCTTTTCCTTTGGGTGAGTGGGGGGATGCTGTACATTTGGGTTTCAAAACCCTTTCTTTGGGCCCCGGGAGGCTTCTAGCAGGGCTTGCCCTCGGAGCTATTTCCCCGGGTGTTCCTTTTGGCCTTGGTGTAATGCCGATGGCTGCCTTTTAGGGACTGTTCCTCAGTGGACGCGCTCCCGCTTTTCTTTGGCAATCCCATGTGCTGGGGAGACTCTGCCGAAATTTTGTCAGAAATTCACCTTTGATCAGCTATCTTCTGACTTTAACTTTTGTTTGATATGCCTTTTTACAGCTATCATGGCATCCGGCTCTTCTTCTCATGCCGTGGTGACGTGGGCGAATGTCAATTCCCTTGATCGGGGGCACGGTCAAGTGGCCGTGGTTGCGGAATCTTCAGATTCGGAGACAGACACTGTGGATACCAGCCATCTCCTCATTCTTGGGGGTGACTCCTTTTATTATGACAGAGAGGGTGTAGCCAGGAGGGATTATCCCAAAGACAAGCACCTAATGTCCCTTCTTCAACGCTTCAACCTTCAAGGGAAGAGGGACATGTTCGTTGTCCGAAAAGTTGAGCAGGCCCTGCTGGTGGAGAGAGACAGCCTGGCCGAATGTGTGATGCGGGGAAGACCCATCTATCTCCCCGGGGAGGTCAGGAAATGGAGCGTTGTGCTGGGGCTGCAAGACCTGGCTCCAGCAGACAGATTGTTGACCAGAGCTCCCGAGTTCGTACCTGCTCGGTGGAATGACTCTGCGGGCAGAGTGGATCGGGAGGAGCCGATCTTTGGTCTATTCCTTGCCCCGTTGAGATGGGGATATAGAGATGAATCATTCTTGCTGGACTGCTTGGCGGTTCGCTTCAAGCACCAGGTATCAGTGGGGTGGTTCGCTGAGCTGAAAGCTACAGACGCTCATGCATTCAGGCCCGGAGCAGTGGAGTTCACAGACTACATGCTGCATCATTACGCTCCTCTTCTGACCAGGGCCAGCATATATCATAGCGTGTACGCTTCAAGGTACTGGTACCCAATCTCACGGGGCTTGTGTTGTGGAATGATCGAGGTATTTTGCCCCGAATATAACACTTTCTACACTTCAGAGGGGGAGACCTCTTTAGACTTGTGGAGTCTATCGCAGCTCAGCGGCCTACCCATTGACGGGGAACCGTATGAAGAAGTTCACTGGCCTGACTGGTTGAAAGACCAGACCGACGGTGATGGTCGGTATTTGGCGGGCTACGCCTATCGGTATCTGATGAAGGCGTATCGCACCCTTTTTCATTCGTCGCACGATATGAGGGAAGCTCGGAAGCCGGGCGAGAAGCGAAGAGTGCGGATGGGCGCCTGGCTTCAATATTTCTTCCAGGGGAAGAATAAGTATGAAGATTTTCCTCCAATTGGCATGAAATCCGCAAAGGAGATAGGTTGCTTTATCTTAGGAATTAAACACAAGATAGTGGAAGTAACTCCTTTCGGCAGACCCCAACCTTGGAAAAAACTCTGAACAGCATGGACAACATCTGTCCCTACAATGTCCCAACAGTGAGTGAAAAAACTGCCTGAAAACCCATCAGGACCAGGGGAACTGTTACCAGAAAGAGAGAAAACATTATGTTTAATTTCCTCAGATGAAGGAATAGCACATAAAGCCATGCGCCCTTTGCATATAAAATTGTGTCTAGAATCATTTGTGATCGTCTGAGTAACATTCTTCCATTGATTATCTCAGAACAACAGAGTGATTTCATCAGTGGCAGATCTATTGCTGATAATTTCTTATTAGCTAAGGAGATTTTCATGGACATTGATAGACCGGTTCGAGGTCACAATCTGCTGATTAAACTTGATATGGCTAAAGCTTATGATCGTATTGAATGGGATTTTATTCTTAATGTCTTGAGGAAATTTGGTTTTTCTTGTAGATTTACTTCTCTCATATCTCAGCTTCTTATCAATTGCTGGTTTTCTATTGCCTTTAATGGTCAAATTCATGGCTATTTTAAATCCACCAGGGGGGTGAGGCAAGGTGATCCATTAGCTCCTGCTTTGTTTGTGTTAGCTGAGGAAGTTCTAAGTCGGGGTCTCAGCCAGCTTTTTAATTCTGGCCAATGCAACTACTACCATCTTGCTCGGAATGTTCTGCCTATTTCTCACATCCTATATGCTGATGATTCCATTATTTTCATGAATGGTGGTCTTTCATCTATTAAAGCTTTGATTAATTTTTTGAGAAGATATGAAGTCTCCTCTGGTCAACGGATTAACACAAACAAAAGCCTTTTCTTGACATCAAAATCTATGCCCCCGCTCGCTGTTGATCGGATATGTCAGCTCACTGGCTTTCTGCACAGAACTGGAAGTATTACTTATTTGGGAATCCCTCTTTTCAAAGGCAGAACCAAAATACCTCATTTCAAATATTTACTGGACAAAGTTAATGCTAAACTT
Organism: Amorphophallus konjac; assembly: GCA_022559845.1. Classification (NCBI taxonomy): domain Eukaryota; kingdom Viridiplantae; phylum Streptophyta; class Magnoliopsida; order Alismatales; family Araceae; genus Amorphophallus; species Amorphophallus konjac. The sequence continues at coordinate 190,441,946 of CM040120.1, forward strand.
GCTGGATGGCAAAGTAAACTCTTATCTCAGGCTGGCAGAGCAACATTGATCAGGTCAATTCTTTTGTCTATCCCAGTTTATTCCGCAAGTGCAGCGGCTATACCTCAATCAATTTATAAACAAGTGGAGAAGATTTGTGCTAATTTTTTCTGGCAAGGTCTGGAAATTATCCATAGGAAGCATTGGGTATCTTGGGATAAAATTTGTCGTCCCACTTCTGAAGGCGGTTTGGGCATTTGCAGATTGAGAGACATTCAATTATGTTTTTATGTCAAACAGTTATGGTCTTCCATACATAATAATTCTTTATGGGCTAAATTTACTAGAAGTAAATACATGCAAAATCAGCACATTTCTGATTGCAAAATTCCATTTCCTATTGGTATCAAGGCTAGAGATTTTGATAAAGCTCGGTTAGTATTGATGGCAGGCATGAGGAAGATTATTAATAATGGTTCAAACACTTATTTTCTCAAAGATGCTTGGATCAAAGATAAACCTCTTCTAGAACTTTCTTCTTTTGGAAATATTTTCATGCTCGGAGATTGCTCGGTTCAAATTGCTCTGGCTGACTGTCAACATCCTGTATGGCAAGCTATTGATGACAGCACTTTAAGGTCTGAAATTAACAGATTTACTTTACAAGAAGGGGAAGATATTCCTATTTGGTCCTTTACTACATCTGGAAAATTTGACATTAAGTCTACTCATAGATATATTAAAGGACATCATGCTGGCTCTCCTCTTATCAAATTGTGGCACAGGAAATTTCCACCCCGAGCATCTCTATTTTATTGGAAAGTTATTAACCATGCAGTGCCAACAGACTGTCAGATTCAGAAAAGTGGTGTGGTTTTTGCATCCTGTTGCAATTGCTGTTTCTTATCTCATGCAGTTGAAGATTCATATCATCTCTTTTTACATAGTGAAATGGCTAAGTTTCTTTGGAATAAATTCGGTTCTGTTATGGACAATGCCTGCTTGGTAACAAGTGATCTAAATAGCCACCTAAAGCACATTCTCAATACAGCTAGTATGAACAATCCAAAAGGTTTTCTTACTCTGCTAGTGGCTTTGTTGATAATATGGAATATTTGGAAGAATAGGTGCAGCAACAGGTTTGAAGGCACTAGAATTAAGCCACTTCGTATTGCAGATCAAATTTTAGGTGAAATTATCTACATCATGCAGCAGATTACTTTCAAAAGTGGTGCTTGTAACACTTTCAATCAAGCTCTCAATTCCTTGGGCATCACGGTTAAGCATAAGGTTCTGTCTTGTCTTATTGTTCAATGGATTGCTCCTCAATTTCCTTTTTCTCTTAATGTGGATGGTGCCAGTAAGGGTAACCCCGGTCCTTCAGGGGGGGTGGTTTTTTTAGAGATTCTAGTGGTAAACCTCTACTGGGTTTCTCGTACTTTTATGGCTGCGGATCTAACATGGTGGCAGAAGGACGTGCTTTTCTAGATGGTCTCAGACTGGCTCAGCAGTATGACATTCCTATTTCCATTATATACTCTGATTCCAAATCTCTAATTGATATGCTCAAAGACAAACGTAGTCCACCTTGGTCTCTTATTCCATGGTGGAGCAAGCTTCTGAATATTCTTAATACATTGCAGTGCCCAATTGTTCATACATACAGAGAAACTAACCAAGTTGCGGATGCCTTGGCTAATTATGCAGTCTCTTCGGGCAGTAATAGGGAATACTTCTCTGTTAAAGAATTACCTCTGATGGCGAGAGGATATTGTACAGCTGATGCTTCTTGCATTCCTAATATTCGCATCCGATTCCAATAATATGGCTTATCACAATGCTGAGTGTTACTGTTACTTGTTATCTAGAGCCTCGTACATTTGTCTTCTATTCTTGGCTTGAACCAGGCTTTCAGGATTCTTGCTTGGAACGGGGCTACAGTCAGGAAGTGGGTTGCACGGAATTTAGTGGTGGTATGCATGGACCGGGCTATAGTCAGGAAGCGGGTTGCACGTTCAGCTGCATCGATTTCCTTTGCTGCTTTATTCATGGAATTTTTGCTCCGAGGCGACAATCCTGCTAGCAGATTAATAGGATTATGCATCTATTTTAATCAGAGCTTTGCCTTTTGTAATTGCTCGGATGGAGATTTGCTCGAGGACTCCTTTCCTTCTGTTAACTCTGTTTAGAAGTCTTTTGGTTGTATAGATTTTATTTTTCTTCTCATTGTACTTAAGAGGATGGCCTCTCCTGAAGTTGTATCTTTTTGATTTATCAATAGAAAAAGCATCTAGTGGCTTTTTTGGTGGAGTGAGAACATTCCCTTCCTCTGGAATGGGGGTGCACTCTCCCTTAAACCTACTAGATGACTGAGTTTACATAAAAAAAAAGATTTTCCTCCAATAGCACCAGTGGCCCAGAAGCGGAAGAAGAGGGTGTAGAGGAGGCGATCCCCTCGGGGCAGGGCGGACCTGCTCTTGAGGTATCATCTATTGTTGCCCCTGGTGCGGAGAGCATCGGGGAAGTTCCTGCCGAGGGTGATGCTCCTGCTGGCGAGGCTCCTGCTCCGACGGCGGAGCGTCCTGAGAGAGCAGAGGGGTCCTCTTCCTCTAAGCAGGTAGATTACGGTGGCGGCTCCAGTGACGAGGAGCTCTCACTGATTGATCTCGAGACCGATGACGCCGGGGCGTCCTCGTCCTATGAAAGTGATTATCTGACTTTCAGCCCGGCCCGGTTGTCGTGGGGCGGTCCCGAGCCGTCATTATCGCTTGAGAGTGAAGAGGCCGGCGCCGGGGGAGCTGCTCTTAAAGATTTGAGCTTAGTACCCGCTGAGGTAAGGACCTGCCCAGGGTCGGTGTTTGCTGTTCTTCTTTATCTTCCCTCCAGCCTCATTTTTTAATGTATATATATTTCTGATGCAGGCTGAGGTGGCGCTGCCAACCATGACGGTGCAGATACCACTCCCGGCTCTGGGAACGGGCCATGCAATTCTCCCGTCCGTCCTGCGGCCTATCGCATTGCGATACCCAAAGGACCTTGCAGCAGCCATGGTTCCAGTCGGACCCGGAGCACTCGTGGAAGTTGATAGATCGGCGGCAGTCGGAGATTCTCCGCCAATGGAGGCTGCACAGCAGTCAATTCTGGAAAAGGGTGGTCCTGCTGAGATAGAAGCCGGAGAGATTATTGAAGAACAGACATCTTCGGCTCTGGATGTTCCTGTTGGACCCCCATCCCAGGGGGCAGGCCAAGAAATTGTTGTTGTTGTGGCTCCAGCCACCGTATCTGCCAGTGCAGTTGTACCCTACCGCAGTGGACTGCAGCTCATGCCATCGTCATCTTCCGGGTCGGCCGATGATATCTGGGCTGCTGTGGATAGCAGAGTGGAATTTGAACTGCCCGAGACGTCGCCACTGGGTCTTCAATCTTCAAATGACCTTGTGTGGCAGTTTTTGGGGACTCTTCAACAGACCATAATGGCTAGCAGGGATTTAACTTATGTTCAGCTGAGGGGCTTGATAGAGCATCTTTCCCGATCGCTGTTGGCCTTTGGTTGCCCTATGGACGATTGGACTCCGCGGGTAGTCATGCTCCTGAAGTATGTAAACAGGAGGGAATTTTTAGGCCGGGAAGCAGCTGACCAGCTGGCGGCCATATCATTGAAGCGGGCTGAAAGCCGAACGACCCTCACTTCTCTGCAAGAGACTGCAGCTAGGATGAGGAATGAAGCCAAGGCCTCTTTACAACATCGAAGCTTCCTGACAGCCCGGATGGCGGCATTACAGGCCGAACTTTCAAGGGTAGAGGCCGAACTTGAAGAAGTAGATCGCCTGGGAGTCCAGAAGGCGGAGGATGCAGAGATGGCCGAGGGACAAGCTGCTTCCCTCGAGGAGAAGCTATCTGAGCTAGAGGCCACCGAGTTCCGATTGCAAGAACTGACCCGCCATCCTTCCCTGGGTATTCTTGCGCTGGAGGACATCTTCCGACGCCCTCTGCCGTAGTCTTTTTTTTTCTCTTTATTTGCTCCCTTTTTGACGCACTTCATGTACTTCGGGGGATGGCCCGTGTAACATGTACCTTTTACTTCATAGTAATGGAAAATCTCCATTGTGCTTTTTGAATGAAGACTCCATCTTGTCATTATTCTTTTCTTTTCCATTCGCCCGCTGTTTCTAATCCGAGTGTATGAGTCACTAGGGCAGGAGAGTGCTCACGCCTTCAGCAAAGGGGTGAGGTGTTCGCTCCACCATGCCGTGACTTTCCTCGAGACTTACAACGGCCTATGCCAGCCGAAAGTCCGGGGGACTCAAGAGGGTATATCAAAACTGGCGGGTAAGCAGTCCTGCCAAGGATGGCAAGACCCAAGAATGGGTAGTGACCAGTCCTGTCGATGATGACGAAGGTCAAAAAAGGGTAGACGGTCTTGACGATGATGACAAGAACCGGACTAGGGTAGCGACCGATCTTGCCGATAGTGACAAGGGTCGAAAAGGGTAGACGGTCTTGCCGATGGTGACAAAAACCGGGTAGAGTAGCGACCGATCTTACCGATGGTGACAAGGGTCGAAGAGGGTAGACGGTCTTGCCGATGGTGACAAAAACCGGGTAGGGTAGCGACCGATCTTGCCGATGGTGACAAGGGTCGAAAAGGGTAGACGGTCTTGCCGATGGTGACAAAAATCGGATAGGGTAGCGACCGATCTTGTCGATGGTGACAAGGGTCGAAAAGGGTAGACGGTCTTGCCGATGGTGACAAAAACCGGATAGGGTAGCGACCGATCTTGTCGATGGTGACAAGGGTCGAAAAGGGTAGACGGTCTTGCCGATGGTGACAAAAACCGGATAGGGTAGCGACCGATCTTGCCGATGGTGACAAGGGTCGAAAAGGGTAGACGATCTTGCCGATGGTGACAAAAACTAGATAGGGTAGCGACCGATCTTGCCGATGGTGACAAGGGTCGAAAAGGGTAGACGGTCTTGCCGATGGTGACAAAAATTGGATAGGGTAGCGACCGATCTTGCCGATGGTGACAAGGGTCGAAAAGGGTAGACGGTCTTGCCGATGGTGACAAAAATCGGATATGGTAGCGATCGATCTTGCTGATGGTGACAAGGGTCGAAAAGGGTAGACGGTCTTGTCGATGGTGACAAAAACCGGATAGGGTAGCGACCGATTTTGCCGATGGTGACAAGGGTCGAAAAGGGTAGACGGTCTTGCCGATGGTGACAAAAACCGGATAGGGTAGCGACCGATCTTGCCGATGGTGACAAGGGTCGAAAAGGGTAGACGGTCTTGCCGATGGTGACAAAAATCGGATAGGGTAGCGACCGATCTTGCCGATGGTGACAAGGGTCGAAAAGGGTAGACGATCTTGCCGATGGTGACAAAAACCGGATAGGGTAGCGACCGATCTTACCGATGGTGACAAGGGTCGAAAAGGGTAGACAATATATGTATATAGGCGGGATATCAGATAAAAATTCCCCATCGACCTCGTAAGGGGTCTTCCGGACAGAGAATGAATCATCACTATTCATTATTCAATTTTTTATTCACATTACTGACCTAAGCGTCCTTTCGGGTTTTCGCCGAGGCCAGCCCCCTCTTGCTTTTGCATGCGCGCCCTTTCGGGTTTTCACGCGGCGGGGCACCCGATTTTGCCTGCGACGCCCTTTCGGGTTTCGCCACACCTGGGTTATAGTCATTTTTGCACTTGTCCTGATATAGGAACAAGTCTGGCGGGATATCTCTATTTTTAACCCCATTTTCTTTTCTTTCTTTCTTTTTTCTTGAATTCGAGATGCATAAGAACTGGACCGCGAAAATATTGACTGGCCTTGTCGATGATGACAAGGATTGGACCCTGCTTCGGTCTGTCGACACTGGTTAGATATTGAAGCAAAGGATATGGTCTATTAACAAGGATGTAAGATCCGAGCTAAGGGTAAAGATCGACCGGTCTCGCCGATGATGACGAGGGTCGAACGTGGGTTTATTCATCGGCATGGGCCACATGCCGAGGTAAAGGTAGGGTTATTAACGGGGACGGAAAGTCCAAGTTAAGGGTAGAGATAGACCGATCTCGCCGATGATGACGAGGGTCGACCATGGGTTTATTCATCAACATGGGTGACATGCCGAAGCAAAGATGGGATTATCAACAGGGTCGTAAGGTCCAAGTTAAGGGTAGAGATCGACAGATCTCGTCGATGATGACGAGGGTCGAATGTGGGTTTGTTAAAGGATTTCCGGTGTGACTTTGATGGTTGTCCCTTTCAGAGTTTCATTGGGTGGAGAATAGGAGAGGAATTTGGAAATTACCACTTTACTGACTCAAGCGCCCTTTCGGGTTTTCGCCAGAGCCAGCCCCCTCTTGCTTTTGCCCGCGCGCCCTTTCGGGTTTTCACGCGGCGGGGTACCCGATTTTGCCTGCAGCGCCACTTCGGGTTTTTGCCACAGCTGGGTTATAGCCATTTTTGCACTTGTCCTAATATAGAAGCAAGTCTGGCGGGGTATCTCTATTTGTAACCCCATTTTTTTTATTTGTATAGGGTGGCAGGTCGAAGTGTATTGTTCGAATCCTGGTTGACAGTGGATGGCCCGTAGTGGCAACAATGTGAGAATGCCAGCTAGAACACAAAGCCTTTAGCCGACTCGAGTTTATTCGTTAGCGGGAAGATAATGCTAACGCAAGGAAGGGCTTTCGTGCCAATCCGAACGTAAGGCTCGTAATGGCGGTGTGGCGTATTCTTTTGGAAGCTTGATCAGGGCGGAATGCCACTAGACCAAGGAGAGGGTAGCTTGATCAGGGCGGAATGCCATTGGACCAAAGGGAAGGGTAGCTCGGTCAGGGCGGAATGCCACTGGACCAAGGAAAGGTAGCTCGGCTAGGGTGGAGTGCCACTAAACCAAGGAGAAGGGTAGCTCGGTTAGAGCGGAGTGCCACTAAACCAAGGAGAAGAGTAGCTTGTTTAGGGCGGAGTGCCACTAAACCATGGAAGGTAGCTTGGTTAGGGGGAAGTGCTACTAAACCAAGGAGAGGGTAGCTCGGTTAGGGTGGAGTGCCACTAAACCAAGGAGAAGAGTAGCTCGGTTAGGGCGGAGTGCCACTAAACCCAGGAAAGGGTAGCTTGGTTAGGGCGAAGTGCCACTAAACCAAGGAAAAGGTAGCTCGGTTAGGGCGGAGTGCCACTAAACCAAGGAAAATGTAGCTCGGTTAGGGCGGAGTGCCACTAAACCAAGGGGAAAAGTAGTTCGATTAGGGCGGAGTGCCACTAAACCCAGGAAAGGGTAGCTCGGTTAGGGCGGAGTGCCACTAAACCAAGGAGAAGAGTAGCTCGTTTAGGGCGGAGTGCCACTAAACCAAAGAGAAGAGTAGCTTATTTAGGGCGGAGTGCCACTAAACCAAGGAGAAGAGTAGCTGGATCAGGGCAGAATGCCACTAGACCAAGGGAAGGTAGCTTGATCAGGGCGAGATGCCACTAAACCAAGGAGAAGAGTAGCTCGATCAGGGCAGAATGCCACTAGACCAAGGGTAGGTAGCTTGATCAGGGCGAGGTGCCACTAAACCAAGAAAAGGGTAGCTTGATCAGGGGGAGATGCCACTAAACCAAGAAAAAGGTAGCTCGGTTAGGGCGGAGTGCCACTAAACCAAGGAGAAGAGTAGCTCGATTAGGGCGGAGTGCCACTAAACCAAGGAGAGGTAGCTCGGTTAGGGCGGAGTGCCACTAGACCAAGGGAAGGTAGCTCGGTTAGGGCGGAGTGCCACTAAACCAAGGAGAGGTAGCTCGATCAGGACGGAGTGCCACTAACCAAGGAAAGGGTAGCTTGATCAGGGCGGAGTGCCACTAACCAAGGAAAGTAGCTTGATTAGGGCGAAACGCCACTAACCAAAGGGGAGGTAACTTGATTAGGGCGGAGTGCCACTAACCAAGGAAAGTAGCTTGATTAGGGCGAAACGCCACTAACCAAAGGGGAGGTAGCTTGATTAGGGCAGAGTGCCACTAACCAAGGAGAAGTTAGCTCCGACCGATCACTCGGGACATGTCGGCTGCGCTGCATGATACAGCTTAATGTGTTTTCCGTTGAGGGGAGACAACTGAATGACTCCTTTGTGGTCTACAAGGACGTAGGCACCCCCTTCATATACTCGGCGGATGATATACGGCCCGACCCAGTTTTCGACCAGCTTCCCTTTGGGGTTGGAGGCCATCACTTCTTTTCTTTTGACCATTACCAGGTCTCCTTTCTTGAATTCTCGACCCTTGACTAGCTTGTCAAAAGCACGGGCCATGCGAGCTTGGTAGAGTTGGATGTTTTGCTGTGCCCGGAGGCGTTTTCCTTCGATCTCAGCGAGCTCCTCCAATCTTCTTTCTGCATTGGTCTACTCACCACTGACTAGTCCGTGCTGGATGGCAACTCGCAATGAAGGAACTTCAAGTTCAATGGGCACTACAACTTCTGACCCATAGACGAGGGAGAAAGGTGAACAGCCGGTTGGGGTCTTGTAGACAGTACGATAGGCCCAAAGTGCTTCGTACATCCTTTCTTCCCAATCTTTTTTATTAGACTTGACAGTCTTTGCCAGCAATGTACATAATGTCTTATTAAAGGCTTCTGCGAGTCAATTGGCCTGAGGGTTGTAGGGGGACGATGTCCTCCATTCGATTTTGTATTTGTCAGCCAGCCGATAAACCTTCTGGTTCCTAAAATGACTGCCACTATCAGAGATGATTCGGCTGGGGATCCCGAACCGAAATATTACATTCTGTCGGAAGAACCTTGCAACTAGTTCTCCCGTCACATCTCTTAGTGCTATTGCCTCCGCCCATCTGGAGAAGTAGTCTGTAGCTGCTAAGATGTATCTGCACCTTGATGAAGATGCTCGTAGCGGCCCTACTACGTCTGTGCCCCACTGAGCAAACGGCCAGCTTGGTAGGGTGGGATGCAATGGCACTGGAGGTCTCCTTGCCACATTAGCGTGTTCTTGACACTTCTAACAAGCTTTGGCAAACCTGCAGCAATCATCAAATATAGTGGGCCAATAGTAACCCAGTTTCTTTATCTCAATTTTCATCTTCGGGCCAGCCTGATGTGCTCCAGCTGATCCTGCATGGACCTCCTGCATCACCTGTCCCGCTTCTGCTGAAGACAAGCAACGGAGTAGGACTTTCCTTCGGGTATCTGCCATAATTCGGAACAAGGTCCCGCTTCGCATCTCGTAAGAATCCTTGATCCTCAGGAGCTTCATCCTCTATTCCTTTTCTTTTGGAAGTTGCTGGTGTTGAAACCAGTGTAGGAGATGCTCTCGCCAATCAGGCCGCTGAACCCCTTCGATGACTGCTACTTCCATTTCTTGTTCATTGGCCAAGACCCCTGTTACGCTGGGGACCTGTCGGTGGTTGATCACTGTTATATTCAGGCTTGTGTCTGGCGGGACCGCCAATGAACTGGCCAGCTTAGTGAGGGCGTCTGCCTGAGCATTCCGGCCTCGATTGATGTGCTTGATGCTGATGAAGTAAAATCTTGACATCAGGCGAGTTGCCAACTGGTGATAGGGGAGGAGCTCTTGCTTTCGTACATCGAACTCTCCTTCCAGCTGTTTTATAACTAGCATGGAGTCTCCGAATGCTTCCAGCATCTGAATTCCCATGGACAGAGCAATTTGCAACTCGATTATTAGGGCTTCATATTTCGCTTCATTGTTGGTGCATTGTTTGTTTATGGAGTAGGTTGTATGTACCACTTCTCCTTCTGGGGATTTCAAGACTATGCCTACTCCTGCTCTGACCCTAGATGATCCGGTGGCAGAGGTGTCAATTCTGGAAGCGCCATCAAAGAATAGCTTCCATAGGGAGGGCTGTACTTGCACGGCTTCTAGGGTTTCATCTTCAGGAAGCTCCGGCTCCAACGGGCAATCCCTGGGCACTGGCTGCTCAGTGAAGAAGTCTGCAATAGCTTGGCCCTTAACGGCCTTGCGCGGCACGTAGGAGATATCAAACTCCATAAGGATTACCGCCCATTTGCCCAGGCGACCTTTGAGTGCTGTTTGAGACATGATGTACTTCAGGGGATCCTCTTTGGACACCAAGCTGATTTCATGCGACAACATATAGTGTCGGAGCTTCTTAACTGCGAAGACCAGCGCCAGACAGATCTTCTCAATATAAGTATATTTCTCTTCAGTTCTGACCAGTCTCCGACTGAGGTAGTAGAGGGCTTGCTCTTTCCCTTCTTCATTATTCTGGGCCAGCATTGCCCCCAGAGAATTATGTGTAGCTGCTATATACAGTATCAATGGTCATCCTTTCACCGGTGCGCCCAGCACTGGAGGAGTTTTTAAATAGTCTTTCAGCTTGTCAAAGGCCGTCTGGCAATCTTCATCCCAATAAAAGGGAACCTCTTTCATCATCAACTTGTGAAAAGGCTGACATCGCCCTGATAAATTGGAAATGAACCGCCGGATATAAGCTAAGCGGCCCTGTAGTGATCTCAGCTCGGAGATGTTCCATGGCGGAGGTAACTCCTGAATTGCCTTGATCTTTGCGGGGTCTATCTCGATTCCTCGATATTAGATGATGAAACCCAGGAATTTTTCGCTCGACACTCCGAACGCACATTTCATGGGGTTCATCTTTAGCTCATGCTGCCTCACCCTCTGAAAGACAATCCGGAGGTCTTGCAGATGATCTTATTTTCTTTTGGTCTTGACCACCAGGTCATCTATGTAGCATTCGACCTTGTGGTAGAGCAACTCGTCAAAGATTTTGGTCATTGCGCGCTGATAGGTTGCGCCAGCATTTTTCAGTCCGAACGGCATTCTCTTGTAATGATAAATGCCTTTAGGAGTTCGGAAAGCAGTATGGACTCGGTCAGGCTCCGCGATCCAAATCTGATTGTAACTGGAAGACCCATCCATGAATGACAGGGCTTCATGGCCGGTTGTAGCATCAATCATGACCTCGGTTATTGGCACCGGGAAGTCATCTTTGGGGCAGGCTTTATTTAGATCTCGGAAGTCGACACATATCCGAATCTGTCCATTCTTCTTCTTCACGGGGACGATATTCACCAGCCATGTAGTGTATTGGTTTTCTTCAACAAATCCCACGTCAATGAGCTTGTCGACTTCAGCACAAATTTGGGTGATGAGCTCTGGCCTCATGCGCCGCGGTGGTTGCTTCACTGGCTCGGCCTCAGAGCTGATTGTTAGCTCATGTTGTGAGACAGCGGGGATTAGACCTGGCATCTCTTTGTAAGTCCATGCGAAGCAATCCCGGTACTCTAGCAGCAGCTAGATGTACAACTCCCGTTCTTCTTGGGACAGTTGGGCGCTGAGGAAGGTGGGCCTAGGGTCCTCCTCATTTCCCAAGTTGACTTCTATTAGCTCATCGACTGTGGCCTGGCCTCCGTCTTCTATCTCCGAAGGTGCCGGTTGGAGGTCAACGAAGTCTGGAATACCATCTTGAGGGTCGAGTACTTCGACTTCCTCGTCAGACACCACCAGAGCTTCTTGAGGTTTCTTGATTTCTTGTGCTAGCGGCTAGGTGGATTGTTCTATTAGCAAATCCATTGCCGTCGCAGCTTCCAAGGATGAGAGAGCAGCCTTGGTGTTTGTGGATGAGGTTGCAGCCATAACGGACTGTTAGCTGTTTACAGCCGGACTTGGACAGCATACTGGTTTTATAGCAGAAGCTGAGGAAGTCTCACCTTCTGGGACAGTTGTATCTTCCGCAGAAGTGGCTTTTTCTTTCCTGGTAGCAGGCTCCCCTTGATTGGAGTTGACCAAGGCTTCCCTGATTGGCAGAAAGGGTGTTGAAGTTGTCATTAGTAGGACCCCTGTGGAGGGAGAGACTCCTACTTCTTGAATGTCTTCGGCTTCGCTGCTGCTAGCCGTATCAAATTCGGCTTGAAAGGCCGCTTCTTCAGGGTGAACTTGCTCCCAGCATCGGCAAGGGGCCGAGGTTTCTACTTCTTGATTCCCGGACCGAGCCAGTTCAAGATATTCGGCTTCCACCGGATACTCATCAAAGGTTGCCCCCAGAGGGCTATCTTCAGTAGGATAGAAGGCGGAGATAGTATCCACCTCGTACCGCCCACTGTAATAATATTCCTCCAGGGTGAAGCCTAACCCTGGATGCTGAGAGACACGTCTCATTTCCTTATCCAGATCTGCAGGATACCACATCTTCTGGAAAGCTTCTTTGCGCTTTTGAGACTGATCGGGAGGAAGGTGTTGCTTCTGAAACATTCTGGCCATCCGATCGGTCGTGAACGCCAGACCTTGGACAAGAACCCGCGGGTTGGCTAGATCTTCAGGGAGGCTGCAGTCTGTGTCTTCCCGAGTGGGATGCTCCTCAGCTGTATAGAACAAGCTGCTGGGCCCATCTTCCTGTGTCACCTCCCAAGCTTTGAAAGGTTCGATAGTGGGGTCGTTGAGGCCGAGGACTGGCTTGGTGAGGCTGGCCGGGACTCCGATGCGGTCGTGCTGTCGATTGACCTGCACTTCCTTAGCTTTGGGTATAATGCTGGGGGTGTTACCCTGCCGACGTCTCCAGAAGCTGTGATGTGGGAGACCACCTTCGGCTTGACATATCCGCGTGGCGGTGGTGGATACCAACCGTCACCCGATCTATTCTTCGAGGCCCCTATGGGGGCTTTAGCTTCAGAAACCTTCCGGGGAAGCCCCGTATATAGGTTGGCGTCTGCCAAGTGACATTCAAATACCTCGAACGGGAGGAGATCAACAAATATCCTCTCCTCCTTCCCTTGGAGGCTGTATTTGATGCATTGGTGGAGCGTGGAGGGCACCACCATATTCTCATGCAGCCATGGGCGGCCGAGCAGCGCCTTGTAGGAGGTGCGAGAGTCAATGACATGAAACTGTACTGTTGTAGTGAAATCTGCCAGGGTCAGCGTAAATTCTGCCACTCCCATAGATACTTCACATTTTTGGTTGAAGCCAGTGATACGCATATCCCCGACTTTCTCGAGATGCACATTAAAGTGGTGCCTCTCGTATATTCTGTATGGCAGGATGTTGACTGCTGCACCGGGATCAACCAGTATTCTATTCAACTCTCTTCCATTCAGGTGCCCCTTCATATACAGCGGCCTATTGTGGCTGGCAGTAGATAGTAGCATGTCTTCCGGAGAGAAGGTCATACTGGCTTCTGGTGTAGCCTCGGCTATGCAGGCTTCAAAATGAGCAGGCGTCTGCAGAGCAGTGATGATCGCCTGTCGAGTTTCTTCACTCAAAGAGAGAATTTCCCAGATCGTAAATCGAGCGGGGAGCTTTTTGACCAACTTCATTATTCGGCTCCCAGCCTGGACATTGGAGAGCTTCATCTCTTCAGCCCATCTGGGCTTGGGGAGGTTTTGATTTGTGGGTCCAGACGGACCTGCTTCATCTTCCTCGGACTTGGCATCCTCTTGGCTGGCACCGGCTGTCGGGTCTTCTTTATTAGTTGCTGTAGGGAAAGCTCCATCTGCATTTGCATCCTCAGTAGATTGCGCTGGCTGCGGGTGAATGGCCCCGGGTGTAGGGTTAGCCTCTTGACAGGGCTGTTTCCCCTTTGACATTTTCATAAATTCAAGGAATGAAGGGACTGCCTTGCCCCCACTTTTGTTGTATAGGCCTGACGGAGGGGGGATTTGAACTCCCTTAACCTCCGGCGGAGGTGTCTTGTAGGGTTGCTCCCCTCTGAACATGATGTTGTGGTTGGGTGGTGGCTGGCGCCCCCATCTTCTGCCCGACCGAGTGGCATGTGCAGCAGTTGCGGCCTCGGCTTTGCCTCCCCCAGCATGGGGTGTGAAGCAAATTTCTTATTCTTCCTCTTCTCCGGGTAGGTTGAAGAGTGCTGATAGGGTATTGCAGGAGACAACCTATGCTTTATTGGCCCCAGCAGCCTTTCTTTTCTTCTTCTTTTGCTTTCTCTTCTTTTTGGTTTCTGCGGGTGCCAGCCCCCAGAACAGGCTGCCCTCTTCAGGGGGTGCTGCTTCAGCTTCCTCCACCTATTTGAGTGAGAGTTGTTCCAGCTCTTGCCATGGGACGTGGTCCCGTACCAGCAGCGGTTTCAATTCGGGCTGCACATATTCATCTAGCCCTTCAATCAGGTGATGTAGTCGAAGGACCCCAGGATTGGTTTCCTTGATTACTGGTAGCGGAGTCTGTCTCCTCCTGTTAGGTGTATGTATTCTGATGGCTGTAGGTGGAGTGACCCATACGGGTGCTACCACTGGCGGAGCAGGCCGGGGTGTAACGCCACGGATATGTGCCCCCTCTTTCGGGCGAGGTGCCCTCTTCTTCTTGTGCTTTACAGGGATCTGCTGCCACCTCTGCTGTTCTTTCACGGGCTCCAGGAAATGGATTTCGTAGGTGCTCCGTGTGCTTGCTTCAGAGATCTCCTCAGGTAATGCCTGGTAGAGGGAGACCATGTTGACTGCTGCTCTCCTGGGAGGAGCTTCATGTGGCTGAGGAGGGTCTACTCTGTACTCTCCCAGCTCTATTTCATTCTTCTTTACCATTCCTTCGATGATGTCTTTGAAAACATAACAGTCTTCGATTGGATGTCCCAACATTTGGTGGTAGGGGCAGAATCTTGGACTGTCTTTTCTTTTTAGGTCCTCCGGTCTTCTTGGCTCAGGCACGGTGACCATGCTGTATTCTGTTACCCAGTCGAACAGGACTCGGGTCTTGTCCTTTGGAAAGGAGTAGGCTTTCTTCATCCTGTCCCTCAGCGAAGGACCTTATTTGTCATCCGGAGCTTTTGCAGGCTGTGGAGGAGCCGCCTTCTTGCCTTTCTCCTTCTGCTGTTTGAACGCCTTGATATCAAGCGCATTCGCTTCTTTAGGTGTGGGGCGCCGTTCCGCAGCCTTGCCTTTTTGGGCTGTGCTGGCAGCTGACGCCGGGACAGGCTTGGCTAGGAAAGCCTCCACTTCGGCCACCACATTATTCAGCCGGTCGAACGACCGTATTTCCATTTCAATCATCTTCTCCAGGACCTCCCTCCTGAGGTTTTGTTTGCATATTTGTACCGCGTCCTCCTGATGCGGGGGCCGCTTGCACATCTCATTCCGAGGTTCCTCCACCTCTTGATGTAATCAAGGGCTGTCTCATCTGCCCTTTGTTTTGTTGAGTAGAGTTCGGCCACTGTGACCTCCCTCTCTGTGACATGGAATCTTTCTCTGAACTTTCTCTGCATATCCGACCAATCACTGATTGACCCGGCCGAGAGGCTAGAGTACCATTCAAATGCGAGCCCTGTCAGCGAGGACCCGAAGAACTTCAGCAAATATGACTCGTCGGTGGCCAGATCACCCATAACGGTCATGTAATATGCAATATGCTCTTTAGGGGGCGCTTTCCTGTTGAATTTGTCAAACTTAGGCGGCTTGTTGACCCCCGGGGGAAGTCATTTAGCCGCATGGTGTTGCGGGTAGGGCACCTGATAGGCATCAAATGCGACATAGTCACCTTCAATTTTCTCTGCGAGCTTCAGCTCTATCATCCTCGCCACCATCATCCGGTTCACGACCGTGGGGTCAACCGGTTCTGGATAGAAGTGTGCCAGCTGCAAGTATGGGGTGACCAGGGTGGTCGCCTGTGGAGGACGCAGCAGCGGGGGTGTCGGGTGCACATGAGGGAGCACCGGAGGTAGCAGCGGCTGAGGCTGTGGCGGCCGCTATTGTGTTGTCGCCATGCTTGGCTCTGACGGCTGGGGCAGTGTATAGAGCGGTGGAGGGTCGTCGCGACGAGCCGCTCCCCGGGATGACTCACCCTGGACTTCGGGTGGTTTAGAGGCCGATGAGTGTTCAGTTTTTTCCATCAGCTGCTTCTTCAGAGAGTCTATCTCTCGTTGATATTTTTGTAGTAGCATCAGAACTGATGGGTCTATGGTGGTGGGGATACCCTCCGTTGTCTCCCTGGACGTACCCTCAGGCAGGATGTCGAGGAGGACGTCGTCTTCTTCTTCCACCGTCACCACATTAGCGGTTAAGACGGGGGCCTTGTCATCCCAGTGGGGATAGACCTGGGACTGTTTCCCTTTAACCATCATCAGAAGCTCTCTTGCTGCTTCTGTTCTGCGGGTAGTCGGCCCCGGCCGTGCGGCCAATTGAGCCAATTCTTGGGGGTCTTCAGGAAGCTCCCCATATTGGTTAGATATACCAGCCATGTTGCAGGTGAAAACCTGCATCCTTCTCTTTTATTGATAGACCCTCCTTCTAGCATGCTGCGGGAAGGTTAGTCTTTCAAACACAGAGATCCTTCTCCTTTCTTCCCTCTCGGGGAAAACTTCATCGGCTTCGATCTCGAAGCCATCATTATATCCGTTGTCGTCGACTAACGACACCATCATTCTATCTCCCATATCTCCTTCATCTGTCGCCGACGGGCAGTAATCTTCCTCAGTGGTGACTGTCTGCATCAGTCGCTGCTGTCCGAGTGAGGGGTTGCCTAAGCCTCGGAAATAATTTCTGACCAAGCAGGTCATCTCTTCTCGACCCCGCTCTTGATGTAGGACGGGGGGCGATTGTCGACCTCCAGCAGGAGGGATATAGGCTAGCCGAGCTCTGTCGGCCGGCTGTTGGAATCTTCGTCTCGCAGTAGGGACATTGGCTTGACGGGCCGCAGCCTGGAAACTTCTGTGGCGCGGAGGATCCTCAACCACCTCTTCTTCCTTCTTCGGGGGCAAGCCCCTTTCTCTTCTCACTTCCGCCTCATTGTTCACTAGACGATGGCAGATGGGTGTTAGCCGGTGGGCAGGTCGGGTTCGCTTGGGAACCCACACCTGTTTAAACTTCCTCGGCCTGGGTGCCGGGCTTCCTTGGCCACAGTGGCCGGCTTCTTCTATTTCTGCCCTCCTTCCGGCCAGGGCCTGATAGGCATTGTGGACAGGAACGTTGGGGATGACTCGGTCCGGGGTCACCCGTGCAGTGCGTCCGTCGAGGAAGTCGCGCATACCCCCGACTAGCATAGATCTCCCGGACTGAGACAGAGTTCCGATGATTACAGCGGCATTCTTGCGGGCCTGGCGACGCTGGCGTCCTCCAGGGTGTTTGTTGATGACATTGGGGTGGGTCCCACGTATGACGTGGTGCACCAGACAGCTAGCGGCTGGGGCCGGACTTTCGGACAAGTCTTTGCAGCAGGGAACCTCCAGAGGCTCCATTTTTTCCACAGCTTCTTTGACAGGTTCCGGGGCTTCGACCTCCAGCATATCTACATAGGCTAACCCCAAAAAGTTGGGGAAGCCCACAGCGGCAGGGAAGCTGCCGAATTCCATGGGTACCGCCAGGTACCCTTGCGCGTGTCCAGCGACAATCGAAAGATCGAAGTCAACGCCAGCTATCCCGTTGATCGTCATTGATCTGCCTGCAAAGACAAACGAAGCAATAATCAGTAGCCTTTGAGAGGGCTTCGAAGCCCAAATATCCCGGCAAAGAGATGAAAGGTGACACTGGTCCCACCGGGCGTGCCAGACTTGTTTGCGACCTTTTCTTTCTTTCGCGGGTCGATCGACCAACTGACTAACTGGTAGTCAAATGATCAATTAACGACGCGGGCGTGCCAGTCACATGAGTGACGAATTTGTGATGCGCTCATTCTGACCCATGTCGGGCGAATGTAAGGTTCGGTCTGGACCAGCAGTCCGCCATACCATAAAGGCTATGGCGTTAATTACATCCCCCACGAGGAGGGAACACCTTTGATTAATTGCCGAGATAGCGGGCTGTCGAAGCTGAATTAAAAAGAGCTACATGATGATCATGATGAAAGCATGCAAGATGCATACATTTATCGTGCAGAAGATGCATAATTCATGGGATTATGGATCCTCGGTACGTGGCAGAGGACATAGGTCCGAAGACCACCGTCGCGCATAGCGAAGACTTCCAACCAGACGTAATCCGGTTTTCTGTCGACGCCATTTAATATACCCGAGGATCTATGCATGCATGCACACATGGCGTTCATGACTATATTAAGCATGATAATGGAATTCATGGAAGCAAATGGTAATCGACCACATTTATTACTCCCCATCGAGAAGAGGGAAGGCAACACAAGTGTGATAGCGAAAGCACAATGCTAACGGACATGGTGATGAAGATATAATAAAAGTATAGTTTAGGCCCGTTCGGCCCTTCCTTTATTCAATTTATTGACGCTAACCCCGAGGGACGGGAATCACCCAGGGGCAAGTAAGCGATTGGGGCAGCAGGAGGCTTCAAAACCGGCGCGAGCGTACAAGGTAGCTTATATGGCGCGATAAAACATAGGTGTAAGCTTTTAATCCGGCGCGGCCATCATGGATATTAACACGGCGCGAAGGCTTGAGGGCGTGCCGGTTTAGGGCGTGCCGGAAAGGCGCAAAGGGAAAAAAATTGAATATGAGTCTAACGTTAATCCGGCGCGGGGGGGTACGAAGACCCTTGAATCAAACATGAGAATGATCGAAGGAAAAGCCCCCAGGGAGGGGTGTTTCTGTAGCCCACGATGATTCGGGGCATGATAGAGACTTCGGAGAAACCGGAATCAGAGAACTACGCAGAGAAGAACTCAGACACACGCATTGGCATAGATAGAAAAGGGGGGCTGAAGATCATTCATTCAACCCGTTGATCCAAGCATTCACACATATATGTATTACCATCCCAGAAACGGGAATGGTTTAGCATTTACATAATAAGAACATGGCACCGGCACCATTGCTCGGTCGTCGTTCGCCAATAGCGGAGGCAGAGGACGTGCAGAGCACAACAACAGGGGAAGGGGAAAAAGAGAAAATCGCATAGAAGGGGGAGGAGAATAGGCTCATATCATCACCACTCCTCCCCCTCTCGCTTACATCCGATGGGTGGAAAGCCCAGAAGAAGGAATCCACGGAAAGCAGAGGGAAGACCAGCACCGGCGCCCACCTGTTCCTGAAACAGGGTATCATAGAGAAAGGAAGACGGCCGGCGGAAGATCCTCCGAAGAAGCCTTGCTCCCTCTCTTCTTCAAAGGAAAGCCCTCTCGAAAAACCCTCCTCTCTTTTCCTTCCTGCTCTCTATATCTTCTGATGTCCCGATATATCTCCCCCCCTTTTCTCTTTTTTTCTCCACTTTTTTTCTTTCAATCGAACCTCACAAATATATATAACAGGTTGGAGGCCCTTCATCCGGCGTGGGCTTTGGCGCGCTGGGAGGAAGCTCCATTCTTTAGCGCGCCAGGATAGGAGGACGCGAGGGTAGGTCTTAAGCGCGGCGGCCAAAGGGGCATTAGGTGGGGGGCGCGTCGGGATAAGGGCGCACTGTGCTAACGTCCCTTGCTCGCTTCGAGACAGTCGACGAGTCCGGGGATGATTCCGGGGATCACCGTGAACATTATCTCGCCAATGCCCATCGAAAGCTTGACGAGGCGTTTTGTCGAAGCCCCTCGGTTGACGTACGGCCATTCTCGAGACTCCAGATAGCTTTAGTTTGGTCGCGCGGGTTTAACGCTGACATGGCCTTCGGCTCTACGATCCATGTCGTTGGCTCGGTCTGGCTCGTACCCAAAGCTCCCTAGGGGGTTGGATAACACCAGGGATAGTTCCGCCTGCGCTGGGTGATCATTCGGCCAATAACGGGCCCATCTTGGCGGGAAGCCGTACCCGTGCTGGGTGATCGGGGTCTTCTACCGACAGAACCTTCGGCCCCCTTGTTGTGAATGGCCGAGGACGTTCTTCCTCCTCAGGAGAGTAACCGGGTAGACCGTTGTCCTTGGTCGGGTGACGGATGTAGGGTAGCGGCATGACGGGGTTGATGCCAGATCATTGGGCAGGCTTGGTCGCACTGCCAGTTGGTTGTGGATTCATCTCGACTCTCCTGAGGTGAAGTCCCCGGTATTCACTTCAAGGTGACTCGAGGCCCTGGCAGCTTGAGGAGCCTTTAGTAAGTTAATCTTCATCGGCTTCTGTGCTTCAGTGGGCCGTATCATTAGTCTTTGCGGCTTGGTCGCCGAAGGATCATATTTTGGGTGCCAACAGCCATACATACTATGTGGAAGTCTAAATATACTTGAGATCTATGATCCATAACCACAATGCCTAGCGTTAATGGGGCCCAGTCTGGTCTTGGGAGGAGTGCCCGAAAGTACTTGTGCCCATGGGAGCTATTATTGACTTGGTGTGACATTACACCGAAACATGCGTGCAAGATTCATTTATGACATTCCATAATTCGTGAAATACTTGACTTGCTCGAATGCTTGAAAGTACTTAAATTATATGAAATACTTGACTTGTAGATGCTTGCGTGAAATGGCCAATTCCTTGACAATACTGACTACATGATCGTCTCCACATGAATTTTACTCTTGATACGTTGTCTTCTTATAATTCCAATCACTTGCATTCCTTTACTCTCTCTCTCTTATTCATGTTCCATGTTTTAGTTATGTTTCTTGGCATAGCACAGTAACTTTATCTAAAATGTTAATTACTTAAAGTTGCCTGGTATAGAGATATAAATTCGACTGAGCGTTTCGCTCACCCAGCATTTTCGATAAATGTTTCAGGTAGTTCCAATGATGAACCCCAAACAAATGGGGATGGGTAAGAGTTAAACGAGGGACCAAGTTTATCTTAGATACCTAGGTTTAAATTTGTTGCTCTTGCTAGAATTCCGTATTAGAAGTTGTATTATTGCCTATTAAGGCTTAATGATGTTGTAAAACTTTATTTCGATAAAATAAAAGTATCCTTTTCATATTATCTCCCATTGTGGTTGGACCCTTATACGCATGCTCTGATCGACACGAACGTTTACGACTAGTCGCACCTCGATATTCCGCGTCAGGGAGTGACATTCTTTGTGGTCTCAGAGCCTAGGTTTCATAAACCCTAGATTTTCCTTGATATAGGTTCTAGATGTTGATCTAGAATTTTAGATAGAATCTTGAACCTTACCGGTGAGATTGGGAAGAGCCATGGGTGAAGCTTTAAAGAATGAATAATCAAGAAAATTAACAAAATGCTTAAGTTTTGTAGTTGTGGTTGTAGGTTTAGTTCTCGCCAATGGCTGTCGAAAGAGTTGAATAGCACGAGATGCAAATGATGGTGCAAGGATTGACTCATGCTCTGCAGCAGGTGGCTCAAGGAGGAGCTAACCGTGGAGCGGGAGACTTACATAGGAATTTTAAAAGTATGAACCCACCCTAGTTCTAGGGCTCCACGGACCCAGATGAGACATAACACTAGGTGAAGGAAATCGACAGGATTTTCTAAGTCATGCAATGCGTTGATGAGAAGAAGGTCCTACTCGCTACCTTTCAGCTAGAAAGGGATCCCTGTACTTGGTGGGAGTCTGTCGAAGCAACTCTACTATACTATCAGGTGCTGTGGGAAGAGTTTGTGGAACATTTCAATAATAAGTACTTCTCCGATAGGGTGCAAGAGGGGAAAGCTGTCGAATTCACTTCTTTGAAGCAAAGGAGTTTGACGGTAGCGGAATATGAAGCCCAGTTCGTGAGATTATCTTGGTACGCACCACACCTTGTGGGTACCGAAAAGATGAAGGCGAGGATATTTTTAAATGGCTTAAAGCTCTAGTATATTACTCAACTCGCCCCGATGGATATGCAAGTATATGTCAATGCGGTGAGAAGAGCCCAACTCCTGGAAGATGCAATGGAGATGTCTGATCGCATCCAGGGAAGACATGCCAAGAAGGAGCAAGTTACTGGCTCTAGTAACTTCAAGCCCTCCTTCGAGAAGAAGAGGCCCAATTTCGTTGGGCGTAACTTCTATAATGATGGATGTAACTTTCATAAGGACAAGAAGCTAAGATCGTACGACAAACAAATTGTCCCAATTGTCAACCCCATCAAAGGAACTATGCCAGCATTGTGAAAAGCTCGGACACAAGGCGGAAGAGTGCTGGAGAAGACTTGGTGCCTATCTTCGCTGTGGGAGTCGGAATCATAGAATCCCAAGTTATCCACTTCTGAACGAGCAAGCTCCATCGAAAAAACTTCCAGATGCTATCAAAAAGCACGGAAGACTTCAAGCCCTTATGAATGCGAAACTTACCGAAGAAGGAGGCGTTGTAGAAGATACTATTTCTGTTTCCTCAAAGCCGACCTCTATTTTATTTGACACTGGAGCTACACATTCATTCATATCTAAGAGCTTTACTGATATTTTACCTATGAGGCCTGTTTCGTTAGAATCAAAACTTGTTATTACTACCCCTATTGGAGTGGAATCGGAGATTAAATATTTCTACCCTGCTAGTGAAGTTCTAGTCAACGGTTGCAACCTACCTGTTGACTTAGTATGCATGGAGATGGAAGGATATGATATTATTTTGGGAGCTGATTGGTTATCTACACACGTTGCTAGTGTTACCTGCAAGTTGGGTATGCTGACCTTTCATGGGCACCCCAACCTCTTATTTTCTAGTGTCAGGCATTCTAGACACATATCCCTTATTTCAGCCCTTAAAGTCGATAAATTATTGAAGAAGGGTTGTGCGACATTCTTAGTTTCTATTACTATGGCCGAGCATAAGGAACCCAATCTGGAGAACTATCGTTCAAGATTATTCTGATATATTTACGGACGAGTTGCTTGGTATTCCTCTGGAGAGAGAAGTGGTCTTCTCTATTGATTTGATCCCGAGAGCTGCACCTGTTTCTAAGGCTCCGTATCGAATGTCCCCTGTTGAAATGAAGGAGTTGAAAGAACAACTGATGGAGTTATTGGAGAAAGCCTTTATCTGACCAAGTACTTCACCTTGGGGAGCCCCTGTCCTATTTGTCAAAAAGAAGGACGGGTCAATGAGATTATGTGTCGACTATCCGCAATTGAACCAACTGACAATCAAGAACAAATATCCATTGCCGCAGATTGACGAACTATTTGACCAGATTTCTGGAGCTAAATATTTTTTAAAAATTGATCTGGGATCTAGTTATCATCAATTGAAGATCAAGGAAGGGGATATTCATAAAACGCCATTCAAGAGTAGGTATGGCACTATGAGTTCACTGTTATGCCTTTTGGCCTAACCAATGCGCCTACCGCATTTATGCAATTGATGAACAGTGTATTCAGGCCATACCTTGATCAATTTGTGGTGGTCTTTATTGACGACATTTTGATCTACTCTAAGTCCAAGATGGAGCATGAAGAACATCTCATGAAAGCCTTGCAGTTATTAAGAGATCATAAACTATATACTAAGCTTAGCAAGTGTGATTTCTTGTTAGAAGAAGTTTCTTTTCTAGGTCACATAATTTCCCAGAAGGGTATTGCGGTCGATCCTTCAAAGGTCAATGCTGTAAAGAATTGGGAGAGACCTACTACCGTGATCGAAATTCGAGGCTTCTTGGGATTGGCAGGATATTATAGAATATTTATTAAGGATTTCTCTAAGATCGCTGTATCTTTAACAAGATTAACGAGAAAGGAGACTCCTTATATAATGTCCGAGGAATGTGAGAAAAGCTTCCAAACTTTGAAAGATTGTCTGACTACTGTCCCTATACTCACATTGCCTACTAAAGGAGGAGGATTTGAAGTTTATACTGATGCATTTAGAATCGGCTTGGGTTGTGTATTGATGCAACATGGCAAGGTAATCACTTATTCCTCAAGGCAATTGAAAAAGCACGAGGAGAATTATCACGTGCATGACTTAGAGCTAGCGACTGTAGTCTTTGCCTTGATAAATTGGCGGCATTATCTCTATAGTGAGGCCTTTATTGTGTATTCCGATCACAAGAATCTCAAGTACTTATTCTCTCAAAAGGAACTCAATATGAGACAAAGAAGGTGGCTGGAGTTGTTGAAGGATTTCAATTTCTCTATACAATATCACCCAGGAAAAGGTAATGCAGTAGCATATGCTCATAGCCAGAAGCCGATGGCATTATTATCAAGTCTAATGATTAAAGAATGGCATTTGTTAGAGCAAATGGTGAGCTTAGACCTCAATGAGGAGGAGAAGGGAGACGGAGTCTTGTTTGCAAATATTAGACTCCAACCCAAGTTACTCTAAGAAATTAAAGAGCTATAAGATGATGATCCGTTGATTGTTGAAATTATAGAGAAGTTAGATCAACGACCAGATTTTTGCTTGGCGGATGATGGAAGGTTGCTTTTCCGAGGAAGAACCTGTGTGCCTGATTGTTCAAACATCAAGGATAAAATTTTGGAGGAAGCACATCGATCGAGGTACATCATTCATCTTGGTGCCACAAAAATGTACCAAGATCTCAAAAGAACCTTTTGGTGGCCTAACATGAAAAGAGAGGTAGCCGAGTTCGTGTGCCGATATTTGATTTGCCAACAAGTTAAAGCCAAACATCTCAAATTGACTGGGAAGCTGAAACCTCTCGAAATACCGGAGTGGAAATGGGATAGTATTGACATGAATTTTATTGTTGGATTGTCGAAGACCCGAAGTGGATTTGATGCTATATAGGTGATTGTGGACCGATTAACTAAGTCCGCTCACTTCTTGCCCATTAAAAGCAGATAGACTGTGGATGTTCTGGCTACCCTATATATAAACGGGGTTGTAAGGCTACATGGTATTCCAACTTCTATTATTTCGGATAGAGATCTGAGGTTCACCTCTCATTTCTAGAAATGTTTGCAATCATCTTTGGGTACTAGGCTGAACTTTAGCATGGCTTTTCACCCTCACACAAATAGACAAACCGAGAGGACGAATTAGATTATCGAAGATATGTTGAGAGCATGTATGATAGATTTTGGTGGAGGTTGGCATGAGCACTTGCCCTTGACTGAATTTGCATATAACAACAGTTATCAGTCTAGCCTTGAAATGGCATCTTTTGAAGCACTGTATGGCAGGAGTTGCAGATCACCTCTATGCTGCGATGAGGTTGGAGAGAAAAAATTATTGGGTCCCGATATTATTCAATATACAACTCGCAACATCAAGTTGATCAGAGAAAGGCTAAAAATTGCTCAATCATGGCAAAAGAGTTATGCCGACAATAGAAGAAGAGACCTTGAATTCCAAGTGGGGGAGCATGTCTTCTTGAAGATCTCACCCACACGAGGAATTAAAAGGTTTGGTGTCAAAGGAAAATTGAGTCCAAGGTTTATTGGCCCTTTTGAGATTCTGGAGAGAATCTAGGAAGTGGCATACAAGTTGGTTTTGCCTCCATAATTGGCTGGTGTCCACGATGTATTTCATGTATCCATGCTGAGGAAATATGTGTATGATCCTTCGCATGTGATTCAATTTGATGACTTAAAGGTACAAAAGAATTTATCTTACGAGGAAAGACCGATTAAGATATTGGATCAGAAAGTACACCAACTGAGGAATAGGGCTATACCGATAGTAAAAGTCTAATAGAACAAGCGTGGATTCGAGGAAGCTACCTAAGAATTGGAGGAGTCAATCAAGAAGAAGTATCCAGATTTGATCTCAGGTTAGAATTTTGACTCGTCTCCTTAAATTTTTATTACAATTGCATGATGTGAATTTGGAGGACCAAATTCTTTTTAAGTGGGGGAGGATGTAGTAACCCAACAAATAACTAGATAAATAAATATTTACATTTAGTTAAGTAATAATAATATTTATGAAATGATGGAATTATATTGTTATTATATAAAATAAACTAGATAATTGAATTTTTCTTGAAATAAATTAAAATGAAATATTTTAAATTTTAAAAAAATTATAGGAGACTTAATTAAATTCCCTAGAATTGATTATGATTAACAATTGAGCCCTTGGATTACCCTTAATGGGTTGGATTATGCGTTAATGGGGTCAATGGGGTTCAAATTTGTAGCACATGTTAAACACCATTTTATATGATTCAATTAGTCCAAATTCTTGAAGATTGTCACAAAATTCAAACCTTACATCACAACCCACCATGGATTTGGCCTTTTGCCCAAGTTTTTCCACCCTATTAAAGTTATATTAAAGCTACGTTAGTGGAAAAGTTTGAATTTTATGCCAAGAACATTAAATTCAGAGATGGAGAATTTTGATTTTTAGGGAAAAGAATATTAACTTTTTGGGCCAGATTTTTCCTATACATAGGCCCTTCTAATCACCCTCTAAGCCTTTGCTACGTTGAGGAAGAGATTGGTGGCGTTTTGGGGGCGTGATTTGATGGAGAAAGGGAGTTCTAGGGCGTTCATCCTGTTTTTCCTTCTTCCTCTTTGATTCGATCTAAGGTAGGTTTCTCTCAGGGTAAACTTTTCATAATTCATGTCATATTGTGCGTTTTCAAGTGCTCTTTCTATGGGTACCATTTTTCCCAATTTGTTTTGAGTATTAAGCATGCTGAGACGTTTTATTGAAGCGGTATCATCATTTCACCGAAACGGGGTCATTTTTTTGAAAATGGCCCAACAGAAACCGCGACTTCAAGTAGCGATCTTTGACAGACCACCTTCTTGTAATCGTTTTCAAAACAAATATGTTATCATGAACGCATCAAGCACATGTACGCCTTATTTTATACGTGTCCCCTAGAGTGGATGCCTTCGTGAGATATTTTCAAAAAAATAAAAACTATATATGTTAGCCGCGTCAGAAACCATGGACGGCTTCTTTTATACGCGTCCCATATTGTGGATGCCTTCATGTGATATTTTAAAAAAAAACTACATATATTCATTTATATGATAGCGGTGCCCTCATGACCATCTTATGAAAATGGCGGCCTCCTGCTGACCGCGTTCTCAGTGAGGCCCCAGGTTGTCCGAGGGTCAGGTTAATCACCGTACACTGTTATTTTCAGAAGCCCGTGTGGGTAACATAGGCCATGGGGATGTCCATACCACTGGACATGAGTTTTTAATCGAGATTTTTAAGTGCCGAGAGTTCCATCTCGGATCGCGGTGTCTTTCTAGACCGTGTTCTGGATGCGTAATCTCTGCCACGATCGTGAGGTTTTTAGGTTCTAACTGAACCAATATAATGTCCAGCATGTTAGATCTGTTACATATTAAGTTCTAAATCATATTATGTTTCATAGGATTTAAATCTACATATGATTAAGTTAAGTATATGAAAGATAATAATCCTATTCCATGAGCTTAGTTCCTCCCTAGTTCTTGTTACCTTCATGATATCCTTGATCTCCATGATTATATTATCTTTCCACCATGATAAATGGAGTAGATATTATCTGTTAACACTGCATGTACTTAGTTGCATAATATTGATCGATATAAGTCTAGCGATTTTCGTATTATCATGTTTTTGACAAGTCGCGTAGCTAACTAGATTTTCAAGGAAGAATGGTGTCTAAGGAAAGTGATCCATGGGCAAACGCTTTAAGTGGATAAGTGGTTACTTAATTAGGCCCTCGTGAATATGAGGAGAACCTCCCACTATCCCATCTCTTACATTGCCGTGATTCTTTAGTTTTCCATCTAAGCACCCGAGTGTGAAAAACTTGATCGAAACCTGTTTAACAAGCACAACCAGCAAAAGCGGGATTTCAGACGGCCGGTATCCGTCTCAGATCCGTCTGAAAATCCATCACAAAACACGTTTGTAACGGATTTTCGACGGATTTCAGACGGAAATAGACCGTCTGATATTCTTAGTCACAAATTTGTGACAGTTCCATTTCCGTCTGAAATTCCGTCTGAAAATAAAATTTCAGACAGATTTAATTCAGTCACATATTCCATCTGAATATCATACGAGATATTTTTCGTCTGAAATACCGTATGTCCTTTAATCCATCTGAATTTAAAACGGTCAAAAAGCAATCCGAAAAGTGGTGTGAAATCCGTCTGAAATTCAGACGGATATTATGACGGATTCGTCTGAAATTACAAACGGATAAATTTCGTCTCAAATGCCGTCTGAATTTCAGACGGATTATACGACGGTTCGTTCAGCTGGTCGTCTGAAAGTTCAGACGGATATATTTCGTCTCAAATACCGTCTGAATTTCAGACGGATTATATGACGGTTAGCTCAACCATTCGTCTGAAACTTCAGACGGATATTCTTCGTCTCAAATACCGTCTGCAAATCTGTCTAAAATGTAAAATTTTATTTTTTCAAAAAATCTTAAATTATTCTAAAAACTCTGTTGGATCACAAATAAACATCAAGAAATATCATGCTGAAAAAAATATTGGGAACCTGCTGATCAAATAAACACCACCGAAAAAAAAACTCAACACCAACACCATGCTGATCAAATAAACACCACCGAAAAAAAAAACTCAACACCATGCTGATCAAATAAACACCACCGAAAAAAAAAACTCAACACCATGCTGATCAAATAAATACCACAAAAAAAAACACATCAACCCTGCTGATCCGTCTGAATATCATCAAACATCAAGAAATATCCGGTACATCGTCCATATCCTCCCTGCCCTACTCATCTCCTCTGTCGCCGCCTGCAGAAGGATCCCCCTACATTAAAAAAATAATAACATTCATTCATAGATAAAAAAATTAGTGCAAAGAAATTAGCATAAATTGAAATCAAACATATCAAATTGATAACTGCAGATTTTATAGATCAACTACTAGCATGAACCAATATTTAAATTAATTACATTTGGAGAATGCACTTTTGAGCGCCGAGCTCAAACCGAGCATCCGATTTAGATTCCGTCAATTCTGACAAGTCACTTTCATCTCCCAGGTCGTGTTGAAACGATTGGCACGGCCATTTGACTGGTATTTCAAGTTTTAGACCCTCGGACCCGACTTGGCAGTTCATTTAAACTAAGTGTATTTGGGGAATGCACTTTTGAGCGCCGAGCTCAAACCCGGCATCCGATCTAGATTCCGTCAGTTTTGACAAGTCACTTTCATCTCCCAGGTCATGTTGGAACCAACGGCACGGCCATCCGACCGGTATTTCAAGTTTTAGACCCCCGGACCCGACCTGGCAGTTCATTTAAACTAAGTGTATTTTAAAATTGAACTTTGAGCGCCGAGCTCAAACCGGGCATCCGATTTGGATTCTGTCAGTTCTGACAAGTCACTTTCATCTCCCAAGCCGTGTTGGAATGATCGGCACGGCCATCCGACCGGTATTTCAGGATTTAGACCCCCGGACCCGACCTGGCAGTTCATTTAAACTAAGTGTATTTTGAAAATGAACTTTTGAGCGCCGAGCTCAAACCGGGCATCCGATTTGGATTCCGTCAGTTCTGACAAGTCACTTTCATCTCCCAGGTCGTGCTGGAATGATCGACACAGCCATCCGACTGGTATTTTAGGTTTTAGACCCTGGGACCCGACCTGGCAGTTCATTTAAACTAAGTGTATTTTGAAAATGAATGTTGAGCGCCGAGCTCAAACCGGGCATCCGATTTAGATTCCGTCAGTTCTAACAAGTCACTTTCATCTCCCAGGTCATGTTGGAATGATCAGCATGGCCATCCGACCGGTATTTTAGGTTTTAGACCCCCGGAGCCGACCTGGCAGTTCATTTAAACTAAGTGTATTTTGAAAATGAACTTTGAGCGCCGAGCTCAAACCGGGCATCCGATTTGGATTCCGTCAGTTCTGACAAGTCACTTTCATCTCTCAGATCGTGTTGGAATGATCGGCACGGCCATCCGACTGGTATTTTAGGTTTTAGACCCCCGGACCCGACCTGGCAGTTCACTTAAACTACGTGTATTTTGAAAATGAACTTTGAGCGCCGAGCTCAAACCGGGCATCCGATTTAGATTCCGTCAGTTCTGACAAGTCACTTTCATCTGCCAGGTCGTGTTGGAATGATCGGCATGGCCATCCGATCGGTATTTCAGGTTTTAGACCCCCGGACCTGACCTGGTAGTTCATTTAAACTAAGTGTATTTTGAAAATGAACGTTTGAGCGCCGAGCTCAAACCGGGCATCCGATTTGGATTCCGTCAGTTCTGACAAGTCACTTTCATCTCCCTGGTCATGTTGGAACAATCAGCACGGCCATCCGACTGGTATTTCAGGTTTTAGAACTCCAGACCTGACCTGGCAGTTCATTTAAACTAAGTGTATTTTGAAAATGAACGTTTGAGCGCCGAGCTCAAATCGGGCATCCGATTTGGATTCCGTCAGTTCTGACAAATCACTTTCATCTCCCATGTCATATTGGAATGATCGGCATGGCCATTCGACCGGTATTTCAGGTTTTAGACCCCCGGACCTGACCTGGCAGTTCATTTAAACTAAGTGTATTTTAAAAATTAACTTTTAAGCGCCGAGCTCAAACCGGGCATCCGATTTGGATTCCGTCTATTCTGACAAGTCACTTTCATCTCCCAGGTCATGTTGGAATGATCAGCATGGCCATCCGACCGGTATTTCAGGTTTTAGACCCCTGGACCTGAGCTGGCAGTTCATTTAAATTAAGTGTATTTTGAAAATGAACGTTGAGCGCCGAGCTCAAACCGGGCATCCGATTTAGATTCCATCAGTTCTAACAAGTCACTTTCATCTCCCAGGTCGTGTTGGAACGATCAGCATGGCCATCCGACCAATATTTCAGGTTTTAGACCCCCGGACCCGACCTGGCAGTTCATTTAAACTAAGTGTATTTTGAAAATGAACTTTGAGCGCCGAGCTCAAACCGGGCATCCGATTTGGATTTCGTCAGTTCTGACAAGTCACTTTCATCTTCGAGGTCGTGTTGGAATGATCGTCATGGCCATCCGACTGGTATTTTAGGTTTTAGACCCCCGGACCCGACTTGGCAGTTCATTTAAACTAAGTGTATTTTGAGAATGAACTTTGAGCGCCGAGCTCAAACCGGGCATCCGATTTGGATTCCGTCAGTTCTGACAAGTCACTTTCATCTCTCAGGTCGTGTTGGAATGATCGGCATGACCATCTGACCGGTATTTCAGGTTTTAGACCCGCGGACCCGACCTGGCAGTTCATTTAAACTAAGTGTATTTTGAAAATGAACTTTGAGCGCCGAGCTCAAACCGGGCATCCGATTTGGATTTCGTCAGTTCTGACTCCCAGGTCGTGTTGGAACGATCGGCACGGCCATCCGACCCCCGAACCCCAGATTTTCTCAATTCTTCTAAACTAAGTGAGTTTTGAAAACTAGGGAGTTTTAAAATTTCAAATGAACATAATTGAGTAATTTCATCAAAATAAAAACATAGTAAACACTCACCTGTACGGCATGTGCTGTGGTGGTGGTGGATCGCTGAGGGACCATTCCCCCTCTGGGAGAGGAGGCCACTGATTGCCTGCAAAATGATTGCCTGCTGGCTAGAGATCTCCTATTGGAACTACTGCTGCTGCCGCTGTAAATCAGAAATCTGCGATCGGACCATGTCCATCATTTCGCTGGCAGAAGCGGTGGGGGCAACGGAAGGTATAGTGAAGGCGCTGCTACTGGTTTGGGCAGAGCTAGAACTCGCACATGATGATATCACCGCGCTAGTGTCTAGGCTCTCCCCAAAACCATATAGTCGGCCTTTCTTCGGTACGCCAGCTGCTGCCACCCACTCCACCGGATCGAACTCCGGCTGCTGCGTGTCTCCCTCCCCGTACTTCTCTGTCACTGCTTTGCTATATGTTTCCTACAAATTGAATAAAATAACTAGTCAATTTCATATGAATTACATGCTGATTTAAATGAACGGTACAAGTTACATATGTAGATAAACTTACCGCTACTGACTTAGCTGTCTCACACACAAATTGATTAGTCCCCTTCTTTTTGTGTGTTCTGTCTAACACCTCCAGGAACGACGGAGGTCGATTAAGCTCCACAGCCTGTTATACAATTCATAGTAAAAAAAAGTCAAATATTGGGATAAATTGTAAGAAGATAAATTGTTATAATACTTACCAATTTTTGTTTATGAGCCGCATAAGAGATGGACCCACTCGTATGCAAATTTGAACCTGGTTTTGACGCCCTGTTTGCTTTGGCTTTTTTGGACTTTGCGATCCACTTGGGGTCAGCAAAATGGTTACAAGATATCTCCCAATCCTCCTGCCTCATCCATAGAGGGCGGTGCGCCTTCAACAATTATCGGTCTTCACTCCCCCCACTCAATTTTTTAGCGTGTGCTCGGGCCTCATGTATTTTCCTCTTGTAACTTGACTGCATAGTAGACTCCCAGGCACGACGACATCTCGCCGCGTCATGTCCACACGTGAATTGAAAAGATCACTGTAAATCAATTACTTTTCACACTTAGTGTACTATTGTAAATTGAGTTTGGGAAATACTTGAATTAAATGACGTAATTACTTACTAAGAACATGTTGTACAATGAATCGCAGACGGCCATCGGAAATTCTCTGAAAGTGGATGCTGCCCCGGGCACATGTGCCAACATGAGTTCGGTGGAATGATGGACAGCATTATGGGGTTCAAATTTCTTACTGCAATTGCAAATGTCAAAATATTCATATTAGACAGTTGAATGCTAATTAATGTAATATAACCTTCTAGATTTACCAGGAGATCCAACACGGGCGACGTCTATCATGGGCCGTGCCTCCATCGTGACGACTGCCGGCATCGTCAAGTGGCTGACTGGTGGGGGTGTGCCCTGTACAAGTGAGAGGTGGGGGGAGGGCACTGGGATCTGTAAGAATAGATCTTTACAAGTAAAACTAAGTGTATTACAGATCTTTGAAATAACATAATTAATTTTCATAAGTGCACAACAGGTGGGAGGCCACTGAAACCTGCAAGAATTAATTTTCATAAGTAAAACAAATATTGGAGAATTTAAATTAAAATATACATACCTGCAGCGGGAGGTGGTGGGGGTGGCGTCTGCACAACAGGTGGGAGGCCACTGAGACTTGTAAGAATTAATTTTCATAAGTAAAATAAATATTGGGAACTTTAAATTAAAATATACATAACTGCAGCGGGAGGTGCAGGGGGTGGCGTCTGCACAACAGGTGGGAGGCCACTAAGACCTGCAAGAATTATTTTTCATAAGTAAAACAAATATTGGGAACTTTAAAT
This sequence comes from Amorphophallus konjac, assembly GCA_022559845.1. NCBI lineage: Eukaryota > Viridiplantae > Streptophyta > Magnoliopsida > Alismatales > Araceae > Amorphophallus > Amorphophallus konjac. The sequence continues at coordinate 190,474,873 of CM040120.1, forward strand.
TAAAATATACATACCTGCAGCGGGAGGTGGTGGGGGTGGCATCTGTACAACAAGTGGGAGGCCACTGAGACCTGCAAGAATTAATTTTCATAAGTAAAATAAATATTGGGAACTTTAAATTAAAATATACATATCTGCAGCGGGAGGTGGTGGGGGTGGCGTCTGCACAACAGGTGGGAGGCCACTGACACCTGCAAGAATTAATTTTCATGTGGAGTGATACAAATATTGCGAACTTAAAATTAAAATATACATACCTACAGCGGGAGGTGGTCGGGGTGACATCTGCGCAATAGGTGGGAGGCCACTGACACCTGCAAGATTTAATTTTCATAAGTAAAACAAATATTGGAAAATTTAAATTAAAATATACATACCTGCAGCGGAAGGTGGTGGGGATGGCGTCTGCACAACAGGCAACGAGCCGACACTTGAACCTAAAAAAAATTCTTTTAGGCTAGTAAATGATGTAAACATTTATATAGCTAATTTTTTTAATAGATATACATGTGCCCGAAGAAGACGCCAAATAGGAGGGAGTAGAGCCCTTGTCACTGCCCTGTCTCCTCCCACTCCCAGTACGACCTCCTCGAACCATTTCTTTATTAACAAAACAATTAATACATATTAATCCTCAATTGCACAAGACTAAAATCTCTGTTATTACAAATTATGCAAAAAGGTAAGGATATCTCACTAAATTATGAAAATGTGCCTCCCTCATGTTGATGATATATCTAACTCATCATCATCTTCGTCATCCATAGTAGCCTCATCAGATTCAAACTCTTCGTCTTCATCTGATTCTTCCTCCCCTCTAACATCAACATTTAGCTCCATCGGATCGACTTCTTCCACTTCATCTCGTGTATGTAATGACAGTGGCTCATCAGATTCGTCCAGATTAAACCTAGAGGAACCGACAACGCCAACTTCGTCTGATTGATAATATTCAGCACTAGCAACCTCTGAGACATCTCCACTCATAGTTAACTCATAAGTGGGAAAGAGTTTTGAATTAACCCTGCAAACTGCCCACCAATCTCTATTCTTGGATGATGGATAGCTTGAATAGTACACTTGCAGGGCTTGTGGGGCTAAAATGAACAGTTCATAGGTCTTAAGTTTAGACCTATGCTTGACATCGACAATCCCATAATTTATCATGTCGAACAGAACTAGGATCAAACCATTGACACTTAAATATGTATACATGATTGTCTTGTCCCAAATACTGAAGTTCTAAGACTTCTTCAAGAATACCATAGTAGTCCAATTCCACTTCATTGTATAAACTTCCCTTCACAGATACGCCGCTGTTCATCGTAGACTTACTTCGCCCGTAATCCCTTGTATGAAATTTGTATCCATTCACAATATATCCTGGATAGGCACGTGTCTGGTTCGAGGGGCCATAACTTATCTGTTGTACTCTTTGATCAGTAATGAGACCTTGTTCAACCTATATTCAAATTAGAGTAGTTAAAATAATAACAATTACCTCAACATACGTAAATACAAACATATATATTCAACGATGACACTAACTCGATTTCTCAGTCATTTGGCAAAAAACTTCTCACGTTCTTTTTCAATCTCCACGTCCTGGATATTTGGGCATTTTTCAGCTAATTCTAAATCAAATTGCCTGCAATATAAATGCACTACTATTTTAAATGAACTGCAGAAGAAGGATGAACAACTTATGGACTTGCTGGAAATGTGAGTTAAGAACTTACTCAACATAAGGTTCAATCTCGAGGCAATTCAGAAGAATATATATCTCAGCGGCGTGGAACTCTCTATCTTCGAGCATGCGAGTCAAGCAACGTCCGAACGCACGTGCAGGATATTTAAATATGGAGAGCCGATCGGACGATTCATCCACTCCCCCATCATCATTACGTGGAGGTTGAGTACGGCGAGTTTGAATCTCTAGCTCAAAGTACATAGAACAGAAGTTTGAAATTTCTTCAAGAATGTATGCCTCAGCAATCGAACCCTCCACCTGTGCCTTGTTGCGAACTTTCATTTTTAATTCATGCATGCACATACAACAACAAGTCAGATGGCAACGATATGTACCGACCATGGACGACTTGTAAGTTAACAAAAATTGTCACATACCTCTCAAATGGATACATTCATCGAAATTGTACTGGCCCTCCGACGATAGCCTCATATGGCAAATGAACGACCAGGTGCTCCATCGAATCAAAGAATGCCGGAGGAAATATCTTCTCTAGCTTGCAAACGGTTGTGACAACTTTTTCTTCGATAGTTTGTATATCCCGAAGTCTGAGTTCTGATGCACATAAAATCTTGAAAAATTGACTCATCTCAGCTAGTGCTCCCCATATCTGCTTTGGCACCAAATTACGAAATGCAATGGGCAATAGCCTCTCCATGAACACATGACAGTCGTGACTTTTCATACCATATATTTTCCCCTCATTAACATTCATACAACGGGCTATGTTGGATGCATATCCATATGAGAATCTCAACTATTTCAACCACTGGCACACTTCCTTGATCTGTGTATCATGAAGCACGTAAGTTGCTTTAGGCTGCACAGTTTTGCCATTTACATTCTGTAGTTCCAGTTCTGGATGTTTACAAAGCATCTTTAAATCTATACGTGCTTTGGCGTTGTCCTTTGTTTTCTTTTTAACATTCATGATCGTATTGAACACATTATCAAAAAAATTCTTCTCGGTATGCATGACATCCAGATTGTGTCGTACAAGAAGAGTTGACCAATAAGGCAATTCCCAAAAAATGCTTTTCTTGTTCCAGTTGTGATCCTTTCCAAAACTAGGGAGTTGTCGTGTGCTACCAGACAATTGTATTACATCTGGTAAATTGTGCACCCGTGACGCCATATGTAGACCCGACACCCGTTGCAAGTCAGCTTCATCCATTTCAACAGTTTTTTTTTTAAACGAGTCTTTTTGCCTTCGAAAAGGATGGTCACTTGGTAGCAACCGCCGATGGCAATCAAACCAGCATGCTTTCCCACCATGTTTCAATAAAAATGATTTGGTATCTTCCATATAGTAAGGACATGCTAACCTCCCATGTGTGCTCCAACCAGATAGCATTCCATATGCAGGGAAGTCACTTATTGTCCAGATCAGTGTAGCCTTCATAATAAAATTGTGCTTCCTATATGTATCATAAGTAACAACTCCATCAATCCATAAAAATTTGAGCTCATCAATCAACGGCCTGAGATATATGTCCAAAATTTTTTCGAGACTTTTTGGACAGGAATTACTAAGGACAAAAATAGATTTTCTCGTTTCATGCACATGTGCGGCGGAAGGTTGTACGGTGTCATGAACACTGGCCAACAAGAATAAGATGCCACTGAACCACCGAATGGATTAAAACCATATGTACATAAACACAATCGAACATTACGTGACTCCCTTGAAAAGGCAAGATGAGTACGACTAAAGTGAGTCCAAGCTTCACCATCGATAGGATGACTGATTATATCATCGGCACGACGTACTCTTTCGGTGTGCCATGTCATATGTCGAGCCATCTTTGAGGACATATACAGCCGCTGCAGCCTAGGCACAAGAGGGAAGTATCGCAACACCTTGTAAGGTACATCTTTTGCCTTTGAATTGACCCCCCCTTAGGTTTGAATCTGTCATGGCCACAAATGGAACATGATATCTTATCTGCATCGTCTTTGTAATATAACATACAATGATTCAGACATGCATCTATTTTCACATATCCAAGTCCTAAGTCATTGACCATCTTTTTTGCACGGTAAAAAGTTTCTGGCAACTTCTCGTCTCGAGGCAACATTCTCTTGATCAAGAGGAGGAGACGGTCAAAATAAGTCTCACTGATGTGAAATTCAGATTTCAAGTTCAACAACGGTGACACTGCAGATAATCGAGTGTGCTTTTCACAACCATCCCACAACGGCTCATCAGCATCCCTAAGTAGTTCATAAAATCTTTCGGCTATCTTATTCGGTGCTTCCTCATGAACATTAAAACTAGGACCAGCAGCATCTACAACCATATCCACGTACCCACTTGTGCCTGCAATATTGTCGGGCTCATACCTCAAGAATTGCTCACCATGACACGTCCAATTCGTATAACCATCCATGAACCCTTTCGTGTACAAATGATGTTGCACATCCCATATTGAACACCACCTCAAGTTTCTACAACTTGAACAAGGGCATCGAATGTGACCGTCGCGATCTATTGCTGCATTTGGATTCCCCAATGCAAATTGAATGAAACTCTCAACCCCATGCTTAATGTCATCTGACACCACCCGGTCAACTATTCTACGATACATCCATGAACGATCTGTCGACAGTTTGCCTGCACCTAATAAATGACAATACACATCCTAACTTTCAAATCATTACTCATGATATTACACCCGACCCTTTCCTCACATCGTTCATCATAGACCATTTGCAGTTGGAAGAGGAATATTAATTAGATTATCACTTTTTAACCCATCCATGAAGGTTTGATCGCACAATCACTTACTATATGTGCTGCACGATTTGCTGAAAATTTCGACATCATCTCCCCACACTTCTCCGATATACCAAAAATATTTATTGATTTTGAAATTTTCTTAAACACTTACAAGTAAGTGGTTAAGAAAACACTCAAAATCAATAATGGTATATCAGAGAAGAGTGAGGAAACGCAACCGAAATTTTTTAACAAACCATACAAACACATATAGTAAATGACTGCCTAAGTGCGATCAAACATTCACAGACTGTCCAAACAGGACAATTCAAGACTTTGAGGTAGATATATACATTCTCATAAACGAATGAGAACATACACATCAATCCCAAAGTCTTGAACGAGAAGGCACATTGACACGGTTTTAACGCGCTCTCCTGAGGTGCGTGTAATGTTAGGTCGCACCCACGCACCTCAGCTCACAGGGAATACCCCATGCATTTATATAACATAAAATTAAATAACAACGTAATTATCATTATGCACATATCAAATTAAATAACACCCAAATTACAAATTTTTCAAATGAAGAACATCGAAGCTAAATAATGTACATTTTTGAGTCAAATTAACATCAAATTTCTATTAAAATCAGATTTAAAAATATATTTACATGCAATTAAAATCCACAAAGTTTTAAATCATAAAACGATTTTTTTGGGCATTTACCTATTGCTATAGAGAATTCTGATTTCTTTGTATTTATCCACATCTTTGTATATATGTACTACTTAAGATATGTGGTCATTCCATTTCTCTATATCTTCTTATCATCATAAGACAAAGTTCAAATGGGATCACTTTCAGCCTCAGTAGAGCATCTATGGCCTCAAGAATGTATCCCTCGGTGGCAGGGGAGCATATGCTATCTAGGTTCTAGCGGTCTGTGCACTGCTATCTCTGGAGGGCATCCATTGCCTCTGGAGAGCATCACTAGTGTCAGAGGAGCATGCATTGCTGGTTCAAGGCATTTCGATGTCACTCGGAGCCGGTTGACTGACATACTGTTTGTGCCGACATGGTTCTTTGGGAAATGTATGACCTGACTGATGGTGGGGGAGCATCTACAGTTGTTGGAGGGCATACTCGGTCTCAGGAGAGCATCCTTGGAGACAGGCGAGCATGCACGTCTAATGTACCCCGGAAGAGGATTTATGTTTAGTCAGGGGCATTGTTGTCCTTAATCTCCTGACTAATGACGCCCTAATCTCCTAGTATAAAAGGGTGAACTCTCTCTTTGTATTGTAATTGAGCCATCAGATTATTAGTGGATTACTGCTGCGGCCGTGGATGTAGGAAGACATCTTGCCTCCGAACCACATAAAAAATCCCTGTGTGTTCTTGTTATTGATCTTTTCTTTCTCCTTTCTTCTTCCTCCTCTGCTGGTTGTCCACCTCTGAAGGTATTGCGTTTCCTAACAAGGGTGCAGCTAAAATTGGAAGGCTGGCAGTCAAAATTTCTATCTCAAGCTGGTAGAGCCGTATTGATTGACTCAGTCTTATATAGTATGCCAGTTTTCCTTGCCTAAGTCACTTTTATCCCAAAGAAGGTGATCAGTTTCATTGACCGGCTATGTGCAATTTTTTTTTGGTATGGAGAGAAAGGCACCAAACACAGGCATTGGGTAGCATGGTCAGATATCCAGAGACCTAAGTTAGAGGGAGGTCTAGGAATCAGAGATCTGCAGTGAGTTCAGACTTCTTTGGCAATCAAAACCCTTTGGAACATTGTTCATGGGTCTTCTCTCTGGTCCATGTATACTAGGCGTAGATTCATCAAGGCCCATCTAGCCAACTGTGTAAGACCATTCCTAGTTGGAATGCCTTCGACTGTCTTTAGACAGGCCAACGATATTATTATCTCTAACAGCAGATGGATAGGAGGGAATGGGGCTAATATAGACTTCCTGAGTGACAATTGGACAGGGTGTGGTCCAGCCATTAATGCTGCAATGGCTAATGAAAGGATTGAGCTCAATAGCATCCCCTTGGCTTCTGTTAGAGAGGTTCTATGCAACACCCAACATGCTGCACGGGGATACCTCAATAGTGACTTCCACCTTCCTAATATTCAATTAAGCAATGAGGCTGACTGCTGTGTCTGGACAGGTACCGTAAAGGGTTCCTTTTTGGTTAAATCAGCTTGCAACCTAATACGGACTAAAGGCATTTCAAGGCCTGCCTGGGCGAAGCTCTGGCACTCAGCAATAGCACCGAGGGCAGCTCTTTTTGTCTGGAAGCTTATCCATCGGGCAGTACCAGTGGACAGCAGGGTGGCAGATTGTGGTATTCCCATTGTCTCCAAATGCAGCTGTTGCTCCTCTTCTGCCCAGGAAGGCCTCAACCACTTATTCATCTCTGATGAATTGGCCTCTGAACTGTGGGGCTGGGTGCAGCCCTTGGTAAGCAACAAGGTCTATTTAAGTAATCAGATTTTCATTAGGTGTTGGAACCTACTAACCTTTACCAATCTACTCTCAGCCTTCAGTTTTGTGTTGATGTATGCTGTAATTCTGATGATGTGGGAAATTTGGAAACAAAGGTGTGCTACCAGATTTGAGGGTATGGCTCTTAAAATTGATTCAATAAAGAGGAGAATTTCCTCCTCAATAGCCCTGGCTCTGGACAAGCTTTGCTTCCGCAAGCCCTTATCCCCAGCTCAATCCAGCTGCCTTGCTTCTTTTCACCTATTCCCTCGGGTCAATTTAAAGTAGCCATTTCTGGTCTTCTGCAGATTGGCACCTCAGAAGTTCACATTGCATGTTGATGGGGCCTCCAAGGGTAATCCTGGTAGGTTTGGTGGTGGAGGTTGTGTAAGAGACTCAAATGGTAAATGGATGGTTGACTTTGCTTTCCACTATGGCATTGGGAATAGTCTTGTGGCAGAGGCAAGGACTCTATATGACTGCTTTAATAGCTAAGCTAGGTGATTTATGTTTGGCAGCTGTATATTCAGATTGTGCCCTTCTTGTGGAGGCTGTAATGAAAGGAGCTCCTCCTAGTTGGATGGTTCTCCCATGGTGGAAGAAGATTTTGGATCTTATCCATGAAAGTGGCTGCTTGATATTGCATACTCATAGAGAGGGCAACCAGGTTACAGATTCCCTGGCGTCCTATGCATGCAATACTCCAGAAAATCAAGTTTTCATTCAAGTAGGAGACCTCCCTCAGTTGACAAAGGGTGCATTAAGATTGGATAGAGCTGGGCTGCTAGCCATCCGAGTAGTTTAGCTTTTTGATTGTACTTCATAGCTTTATATTTTGCTATATTTTGAGTCTCTTTGTCCTAACAGGACATCCTAACCATAAATCTGAGTATGATTACATAAATTAAAATAAAATGAAACAACATATAAATATGAAATTAAATTTTTACTTACTGTTTATTTGAAAAAACTTATCTGATTCTTTCGTTCCCTTTCCCTCGGTCGATTATCCTACGATGAATACAACAATATATTAAATAAAATAAAAAATAATTATTATATGTACATGTGTGAGACGGGTGTGTGCATGTGCTTGTGAGGGGGGGGCAACGGAAGCCCTGCGGCCAACGGTAGAGGGAGAGGGGGGCCTGCGGCCAACGGTAGAGGGAGAGGGAGAGGGGGGCTGAGGTGTGTGCATGTGTGTGTGTGTCTGTGAGGGGGAGGGGGGCCACGGACAGGGGAAGAGAGGGCGGTGGAGGGGGTGGGGGAGGGCGGCCAGAGGGAGTGAGGGAGCGGGAGAGGGGAGAGGGAGAGGGAGTGAGGGAGCAGGAGAGGGGAGAGGGAGAAGGATTGAGTGAGGGGGAACATGATCGGGAGAGGGAGAGGGATTGAGTGAGGGAGGGGAACAGGATCGGGAGAGGGAGAGGGAGACCACTTACCGGCGACGACGATGGCGATGATGGGAGGAGGCTGGCGGCGACGGCGACCGTGAGAAGAGGATGATGGCGGCGACAGTGACGACGACCGTGAGAGGGAAGGAGGTTGGCGAATGGCGGTGACGGCGGGGCCTCCGGCGACGGCGAGGACGGCGGCTCTGGCGGCGACGACCGCAAGCAGAGGAGAAAGAGATAGTGAGAGGGAGAGTGGGGGGTGGAAATGGGGGTGGGTGGAAGGGGTGGGAGGAAGGGGTCGATGTGGCGGGGGATGAAATTTTGAGACGGAAATACGGACGAAACTTAGTTTCGTCTGAAATTTCAAACGGATTCATTTCCGTCTGAATATCCGTCCCAAATTTGTGACGTATAATAAAGACGGAATATATTCCGTCTTTACTTATAGACGGATCTTTAGAGAGAGTATAGTATGTCCTTAATAAAGATGGAATTTGTGACGGAAGCTAATCCATCACAAATATAGACTGATTTTAAGACGGAAAATATCCGTCTGAAATATCCGTCTGTATTCCCGCTTTTTCTAGTAGTGAATGTTTTCCTTGAGAGCCGATCATGCCGTGGCCGTCAATCCATTTTTTCATCGACTTAATGTCGTTAAACATGATACTCGAAATCATTCTTGAACTTCTCTTATAACTACTTGTGCTCTTATACTACTTGTTCCTTGAATGATAAATTTTGCTACATCTATACTTTATTTCGTGAGCTTCACCATGAAATTCATTGGCCATACATACTATGTGGATGTATAAATATACTTGGGATCTATGATCCATAACCATAATGCCTGGTGTTAATAGGACCCGGTCTGATCAAGGAAGGAGTGCCCAAAATTACTTGCGACCATGGGAGCTATTATTGACCTGGTGTGGCATTGCACTGAAACATGCGTGCAAGATTCTTTTTTGACATTCCACAATTCATGAAATACTTGACATGCTTGAATACTTAAAAGTACTTGAATTATATGAATTACTTGACTTGTGCATGCTTGCGTGAAATGGCCAATTCCACGACAATACTTACTACATGATTGTCTCCACTTGAATTTTACTCTTGATACCTTGTCTTCTTGTAATTCCAATTACTTGCATTTCTTTACTCTCTCTCTCTTATCCATGTTTTAGTTATGTTTCTCGGCATAGCATAGTAACTTTATCTATAATGTTAATTACTTAAAGTTGCTTGGTGTAGAGATATAAATCCTACAGAGCGTTTCGCTCACCCTGCATTTTCGATTGCTCTTGCTAGAATTACGTATTGGAAGTTGTATTATTGCCTATTATGGCTTAATGATGATGTACAACTTTATTTCGATGAAATAAAAGTATCATTTTCTTATTATCTCCCATTGTGGTTGGACCCTTATATGCATACTCTGATTGACATGAGCGTTTATGACTAGTCACGCCTCGATATTCCTTGTCGGGGCGTGACAACGAGTTTCGATCCTGACACGCTACCCACTATTGTTTGATCTATCAGATGGTGCGCACACTCATGATTCCTAGCCACTTCAATCTTTAGAATCTAAATAAACTATCACCTCGTGACTGGCATGCCTACGCACTAAATAAACCAAAAATAAAATAAAACAAAGATAGATAGATAAATAAATAAAATTAAATAAAAAGTGTTCCCACAAGTCTAGCCCGCCTGGTGGGACAGGTACCTCCCTTCATCTTCTCACCAGGGCCAAAGGCCCTATGGCCTTCTTAAAAGATTCTAACTATCAGTTTGAATTGTAGGTTACACTCTAACACTTCCAATGGTTGTTGTCACGTTCAGACCGCTCGTTGTTCATGACCACACTAGGTATGGCTACCTGGTAGTGTCGACAAGGCTCGATTGCTTCCCTCCCGTCATCGGCTTCCCCAACTTTTTGGGGGTGGCGTTCTAGAGCTCTTGGATGTAAAAGAGATGAAGCATGCAACCTCTGATGCTGTGGATGCCACACCGAAGAAGAGAGAAATGGTGGGTTGCTACGTTCATCATGTTGATTCCCATGCCACCTCGGCCAGTAGGGGGCACACTGTTGCTAGGAGAAGAATTACCAAAAGGAACGTCGGTGCTCTGCAAGGCCGACTGTCTACCTCGGGAAAATCTCTAATGATCGCAGGGGTCCGAGTATACCTGAATGGCCGACAGGCCGAAGTGATACCCAACAGGGTTGTACTAATGGTGCCAGTATGCAACTCCTTCCAGCTACTGGCTCGGAATGAAAGGGACTATGCTGGGTCTGCTCACAAACAAAGGGATGTGTTGGCCCGAAAGCCAACCAAGTTCGAACAAATCTGGGTGCCAAAGCAGACTCGGTCTCTACCATTGACTCAACCAAGACCTTTCAGGGTTCACAGGCCTAGGAGTGGGAAGATGAAGCAAGAAAAGAAGATTGAGATGCTTGTGTGGACGTCTCGGAAGCCAGCTTTTCGAGCCTGCGCACGGCAGGCGAATATCTATTCTTATGATGAGCACCATGATAGAATAGCCAGATTGGGGCGGCTCACCTATGGGAGCCCCAGTACGTGAGAGGGTGTTGTCACCCATGTTCTCCACCATCAACAGGCAAGAAGACATGACCCAGACTGTCCAGTGGTATTTCCACGATCTTGGTAACACTTCCTTATGGCAGCAACAGTTGCTCAGGGCCATGAATGCTGTGGAAGAGGGTTGAGAGTGCCAAGTTGGCCCATATGATATAGAAGATGCAGGGTCGGGCTACTATGGGTCTCCCCTTCATGATGATAAGACACCAAGGTTTTTGGCGTTTGAAAGATTAACCTTCCCCGGTCAGTCTGCTAGGAGAGTAAGGCTGAGAAATGGCCATTTCCAAGTTTATACTTACAACGTGGCTAAAGTGGCCAGCCACTATGGGGCTTTGCCCATAGAGCATAAAGAAAGACGTAAACATGCTGAAAGGCCGGGCCCTCTCACAGGAAGGAAGAAAGCTACAAATGAAATGTTACATGCCCCCGTAGGTGAAACGAGTATAAATGTGGCTGTGACAGCTGTGACGGTGAATGTGGTCACAATTGGGGATGACAGTGGGACACCGTCTATGCCATTTGAAGATACCCCAATTAAGGAGGGAGGTCAAGTTCCTAGCCCCTCCACGCATGACCCTGCTCTGCTGATGCTACTTTAGAAATATCAATAGGAAGTTGAAATGTTAAAAAGACAACTAAATGAGAAAAATATTGATGCTTCAACATCAAAGTAGGTCAAAGCCCTGGCTAAAACATCATGGGGAAATGCCGATGTGTTCGAGGCTTCGCTGTAGATAATAGCAGCTCAGCCAGCACCCAAATATGCCGAGGGCACTCTTCCCCCAACAACCACAACATACGGCCCAGGTTCAACCTCCGACTCTTTAGTACCAAGGGACTACCACCATGCCTCAGGCGACGGTGCTGACAACACCGCGAATACAGTAGGCTCATTTTCATCCAAGCTCGGTTAACCCGGCCATGATGAATAAGCTAATGGTGGAGCAGATGATCGAGACGAAGCTGGTAGAAAGGGGTAGTGATGACTATGCCTCTTTCAATGTGTACAAAGTACCATACCTAGTTCATCATACTGCCAAGCAATTTCTACCCAGCGTCAATAAGCCACCATGATTTGACAAATTTGATGGGCACGAGTCGCCGACGGAACATATAGCCTATTATATCAATGTGATGGGCGATTTGGCAACACATGAATCTTACTTGTTGAAGTTCTTAGGGTCCTTACTTATAGGATTCACATTCTAATGGTATTCAAACTTGCCAGCTTGGTCTATTAATGACTGGCCAGACATGCAGCGAAGGTTCAATGAAAGATTCTATGTCGCTGAGAGAAAAGTGACCATGGCGGAACGACATGCATCCAAGCAAAGAAATGATGAAATAGCCTTCGACTATATCAAGAGATGAAGGAACCTAAGCATGAGGTACATGCGTCCTCGGCATCTAGAAGATGTAGTACAAATCTACAAACAAACTCTTAGGAAGGAAATCCTAGAGAGGATAATTGGAATTGAGGTCAGGTCTTTTTACTGGCTGAACAATGTTGTTGGGGAGATTTAGACCTTCCTTTCAAGATATCCCTCTGCCCCTACTATCCCAGGCCAGAGAGTTAGGCAAACTGATAAACGGTCGGCACTTAAGGCAATTCACACTTTTGACTTTAGGGCATTCACAGAAAAAGGGCAAAGGGGCAGCTAACCCCCCTCCCGCCAAACCCGTTGAACGTCTAGAAGGTTCTTCCCTGCAGAATAAGATGAATAAGCTCTATGCCTTCCCTAGGGACAAGACTCGAGTTGTGTTCGAGTGGGCCATTAAATAGAATAAGGTCACTTTGTCAAAATCGAAGAGGCCAAATGATGTCGAGAGAAGGGATGATCCTCGCCTCTGCCCATATCACCAAATGCTCGGGCATGTCATCGAGGATTGCCATATATTCAAAGACATAGTCTAAGGCCTAATCAAAAAGGGGGAGCTACAAATGAGGAAGTACATGGTTGATCCCCTACATCCCCATGAAATGCCTGCTCCGGGGGCAGCAGTCAACATGGTGTCCTTATATCAGCGGTTGCCTGAAGAGGTGTCAGAGGCTTGCACCCAGTGCACCTACGAAGTCTATATTTTGACACCTACAAAGGAGCAAGAAAATTGGTAGACAGTGCCGACAAGAATAAGAAGGAAACCAGCATCTCGCCCCACTCTAGGGGTCCAAATCTGTGATGTCACACCTCAGCCAACTCCGCCTGCCGTGATCCCTTTCTGGCATTGAACAATCCCTCGAGTGGTTGTTAGAAGGCCTACTAACAATAAAAAGAGGCAAACCCCGTTGTAGGTACATAAGGAAGCCATCCCAGAACTGGAACGACTACAGGCCTTATAATTAGGCTAGATGAATATGAATAGCCCAAGGTCTAGCCTATGCAGTTGAAAGAATATGTTCCCTGGAAGCACTTTGAATCCATGGGGCTAACACAAGAAGCTAATGATAAAACAAAAATGTCATGCACCCAAGATCACCCACTGCGAGGGCAAATGCCATCCACAAAGGGGAAGAAAAAGAAGAAGTCAAAGAATAAAAGATTGGGTGTTGATCTCTCTTGCAACACACTATCGGCCGTGTCCAACATGGCTCAAACTTATGAGGAATAAGAGGAAGAAATATGCTTCGTGCCGATGGGGAAAAATCAGACTAAAGCTTCTATCTCCCACCATGATAATAGGTGTGATAGAAAATGGGGACAACCTCCGCTAGCTAATGAAGAGGCGCACTATCATAGCCCTCCTCCACGCAGAAGCATGAGTTCAAAAGTGTTAGTCTCTAAGGGACTGGGTAGAGATAGTGATGATAGTGGGATGTCACTTATCCCACCAAAAATTGAGACGGAAGGCAGCATTCCTGGCTCCTTCTAACATGACCCTGATCTGATGGCATTACTATATAAAAAGCAACATGAAATTGAGATGCTGAGTGTTGTACATCCTAGGTTTTGATGATGTCTAACTATAATCCATTGTGTGATATGTTATTTCTATCAAAAAGATGCAAACGTTCTGAATTATGTAAGTGAACATGTCAAGGAACTCAAGTCAACTCAAGCACTCAAGCCAAGAAGCAAGTCAACTCAAATCCCAAGTGAAAACAGGGCAAAAGCACAAGAACAGATCCTAAGTCGACTTAAACTAGTGTTAAGTCGATTAAACTGGCATCCAGAAGCTGCTGTATGATCAGAGCAGACTCTAACTCGACCTAAGCCTACCTCAAGTCGAGTTTGCTGGGCTTCCAGAAGTTACGCACTGGAGGTTGCACACTTAAGCCGACCTAAAGTCTTGTTAGGTCGACTTGAAGATTCAAACATAAGCCATGGTTAGTAGAAGCAAGGCCAACCTGAGTAAAAACATGTCTCAGCTCGACTTAAACCTGTAGTAGACCAAAAGAACCCTAGAACACGATCCAATATGGCACGTGATCCTAGGCATTGACTGGGGGGACCGCACGTACAAGGATGAAGCCGTTGAAAGGAATCTTTTTGGAGGGAAAACCCTCTCATCCAAACAACCTATGACACATGGCTCGACAAGATATTCCCGGAGGAGAGAATATCAGTAGAATCATTGTGCCTTCTATTATGCATGATAGAGGGCAAATTGAAAATGAGCGAGAGAGAGCAATGGGTGCAAAAAATAGAAAAAGAAAAAAGATGGAGCAAAAAAAGCTCGCTGGTTGATATAAGAGAAAAGAGCACGGGAAGAACTGGTGTGCGAGCAAAATAACAAAGGAGAGGAACAAGGGTGAGCCAATGGAGCAGCCAAGGAGAGAAACCGAGAAAAGGTACTAGGATCTGCCAAGGAAGTCCAGATAGCTCGTCCCAAGAGAAAGAAAGATTGAAGATCAGAAAAGGACAAGATCAAAAGGAGAGAAAAGCTGAGATCAAGCATCCAGTTCGTGCTGATCAGGAGAAGGCATGTGAAGAATTTCTGAAGAATGGTTTTTTCCAGGGGAAACGTCTTCAGCAGAAGCAACCTAAATTCTCATCTATCCCTTGGTTTCACTATTATTAGTTTGCTTCTGGTTTGACTATATTTTTATTTTTCGTGGTTACTACACTCATATCATCCCTGGTTTGTGCCTGACCATCCTTGGTGGTGCAGTAAGGTGGTTTGCACAGAACTCCACTGTGCAGGTTTGGTTTTGGGTGACCAGAACAACAGAGGATTTGTTCCTCTTGTCGGATTGTGTGGGTTGCACGATCAGGTTGTGCACAGCAGTGGCTGCGCACGTTGCACACTGTGTGATCAGTGTGAGTGTGAGGATCTATTCCTCAGTCAAGCTGTTTGATAGCGATTTGTTGTGGAGTTTCTCCATGATCATGCTTTGTGCAAGGGAGGCCTCACTTGGTTGAGTGAGGGGTGGATGTAGGTCTGCAGGTTGTAGACTGAACCACCTTAAAATCCTATGCGCAGTGGGTTAATATTTGTGTGATTGTTCCTTATCTTCTTTCACCCGTTCACAGGATGGTTTGCTCATAAGCACGCTTGCTAGATACATTAAGTTTCAATTTTTGTCTGTTCAGTTTGCATGTTAATCTAGTGTGTGGTTGATTCATGATCAAGTTTTGTCAGAGTCATATTCGATTCGGCACTTACTGTCTAGGTTAAAGTGCTTGTGGATTTCTCTTAGTGCCTAAGTTGCAAATTGTGTGCAACATTAATTCCTTATTGTCTACGCACACTTAGCTATTAGTTCATCCAGTACGGTCCTTCCTTCATTCATGTCATTGACCACATTGGTTTAATTGGTATCTAGTTAATTAGTTTCAAATCAATTTTGAATTGGGGACAATTTCTGCAATTGGATCTATTCACCCCCCCTCTAGATCCAATTCCACATCCAACATGTGGTATCAGAGCAAGTTTATCCATTACATAGGTCCAACGACCTGGATAGATCTATCAGAATGGATGCCAAGGGATTCCTGGCTGAGGGTCATTCGGTGAATAGCCCTCCTTACTTCGATGGTACTGACTACGCATACTGAAAAAACCGCATGTAGATATTTCTTAGATCCTGGAGTCATGTGATATGGAAGGTGTTCAGCAAAGGTCCATTTCCACTTTCAGCATACGAGGATAAGTGGACTCCAGAAGAGATAAAGAAGTCAACTATAAACTAGAGTGCAATGAACATGATGTAGTGTGCACAGCATCCAACTGAATTTTCCAGAGTTTCGTCATGCATGACGGCAAAAGAGATGTGGGGAAAATTGGAGGTAATATATGAAGGGACCTTCGAGGTAAGAGAAACGAAAGCGAATATGCTCATTTCTTACTATGAACATTTTAGAATGAAAACAGATGAATCTGTCTCAGAAATGTATGCCAGGTTAACACTATTGACGAATAGCTTAAGGAGTCTTGGAAAAACCTATTCCGAGCAAGAACTAGTGAGGAAAATTCTGAGATCCTTGACACCCATTTGGCATACTAAAGCCACCGTCATAGAGGATTAACCCACCTTATCCACCATGACTGTAGACAAGCTCATAGGTTCCCTTATGACCTATGAACTTAACCTAAAAAGAAAGGAAGAGGATGTGAAGGAGAGAAAGCCTCTAGCTCTAAAGGCAGCCCCGAGCGGCAAAGACTCCACTAATGAGAGTGAATCTTCCAGTAGTGATTAAAACACGGGTGAGTTCGGCGAGCTAACTAGAAAATTCAGAAAGTTCTTAAAGAAGGAAGGTAAGAGTCCGAAAAAGGGAAAGTAACTGGTAGGTAAGAGTTCTAAGTTTAAATCACAGTCTAACAAGAAATCTGAACAGGGTATTTGCTATAACTGTAGGAAACCAGGACACATGAAGGGAGACTGTCCGGAGATGATAAAGAAACCATCCAAATGGAAAGGGAAGAAGCCCAAGGTGATGGGCAACACTTGGAGTGATGAAGAAAAAGATGAGGAAGAAACTGAGGAAGAGGAGCAGAATGACAGGATTTGCTTGATGGCTCACAGGGACAAGGAAGTAGAGGAAACTTCTCCCTTTGAGAATTTCACAGTTAATGAATGGGAGGAAGCCTATGCAGAGCTTCTGAAAAGATTTGATGATGTTCACCATGAAAACAAGCATCTTAAGAAGAAAATAAACACCATCATCCATGACACTCTAAGTGACAAGAATAAACACCTTGAACGAGAAATCACAAATCTGACAGAGAAAAATGAAAACCTTGAAAACACCATAGCTAAGTTAAAGGGGAAGATGGAAGAAAAGGAAAATGAAAATAGACTCACCATTGAAAAGTATGAAGCACTTCAAGGTGTCAATGGGCGACTCCAAAAAGATGCTCAAACAATTCAAAAAGACTTGGATGATAAGAATAAAACTCTTGAGAAAATGGTTAAGGGGAAGGAAAACATAGATGTTGTCCTTGGAACAAAAGTAAATTTTAGCAAGGAAGGACTAGGCTTCAACCCAACCAAAAAGAAAGAATTTGAACTGGCAACCTTTTCTCTTCATCCTGAACAAAGTGCAAAGAAATTCACTCCATTAATCAACATGAACAAGGCAGACAAAAATACTGAAAAAGGAAGCACATCTAATCAGAATAACAAGCTGAAAATAATCAAAATTCAGGGTAGCAAGAAAGGGGAGGACCAAGTCAGAGTAGTTCAGAGAAACCCCAAGAAAGAAAGCCCCCAGAGTAGTTCTTCAAGCCTGAGATGTCAACTCGATCTAAGAAACCAACCAAGATGAGTTCTGGGCCCTCCAGTAGCCACTACAGAACCCAAGCTCACCTGCCAACTCAACCTGAGAACCCCTTCAAGCCGAGTCAGGCCTTCCGCGGAACCAAGTATTTCAGGTCCCGGGGACCAAGTTGACCTGAATGGTCAGGCAAGTCGACTTGGACTAGTCACAGAAAATGTTGCTGGCAACAGAGCAACTAATCAAGTCGACTTAGGCAGGCTGCCAAGTCGACTTTGGGTCCATCTAGGAACCGTTCTGTCCAAACCTATCCTTGGTCAAGTCGACTAAGCAGGGTAGGTAAGTCGACTTTCAATCCTCATCATGGTCAATCTCACACCTTTGACTATAGAAGTGGTCAACCAAGGTATTCTCTTGTGCCCGACATAAAATCTCCGCCTTGGATTAAAAGGAATAAAAGAAAACATAGAAAACAAAATGCTAAAAACAACTCTCATGCATTCAATGGTCAAAAATTGCCAAAACACCATGCTTCCAAAGTGGGTAATGTAGAAACTGAAATAAATCCAAATGCCAAATGCACTTTCATTAAACAATTCTGGATTCCAAAATGCATGTTGTCTATTCTAACTAATTTGGGTGACAAAAAGGGACCCAAACAAGTTTGGGTTCCCAAATATGTTGCATAAGAATTTTGCAGGGAAGCCACTCAGCCTATAACAGAAATCATGATGACATGATAATGGCTATGCAAGGCTGAATAAAAGGGAAGAAGAAGGTAGATTTTGGTAAGCTCAATATGTGAAATGGTTGAAAATGTTGCAAGGTAACAATTAAAATTTGTCTTTAAGCTATGAAATAATTTGATCTCCTTGATGTGCACACACTATTTCTGCATACCTCTATGCATGATTAGCTAATTTAGGGAGAGTCTAAATAAACATCCTTCACCACCAATTGGGATGATCACATCAGGTCATACATGCACTCGTCATGCAAATCATGGTAGCATTACTCCGTGGTATATAAAATGGTGACATGAAGAAGGACAGGTTAGCCCTATCTGGAAGCTTTCACAATGCGTGAAAATATACCTCTGCCCGGTACTATGGGTCAATCGATGAGCCAAAGCCATGTTGCATGTATTTACACATATCTGCTTTGAGAATAACTTGCAGTAGAGTCATGTTTGGGTTCGGCCAACCAAACCATTTCACTTGGTAGACCGACAAGCACATTGCATGTTTGCTTGGTTCCATTGTGTAATGTCAATCAATTGTGTGCACCTAGTTCATGCATTTCCAGAGAAAACAAAAATTTGAAAATCAGAGAAAAACATGCATTTCATTGACATCATTCTGAACTATGCTCATTCAAATCATTCATACACTGCTTGTTTTGATTGCATTCATGCATCTGCTAAGTCTATTTGTGGGTTGAAAAGTTAAATTATGTGTTGATGCATTGGTCAAGTTCTATTGAGCATCTAAGTAACATTGCATTTTAGAACTGGTCAGATCTTTGTAAGTCCATGTTAGTAAACCCCTACACATAAATCTCTATTCAGACTGATCTTCCAATGCATACAATAAGGGGGAGCCCTCTAATTTCTTGTGGTTCTGTAAGAAGTTAGAAATTTCTACCCTCTCACTGCTCATGCATAAACTATTTTAGATAGTGGGAGTCAGCACATTACAAAGTCTGTTAATGCCTTAATAAATCAAGTTGCACTCTCATGTTCATAAAAAATCTCTGAAATGTCTTCCCATTTGATCTTCACACTCTATCCATGGATTTGGCCCTTCTGAAATTGAACTGAGATCATAATTTCTAGTTGTGCATATTTTATTTAGCAAGCCATTGTAACTTGTTTCTCGCCCTACACCTTGACTATTCACTTCAATAACTCAAGTTCTTCAGGGGGAGTGCTTTCATCCCAAAAATTGTTTGAATTTGTTCATTCGTTTAGGGGGAGTTAAAATGTGAATTGTCATTCTAAGGGACTCATGGTCTTCATAGAACGACCCCTAGTAATCTAATGGTTTAAGGTTTATAATCCTATAAATTTGAGCCTAAACATCTTGAGAATGTGTATCATGTATGGAATAGCTTTAAAATAACCTGAAAAACACTTTGTCTATTCCATTTTCTGAATGTCTAAAAATTGAGAGAAAAAGGGGCTTTTTTAGGTCAAAATTTTCACTTAAGTATTGTTTATAAATAGTTCAGGGGTTTATTTAAAAGGTTCAAAAGAAAACATCTCAAGTCGGAGCAATGGCTATGACCAACTGAGAAACCGTGTCCTATCACCTAAGAAGCGATACGACTGAGTCATGAAGTAACGGTCTAGCTAACTCCATGAGAGTAAAGTAAGAAAAATAAAAGGGGCAGACCAATGGCTGTGGAATCAATGAGAAATCACATCCCTTCACCAAAGAAGTGATGTGGACTGTGTGTCATGAAGTGTACAGTTATCTCTGGGTTAAGCAGGATGGTTGCATCAAACTGAGTAACTGGGGATTCTGGCGTCTAAACAACGTGTCTCCTCATGTCAAAAAGTGTATACTAACTTGAATGCACCATTAGAAATGTTCTTGTTAAAAAAAAGGAAAATAAAAGGGGGAGAAAAGTAAAAATTATATGCTCATAAACCTCTAGAAATTGTTTATCTTCAATACTTAATGAAGTTTTTCCTAGAGGTGCCTCATGAAATTGATTAGTAAGATTGAAAGAAAGGGGTAGACAATTGTTTTAAGAATTGTTTTAACTTTATTAAATGTGGATGCTTGATATTTTCTTTAAGGTTGTTATGTTCAGATTTGGGCTTATAAACTTCGAACCAGAAAAAATTAATATGGGTCATCTTTCGATTGTCTCAATTAAGAGGATAAATGTTTTAAAGATCCTTGTAATATGAACTTCAGATATTTTGGTTTAAAACCTCCCTACCCATTCACAGATTGTTCCCATGCTACTTTTTCAAAATATTCTAAGTCCCTTTTGAAATTGAGAGACTTCCCTCTGTCTCACTTTTGGACTGTTGGATTTTATTGACTACCACTCCTCTATGGGTCCTCTATCTTTTTACTGATGTCAAAGGGGGAGAGGAAGTCATTGTAGTTAGTCACTCGTCAAGTCCATGCATAAGGGGGAATTACAGTCCATGCATAAGGGGGAAAGGAAGTCATGGTTGTCTTGTATACAGATTGACGGTTTATATGAATTTATTAATTCACAATGACTTATAGTTGTCATCATCAAAATGGGGGAGAATGTTGTACATCCTTGGTTTTTATGATGTCTAACTATAATCCATTGTGTGATATGTGATTTCCATCAAAAAGATGAAAAGGTTCTGAATTATGTAAGTGAACAGGTCAAGGAACTCAAGTCAACTCAAGCACTCAAGCCAAGAAGCAAGCCGACTTGAATCCCAAGTGAAACCATGCCAAAAGCACAAGATCAGATCCTAAGTCAACTTAAACCAGTGTTAAGTCTACTTAAACTGGCATCTAGAAGCTGTTGTATGATCAGAGCAGACTCTAAGTCGACCTAAGCCTGCCTCAAGTCGAGTTAGCTGGGTTTCCAGAAGCTACGCACTGGAGGTTGCACACTTAAGCTGACCTAAAGTTTGGTTAGGTCGACTTGAAGATTCAAACAGAAGCCTTGGTTTGTAGAAGCATGGCCAAGCCGAGTTAAAACCTGTCTCAGCTCGACTTAAATCGACAGTGGACCAAAAGAACCCTAGAACACGATCCAGTGTGGCACATGATCCTAGGCATTGACTGGTGGGACTGCACGTACAAGGATGAAGCCGTTGAAAGGAATCTTTTTGGAGGGAAAACCCTCTCATCCTAACTACCTATGACACATGGCTCCACAAGATATTCTCGGAGGAGAGAATATCGGCAGAATAGTTGTGCCTTCTGTTATGCGTGATAGAGGGCAAATTGAAAACGAGCGGGAGAGAGTAAGGGGTGCAAAAAAATAGAAAAGGGAAAAAGATGGAGCAAAAAAAGCTCCTTGATTGATAGAGGAGAAAAGAGCACAGGAAGAACTGGTGTGCGAGCCAAAGAATAGAGGAGAGGATCAAGGGTGAGCCAACAGAGCAGTGAAGGAGAGAAATCGAGAAAAGGAACCATGATCAGCTAAGGAAGTCCAGGATAGCTTGTCCCAAGAGAAAGGAAGATTGAAGATCAGAAAAGGAGAAGATCAAAAGGAGAGAAAAGCTGAGATCAAGCATCCAGTTCGTGCTGATCAAGAGAAGGCTTGTGAAGAATTTCTGAAGAATGGTTTTTTCCAGGGGAAACGTCTTCAGTAGAAGCAACCTGAATTCTCATCTATCCCATGGTTTCTCTGTTATTTGTTTGCTTATGGTTTGATTGTATTTTTATTTTTCTTGGTTACTACACTCATATCATCCCTGGTTAGTGCCTGACCGTCCTTGGTGGTGTGGTAAGGTGGTTTGCACAGAACTCCACTGTGCAGCTTTGGTTCTGGGTGACCAGAACAGTAGAGGATTTGTTCCTCTGGTCTGATTATGTGGGTTGCACGATCAGGTTGTGCACAGTAGTGGATGCGCACGTTGCAGACTGTGTGATCAGTGTGAGTGTGAGGATCTGTTCCCCAGTCAAGTCATTTGGCAGCAGTTTGTAGTGGAGTTTCTCCACGATCTTGCTTTGTGCAAGGGAAGCCTCACTTGGTTGAGTGAGGGGTGGACGTAGGTCTGCCGGTTGCAGACTGAACCACCTTAAAATCATGTGCGAAGTGGGTTAATGTTTGTGTGATTGTTCCTTATCTTATTTAACCCATTCACAGAATGGTTTGCTCATAAGCACGCTTGCTAGATACATTTAGTTTCAATTTTTTTTTGTTCAGTTAGCATGTTAATCTGGTGTGTGGTTGATTCAGGTTTTGTCAGAGTCATCTTCGATTCAGCACTTACTGTCTAGGTTAATGTGGTTGTGGACTTCTCTCAGTGCCTAAGTTGCAAATTGTGTGCAACATTAATTCCTTATTGTCTGCGCACATTTAGCTATTAGTTCATCCAGTACTATCCTTTCTGCATTCATGTCATTGACCGCATTGGTTTAATTGGTATCTAGTTAATTAGTTTCAAATCAATTTTGAATTTGGGACAATTTTTGCAATTAGATATATTCACCCCCCCTCTAGATCCAATTCTACATCCAACACTGAAAAGATTATTAAATGAAATAAATATGCATCCATCTACACCTAGGCAGGCAGGACTCCTATTCGAGACCTCACGAGGTGGTGCTGAGTCACCTGAAGTCTCACCGCAGCTGGCCATGCCCCGAACAGCACCTGACCATGCTGAGGGCACTCTCCCTCGGCAATTACAGCATGTGGTGCCAATATGCCCTTCAGCTTCCCAGGCATGTCAGGGGGCTACCACAACACCTCAAGCAATGGTGTTGACAAGCCCACATATGCAATCCACTTACTTACACTCGAACCCCACACATCCGACGATGACAGATATACTAAGGGTGGAACAAACCTTTAAGATGAAGCTAGCTGAGGGGGAAGTCACCGAGGTAGAATTACATGTAACCAAGCATAAGAATGATGAGCTTGCCCTGGATTATATTAGAAGATGGAGAAATCTTAGTATGAGATGTTGGCGTCCACCAAACTATGAGGATGTTGTTCGAATTTGTAAACGAAATTTGAAGAAGGAGGTCTTACAAAGGGTGATTAGCATTGAAGTCAAATCCTTTGATCAGTTGAATAATGTGGTAGCCGATATTGAAGCTGTCTTGTGAAAGTATTGCCCGACTGCTAATTCCTCAAGTCAGAAGAATAGGCCAGTTGGCGAGCGCCCGACATAAGAAGAGATTCGCGTCAATGAACTCAAAGCTTTCGAGTAGCAAAGGAAGAAAGCAAAAGAGGCAGCTAGCCCTTCTTCTACCAAGCTTACCAAGCAAGGACACTCATTGAGGGACAAGATGAAGAAACTCTATTCCTTTCTGAAAGACAAGACTCGGGTTCTCTTTGAATGGGCCCATGAATATGGCAAGGTTATGCTCCCAGAGCCCAAGAGGTCGAACGATGTCGAAAGGAAAGATGATCCCCAATTCTGCCCTTATCACCAAAGGTCATGACATTGCATTGAGGATTGCTATGTATTCAAGGATATCATCGAAATCCTAATTAAGAAGGGTGAATTACAAATGGGCGAGTATAAGGTGGACCCACCTCGCCCTCATCAAATGCCCATCTTAAAGATGACGGTGAATATGGCCTCATTGTATCCGCTTCTTCCCGAAGACATAATAGAAACCAGCATCTAGCATGCCTATGAGGCTTATATCTTAATACCCACTAGAAAGCAAGAGAACTAGCGGGTGACACAAAAAAAGGGGGGGCAGACACCTATTTCTGCCCCAGGTGTCAACATCCATGGCGTCATGCCCCAGCCAATGCTGTCAACTATGACCCCTATCAGGCACAGGGTAACCCCCCCAGATAGTTATAAGAAGATCTGTCAACAATAGGAAAGGGAGACTCTCATTATCAATGCATAAAGAAGTTAGCCCAGCAGTGTCATGACTACAAGCAATCATAGACAAGTTGGATGAATATTAACAACCCAAATTGTAGCTCGCAAAGTGTGTGAACACATTTTTCTTAATTAATTGATTAGTTGTTATTTCTTATTTGATTGCATTTATTTACTTCATTTATTGTTGTGCACAGGCGCGCCAATCACAATGTGACAGTTTGTTCAGACTCCAAAGGCCGGTGTGGCCTGGAGTCATTAGAGTGCGTTCTGTCTGACCAAACAGACGATAATGGGTAACATGTCGGGATTAGAGCCCACCGTGTCATAAAGGTCACGACATTAATTACATCTCCCGGAAAGGGGAAAAACCCTTGATTAGTTGCCAAGAGAAAACCCTCGATTAATCGCCAGGAGAAAGGGCCCTATAGCCTAAAGTTTGAATTATTGGATAAAAGGAATAGAGTAAAGTAAGTGCGGCGAGGCACTCCACACCGAGGGTGGAAGTGCTCCAGCCATTCTTTGCTTGACTATTTCTCATTCATTTCTTTATTCCTTTATTTAGAAACCATTCTGGGTCAAAATAAAAGAGTGTCGGGGATAAATTCTTCGGATGAATGTCTGTCGATGATGCAACATAGTTTAATGTTTGGGGACAAAAAATTGATAAGGGCGGATCAGATCTAAAAGATTATCTGTCTGTAGCAAGGTCAGGCTCTGACCATGACGGGATGATTCCGGGATGTCCGGCCCTGACCTACAGTAGACATCATTTATATTTCCTTTGTCCAAGGTTTAGGGGATGGAGGCTCTGGTGCAGACATTGTTAGTTTTCTTTTAATTATTATCTTTTTGTTTGAGTCTGATTGCATGTTGTTATCCTATCTTTTTGTTTCTGTTTCACCAAGCGATTTATTATTTGTATATTTTTTTCTTTGCCTCGATGTTTTATTATTACTTTGACTCACCCCACCTTTTATTGTTTCAACTTTAAAATGAATACATTTATTTTAGAGCTTCTCCCCCCTTTTATAAATTGTCTTGCCATTTTATTCATTCATTTATTTTTGCTATTGTTATTATCATTGTCAATTTTCCTTTCTTTTTTTTCTATTTCTTATATTTATTAGCTTAAGCTTTAATGAGATTTTGGCAACACCTCCCCTAGACCTGAGATATTTTGGGTGGTGAGAAGCAAGTGCACATCTACGAAAATCCGAGATGGCCCCTAATTCGACAGATGCGCACAAAAGTGGCAACACTTGTAGTCGTCCCTGTGCCAAATGGATAAATGGCGAGGGTGCCGGTTCATCAAGGAGAGGGCTGCCATATCACCAAGGCGAGGGTTGCTGGTTCACATTTAAATGAAAAAAAATAGGGGGGCAGCTAGTTCGCATTGAAAGGGGCCGCCGTTACACCTATGTTGGAGAGATAGGATAGCTGCCGTATCAATTTGCAAGGGGCTGCTGGTTTACGTTGAAAGGGGCTGCCATAACACATAGATAGGGGCTATCGTATCTCATAGGAATAGGCTGCCATATCACGTGTCAATAGAGGTAAGAAAAGGTGCCAACAAGATGCTAGACTAGGAGTGCTGTCGGATCAATTTGAGAGGGCATTAAATGTAGCGTTAATTGGTAAAGGAAGAGGAGGAGAGGGACTGCCAGTTCAAAGAGACGGAGGCTTGCTAGATCAACTATGAGGCCACACCGGTTCAGCTAAACGAGGGTTGTCAGATTAGCTGTTGGTCCACGCTGGATCTTGCGAGGTGAAAAAAAGAAAAAAAAATAGTATCGCAAGAATGGCGGTAGTGGGAAGGGGAAAGCGACGAAAGCCCATATAGAGGTAGCCATAGAGGGTGAGAATGATGTCTCATCAGGTAGAAGATGATGGCGAGGAAACAGTTCTACCACCGAATCTAACCAAAAAAAGGGGCGGGGGGATTGGAGCCTCACGTCGTTGCATCCCCATGCAAAGCAGGATGGGGGACTGTGTTACAACTTGTGTGAATTTCAATGGAGCAACCCCCAAAGGTTGGGGATCAGGGTCATATCTATGGTACTGGATAAACTCCAAGCCTACGCCCCTTCAGAGATATACTCATCTTCCTCCTCACATTCCAATCCTACCGGGAAATAAACACGGTAAAGAAAGAGAGAATAACACGAGAAGCCACAGAAAGGATTAACAAAGGGCACAGAGAGGCACACAGTGTTGACACAGGAATGTTCGATGACTTTCTATTTTATTCATTCAATGTTGCAAGCATAGAAAGCAGAACAAAAGATGATATAGACTATATATAAAAAATGACAAGACAATACAAGGAGGGGGGGAGACGGAGCATTGACTTCTTCCCTTTCCTCACCTCTCCTCTCTATTCCGCACTCTCTTCTTCTTCTTCTTCCTCCTTTCTTCTTCTCTTCTGACTTCTATTCTTCTACTCCGGTGGGATGTATCAGCGCCAGTCGAGAAAGAGAGACCAAGAGAGCCCAGGCCTTTCTCTCTTTTTCTTTGGCTTCTTCTTTCTCCTTCTTCTGTCGACCTCTCTAATGCTCCCTCACCTGCTCCCCTGCCATCCCCCCTTTATATAGGGGTGCAAGGGAGACGGACATGGGGAGCTCCATCACGCTACCAGATGTAGGACTCCGTTGCTGCCATCCCGCTACTGTCGGTTCAATGGCTCTAGAGCCGCCAGACAAGGCATTTCTGTTGCTACTGTTTAAGCCCCAAAGGGGGCTGCCGGATGGGCAGATGGGGGCTGCCGTATCGATTGCTTAATGGCCTGCCAGATGTAATCCCGAGCTGGGCTGTTGGTGCTGTCGGTTGAGGATCGTAAGGAGCTCCCGTATGGGGAAGGTAGGTGCTACCAATTGGGACCTGGGGACTATCATTTTAGGGCTATCGGATGGGGCAATGGCCAACTGGTTGGGCCCCTGGTGGCCTGTTGATGGACTTCCGGTTAGGCCCCCAGAGGGATGCCGAATGGGGCGGCTAAGGGCTGCTGATACAACCGTTATGCCCATTGTAGGGCCTCTTGTTTGCATCTTCAAGGGTTGCTGATACACTCCTTGGTTTCCGTAATCCGATTTGTGGCCGTATATCTTTAAGGGTATCTTAGACTCCCTTGATTTTAAGTTTAATTCATCCATTGAGATGCAGGTTCATGGTACTTCGGCACCACTTGGTCATTATAGAAGTGTAGTTGGTCTTTTTCGAAGCTCGAGTGTCTCGAGCCCGTCCTTGTACTTAACGCTGCTGAGTCCCCACTGTGAAGTCCATAACTGTGTGTTGTTCAGTAATGCCTTGGCTTCCTGTAATCTTTAATGCATCCATTGGGACGCGAGTTGACGTCATATGAAGGGTATCCTTGCAATTTGGCCATCTGGACCCTCTTCTTGTATTTCTTTGCTATTGAGTCGTTAGGGTCGGCCCCATGGCAGTGCGTTTTAGGGATACTTTGTCTTCCAACAATTCATGACATATTGTGGTATATTATGGAAGTCGAATTTATTTTGTCAATAGGCATCTGAAAGACTCTGTGCTACAAGGGCATTTTGAGCTACTTGAATTCTGGGAGGGAGCTGGAAAAAGAAATACAAAGAGGGGAAAGAAAAGAATAAAATATATGAATGAAAAAAAATAAAACTAGTGATCCGGCACCCATGGGTGCCATGGATTGGCAATGCCACTATTCTAAGCCCATGCATTTTATGCATTAACAAAAAAACCCAAAGAAACATGCAATCCGGCAACCGTTAGTCTTATGATCTGGCAGCCTAAATCCTTTTCTTTAACTTTGTGAAGCATGAACTGGTAAGCCCCCCTCCCCTCTCCCTTCTTTTAAACAAAAAATAACAAAAACAAAAACAAAACACAACATGTATCGGAAGCCTCTAACCTCATGATGTCTGTATGATCAATATTTAACACTTGTGCATTTAATGCACTTAAATCCCTTTTTTTATTCAAATCACTATTCACCTTTTACGCTATTTGCTTCACCAGGTGTCCGTTTGATCCCACATCGTCGTCCCGTTCATCCCACAGGTAGAGCCAATGATCCCCTATGTCCTGTCCCAAAGGGGGTTCCTCTGGAATGCTGGGTAGCCAGATATCGGCAAAAAAGTGAGTGTTAATGAATAGTAACTTTTAACTAGTCATTTTGAGGCCATTAAGGGCTGAATTCCCTTAATTTCGCTACCAGTGTGATTTTATGACCCGGAACATGTTCTTTCCACCGCTCACGCGATTGTCGACCATTGGGCTTTGCTCTATGTTGTACTGCCCCGGTGGGAACCCCCGAGTTTGCCCTTTGGTGGCCATTTAGCCTGATCGGATCCCTTAAATCAAGAACAAAGTAAATACAAACAAGGCCTATTACGAGAATAGTTTGGGTCCGCGGGCTTGCCCCGCTATGACCATGACCTGACCTAACTTCGGGGTCGATAACTCTTCAGGTTGGCCCTATCGATGTCAGGTTTAGTCCCCTTTTCCCAACATTAAATTGTGCCAGATCACAGGCACACATATGTCCGGGGGATTACCTGTGGCGTTGTTGCATCGTCAGCATAAATTAGTCCCAGATCGATGTCCGAATGAGCCTTCTATGATGCTTTTAGTCCCAGACTTGATGGCCTGGGGTTACGTCGATTCACCTTTGAACCTACATGCGTATGCAACGGTGTCAATAGTGAGTCAAAAGATTCGTGCATACATGATCGAGAAGCCCCTCGAATGATCTGAACCTCCTAGTAGGCTAGCCCTCGAGGGTAGCGCATTTGATATGGGCCTGGGTGCTACCATTCCATGCACACTTGGATGATTAAGGGACCGTCTCATATTTCTACAGATGAGCACCCACTATATCCCCCCGGACATACTCTAGGATAGGCGGGAGATGCTGCTTGTAACGCCTTAGAATTTTCTAAGAATTTTCTAGGATTAAATATCATTATTAAGCGTTTAAAAAGGCATAATGGGCTATTACGAAGAATTAAGGATTTATTAAATACATTTAAAATCCCTATATTAACCAAAGGGTTAAGGCCAACTCAAATTGACCCAAAGACCGAATTCCAAGACCTCTAGACCAAAGCCCATTAATAGAAACGAAAATTGAGTAATTTACAAATTTAAAATGGGATATATACACCAAATGAGGAGATAATAGGGAAAAGCCAAAATTTTCAGATTTAACGGTGATTGGCGGTCTATCGTGCGAGAACCAGGTCCACCCTAGCGGTCCTCCCATGACTGCTAAACCCTTCTAGTTCCGTGAATGGGAGAAAATGTGAAAAAGTTAGATCTTTGGTATCCAAATCCCCATGGATCGAAGTATGTTGACATGAAAGCTTGTCGAGGACTCTTAGGGGTCGATCCTAACCTAAGTAGGACTATCAATTCGATCAATCCCTCAGCCCTAACTCAAAACCATATAAATAGACCCTAACTTCGACCCATGCGAACCCTAATGTTGGATCACATATTTCGAAGGTAAGGAGACATCATCTCAGGTTAGTTCTTTAAAACTTTATGTTCTCCTTAGTTTTATCTAACTCACCTCCAATTTTCGTGCTAGAAGACCTAACCGTTGGAGAGATAGAGCACCTAAAAGTCTCTGGTTCGCTGCATGCTGCATAGGAAGTAGTGTACTGGTCTAGTAAAGATCAGAAGATTAGAAGCCCTAAATGAGGTTAGTTCAAGTTGATCCTTTAGAACTTTTTGTTCACCTTCGTATCTTCTACCTACCCGCAAATGTTCATAGTTTTAAGTCAAGAGAATCACAAGATAGAGGGATGAGAAGTTGCTGGTTTGACACAGGACGTGCAGGAACTAGGGTATACTTCCAGTCATAAATACAAAGTCTAGGGATGGAATCAAAGGTAGGTTATCTCATAAAAAGGCTAAATTAATGTGTTAGGAACAAAAGCCCTCTGTTCCCTCTTGTTTTAATTGATTGTACACGACGAATTTAATGTTTTGTCATGGCTGTGTACTTAGGTTAAGTCTGCATGCCTATCCTTACACCTTAAAGAGAAAAGTTATAACTTTGGCTTAAGTTATGCACCCCATGTATCTCCATGTTTTAATATGGTTTTATTAGGCCTTATTTACCAGTTGGCATGTTTTTCCATACATCTATCTGCCCTAAATTAGCATGTATTTCAGTTTTTACTGCTGTTGATACAGACAGGAAGAAACGGTCTTGCTGTGACCGCCAGATGCATTTAGCAGCCATGCGATGGACCGCTAAACGCCTTCATGTGGTCCCCACCTGACCACTAGACTCTGCAACTTGTTAACTCCAAACAGATTATAGATTGACCCTATTAAACATATGTTAATCCTAGTTAATTATGTCTTATTCCTTATTATGACCTTATATTCATGTTGTTGGTTATATTGTGCATCCATCATGATAGATTTCTTGGCTTACATGTTTTAGAAACATATTTTAAACTTATGTTAATTTCAAGCCAAAACCATATACTCTTGTATTTATCTTAAATTTCATATGGTTCATGGACTTGTCTAGTTTTGATTTGATCGCTATTTTGTAACGATCCCTTCTCATCTAGAGTCTTTTCTTAAGTACATGGTGCGTACTCCGGTGCGTGGCCATTAGATACACTTTACACTATAAGCACACAATCTTGGACTTGTGATTCTTTCCGTTGGATATTCCTTCCACCAAACTAGGTGATCTTGTTTCAAGGCCTCTGTAAGTCTCCGTGAGCCTGGGATTCCCTTTAGGACGCCGAGCTGGTTGTACCCTCAAAGGCCAATTGTTTAGAAAGCCATTTACCAGAGTTTTCTGTGTTATGGATCTTAGAGGCCATCCTTTAGACTACAAGAGTCTAGTAGCGGCCATTTACTTGACCGCCAAAGACGCTTAGCGGCCCTATCATGACCGCAAGGTTCTAGAGATTTCACTATGTTGACACTCCCTTTCTTCATGCGTCAACTCTATCTTTAAATGGCCCAGCACTGGCCGCTAAGGTCTATAAACGGTCCAGTCATGACCGCAAGTGACTTCAGTGTTCTTAACCCGGGGTTTGTCCCAAGGGTTGATTTTCCTATGATTCTGAGATGATCTATTGATTATCTAGAAGTTAATACCTTGTTCAAGAAGTTATTAATGAATTATGAAAGTTAAGGAATATGCCGTTATGCTGTCGGATTTCTTCCATGGCATAACTTAGTTATTAAATCATCCTTGATCTCATAATTTCAATTCGGTACGTTCTAACCTTGGTTATTGTTAATATGAATCTATTGTTTGAACTAGTTACATTATTAGTCATATTTATATTTCTCGTGGAAGTAGCTTAATTTATAACTTGAAGATGCAAGAGCGGCCATGGAGAGTGTCCAAGGGCTCAACTCTAGTCCCCTCGGTAGACAGCCGAAAATATACTATAAACTATGGGGTATGATGAACACTAGTGTCGCATTGTGCCGGGAGTACTTTTTTTATAAACGGGTGAAGATCCACGGGACAATCTTATGAAATTACATATTTGCTAGTACATTCTCATTACATGACTTTCTAGTGCATAGCCTTTATGGTTATGAAAAATTTCATTCTTGTTCATGAAAGGCCAAATTATATTCATGTTATATTCTTGCTTGATCATATTTCCAGTCTACATGAATTCTCATATCTCACCTTGATCATATCTTGTTACTTGTGTTACTTTGGTTTATTCACGTGTCTCATCGTATTTTCATGACTTATCATCTTACACTCTAGATCTAAAATGTTAATTACTTTAACATTGCCTTCATGTTGATACGAAGATACCCACTGGGCATATGTGCTCATTCCCTACTTTTTCAATCTTTTTTAGGAAATTCTAGCGGGTCAGATTCAGACTATTCAAGTGATGGATCCGAGAGTGATTAAAGAAGGATCGAAGCCTTGGATTGTCATTAGTGGGTAGTCAAGAGTCGCTATATAATTTTTCATTTTTATTGAGTCTAGTTTGTCAAAGAGTCAAGAGTCAACCTTATGTACTTTTGATTATTATTTAAATAAAGCAAAGATTTTGTCCAAATATTGTACATTCATTTCTTATGTGTGAATGTGTTAGCGCTCTGATTATATTGCTCGCTTGAGGCGTACTAGCCGGCTGTTCACGTTCCTGATTATTTCCACTGCATAATCTCGGGGCGTGACAGTTAAAGTGGTATCAGATCGTAGGTCTCAGGACTTACGTATTCCTAGGAAAATGTCATAGGCTAAGTCCAAGGCTTAAGGACCCATACCTATGAAACAAAGAAAGAAATTCCCCACCCATGAGAGAAATTGGGTAGAGCCCGGGATGTGATAGTAATTAGAAATTATCTCCAGGATTAACCCCATCAATTCCATTGGAGTTGACAAATTTATTACTCTTCTCATGTACCTTATTCTTACAATGGCTCACCGTGTCGATTGGGGTGGAATGCAACAAACTATTGCGGGTCTCACCCGTGCCTTGCAAAATATGGCCCAAGCTGGCGTGAGGGCTGGTGCTGGCGATTTGCACCGCAACTTCTGGAGTCTAAACCCTCCACGATTTTCTGGTTCTTCCAACCCAGACGAAGCTGAAAACTGGATAGATGAAATGAACCGTATATTCGAGGTCATGCAATGTGCCGACCAAGAGAAGGTTCGTCTCGCTACGTTCTAACTCAATAAGGATGCACGTGCTTGGTGGAAATCTATTCCGGCACCGCCTCAAAACGCACCACACACTTGGGAGGGATTTCTCACACTCTTCCGAGCAAAATACTTCTCCTAACTAGTTAAGGAGAGGAAGGCGGCGGAGTTCACTTCTTTGCATCAAGGCATGATGACTGTGGCAGAGTATGAATTAAAATTCTCTCGCCTAGCACCCTATGCTCAACATTTAGTGAGCATAGATCTTCTCAAAGCTAATCGTTTCTTGGACGGGCTGCGGCCCATCTTCATCCAGCAACTTGGCCCACAAAATATTCAGACCTACGCAGAGATGGTCCAACGAGCACACTTGTGCGAACGGACCTTGGAGAAGGTCGATAAACTCAAAGGCAAAGGCAAAAGAGATCTAGGAATGGGAATAACAAGGATGATCGCGGGAACAAAAAGGTGAAGGAGGAAGATAAGTAAGTCATGGCGGCTTGCACGTTCTGCAAGAAATTTGGCCATGCGGCCGAAGAATGCTGGAAATGCCTAGGGGCGTGTTTGCGATGTGGCAGCCAGGAGCACCGCATGTCGGATTGCCCCCTCATGAAGGATCAATCTTCCAGCGGTGGACGCAAGTGACAGACTCGTCGTAACGCTGTTCTGGATGATGATGAATCGCCCAAGGATGATGGGCTAATGGAAGGTATCGTTCAAATCTATTCCCATCCTGCATTTGTGTTATTTGATATTGGTGCTTCTCATTCCTTTATATCTACTGCTTTTGTAAAAACCACGCCAGTTTCATCAGTTCCTCTACCTTCGAACCGAGCTATCACTACACCCTTAGGTCCCAGAACTAAACTTACAACCCACTACCCTGATAGTAAGGTAATCGTAGAAGGTCAAAATCTTCCTACAAACCTCGTATGCCTTGACATGGAAGACTACGATGCCATGCTAGGTGTAGATTGGCTTGTAGACCACGACGCCTATATAAATTATCGCAATAGGAGAATCACTTTTCAGAATCTAGGTCTCCTGTGATTTTCTTTCCTTAGTATCAAGTACAGGAAGCATCCTACCATTATTTCGTCTCTTCATGCTTGCAAACTCAT
Organism: Amorphophallus konjac; assembly: GCA_022559845.1. NCBI lineage: Eukaryota > Viridiplantae > Streptophyta > Magnoliopsida > Alismatales > Araceae > Amorphophallus > Amorphophallus konjac. The sequence goes on from CM040120.1 coordinate 190,508,778, forward strand.
TTCGCAAGGATGTGAAGCTTTTCTTGCTTCCGTAATCATTACCGAGTCCAAGGAAATCAACTTAGAGGATATTCCTATTTTAAATGAGTTTCCCGATGTCTTCCCATCGGATTTACCTGGTTTACCACTCGAAAGGGAAGTAAACTTCTCCATCGAACTCGTTCCTGGAGCAGCACCTGTTTCAATAACTCCCTACAAGATGTCACCTATAGAACTCAAAGAATTGAAAAAACAACTTCAGGAGTTATTAGACAAGGGCTTCATTCGACCTAGCACATCCTCTTGGGGTGCGCCAGTTTTATTTGTCAAGAAGAAGGATGGATCTCTCAGGCTATGTATCGACTACCGACGACTAAATCAACTCACTATCAAGAACAAATATCCATTTCCGCGCATCGATGAGCTATTTGATCAAATTTCGGGGGTAGAATATTTCACCAAGATAGACATCTGGTCAGGTTATCATCAGCTCAAGATGATAGACGAAGATATATACAAGATCGCTTTCCGGAGCAGATATAGACACTATGAATTCGTGGTAATACCGTTCGGGTTAACTAATGCCTCGGCGGCATTTATGCAACTTATGAATAATGTCTTCAGGCCTTATCTCGATCGATTTGTGGTCATCTTCATTGATGATATTCTTATATACTCCAAGACTAAGGAGGAACATGAAGAACACTTAAGAATAGCCTTGCAAACCCTAAGAGAGGATCAACTCTACGCAAAGTTTAGCAAGTGTGAGTTTTGGCTAAAGGAGGTCTCTTTCCTCGGACATATTATTTCAAAGGAAGGAATCACTGTCGATCCTTCTAAGGTAGAAGCTGTTAAGAATTGGAGCTGGCCGATGATCGTGTCTGAAGTTAGAAGTTTTTTGGGTCTGACTGGTTATTATAAGCGATTCATTAAGGATTTCTCAAAAATTGCCGTCCCTTTGAATGGACTTACAAGAAAGGAGAATCCTTTTATATGGTCAAAGGATTGCGAAGGAAGTTTCCTAACTCTTAAAGATCATCTCACTATGGCTCCCATATTGGCACTGCCCGTTAAGGGTGGTGACTTTGAAGTCTATACCGATGCATCTGGCATTGGCCTAGGATGCGTTCTTATGATAGTTGCAGTTATATTCGCCTTGAAAATCTGGCGACACTACCTCTATGGGGATAAGTTCACTATATTTTCAGATCACAAAAGTCTGAAATACCTCTTCACCCAAAAGGAATTGAACATGAGGTAACGTAGATGGTTGGAGTATCTCAAAAACTTCGACTTTACTATCCAATATCATCCAGGCAAAGCAAATGCTATAGCTGATGCTCTTAGCAGAAGAGCAATGGCAACACTAGCAAGCCTCATGAAAGGTACGACTTATCTTATTGAGAATTTTGCTCGTTTTAATCTCGATGTTGATAAAGAAGAAGAAGGGTGTATGATTACTAATATAAGGTCACAACCTACATTGATTGAAGATCTAGTCAAATTACAAGAAAATGACCCCACATTAATGAAGATGAAGGCCAATATTGATCAAAGGTCTGAATTCTCCATTTCAACTGATGGGATATTATTGTTCAAAAATCGAATATGTGTTCCGGATCATACCGACACTACGAAATTGATCATGGAAGAGGCTCATAAATCAAGGTATGCTATTCACCCCGGTGCTACCAAGATGTACCATGATTTAAAAAGAATTTTCAGGTGGCCCAATATGAAGAGAGAAGTAGTAGACTTTGTATCTCACTGCCTCACTTGTCAGCAAGTAAAGGCGGAACATTTAAAGCCCGCCGGGAAACTACATCCCCTGGATATTCCTAAGTGGAAATGGGAAAGTATAGGGATGGAATTCATCATAGGTGTACTTAAGAAAAGCGGTGGACACATTGGTATATGGGTGATTATAGACCGATTGACTAAATCTGTACATTTTCTACCAATCAAAAGTCGATGGTCTGTGGATGTATTAGTAGCACTATACATGAAGGAAATTGTCAAACTACATGGTGTCCCTGTCACAATTATATCTGACCGAGACTCTCGGTTCACATGACAATTCTGGAAGGGTCTATAGCATTCATTAGGGACCCGACTTAACTTTAGCACATAATTCCATCCATAAACTGATGGTCAGACTGAAAGAACCAATCAAGTATTAGAAGATATGCTCAGGGCATGTGCTATTGATTTTGGAGGGAGTTGACACGACCACTTGCCTCTAGTGGAATTCGCCTACAACATTAGCTACCAAGCTAGTATACAAATGGCACCGTTTGAGGTACTGTATGGAAGAAGCTGTCGCTCACCTATATGTTGGAATGAAGTAGGAGAAAGGCAATTTCTCGGCGCCGACATCATCAAGGATACTACCGATAAGATAAAACTTATTCGGGAGAGACTCCAGATGGCTCAAGACAGGCAAAAATCATATGCTGATAATAGAAGGCGTGACCTGGAATTCCAAGTAGGAGATCATGTATTCCTTAAGGTTTCTCCTGGTCAAGGTATTCGAAGATTCGGCATCAAAGGCAAGCTCACTCCAAGATTCATTGCCCCCACCTTTAAAATTCTCGAAAGGGTTGGTGAGGTCGCGTATCGAATAGATTTCCCCGCTCAATTAGCTGGAGTCCATGATGTATTTCACGTCTCAATGCTCAAATGGTACATCCCCGATCCATTCTATGTCATAACTTATGAAAATCTGGAGATTAAAAAGGATTTGACGAATGAGCAAAAGTCAATCAAAATAATTGAACGAGAAGTACGTCAACTTCGAAATAAAACTATTCCCTTAGTCAAAGTCCAATGGAACAAATCTTGGCCACACGAGGCGACATGGGAAACAGAAGAAGCCATGTGCAAAAGATTTCCGGAGATATTTTGAATGTAAGTACACTCTCCTTAGCAAATCGTATTACAATGAATTTGGGGACCAAATTCTTTTAAGTGGGGGAGGGTGTAACGCCCAATAATTTTCTAGGATTAAATATCATTATTAAGCATTTAAAAAGGTTTAATGGGTTGTTATGAAGAATTAAGGATTTATTAAATCCATTTAAGGGCCCTATATTAACCAAAGGGTTAAACCCAACTCAAATAGGCCCAAAGACCCAACTCCAAGACCTTTAGACCCAAGCCCATTAATAGAAACGAAAATTGAGTAATTTATCGATTTAAAATGGGATATATACACCAAATAAGGAGATAATAGGGGAAACCCAATTTTTTTGGATGTAACGGCAATTGGCGGTCTATCGCGCGACCGCCAGGTCCACCCTAGTGGTCCTCCCATGACCGCTAAACCCTTCTAGTTCCGTGAATGAGAGAAAACGTAAAAAAGATGGATCTTTGGCATCCAAATCCCCATGGATCGACGTTTGTGGGTATGAAAGCTTGTCCATGACTCTTAGGGATCGATCCTACCCCGAAGCAGGACTTTCAATTCGGTCAATCCCTCTGCCCTAACTCAAAACCCTATAAATAGACCCTAACTTCGACCCATGCAAACTCTAATGTTGGATAGCATATTTCGAAGGTAAAGAGACATCATCTTAGGTTAGTTCTTTAGAACTTTATGTTCTCCTTTGTTTTATCTAACTCACTTCCAATTTTCATGCTAGAAGACCTAGCTGTTGGAGAGATAGAGCACTTGAAAGTCTCTGGTTCGCTATAGGCTGCATAGGAAGCAATACGCCGATCCAGTAAAGATCAGGAGAATAGAAGCACTAAACGAGGTTTGTTCAAGTTGATCCTTTAGAACTTTTTGTTCATCTTCGTATTTTCTACCTACCCTCCAATTTTTACAATTTTAGGTCAAGAGAATCAGAAGATAGAGGGATGGGAAGTTGCTGGTTTGGCATAGGAAGTGCAGGAACTTGGGTCTACTTCTAGTCAGAAATCTAAAGTCTAGGGATCGAATCAAATGTATGTTATCTCATGAAAAGTCTGTTGGCCCAGACTATAAGCGTGCGAACAAGAAGGGGGGGTCTAATCATCCCCCAATCACGATGACCAATTTTAAACTTAACGGCAGAACTAACAAGATTCAGGAAAATAAGCGATATAAGAATGAAATAGTTTATCTCAATCTAGTCGAGCCCAGATGATGAAGACAATAGATAAAAGTGAGCTAGCACATACCACAATGCACATGAAATTTTAAGGTGGTTCGGGACCACGACGGCCTCCCTACATCCACCCCTCACCAAACCAGTGAGGCTTCACTCGCTCACAAAGAAGCGCACGGAGTAAAAACTCCAACCACACAGAGACTTCGTCTCCACAATGATCCAGCACCGGGATCAATCCATACACACACACCCCGTAACAACTGTGGCACGATATAACCACAACCATATGCAAACGGTTCCGATTATACCACTATGCTATACTTCATTATGTAGGTTTGCTTCAAAACAAACTTTTTCTTGTAACGAAATTTAACGCCTTACCAACATTGCTTAGTCTTACTAAGCGGTATTGCAGTGACAAATAAGTATTTTTGTTTATTCCAAATCACGATTTTGACTACTTTAGTTTAGTACTACAAATTGATTCAAAATAGAATGCCTTTAGTAATAATGAGAAAGATTTCTACATGTCCGACCAAATCAATCCATAATATCAGAATCGGACAAATCGGCCCTTAAACCATGGATTATACCAATTCAATTTCTTCTTTTAAACATTCATAGAGATAAGAATATTAGTCAAAATGAGAACGAGTAGATGTAAAAAAAGTGAAGAAATAGATCCCCATGTGTAGAAAGGGTTGTAGATGATCTTCTTTGATTCCCGATTCAGAGGGAGGTCGGATGACGGCGATTCAAGCGTCCTCTTGTTCTTTTCGTCCATCTGCTCTTCTTTTTCTTCTTCCACAATATGCAGAAATGCTTTTATGGAGATGAAATCTTCCTTCCTTTCCCCATTTCTTCACCTACAAGATAAGAGAAAATGAGCACATTAGGGTTATCTCTTACAAATTCGGAGTTCACATTCATTTATATAGAAGAGTGTCCAAAAGACTCATAGGAGCCTCAAAAAGTGTATTAAAAACACACTTATATGTCTACGAAGCAATGGGGGGTAGTTTGGTAAAGTTTGAAAGGGTTTTGAAAATTTCCAAAATTCCTGTGGTGGAAGGGTCGACCCCAAGGGTCGACCCTCGTGCAAACAGAGGGCAGACAGCCCCAAGAAAAGTCTAGGACATAGGGGTCGACCCCTACATACGTTTGACTGCAAGTATTGATTTCTGTGCAGTCTAAAAATTGCAAAGGTCAACCCTATGGGTCGACCTATGCCAGAAATGGTTAAAACTCATCCTCAAACCTCCATGAATCCAAGGGAATAAAAGTGATTGGATATTACCATTTTCTCTTAAGTTTTAAAGGATTTAGAGACCATTCTTGGGGCTGCAAAACCACTGAAACATCAAGTCAAACTAAGAATGGCAATTAAAGATTTCTTACACTTCACCTTCATTGTTCCACATGAAACTCCATGACTTTCCATTTGATTGCTTATCTTATAGGCATTCTTTGCCTAGACATCACACACATTTTTGGGACTCTTGAACTACAAAATTAAGCACACTCACTTTAGGAATAAGATGCTTCAAGAGTGTGAAATGCATTTACATATGAATGAGCAATTTCATTGAACGTTTGATGCCTTTCCAAAAATATGAATAATTGATTCATTAAAGCTCTCGAGAAATAATCACTCACATAATCACATAAGTAACATTCCATCACATGGCAACCAAAAGCCATTTCAAAACACGTACTCTTCCAAACACACAATGTTTTGAAATCATTTAACCACACACAATGTTTTGCTTCCACAAACTCACAATATTTGTTACCATCAAAACCAAGGTCAAGAACAATGTGGGAACACAATATCCAACAATTTCTCCCTTTTTGATGATGACAAAATATTGTGGCAATCTTAACATCTTTCTCCCCCTTTGGCATTATCAAAAATGGGGAACACGAAAGCTTGAGCAATATGCATGAAAACCAACAATATCAAAGAAACTTGATATAAGCATAATGACTACTAAACTTCCAAACTGATATGAACATGTATGAAAATATCTAAATTATTCATGCAAGCAAGCGGGCAAGCATGAAATACAAGCAAGCATGTAAATATGTATATCTCCCCCTCAATGGGATAGATGGATAGCAAATGAGCATTTGATTCAAGTCAAAGTGTGAGACATGAAGCATAATCAAAAAAGGTAGTGCATGCATAAACTAGTAGGATTGCATAAGCTATGAAAAGAATAAATTCACAATATACATTAATCGCAATCATACCCAAGAGTGAAATGTTAGGTAATGAGCAATGAACTTCAAGAATATATGGATATTAGCAGAATTTCTAAGAAACACTAGAGGGTTATTTTCTCTCTACACTTCCATTGAGATTCTCGACTTTCGATATCTTCGCACAACCCCCCCCCCCTTTTTAATGGATATCACCGTTCAACGCGAGACACCTCATGTGTCTCAATGAGGTTTCCCGGCTACTAGGATTCATCACAATTTTAATTCTTGTAGATTTTAGCTTCACTTTTCGACGCAAGTTTCCTCATTTACTTCAGTGGGGATTCCCGACTACTTAGTTTCACATTCCACTTATTGATTTTTTTATGGGGTAGACAGTTTTTTCTTCATGATTACTCTTCATTTCCATGTAGAAATTTATTTCCCATAAAGTGTTGAAAAAAATTTCTGAAATCCTTATTGATCAAAGTCATATGCATCATTTTGTGCATAGTGTGTTGGTAATTACCTTGGATGTTGAAAGTGAATTTGTCAAAACATAGTTATGACTCCCCCTAAATGTATGCACATTTAGAAACAAATCCTCCTCCTTTCTATATGTCACTCTTCACAATTGATCAAAATCACTACATTTTATATAACAAGGAGGTGAGGTCTTAGAAGATTTTCAAGAAAAGGTTTTCTAGAAATATATACATACATTCAAGGAAGGATTTAAAAGTAAAGTCATGCAAGATGATTTCCGCTACGAGGCAGAGGTGTAGGTCCAAAGACCCCACTCATGCATGGTGAGTGTTTCCCGATGGACGGAATCCACCATTCCACAACACACCATTTTAAATATCGAAGAATCATGGTATTCAAGCACGCAAGTTCAGAGAATATGCATGAGTATATGCATGTAACGGAAAGGATGATGAAAATTTATTTCTATTCACAAGTATGCAGCATGAAGTATGAAAATTCTATATGCAAATTTACTTATTGTGCTAGTGTATGCAAAATTTTCAGATAAGTGCAAACTCATGTATGCAACAGTATAGATCAAATGCAAATGTATGCAAAATGTGCAAGTGAGCAGCAGATTTGTCGAAGTGAAACTAAACATGATGAACTCACAAAACCAAACCAATTTTCTTTCTCACCTTTAGAAGCCTTTATTTGTTGACATTCCCTGCAAAACAGAATTCTCATTTGAAGGTTTTGGGTACCCAAGCCTTCTTGGGTCCCGAGGGGTTAGTTCTAGCATGAGCAAAATATATTTTATTTTTCCTCCCAAACCATTCATCATCGACCCTCATTAAGTCACACACATATATAGAGTGGCCGAACATACCACAATAAAAGCATGTGACATTTGGCTTTCTAAAATGACTCTTATGCATATACGATCTATCAACATATGAGTTCATGCATGAGTCAACATGAGTATAGCCATATGAATCACATGATTTTTAAAATTTATTTTTCACAAATGAATTTTTCTTTGTGGGTGAACATCCCACATCAACTTTTTCATTCCTAACCTTTCCATTGCTAGTCTCACCATGTTCAACCATTTTCTCTTTTCCTTTTAATTCCTTTTGAACAACTTCTTTCATTTTGTTTAATTCGTCATGCATGGTATTGAAGTTGGTTTCTAATTCTTTCTTGGATTTTTCACATTCATTCAGTCTTGAGTTAAGTTCATCCAACCCCTTTATCAATTTTTTATTTTCAATTTTTAGATTTTTCACATTCTCATAAGCATGTTGTTTTTCAATCTCCAAGCATGAAATATCATCATCAAATGGAGAGACTTTGGACAACAACATTTCATTTTCATCTTTTAATTTTTCAAGTTCCAACTCAAGCAAACTACATTTAGTGCGTGAAGATGAACCAGAATGTAAAACATCATGAAACTTCTTTTTCAGATTTTTATTTTCATGTTTCAACTTCTTGCACTTTTCATACATTCCACCATAAGCAATTTGCCATTCTTCGCAAGTGAGGTTTTTGTTATTAGAGTTTACCTCGGTGTCATTTTCCTCATTTGCCATTAAATATAAATTCTGGACTGCCTCGTCCAGCACATCGTCCTTCTTGGATTTGGACTCACTCTCGTCCTCATCACTCCATGCCGCCTTCATGGCCTTGGGCTTCTTCACTTTTTCTTTCTTCAGTTTCTTCCAAAGATTTGGACATTCGCTTCTCATGTGGCCGACCTTTCCACATTCATAGCATCTAATCTCCCCTTTCTTCCCCAATGCTTTCTTTGAAATTTTTTCAAAAGAAGTGCCATCTTGTCTAGCCTTTCTGAATAACGTTCTAGCTTTGCTAGTGATGACATCCACAAGTTCTTCCTCATTGCTATTTAGACTTGACCCTTCATCGCTCTCCTCACAAGATTTTGAATAAGACTTAAATGCCACTAATTTCTTTTTGTCGTTCTCTTCCTCTATCCTCTTAATGTTGATTTCATAGGTCATCAAGGACCCAATCAACTCATCCAGCTTGAGTGTAGTGAGATCTTTAGAGCCTTCTATCACGGTCGCTTTCATGTGCCATTGTGTTGACAAGGACCATAGCACCTTCCATACAATATCTTGATTTGAGTACTTCTTTTTCAGTGCTTTCAACCCGTTGGAGATCTCGCTTAACCTTGCAAACGTCTCTGAGATAGTCTCATGCGACTTCATCATGAAGAGCTCATATTCTCGGACTAATAGATTTACTTTTGTCTCCTTTACCTCCGACGTTCCTTCGTATATGAGTCAGAGGTTCTCCCACATTTCCTGCGTAGAGGAACACATAGATATGCGTGAATATTCATTTGTATGAACAACACATTGAACAATATTCATAGCCCTAAAATTTGCACATGAATTTTTAATATGTTCTTTAGTCCAACTATCCCCATCATCAGGCAATTGATAAGGACCTTTACTAATGACTTTCCAACTATTATAATCCTGTGCTCGCAAAAACACTATCATTCTATTTTTCCAATAGGGGTAATTTGTGCCATCAAAAAATGGTGGCCTGTGTATAGAATGTCCCTCATGAATCATCCCCCTAATATCTATCGCCTACAGATCTATCCTCTTCAACCATGAGGTTGAATAAAATCAGAGGCCTTGCTCTGATACCAATTGTTAGCCCAGACTATAAGCGTGCGGATAATAAGGGGGGGTTTGAATTGTCCCCCAATCACGATGACCAATTTTAAGCTTAATGGCAGAACTAACAAGATTGAGAAAAATAAGCGATATAAGAATGAAATAGTTTCTCTCAATCTAGCCGAGCCCACACGATCAAGACAACAGATAAAAGCGAGCTAGCACACACCACAATGCACATGAAAATTTTAAGGTGGTTCGGGAGCACGACTGGCTCCCTACATCCACCCCTCACCAAACCGGTGAGGCTTCACTCGCTCACAAAGAAGTGCACGGAGTAAAAACTCCAACCACACAGAGACTTTATCTCCACAACGATCAGCAATGGGATCAATCCACAGACACACACACCGCAACAACTGCGGCACGATATAACCACAACCGTACGCAGACAGTTGTCCACACAAAGAGTCAAAGTTCAGAAATAAAGGATATGTTCAATACATGCTCATAAACCAAGTGTAAATCACTAGAGTAGATGTAAAAAGAGTGAAGAAATAGATCCCCATGTGTAGAAAGGGCTGTAGATGATCTTCTTTGATTCCTGGTTCGGAGGGAGGTCGGATGACGATGATTCAAGCGTCCTCTTGTTCCGCTCGTCGATCCGCTCTTCTTTTTATTCTTCCACAATCTCTAGAAATGCTTTAATGGAGATGAAATCTTCCTTCCGAGAGCTCCTCCTTCCTTTCCCCCTTTCTTCACCTACAAGATAAGAGAAAATGAGCACCTTAGGGTTATCTCTTACAAATTCACAATTCACATTCATTTATATAGAAATGTGGCCAAAAGACTCATAAGATGCTCCCAAAATGTATTAAAAACACCCTTACATGTCTAGGAAGTAATGGGGGGTAGTTTGGTAAAGTTTGAAAGGGTTTTGAATGTTTTCAAAATTCCCGTGCCGGAAGGGTCGACCCTCGTGCAGACAGAGGGCAGACAGCCCCCAAAAAAATCCAGGACACAGGGGTCGACCCTCGTACGGACAGAGGGCAGACAACCCCCCAAAAAATTCCAGGACACAAGGGTCGACCCTTGTGGTCGATCCTCGTGCAGAGAGAGGGTAGACAACCCCTAAAAAAATTACAAGACACAGGGGTCGACCCCTACATACATACTGCAAGTATTTGTTTCTGTCCAGTCCAGAAACTACAAGGGTCGACCCTATGGGTCGACCCATGCCAGAAATGGTTAAAACTCATCCTCAAACCTCCATGAATCCAATGGAATAAAAGTGATCGGATATTACCATATTCTCTTAAGTTTGAAAAGATTTAGAGACCATTCATGGGGCTGCAAAATCACATAAACATCAAGTCAAAATAGGAATGAGCAATTAAAGATTTCTTAAACTTCACCTTCATTGTTCCTCATGAAACTCCATGACTTTCCATTTGATTGCTTGTCTTATAGGCATTCTTTGCCTAGACATCACACACATTTTTGGGACTTCTGAACTACAAAATCAAGCACACTCACTTTAGGAATAAGATGCTTCAAGAGAGTGAAATGCATTTACATATGAATGAGCAATTTCATTGAACGTTTGATGCCTTTCCAAAAATATGGATGATTGATTCATTAAAGCTCACATGAAATAATCACTCACACAATCACATATGCAACATTCCATCACAAGGCAACCAAAAGCCATTTCAAAACACATGCTCTTCCAAACACACAATGTTTTAAAATCATTTAACCACTCACAATGTTTTGCTTTCACAAACTCACAATATTTTTTATCATCAAAACCAAGGTCAAGAACAATGTGGGAACACTATACCCAACAAAGGCTAAATTAACGTGTTAGGAACAAAATCCCTCTGCTCCCTCCTGTTTTCATTGATTGTACATGACAAATTTAATGTTTTGTCATGACTACGTATTTAGGTTAAGTCTGCATGCCTATCCTTACACCTTAAAGAGAAAATTTATAACTTTGGCTTAAATTATGCACCCCATGTATCTCCATGTTTTAATATGGTTTTATTAAGCCTTATTTATTTGTTGGCATGTTTTTCATACATCTATCTGCCCTAGATTAGCATGTATTTTGGTTTTTACTGCTGTTGATACAGATAGGATGAAACGGTCTTGCTGTGACCGCCAGATGTATTTAGCGGCCATGCGATAGACCGCTAAACGCCTTCATGCGGTCCTCACCTGACCGCCAGACTCTGCAACTTGTTAACTCCAAACAGATTGCAGATTGACCCTATTAAACATATGCTAAGCCTAGTTAATTAGGTCTGATTCCTAATTATGACCTTATATTCATGTTGTTGGTTATATTGTGCATCCATCATAATAGATTTCTTGGCTTACATGTTTTAGAAACCAATTTTAAACTTATGTTAATTTCATGCCAACTCTTGTATTTATCTTAAATTTCATATGGTTCATGGACTTGTCTAGTTTTAATTTGATCGCTGTTTTGTCATGATCCCTTCTCATCTAGAGTCTTTTCTTATGTACATGTTGTGTACTCCGGTGCGTGGCCATTAGATACACTTTGCACTATAAGTACACAATCTTGGACTCGTGATCCTCTCTGTTGGATATTCCTTCCATCGGACTAGGTGATCTTGTTTCATGGCCTCCATAAGTCTCCGTGAGCCTAGGATTCCCTCTAGGACGCCGAGCTAGTTGTACCCTAAAAGCCCAATTATCTAGAAAGCACTTTACCGGAGTTTTCTGTGTTCTAGATCTTAGCAGCCATCCATTAGATCGCAAGAGTCTAGTAGCGGCCATTTACTTGATTGCCAAAGACGCCGAGCGGCCATACCATGACCGCAAGGTTCCAGGGATTTCACTACGTCGACACTCCCTTTCTTAATGTGTCGACTCTGTCATTAAATGGTCCAACACTAATGGCTAAGGTCTATAAAAGGTCCAGTCATGACTGCAAGTGTCTTCAGTATTCTTAACCCAGGGTTTGACCCAAGGGTTGATTTTCCTATGATTCCTAGATGATCTATTGATTATATAGAAGTTAATACCTTGTTCAAGAAGTTATTAATGAATTATGAAAGTTAAGGAATATGTCATTATGCTGCCGGATTTCTTCCATGGCATAACCTAGTTATTAAATCATCCTTGATCTCACAATTTCAATTCGGTACGTTCTTACCTTGGTTATTGTTAATATTGGAGAGGGGGAAAATCTACCGCCCAAGAGCACGGCCCAACTAGGTCCAAGTTGACCAAACCAGGCCCAGCTCCCCAAAGTGATAGCGCCATTTTGGGCCCACTTACTTTAAGCCCAAAACTCATTCGGACCAATACTTCCTAGGTGACCCTCGGGTCTGAAAGTCCGAGCGACAGATCGGTCGAGAAGGCCTGTGTAGGGACCGAGCGCGACCTATCGGAGCTACGCACCCTTGGCTCGAGAGAAAATCCCGAGCAAACAACCCAAGCTCGGACCGACTGTCGGAAGCTTATCCAAGCATCCGTTATGCATCCTTTCGGAGCAGGGAACTCCAAGGGATAAGGGAGAGCAAGAGTCCTTGTGCCATAAAGAGCCCACGATGAGGACGTAACCCCCCTGAATCCCCTTGACTCCTTGGACTCCTATATGAAATGGATCACTATATAAACCCTAGGAAGACTCTATGAGAAGGTAAGCAATGATCCTGAGTGAGAACCACCACATCTCTTGGTGGAGAACAATCTTACGCCCTCTTCTTCTCCTACCACCTCCCCTCGCACCCGTGCTCTATCATATTTGTTGACTTAAGCATCGGAGGGTTTTCCCCAGGGTCTCATCCCTGGGCACCCCTAATTTATTTCCTGCCTTGTAGTTTATCTAGGCGTGGTGGTTATGATCATAGATTCCCCCAAGATCTCACGACTTAGGATCAGCGCGAGATTACACCTCTTCATCTGGCGCCGTCTGTGGGAAACGAGCGAAGAGCCATCATGGTGCGAAGAAATTCTAGTAGGAGGACATCCGGCGATAAGGAAGGACCATGGTGACAGTGGAAGGAGAACATGTGCCTCCCCACCCCATGGAAAACCTCCCCTCTAACAACAACAACCAAGCCGACGAGCTGCCTCCATCGGCCATGGGGGTGCAACCCCCCAACGGGAGTTCTGTTGCTCTCCAAACCCTCATCGCAAAACTAGATATCCTCGTAGAATTATTGAGGACCCAAGCGGCTAGGGAAGAGAAGTCACAACTTTCTCGGGAAAGTTTACCCCTGGAGAAGCTTCCCAACAAACAGTCGGAGGCCGCTTCACCCTCTGGGGACGATGGCTTATACGCAACAGGTCGGGAGGACCTTCGCATGCCCCTCCTCCAGAGCAAGAAGCCTCCTCCACCCCGAGGAGAGAAGGGCTTGGGACGGGCCAGTAGCTCCCGGAGACTGATGCCCCCGAGGGATGACGCGGCAGCCAGCAAGGACGCCCTCACAGCCCCTCAGCCCAGCGGCAACTGGAGTTGTCCATCCGATTGCGATACTTCGAGCGACGTTTCACGGAACAAGAGCGCGCCCTCCGCGCCTTATAGAAGACTTCCACCAAGGAGGACGAGGAGTAATCCCCGTTCTCCTACCAAATCTTGAAGGCTGAGATCTCCCCTAGACTCTCACTGCCAACCTTCAAGTCATATGACGGCCAAGGAGACCCGATCGACCACTACGATAGCTTCGACGCCCTGATGACCCTGCACGGGGCTTCAGACGCTATCAAGTGCCGAGCGTTCATGACCACCTTCATCCAGGAAGCTCAAGCCTGGTTCCGAGCACTCGCACTCGGCAGTAATCATGACTTCAGGCAGCTCGGGTGAGTATTTAAGGAAAGCTTCACCGGCAGCACCCCTCCAAGGTTAGTAGCGGGGTTGATGGCACTAATAGGGTGTTTGGTTACATTTTTTCTCTTTTCTGTCTCTTAATTTTAAAAATAGGAATACAGAACCCACTAACCATGTTTAGTAGTTACTTCCCTAATTTTTAGGGAAGAATCCAACTCCATTAAAATCTCTTTCCAAATAAAAACAACCCGAGAGTTTTTTTTTTGAGAATGCTCGCGAGTCCCGACTTCCTCGCATCCCTCGTGCCCTCACCTCATCGCGTCGTCCCTCACCGACGGTACGTGTTTTCTCACCTCTGTCGGCAGCGTCTCTGCATCATCCTCGCGGGCTCAAGGTATGCAAACCTGCAACCCTGCCGCAGAGGGATGACGTCCCTGCACCCCTCCCCATCGCACATCACCCCCCGCCGCATAGCCCTCCCCGCCGCAGTACCCTCCCCTCCACGCGGCACAACACCCTCCCCGCTGTACAGCACCCTGCATGTGCGACGACGACCTTGCACCCGGGAGAAAACTTTATCAGCAAGATTATGTGACTGAACTTTCTTCCTCATAGATGAAGAATAGTTTAGGAGAAAAACTACAGGTCCTCTTAGATTCCTTAAATAGAAAACTTTCCCCAGGCGTAATAACCACTCAAGAGTCCTCATGGGCACAAAGATAAACGACACCACTATCATCGGTTTTGTCCACCAAGTTGTCTCCAGAAACATTCACAGTTGGCTCTTTTATTAGTCATCATCGCCGTTTGCATTTCCTTTCTGCTGCCAGATAGATAAAGGTTCCTATTTTTCCCCTAGATAATGTTTTGAAAAGCAAAAAAATAGATGTATGACATTTACATTGTAGAATATATGAGACATATCTTCCTAACGAGAGAAATTCTTGAAGACCTGAGGGAACCAGAGATCGCTTGCATTCAAAAATATTTGAAGATGTGACTGAGAAACACTTAATCCCATGTACACAAGTAACACTTATGAAGAGTTGTCTGCCAAATATGGCTACACAAATTTTTAAAATTATGACGTTTCTACCAAATTGGAAATGTCAACATTTATCAATTTTAAAATTTAAGTCAAAACAAGACACAACACAATTTTTTAGATAGAAATAGCTTTTTAAAAAAATGGTTCTCAAACACCCTATAAAGCAGGCACAGGGGGAAAAGCTTCAGGCTTATATCAACCGATTTAAATCGGAAGCCCTGCATATCGCTCGCCTGAATGTCACCTCAGCCATCACCGCATTGATCGGAGGCACCCGCGATGAGAATCTCCGTCAAGAACTAGTCCTCCTTCCCCCCACCTCTCTCGTCGATCTGGTGACTATAGCCCTACGTCACACGGAGTGCGAGTAAGTCCTCAGCGCTTGCCGCGGCACAACGGGCTCGGGTCTAGAAGGGGATAAGAAGCGACCATCCGAGCAAGGCTCAGGACAGGGGAAAAGGCGGAATCAAGACAGAGACCACAGGGAGCCCCATCGAAAATACGAGCGGTACACTCTTCTATCCGCCCCCGTCTATGAGATATACGAAGACATCAAGGGCTCGGGCCTTCTCCGCCAACCCGAGCCTATGAAGGCCAAGCACTGCAACCACCACAAGCATTGCCAGTTTCACAATGACCATGGGCACCATACTGGAGTTGTAACTAGCTCAAGGACGAGATCGAGCGTCTCATCCGTCAGGGGCACTTATCTCGATACGTGTCCGAGCGCCAGAAGGAGGATCGTGGCGTCCCAGAAGGAATTGACAATCAGCCCTATGGAGTCCACATCAATGTTATTCCTGGCGGAACGACATCAGGAGGAGGCAGTAGCCGAGGAAGGAAGTGTCACGCTGAACAGGCGAGCAGGGCCTCCGAGCCCCCCAAAGCCCCGCCGGCGAGCAAGCAACAGGCCCTGGTGTTCTCTGACCAAGAACTGGAAGCGTTATCTACCCCGCATGATGACGCTCTTATAGTATCGGCTACTATAAAACATTGTAACATAGATAGGATATTGGTTGACAATGGTAGTGCCACTGATGTACTCTCGTATGAATGTTTCCTTAAGATGGGTAAAAACCCATCCAAGCTCCACCTAATTCGAACCCCCCTCTGCGGGTTCAATGGCCAGGTAACCTATCTCGAGAGAGCCCTAACCCTATCGGTCACTATTGGTACCCCTCCTAAGACCGTCACGGATATGGTGGACTTCATAGTGATTAAGGGGATGTTGGCCTATAATGCCATCTTTGGCCGAGGTATCCTCAGCCGAACAAAGGCAGTGCCTTCCACCTATCACCAAAAAATGAAGTTTCCCATGAAATATGGTATCAAAAAGTCTGAGGTAACCAGGCAATGGCTAGAAGGTGCTACATAATCTCGGTCGAATCCACAAGACCAGAAGTAAAAAAGAAAAAGGTCGGGGGAGTTGAGGATGAACCGACAACATCCGAACCCGGCGGCGAATTGCTGACGGTCTTCCTCAAAGACGACCCGGCCCTAGGAGTAAAGATTGGAGTTGATTTACCACCTGATGTACAAGAGCAATATAAGGATTTTATTTCTGGGTATATCCAAGTCTTCGTGTGGTCTGATGAGCATCTTCCTGGGATCCCTGGGAGATGGTGGTACACAAGCTCAACCTTGACCCGTCGGTGAAACCCATCCAGCAACGCAGAAGAAAGCATGCCCCCGAGAAGCAGACGATCATTAAAGAGTAGATTGTTAAGGGGGAAAAAATAGGCCTATTCCGTCTGGTCCTTTACCCGACGTGGCTCGCCAATGTCGTCTTATTACCAAAAGCTTCGGGCAAATGGCAAATGTGTGTGGACTTCATCGACCTCAATAAAGCCACTCTGAAAGATTGTTACCCACTACCGAACATCGACCAACTAGTCGACTCGACCTCCGACAACGAATTACTCAGTTTCTGGACAACTACTCTGGCTACCATCAGATCTCAATAGATCCTAAAGACATCGAGAAGACATCCTTTATCACTCACTTCGGCGTACACTGCTACACCCGAATGCCTTTCGGGCTGAAGAACATTGGAGCAACATACCAGAGGCTGATCAACCATATTTTTGAAGGATAAATAAGTCGGAACGTCGAAGCCTACATTGACGACATGCTCGTCAAGACACCTAAGACCGCGGACCACTTCGCCGACCTAGCTGAAACCATCGACACCCTCCTAAGGTGCAACATGAAGCTCAACCCAGCTAAATGCGCCTTTGGAGTTGGATCTGGGAAATTCCTGGGTTTCCTAGTGACTCAACACGGGATCAAGGCTAACCCCGATAAGGTTCAGGCCATCCTGAACACGTAGTGCCCATTTGCATCAAGGACGTCCAGCGCCTGACTGGGCGAATTGCTGCGCTCAACCATTTTTTGTCCCGAGCGGCCGAACGATGCCTGCCTTTCTTCAAATTATTGAGAGGGCCCAAATTGGCATCCGCCATGTTCGCCTGGGACGAGGAATGTCAGAAGTCTTTTGTAGAGTTAAAGGAGTTTCTGGCCTCGCCCCCAGTGTTATCGAAACTAGTCCCGGGCGAAGCACTACACCTTTACCTCTCATCAACTCCTTCCACAGTGAGCTCAGTCCTAGTTCGAGATGACGCAAAAGTGCAGAGACCAGTATACTACACCAGAAAGGTGCTCAACGAGGCCGAAGGATGGTATCCTATAATAGAGAAACTCGTGCTAGCCTTGGTGACCTCGGCCAAGCGCCTCCGGCCCTACTTCCAAGGGCACTCCATCGTCGTATTGACCAACGAACCCCTATAAAGTATCCTCGCTCATCCTGAAGCTTCGTGTCGCCTTGTCAAATGGGCCATAATGCTCGACGCTTATGACATCTCCTATCGCCCCCGCTCGGCCATCAAGGGAAAGGCACTCGCGGACTTCATCGTAGAGAGCACCGTCTCGACCGAGGAAGCCCTTCCGCTGACGCCCTAGCCCACATGAGATCTTTTCGTTGATGGATCCTCCAACTCAACCGGCAGCGGTGCTGGCGTTCTTCTTAGATCCCCAGAAGGGGTAGAACTGCAGTACACCTTGAAGTTCAACTTTTCGACATCCAACAACGTCTCCGAGTATGAGGCTCTCATCTCGGGAGCCATGATGGCACGACAATTGGGGGCCGAATGAGTCAGGATTCATACTGACTCCCAGTTGGTCGTCAGCCAGGTCAACGGTGACTACGAACCTCGAGAAACACCGATGATCATATACCTTCAATTGGTAAGAGGAATAGCCCCACTATTCGAGAGTTCTCAGATCATCCGGATAACTCGGGAAGAGAACTCCCGGGCAGACGGCCTCTCTCGACTGGCCTCCTCTGTTGGCCCAGAAGGTACTCGATCAGTTTTCCTCGAAGAGCTAGAGCGACTGAGCATAAACACGGAGCTCATAACCATTGATCAGGCATCACCAAGCGACTAGCGAACCCCATATATATCCTGGCTTTGGGATTCTCAGGAGCCCCCCGACCCTCGAGAAGCTCGGAGATTGAAGTATCAAGCTTGGCGCTTCGTCATCTTGGATGAAGCCTTGTATCGAAGGTCTTTTTCCGATCCCCTCCTCAAGTGCCTCGATACCGATGAAGCCAGTCGAGCAATTTAAGAGGTCCACGAGGGTGTCTGCGGCGCACATCAAGGAGGAAGATCGCTCGCCAAGATCTTGCTGCGCGGCAAGGCTACTAGTGGCCCACTCTCCAACGTGACTGCTTGACCTACATTCAAAGGTGCGATCGATGCCAGTGTTTTGATCATCTGGTCCATCAGCCTACTTCAGAGCTCATCACCCTTGCCGAGCCATACCCTTTTGCTCGATGGGGGATCGACATCCTGGGGCAATTTCCTACCACCCAAGCCTAGACGAAGTTCATCATCATCGCCATAAATTATTTTACCAAGTGGATTGAAGTCGAAGCCACTGCCAGGATTACAAAGTCGGTCGTATGGAGCTTCGTTTGGAACTCGATCATTTGTCATTTCGATATCCTCCGAGTGATTGTGAGCGATAATGGTCGGCAATTTGATTCTCATTACTTCAGAAATAGATGTGCTGACCTACACATTCGCAACCACTTCACTTCGGTAGCCCACCCCCAGGCTAACAGACTGGTCAAAAATGCCAACAAAACTATATTAAAAGGCATTAAGGCCAGGCTCGGTAAGGCCAACAGTAGTTGGCTCGAGGAATTGCCAAGCGTACTATGGTCACATCGAACTACTCTGAGAATTGCCACCGGTGAGACTCCTTTCTAGTTGGTGTATGGCCCAGACACCGTGATTCCTTTAGAAATCGACAGCCTATCTCTCCGAGTCATCAACTTCTCGCCCGAGGTGAATGAGCAGAAGCTGCTAGAGAACCTCGATATGGCAAGTGAAATACTAGAGATCGCAAGCATCCGAGCCACAGAATATCAGTGGCGCATCACTAGATATTACAACGCCAAAGTCTGAGATAGACACTTCCACACAGAAGACTTCGTCCTAAGGAAAGCTGAAGCCTCTCGACCACTGGAGGCAGTGTGAAAGCTGGCCCCTAATTGGGAAGGCCCCTACCGAGTGGTCGAGACGCTCGGGAAGGGGGCGTATCGACTGTCTACCATGGAAGTAGAGCCTATCCCTCGGACATGGAACGCGACAACATTATGAAAGTTCTATTTTTGAGCTTTTTTCAAACATGTAAGCGACATATGGCAATAATTATCCTTTCATTAATGTTTCTTCATACATCATATAGGCCGTAGCCAATACAATACATATCAAAAATAAAAATACTACATCCACTGGTACTGTATCACGAGTTGCTTACTCGGCGCGGACACGGCTAGCACCCCTAAGCCAAGCCACTGACTCCACCTAGTGTGGAAACTGGCTCGGATAACGGGATTACTGACCCTGTTTGCTCAGGAAACTCTGAGAAAAGGTATCATAGGAAGAGAGGAAGAAAGGGAAGGAATGCCCGGATGTCAGGAAAACAAGAGAAGTCCTCCTCTGCCAACTCTTTGGAAGGGAACAAGGCCGAAAGCCGAACAGAAAGCAAGCACCTCCAAGTGGTGCGAGCAAGTATAAAGTTAAAGGCATCCTTCAAAGAGTGAAAGAAAAGAAAAGAAGTTGGTTGAAGAGTACAAGATAGGAAAAGACCGAGCACCCCCTCGAAGAAGTAAGAGGGGTGACGGGGTTAGAAAGAAATGAGGACCAACGACGTTACGTCATCAATCCTTCGTGGCCATGCCTCCTTCCTTCTTGTACGCCGTCAAGCAGCGGTCCTGAGGTTAGGAGTGAGCCCGTAGCCAGGCCTCCTTCTTTCTCCTACGTTGTCCGCCCCGTTCTCCTTCCTTCTCCTACGCCAGAGCAACATGAACACCTCGGCGGCCTCCAGGGTCATCGTCTTCCGAATCGCCCTCCATGTTTCGCTGATAACCCCCAGCACAAAAGACAGGCACTTCGTGAAAAGGGAAAAAGAGGAAAGAGTACAACGGGAGCCGTAAGCGGTGAAGAGAGGTGGAGATGCCCTTCGAGAACTTTTATAGGTCGAAAGGGGAACCCTCGCCTTAATTGACTCTCCCCTCAAAAAAACACGAAAGGCGAGGGTAGTTACTCAGTTTCCCTCAATGGCCCCCCCATAGGGACACGTGAAATGGCAAGTCATTCAAAGGATGGAAAGGTGGAAAGGCGTCAGTGCCACGTCAGCCGCCTGGCCAGTCAGCACGCAAGATGCCTACAAATAAAATCTCCACTTTTCTTGCAACTATAGATACGGTAGTCAAATCTCACCAAAGGTGGTAAAGAATAGTCAATCTGGTTCTGAATATTACTGCCATTATATATATAGAAAGGAAAAATCTTACATTCAAAAAAAAGAGAAAAAGAGCTTACACTTTGAGCCCATTTTCTTCCTAATCTATGGAAATGGGGGGACTCCGAGGTGCCCTTGGCCTTTCCTGAGGCTCGGCAGATGAAGGATCCTCAGCACAAGGGGATCTACCCCCGGTATCCTCGGTGACGGCTGGTCCAGGCACTGACCCCACTCGTGTGGCAACTGCCTCGATCGTGCACCCTCCCGAGGTAACCAGAGTTGGTGATCCCTCGACTGAAACGGAGGCATCCTTGCTCCCCCCTTCACTCGACGTCGGAGAGGGAGAATCTGTGGTATCCTCATCCGAGTCATAGCGCTGCCCAGGAGAAAAAATGAGCTCGTCGAGCACCTGCTGCTAGGCCTTGACAGCCGCTCGATGGAAGCCTTGGGCGAATCCCTTCCGTAGCTCCCGATAGTAGCCTGGCTGGTAGTACGAGAAGGTGGCCTTCTGAAGAGCTACGTGATAGCCCTCCGAGCTTCTATATCATTTGATCACCTCCACCCCAGCTTGCTCCTTTTTCTTCTCAAGCTCGGCCACCCTCTGCTCGGCCTCAAACAACTTCATCTCGGCCTCGAACAGCTTCGCCTAGGCCTCAGTCCGCGTGACCTCGGCTTCCCCCCGCACTCACTCGGCCCCTCGGACCTAGCTGTTGAGCTCCTCCCTCTCGGCCTTCCACTGCTCGTAACGCTCGACCTGAGATTGACGCTCCTCTTCCAGGAGTTCACCCTTCTGGTCGGCCATATAGCGAGCCTGGGCTAGCTGCTCAGCCAGAGTCAAGGCCTCCTACTAGCTCGACTGAGTCTGTGCCCGAAGCGAGGTTTCCTCTCGTCGAAGGACTTCAAGCTCAGAAGTGAACTGCCCAATCCTCCGATCAGACTCAGCGCGGACCCGAGAGAGAGACCTCTCCTCACTATCCAGCCGTGTGAAGATGTCAACTATCTCGGCCCCCAGCCGGGCCACGATCAAGCCACCCTCTATGACATTCTCGAAGAGTAGGGAGGGGGGACCATGTCTGAACTCCTCCCGAACCAATGAAGGCACCAAAGATCGGCACCTTTGGTACAGAGAAGCCCGAATAGCGGAGGGACTAGCCGAAGGAGGAAGAGTCCTTTCTGTAAGAACCAGGACTAGAGCATCCCCCCCGAGCATCCCCACTTTCGGGATGGCAACGCTAAACTCGGTCTAGGTCGTTGCCTCACCTCGCGCCCCATTAGCTTCGGCCAGGACTTCAGAACCGACCGCCTCTGCCTGCGGTTTGGCGGGCTCAGCAGCGGTTTTCCTGCTAGCAGCAGCCGTCTCTGGCTCGATGGACGGGAGATCCGAACGGCATATTTCCTCGGCCGAGGGCTCCTCGACTGGGCGAGCATGCTTCCTATTCGAGCGGACATGCTCCTCGGTCGAGCAGGCGACCCCCACCTTCTTTAATCGCTTCTTCTCAGCTGTCAGGGCCTTCATTGAAGATAGCAGCAGCCGCTCCCCAGGGTCCTTGAATTTGGCCCCACGGCGCTCTGGCGAGTCACCCCGGGCAACCCGCTTGCCCTTATCTCGGGCGCAGGAAGGGCCCCCAGAGGCTCTGAGCTCGCTAGGAGCAGGAGTCTCCTCCAAGTCGACGATCTCCTGCTCCAACATTTGCTCACCCTCATCATCCGTCTGCCTCGAATCTGAACAACAGAAGCCAAATCATCTGAAGGAGGCCTACCTACCCGACCCAGAAGCACAATACAGGGCCCTAAGGTTCTTACCTTGAGGTGGCACCGAGTGAGAGGGATACTCCTAGATGTTAACCATCGTCATCAACTCGACGGTCGACTGGTGATTCTCCTGGAGAATCTTGATCTCCTCCTCTAGCTCCGGGGAAACCGCCACTTGCTTCGGAGGGAGAGACGGATGGAAGTTGGGCTCCATCTGGAAGCCCTAGGAAACACCATCTTTAGATGAGCCCACCAAGAAAAATTGGGTCTTCCACCTCTTGTGAGAGGAATCTCTAGCAGAGACGGACATGCAGCTCCTTCCCCTCTTCGCCTGAAGATAGAAGAAACCCTTTCCCGCATGGGTCTGCTCCTTCAACTCAAAGAAGGAATGGAAAAGGTCCAACGAAGTGCGAAGCCCGCACGAATGGCAGAGAAAGATGAAGGAAAGGATAAAAGTATACGAGTTGAAGACCAACTGGATAGGACCCAGTCGGTAAAACTGAAGTAGTTGCATGACAAAGGGGTGGAGAGGTAGGCGAAACCCACACTTCCAACCCAAGAGGAAAGTGCAGAAAGGGCCCGAACGAGTGTCCAGACTAGACTCATGAGGCTTAGGGGGAGAGAAATAGTATTGCCATGGCAGCCCATAACACCTCGGTATCTTCTTCACTTCAGCCTCACCCAACTCGCTGCACATAGGGTGCTCAGACTGCGGCACCAAACTCCCCGTGCCTTGTTCGGCTTCCTACACCTCGGTTGCGGGGTGTTGCTCTGCCATGGAAGGACGAGAAGAACAAAAGGAGGAGGAGGAGAGCGCCGAGTCAGACGATTCAGGAGGAGGTGGAAGCTGACGGATTGCATCCGCCGTGATCTCTGCAAACTCCGCAAAGGCCTCCGCGAGTCTTCGCTATTCCTGACCACTCTCACAGTGCATGAGCCCTTTCAGAATACAAGCACGACGGAGAGAAAAAACCCTAAACGAAGGAGGCTTGGAACGCAAGCAAGCGCGGTGTTTATACTCCCAGAGGCTTGGCGGGAGGCGGCGCGACGTTCCGAACTCTAAAAAGGGGCTCCTCGCATCAACTCAAAAGAGTCATCAGCCCGGGCGTATTCCTAGGACAACCGCATTAAATGGCCCCTACCGGAGAAAATTCCCCACCCAAATCATGTCACTAATGTTAAGTTATGGTTTTGATGATTGTTGAGATTGTTGAATTATGATTTTGATGATAACTAAACTCAATGTGTGATTAAGTGATGATAACTAAACTTATGGTTGATTGCACATGTTCTTGATGACTGTGTACACTCATGTGTTGTTTAATTATGATTGAGATGGCAAATGACAACGGTTACATGGTCTTGATCCTTGGTTTGCATTTGTTGGTTTAACAAGAGGTAAGAGGTTTCATAACCTCTTTAATGTGAACAAGCATGGTATTAACCGTGACTATCTTACTTGCAGGATCAAACTCATGGCAGTCACCTGGTGAACCAAACGTGTGGATAAGCACCATGTTTCTCTACAATCGAAAACAGGTGGTATATGTTACGTACTATCAAGAACCATTGGTAAGGCTCTTACCCTGTTATACACTCCTTATTTTTGAGTGTTCCATGAGGTTATTTCATGAATAATTTACTTGGGATGATTGAGTTTTATCTATTGATTCTTAGCCCAGAACTTGATCCTTACCTCAGAACATGTGTGTTTCAAAGTGTTCATATGCACCTAATTCATGAGGTTTCAAGCCCTTGTAAAACTCACCTTCGTGCGCCCTCGCACGTAGATCGACCTACGCAGTCAGGTTGTGAGGATCATTTCCTTATAGGGAAGAGTGAGCATTGAACTTGTTTAAGACAATCTCATGTAATGACATGTGCTCATTTGCTTTGAACCTTCCAAACGCATAAGCTAAGTTAAACCAAACTCAAAATGTATGAAATTGATATGGACATGAAGCTCTTGACTTATAAATATTTTTCTTTGAGCTAACACTTCATTTTTGCAGGTATAGGTCTTTCCGGTCGACCAACACACCTTGGCCGGTCGACCAGAATTGCCATAACCTAAAAAATCCAGTTTCTGCAGGTTTCAGTCGACCGCCACTATAGGGTCGGTCAACCGGTTTTGCCAGAGCCAAAAATCGGTTCGACTGTAAAATTCTGGTCAACCGACCCAATGCTTCCGGTCGACCGCCAGTCCTGAGGCCCCCTTTTGTTGACTTTTCTTTCAAGCTCGAGGAGAGGTCTTTCTTCCCATTTGTTTAATCCCAATGACCCCAATTACACCATGATTTATGGATCTGGTCTGGGGCTTATCTATGGACCATTCAAGGGCTATAAAACATCTCATTGGAACCATAAACCCTAACCATCGAAGAGGGCTTCAAGGGAGATCCAAGGGGAAGGCTATCAAAGGAAGAAGAAGGCTGCTACAACCCTCCGTGAACAGTACTTCGTCCAGCAACCTCTTCATCCATCTGAAGGTATTCAAGCTCCATCTGAAGCCAGCAATCTCAAAGGAAGAGAAGAAGCAAGCAAGGATGAAGGAGATCAAGGAAGTTGTCCAAGGAAGAAGGAACGGTTACTGTAGCCGTGAATAGTGATCTGTGAATCAACTCTTCATCCAGGAGCTGAAGATTCAAGGTCCATCTAAAGCCATCAACTTCCAATGAACTAATGAAGCAAGCATCATTCAAAGATCAATCAACATACATTCAGGGGGAGCCAAATCAGGAGTTTTTCTCAACTGTGCCTTATTGTGTTTTAAGTTTCAGATTTATGTTTCTTATAAACTGTAAACTCGTGTGTGTGTGTGTGTGGATCATTGTTGGATCCGTGGTCGTTTGTGTGTGTGTCGTATTTGATTCATGTGTGTGTGTGGATCTTCCTAGATCTGTGTTTGTGTGTGTGTGGGTCTTTTTAGATCCGTTCTGTCTCGTGTGTGTGGATTGCTGCACTTGTGGCATGATTTTTTGTGTTGGTGATCCGGTTGTTGGATTGTGTTGGAGACTTCATCTCCGTGTGTGTGTGTGTTGTGTGTTGGGGTGCGTCCCCGTGTGTGTGGGCAGGCGTCGTCCTGCGTGTGTGTTTGGAGCGTCGTCTCCATTTGGGGATTTATCCCCAAGTGAAGCCTCACCAGGTTTGGTGAGGGGTAGACGTAGGATTACCGTCGTTGCATCCGAACCACCTTAAAAACCACTGTGCATTGTGTTTTGAATTGTGTGGTTTGATCCTTTTCTTCTACCTCCATTCTACGTGAGTGATTAGTATAATTGCGATTCCGGATTTATCCACGTATATCTTGCATTATCTACATCATCATCTAATTAAGTTTGATAAATCTGATTTGTGATCATATAGTTTTGAATCTCTTAACTAGCATTATATCACATATTTCAAAAAGGCCAAAAGTTTTTGTAAAATTGGTAAACACCCAATTCACCCCCCTCTTGGGTGTCATTGATCGCGGGACTTCAATTGGTATCAGAGCCAAGGCTCGATTGTTTATAGATCTAACGATCTAGAGTGATCCAAATCAATGATTACCAATATGTACACCTTGAATTCTCCACCGGTGTTTGATGGTTGTAATTTCCATTTGTGGTTAGGTAGAATGTGCAGTCCTGTCAACTCATATGACCCTAAGCTATGGAAGCTTGTTTCATATAGTCCTTATGAGTTGCCTAAGGACAAAAATGTCTGGACTGAAAATTAAAAGCTTAAACATGATCAAAATTGTTTGGTGTTAAAGTTGCTAACTGCTGCAGTTGATTCTAATCATTTCCCCTTTGTCTCCCATTGCAGATCTGCAAAGGACATCTTGGATGGATTAACCAAAATCTGGGAAGAGCATGGAGACCAATGTCTTGTAGCGGGCACGAGTGATCAAGGAAGTGATCAGCCAAGTGGATCAAACTCAAAGGTAAATTTTGATTCTGATAATGAAGATGAATTTAGCTATGAAGATCTGTTGAATGCATATGATGAGCTTGCTGAAAGATACAAGAAGTTAAAATCAGAAAACAAAAAATTGAAAAAGGATGTTGAACAAAATAAGTGTAATTCCTCTTGTAAAAATTGCTTGCATCTAGAGGACTTGATTGAGTCTTCTGTGTTCGATCTTGAATTTCATAAAGATCAAATCTCTTCCTTGAGAAATGAAAATAAAGAGCTGAGAGAGAGAATAAGTTCAATGGACAATGGTCAGACTGAATTTGTTCATGATAAGAAACTTGAAAAAGAAAATGAGAAACATTGAAGGAATTGAATAGGACCATTTCTAAAAGATTACTTATTTTTGAAAAAAGAAAATCTGTGAATATTGATGAATCTGAAAAAGTACATGCTTTGTTGTAAGAAATTGAAAGTCATAAAACCATCAATGCTACTTTACATGAACAAGTCAATTCGTGTGAAAATAAGATGGTTTCCTATAAATTGCATGTTGCATCTCTTGAATCTGAAATCCTTGATTTGAATGTTTCATTGTCTGGATTTGTTAATGGTCAAGAAAACTTGGACAAATA
Source organism: Amorphophallus konjac (assembly GCA_022559845.1). Taxonomy (NCBI): domain Eukaryota; kingdom Viridiplantae; phylum Streptophyta; class Magnoliopsida; order Alismatales; family Araceae; genus Amorphophallus; species Amorphophallus konjac. Next base: position 190,536,125 of record CM040120.1, read on the forward strand.
GTTAGGGACGAAAGTGAATTTTCAAAGGGAAGGGATGGGTTTTAATCCTGTGAACAAAAAGAAGTTTGAAAACAAAGTTTATACATATTTTGTGCACAGTTCAAACATAGCCAGCACATCAAATGGGTCGCCAAATCAATCTTCTTCATAGATAATAAAAAGATCAAATGAAAATCTGAAAAAGAAAAATCATGTTGCACACACACATGCATCCACAAAGAAAATCAATTTGCATCAAAAATCCAAAAATGCTGTTAGCACACCTATGCATGTTAAACATACTTCTGCCACACACACACATCCATCTAGAAAGAAACTCTCATATTTTTACTGTGGTAAATCTGGACATGCCATGCATGATTATTTCATTATGAAGAATGATGAACTGAGAGCATGTAGAAACCAAGCTGTTTTGAAAAACGCAAAGAAAGTCTTCACCACAAAACCTTCCATGCATTGTAATCATTGTGGTAAAAGGGGTCATACAACTTCACATTGCTGGTTATTGTTGAAGAGAATAAACTCCCACTCAACACATCATGCTCACACACACAAATTAGTAGAACCCATGAGAAGAAAGAATATGATGCCACGTGCCTTCTACCATCACTTTAGCAAATTTGGAAATGTTAAGCATGATTATTTTCTAAAGAAAAATGATGACTTGAATGTTGTCAAAAATTAAAAATTGCATGCCAATGTTGCTGCTAACCCAGAAGGACCCAAAAGGATTTGGGTACCTAAGAAGGCCAAATGAGAAATCTATTTTACAAGTGTGCCTTGGGAATGTAAAGCATGAAATCTATTTTCATTCAAGAAGGTAAGGCACATGGGTCAAGTAGCATAAGCAAGGTTAAAAGAAAAACAAAAAAGGCGTCTGAGCACTCAGGTGATATCTCTCATACTCTCTCCGGTGACTGTGTAAGGTTTTGATTCGTTTTGAGTCATATAGTCATGTAGTCTGGCATATGTCTGTACATGCATTCCATCCATAGTTGTCTGCATACCCTTGTGCATATCATCCTCATATAGCATTTTGTTGAAGGGGAGCTTGAAATTTCTTCAAATCATACTTCATACACTGAGTGTGCATATACCTTCAAGTGATGTCTTGCAAGTATTGAACATTGTGTATTCATGTCATAATGCATTGTAATCCTCCTGCCTTCGTCATCCATGATTACATAGTATATCAAATGGTGACATGTGGAAGGGCAGGTTAAGCCTGTCTGAAAACTATCACTACGCGTAAGGTGATCTTCGGATCTAAGTTCTCCGCCTGGTACTATGAGTCATTTATTTAAAAGGCTGCATATGGCATTAAATTTTTACTGAGCATATCACATTCATTCACACACTAAGGGGGAGAAACCACATTCGTCATACGGGCTTAATGTTTAGGTTCACACATGAGTCATGTGAAGTCCCGCGATCAATGACACCCAAGAGGGGGGTGAATTGAGTGTTTACAAATTTTAAGGAAACTTTTGGCCTTTTTAAAATATGTGATAGAATGCTAGTTAAGAGATTCAAAACTATTTGAACACAAATTTGATTTATCAAACTTTGTATCATGAGATATAGAATATGCAAGATATACGTAGATAAATCCGTAACAATAATTAATAAATACACTCACTTAGAATGGAGGTAGAAGAAAAGGACCAAACCACACAAATCAAACCATAGTGCACAGCGGTTTTTAAGGTGGTTCAGATGCAACGACGGTAATCCTACGTCCACCCCTCCCCAAACTCGGTGAGGCTTCACTCGGGAATAAATCCCCAAACGGAGACGACGCTCCAACCACACACGCAGGACGACGCCTGCCCACACACACGGAGATGAAGTCTCCAACACGATCCAACAAGCGGATCAACAAGACACACACACGCTGCGACATGTGCAGCACTCCACACACACAAACACTAAGATCTGGATAAATCCACACACACAAGCAGATCTAAGAAGACCTATGCAAACACGAATCAAGTACGACACACACACACACGACCACGGATCCAACAACAATCCACACACACACACGAGTTTGCAATTTATAAGAAACACAAATCTGAAACTATAAAGCATAAAACACACACATGAATAAACCACAGTTTAGAAAGCTCCTGATTTAGGCTCCCCCTGAGTGTGTGCTCTGGTTGTTCGCATTGATTCCTTCTTCACTTGAATAGCTTGAGACTCAACTTGAATGGCCTTGTATATGATGTAGATCTTCTTGCACGGAGTACTGTTCACGGCTACTATACCCTTCCTTCTTCCTTGGACAAATCCATGTATCTTCTTGATGCTTGTGAGCTTGTTCTCTTCCTTTGAGACTGCTGACTTCAAATGGAGCTAGAGTACCTTCAGATGATGTTTGAATGGCTCCTTCTTCCTTGTAGCATCCTTCTTCTTCTTCCCTTGGATCACCTTGAGTTGATGAAGAGGTGTATGGATGTAACTTTGAACCTTGATTGCTTCTACACCTTCTTGGAGGTAGATGGCTTCAGAAATACCTTGAATGGGTTGGAGATAGATGAAGAGCTTGTTGCACGAGGTACTGTTCACGGAGCTACAGTACCTCTTCTTCCTCCTTGGACAGCCTCCCCTTTGGATCTCTTGGATAATTAGGGTTATGACTCTAATAGGATGTTTTATAACCCTTGGAAGGTCTATGGACAAGCCCTAGACCAGATCCACAAATTCTGGAGGGTTTGGTGGCTTTGGGAATAAACAATAGCAAGACGAGATGCTTCTTTCGAGATGGACAAAAGTCAATATTTTTGGCTTATCGGGGCCGGCGGTCGACCTGCAGAGGCTGGCGGTCGACCGCTACTGAGAGAACTACTGGCCGTTGGTTTCTGGGAATTCCGGTCAACCGCTACTCGGCTGGCGGTCGACCGCCACTGTGAATCCCTATAGGCGGTGAGCTGCTGGCAGGGGCGGTCGACCGCCCCTGAGCTGGCGGTCGACCGCCAGCTGGGCAGACCCCGGGTTTTCTCGAGTCGGTCCGTTAACCTCTTCAGCTCCGTCGCTTAAGTCCTTTAGCAGCCCGTTCATGTCTGTTTTGGATTGTAGAGGAGCAGGGTGCTTATCCACATGTTTGGTTCACCAGGTGACTGCCATGTGTTTGATCTTGCAAGCAAGATAGTCAAGGTTAATACCATGCTTGTTCCCGTTGAAGAGGTTATGAAACCTCTTACCTCTTGTAAAACCAACATATGCAAACCAAGGATCAAGACCATGTAACCGTTCCCATTTGCCATCTCAACCATACATAAATAACAAGAGCATGAGCAATCAACCACAAGTTTAGTTAGCATCCCTTAATCACACATTAAGTTTAGTTATCATCAAAATCATAACTTAACAATCACAACAATCATCAAAATCATAACTCAACAATCTCCCCCTTTTTGATGATGACAAACTTATTGATGATGACAAACTTAATGATAAACTTATTAATGATGATACAACAGAGTGGATACAGCAGAATGGCACATATATTCATCTCCCCCTGTCACACACAATCATTAATTTTTCTCCCCCTTTGACATAATCAAAAGGCGGGATAATGCAACTCTTTCTCCCACAATAGCAGAATCAAGCGAGCGGGAAGGAGCCAAATAAGGAAGAACAAGATTAACTCCCTTTGAAACTGTAATAGCCCATCATATCAAATCAGAAGAAGCAAGGGCAAATCATAGGCGGGTAAAGTAATATGATGCTAATCATAAGAAACCATTTGATGATTATTCTCACAAATCAATATGATACCATCCAAAGCAAATACAGTCAAGCATGTATTGATACCAATTGAAGGTGGTGATTGGCCTGAAGAATATGAACCAGTGGAGGAAGATGTGCACAAGATGAGGTGTTCAGCAGAAAAGCGCTCAAAATCTAGATCCCATGACAGATTTTCACAACAAACAAGAGCAGGAGGACATATCTAAAGAATTTTCTTTGATTTCCAAATTTTCAATTTTTTATATTTTGGTTTGAAATGCATGAAATGCAACATATGCAAGTGATAACATGTGGGATGATTAAGAGCTATCAAACCAATACGCATATATACATGCAACACAGCTCCCCCGTACTTATATAAGAAGGTAATGGGTATAAGAAAGATGCAAGAGAGTCATGACAACCAGAATGCACATGTGTAGCACATGGGAAATTGTGCAATCATATAGGAGATTCATGTAATTGATAAAGCATTCAATCAATTTTTTGAATCCATAATGAATCAAATTTCCAGATGTGTAAGTGAGTAACATGAAAAATGATAGTTGCAATATGGATATTCAGATTTTTAGATTAACACAAGGAGACATTTTACAGACTGCACTTCAATTTGAGAACAGCGTATTGGAGGCTATGCTCTACCACAAAGAGTTTTCACCATCATTTTTTAACTCAACCATTCTCACAGATAGTCAAAAATTTTCAAGAGTGGTCAGGTTCAAATAATTCCTTTTTACGTGAGTAGACGCATGGAGCTCATGCCAGAATCCCCGGTTACTCAGAATATAGAACCATTTCACCTCATTATGAATAGAGATATTAGTCAACACTTTTCAGATATGAACCACATCACGTCTCAGGTGACATGTGCCCAGTTTACTCAATGAGACCAAGCATTGCTCTATCTTTCATTTTCATTTCAGATTTTTCAACAAAGATAGGTAGGCAGCTTTTTCCTCAACTGTCTCTTCAACATACATGCAGCAAGTTTAACATCTCGAGAGTGTTAAAAAGAAATTCATATATCCTTATCTTTAACACTCATTTTCACATTTTGTGCATGAAGTGTGCGAATTTGATTCAGCATGTATACCGAAAATATCATGAACTCATAACAGGGCAGCTCCCCCTAAATAGATGCACTTATGAAATAAGAGCTCCCCCAGAGTGTACGATATTAAACACTACAATAACGACTCAAATGCAGCATTATTTATCAAGAAGACATAAGGCCATATAAATGACAAGGATGGGGGTGGATAACATATAATTAGGAAGCAAGCATGTAGAGAGAATGTATGCAACATGCAATGCAAATATGCAGCTGATACCAAACAAATGAATACCAATTGAATGCAGCTAATGTATGAGTACTGATGCAATGCAACCTTTGATCATATAGTAGTGGAATGGAAATGTAATATGCCAAGACAAAATGCAATGTAGTGCAAAGTTTCTGATATCAAATGAATGAGCTAACTGCAGTTAATGCATGATTTCTAATGCAATGCAAAATTAACATGGGTGCAAAGTGTGAGTTTTTAATTTTTCATTTGAGTGAACTAAATGCACCTAATGCATTGGATTCTGATGCATGCAACGTATAACTGTATGAGAATGGAAGATAGGATGCAAAAGCAAGATGAGAGCTTTGATTTTCAAGCCAGTGTGACAAAATTCTCATTGAAACTATCCACATTCTATTCATGAATCATCAAATATTTTTCATGACATGACATTTATGAATAAGGGTGCATAAATGATTAAAATTAAGCAATACAACCAAATTTTCAGAATTGTTCAAAATCAGATTTTTAAATGTCATTCACAAGTGTTGAGATGAGAATTCATCTAAAAATCAAATGTATGAATCATTTAATCACAAACATGTTTTCAAGTTACATAGTTCAGCTCAAGGATTCATTCACAAATCAACCAATCATAATTTTCAAGATCTAGTACGAGGCGGAGATTTTAGTCTGAAGACCCAGCTCAACGCATAGGGAATGCTTCCAAGTGGACATGATCCACTATTCCACAGACACCATTTGATATACCAGATGTGCAATTCAATTCAAGTGTGATCATGCAATTCAAATTAAGAATATTCAATATGCAACCACTTCAAGATTTTCAATTTGATTCAACTAATTCATCACAACATGCTAGTAAATGACAATTCAAATTTTTAGAATCAATACCTGTCACTTAAGGATGTTACCAAGTGACAAAAGGCTATTGCATGATTGTGTGTTTCCATAGCAAAAAGGGGTGAATTACCTTAGTTCAGAAGATAAGATTGGAAGCCTTCAATCATAAAAATCACCAACCTCACGAAGGTTGATATTTCAGATTTTACTTTCATACCTTTGCCTTGAGAATCTATTTTGATCCAAGTCTTACACCTGTAATCCAAAGATGAATAAAATTCAGTTCATTCACGAGGATTATACCAAAATCTCCTTGTAAAAAAATTCCCTGTAAATTGTTCAGAAAAGGCATTATTAGTAGTTTAAAGAGTGATATTATCCACATATGCTCAAACCACTAAAGTGTCTTTTACCTGATTTGTCTTGTGAGAGGTGTTTGATCAACCTTACCGATTTAACCTATTCTCAATCAAAAGATGTGGGCTTTTCATACCATGCATTGGGTACTTGCTTTAGCACGTACAAAGACTTTCACCAGCTTGTGCTTGAGTCGATCCTGGAGATTGTTTAAGTTCTGGTATCCCATCTCCTGGTGGCAATTGAGAATGTTCTCATCATTTTTCATCCTTGCAAGGTATATCTTTAGTTGATTCAAGCTTGACTATGGATGGTCAGCATCACTTGGGCTTGGGGAGTGTAATCTGCATCCAAAGATAAAAAAAGATTTGATTTATCAATCATGATTCAGATTTATTAGCAATGGCATGACAAATTATTTTAATAACCAACATCCCCTAGACAGCTCTACATGCAATGCATGACTCATATGTGAACCTAAACATTAAGTTCATATGACAAATATGATGACTTCCCCTCAATGTGTGCATGACTGTGATATGCTCAGTAAGGATCCAATGCCATGTGCAGCATGTGACTGATTGACTCATAGTACCGGGCGGAGAACTTAGATCCGAAGATCACCTCACGCGTAGTGATAGCTTTTAGACAGGCGAAACCTGCCCTTCCACATGTCACCATTTGATATACTATGTAATCATGGATGACGAAGGTAGGAGGATTGCAATGCATTATGACATGAATACACAATGTTCAATATTTGTAAGACAGCACGTGAAGGTATATGCAATGTCAGTGTTATGTAGTGAAATTGATTTGACCAATTAAAAAAAATCCACTTCAACACGATAGTATATGAAGATGATATGCACAGGGGTATGCAGACGACTGTGGATGGAATGCATGTACATTCATATGCATTATCACAAGATTCAGCACAAAACAAATCGAGACATAGCACTTTATCTAGAGTAATGAGAGGGATATCACATGAGCATTCATATTCAGTTTTTGATTTTTTATCCAACCTAACTTATGCCACTAGGCCCGTGTGCCTTATCTTCTTGATTGAAAACAAATTTTATACTTTACACTCCATGGCACACCTGCAAAACAGATTTCTTATTTGACATTCTTAGGTACCCAAATCCTTTTGGGTCCTTGGGGGTTAGCAGCAACATGGGAATGTGATTTCCAATTTCTGACAACATTCAAATCATCGATTTTCTTCAGAAAACAATCATGCATGTTATGCCCTGATTTGCCACAGTAAAGACAACATGACTTTGAATACTTGAAAGTATGAAGATTATTTGAAGCATGTGACTTTTTGGTCTGATATTGTTTCCAATATGCAAGTGATGTGTTGAACACATTGGAGATCCTAGGTCGACTTGCCCTTAGATTTGGGTGAGGATAATGGGTCCAGAACACAGGATGTGTTGACACCATAAGTTGGTAGTGTTGTTTCGCGTTGGGATGCGTCGACTTATCCTTGCCTTTTCCATTGTTCATTCTATTCTTGCATGCTTCCAAATCATCATTCTTCATAATAAAACAATCATGCATGGCATGTCCATGTCTTCCACAATAAAAGCATGCTATTTTCTTTCTAGATGTATGTGTGTGTGTGGCAGAGGCATGTTTATCATGCATAATGGTCCTAGCAGCATTTTTGGATTTTTGATACATGTTGATTTTCTAGTTTTTATTTTCTTTTTGAATCTCTTGGACAGAAAACTGCTTTGGGGGTGAAGTAGAGGTACTGGCTATACTAGAACTTTGAACAAACGAGGTATAAACCTTATTCACAAAAGACTTCTTTTTAACAGGATTGAAGCCAAGCCCTTCCCTTTGAAAATTTACTTTCATTCCCAGCAGTTTGTCCAGATTTTCTTTGCCATCTACAAATTTGGACACCGAATTATTCAAGTCAAGAATTTCATATTGAAGGGATGAAATGCACAACTCTGCACTGGCAAATTCTTCTTCATAACTAGCAAGCCCCACATTCAATAAAGCATTAGTGGTCTTGAGACTGTCTACTTCCTATTGTAGACCATCCACATTTTCACACTCACTTACAACCACAGATTTTCCTTTTTCAAGAATCAACAATCTTTCAGAAATGGCTTTGTTCAATTCCTTCAGTTTCTCATTTTCTTTTGCAAGCTTTTCATCATGAATGAGTTCATTTATCAAGGTTTGATCATCGACCATTGAATTTAACTTTCCTTTCAAGTCGTTATTCTCATTTCTTAAGGAGCCAATTTGGTCTTTATGAAATTCAATGTCGAATACATGAGCTTCAATCAATTCCTCTAAATGTGAACATTTTTTGCAGGAGGAATTACAGTTGATTTGTTCAACACTTTTTTTAATTTTTTATTTTCAGATTTTAGCTTCTTATATTTGTTAGCAAGCTCATCGTATGCAATCAATAGATCATCGAGAGATATATCTTCAAAATCTGAATTTACCTCCGAGTGTGATCCATTCTACTGATCACTACCGTGATCACTCGTGCCCGCTACCAGACATTCGTCATCATGCTCTTCCTTGAAGTCTGCTAATCCATCCAATATTTTCTTCGCGGATCTACAATGGGGGAGAAAAGGAAATTGATTAGAATTGGCTGCAGCAGTAAATAACTTTAAAACTAAACAATTTTATTCATGTTTAAGTTTATGATTTACAGTCTAGACACTTTTGTCCTGAGACAATTCATATGGACCATGTGAAATAAGCTTCCATAGTTTTGGGTCATATGAGTTGATAAGACTACACATTTTACCTAACCACAAATCAAATTTGTAACCATCAAACACCGATGGAGAATTCAAAATGTACATAATGGTAGTCATTGATCTGGATCACTCTAGATCGTTAGATCTATGAAATTAGAGCCTTGGCTCTGATACCAATTGAAGTACCACGATCAATGACACCCAAGAGCGGGGTGAATTGGGTGTTTACAAATTTTAAGGAAACTTTTGGCCTTTTTAAAATATGTGATAGAATGCTAGTTAAGAGATTCAAAACTATTTGAACACAAATTTGATTTATCAAACTTTGTATGATGAGATATAGAATATGCAAGATATACATAGATAAATCCGTAACAATAATTCACAAATACACTCACTTAGAATGGAGGTAGAAGAAAAGGACCAAACCACACAAATCAAACCATAGTGCACAACGGTTTTTAAGGTGGTTCGGATGCAACGACGGCAATCCTACGTCCACCCCTCACCAAACCCGGTGAGGCTTCACTCGGGGATAAATCCCCAAATGGAGACGACGCTCCAACCACACACGCAGGATGACACCTGCCCACACACACGGGGACGAGCCCCAAAACACACACACACACGGAGATGAAGTCTCCAACACGATCCAACAAGCGGATCAACAAGGCACACACACGCTGCGACAAGTGCAGCACTCCACACACAGAAACACTAAGATCTGGATAATCCACACACACACACGCAGATCTAAGAAGACCTACGCACACACGAATCAAGTACGACACACACACACACGACCACAGATCCAACAACGATCCACACACACACGAGTTTGTAGTTTATAAGAAATACAAATCTGAAACTATAAAGCACAAAACACACACATGAATAAACCACAGTTTAGAAAGCTCCTAATTTAGGCTCCCCCTGAGTGTGCGCTCTGGATGTTCGCATTGATTCCTTCTTCACTTGAATAGCTTGAGACTCAGCTTGAATGGCCTTGTATTTGATGTAGATCTTCTTGCACGGAGTACTGTTCACGGCTACAGTACCCTTCCTTCTTCCTTGGACAAATCCATGTATCTTCTTGATGCTTGTGAGCTTGTTCTCTTCCTTTGAGACTGCTGACTTCAAATGGAGCTAGAGTACCTTCAGATGATGCTTGAATGGCTCCTTCTTCCTTGTAGCATCATTCTTCTTCTTCCCTTGGATCACCTTGAGTTGATGAAGAGGTGTATTGATGTAGCTTTGAACCTTGATTGCTTCTACACCTTCTTAGAGGTAGATGGCTTCAGAAATACCTTGAATGGGTTGGAGATAGATGAAGAGCTTGCTGCACAAGGTACTGTTCACGGAGCTACAGTACCTCTTCTTCCTCCTTGGACAGCCTCCCCTTTGGATCTCTTGGATAATTAGGGTTATGACTCTAATAGGATGTTTTATAACCCTTGGAAGGTCTATGGACAAGCCCTAGACCAGATCCACAAATTCTGGAGGGTTTGGTGGCTTTGGGAATAAACAATAGCAAGAGGAGATGCTTCTTTCGAGATGGACAAAAGTCAATATTTTTGGCTTATGGGGGCTGGCGGTCGACCTGCAGAGGCTGGAGATCGACCGCTACTGAGAGAACTGCTGGCCATTGGTTTCTGGGAATTCCGGTCAACCGCTACTGGGCTGGCGGTCGACCGCCACTATGAATCCCTGTAGGCGGTGAGCTGTTGGTAGGGGCGGTCGACCGCCCCTCAGCTGGCGGTCGGCCGCCAGCTGGGCAGACCCTGAGTTTTCCCGGGTCGGTCCGTTAACCTCTTCAGCTCTATCACTTAAGTCGTTTAGAAGCCCGTTCATGTCTGTTTTGGATTGTAGAGGAGCCACGTGCTTATCCACATGTTTGGTTCACCAGGTGACTGCCATGTGTCTGATCCTGCAAGCAAGATAGTCAAGCTTAATACCATGCTTGTTCCCGTTGAAGAGGTTATGAAACCTCTTGCCTCTTGTAAAACCAACATATGTAAACCAAGGATCAAGACCATGTAACCGTTCCCATTTGCCATCTCAAACATACATAAATAACAAGAGCATGAGCAATCAACCACAAGTTTAGTTATCATCACTTAATCACACATTAAGTTTAGTTATCATCAAAACCATAACTTAACAATCACAATAATCATCAAAACCATAACTCAACATCATGCATTGCATGTAGAGCTGTCTAGGGGAAGTTGGTTGTTAAAATAATTTCTCATGCCATTGTCAATAAATTTGAATCGAAATTGACAACTCAAGTCCTCTTGTCCTTGGATGTAGATTATACTCCCAAAACCCAAATGATGATGAGTCAATCATGGCCATGCTTGAGTTAATGGAAGAATACCTTGCAAGGATGAGAAATGATGAGAACTTTCTCAATTGGTACCAGAAGATGGGTAAGGATGTTCTTGTAGAACAACCTCCAGGATCGACTCAACATCCGTTATTGTGTACAACTTGTAGAAAGTCATGTATGTGCTGAAGCAAGTATCCAAGGTATGACAAGAGAGGCCCACATCTGTTTGATTAAAAATGGATTCTCAAGGCAAATGTAAGAAAGTAAAAGCTGAAAAATCAACCTTCGTGAGGTTGCTGATTTTAGTGATTGAAGGCCTCCAATCTTGTCTCCTGAACTAAGGTAATTCAACCTTGTCAATTCATGCAATGACCGTCTTTGTCATTTGGTGACACTCTAAAGTGACATGTATTGATTCTAAAAACTTCAATTGTCATTTACTAGCATGTTGTGATGAATGTGCCTAATTGATTGAATCAAATTGAAAATCTTGAAAGATGTGTATGAAGTGGTTGCATATTGAATATTCTCAATTTGAATTGCATGATCACACTTAAATTGAATTACATATCTGGTATATCAAATGACGTCTGTGGAAGAGTGGATCATGTCCACTTGGAAGCATTCCCTATGCGTTAAGCTGGGTCTTCGGACTAAAATCTCCGCCTCGTACCAGATCTTGACGATTGTGACTGGCTTGTGAATGGTCGATTTGTGAATGAATCCTTGAGCTGAGCTAGTTAAATTGAAAATATGTTTATGATCAAATGATTCAAACATTTTGCTTGTGGATGTTTCCCATTTCTAACCTGTCAAATGATCTTGAAAATCTAATTTTGAACAATTCTGCAAATTGGGTTGCTTTGCTTAATTTTGATCATCTAAGCACCCTTATTCATTAAGGCCATGTCATGAAAAATGTTTGTTGATTCATGAATAGAATGTGGATATTTTCAATGAGAATTTGTCACACTGGCTTGAAAATCAAAGCTCTCATCTCACTTTTGCATCCTGTCTTCCATTCTCATACAGTTATAGGTTGTGTGCATCAGAATCCAATGCATTAGGTGCATTTAGTTCACTCAAATGAAAAACTAAAAACTCACACTTTGCACCCATGTTAAATTTTGTATTGCATTGGAACTCATGCATTAGCTGCATTCAGTTCATTCAATTGGTATCCATTTGATTGGTATTAGTTGCATGTTTACATTACATGTTGCATTCATTCCCTCTGCATGCTTGCTTGTTAATTATATGTTATTCACCCCCATCCTTGAAACTTCTATAGCCTTATGTCTTCTTGATAAATAATGCTGCATTTGAGTCAATATTGGAGTGTTTCATGTCGTACACTCTGGGGGAGTTCTTATTTCATAAGTGCATCTATTTAGGGGGAGTTGCACTATTATCTATTCATGATATTTTCGTATATATGCTGAATCAAATTTGCACACTTCATGCATAAAATGTGAAAATGAGTGTTGAAGATAAGGATATATGAATTTCTTTTCAACACTCTTGAGATGTTAAACTTACTGCATGTATGTTGAAGAGACAGTTGAGGAAAAAGTTGCCTACCTATCCTTAATGAAAAATCTTGAATGAAAATGAAAGGCAGAGCAATGCTAAGTCTCACTAAGTAAATTGGGCACATGTCACCGGAGACGTGATGTGGTTCATTTCTGAAAAGTGTTGACTAAAGTACCTCTGTTTAAAATGAGGTGAAATAGTTCAATATTCTGAGTAACCAAGGATTCTAGCATGAGCTCCATGCGTCTACTCGCGTAAAAAGGAATTATTTGAACCTGATCATTCTTAGAAAAAGTCTATTTATCTGTGTAAAATTGTTGAGGTAGAGCGAAGCCTCTAATACGCTGTTCTCAAAATTGAAGTGCGGTCTGTAAAATGACTCCTTGTGTTAATCTAAAAATATGAATATCTATATTGCAATAATCATTTTTCATGTTACTCACTTGCACATCTGGAAATTTGATTTAATATGTATTCAGAAAGTTGATTGACTGCATTAGCAATTGCATGAATCTTCTATGTGATTGCATAATCCTCCTTGTGCTACACATGTGCATTCCGATTGTCATGACCCTCATGCACCCTTCCTATACCTATCCTCTCTAAAATAAGTACGGGGGAGCTGTGTTGCATGTACATATACATTTTTGTTTGATTGTACATCTCATATGACATCACTTGCTTGTGTTGCGGTTCATGCATTTCAAACCAATATAAAAATCAGAAAATTTGAATCAAAGAAAATCCTTTTGATATGCCCTTCTGCTCTTGCTTGTTGTGAAAATCTGATATGGGATGTAGATTTTGAATGCAATCCTGCTGAACACCTCATCTTATGACCATATTCCTCCACTGGCTCATATCCTTGAGGCCAATCATTACCTTCAATTGGTATCAATAAATGCTCAACTAAATTTACTTTAGATGGCATCATATTGATGTGTGAGAATAATCACCAATTGGTCTCCTCTGATTGGACTCATATTGATTTGTTAGTCCTTGATTTGCTGTTGTTTCATCTGAATGCTGAGCCATTGCTGTTTCAAAGAGGGAGAAAGATTTGCTCTTGCTTCGTTGGCTTCTTCCACCTTGTTTGATAATGTTGTTGTGGGAGTTAGATTTGCATTATCCCGCTTTTTGATTATGTCAAAGGGGGAGAAAAATTGATGATTGTGTGTGACATGGGGAGAAGAGTATATGTGCCATTTTGTTGTATCATCATTAAGTTTATCATCATCAAAAAGGGGGAGATTATTGAGTTATGGTTTTGATGATTGTTGAGATTGTTGAATCATGGTTTTGATGATAACTAAACTCAATGTGTGATTAAGTGATGATAACTAAACGTATGGTTGATTGCACATGTTCTTGATGACTGTGTACACTCATGTGTTGTTTAATTATGATTGAGATGGTAAATGACAACGGTTACATGGTCTTGATCCTTGGTTTGCATATGTTGGTTTAACAAGAGGTAAGAGGTTTCATAACCTCTTTAATGTGAACAAGCATGGTATTAACCGTGACTATCTTGCTTGCATGATCAAACTCATGGCAGTCACCTGGTGAACTAAACGTGTGGATAAGCACCATGCTCCTCTAAAATCCAAAATAGGTGGTATATGTTACGTACTGTCAAGAACCATTGGTAAGGCTCTTACCCTGTTCTACACTCCTTGTTTTTGAGTGTTCCATGAGGTTATTTCATGAATAATTTACTTGGGATGATTGAGTTTTATCTCTTGATTCTTAGCCCAGAACTTGATCCTTACCTCAGAACATGTGTGTTTCAAAGTGTTCATATGCACCTAGTTCATGGGGTTTCAAGCCCTTACAAAACTTGCCTTCGTGCGCCCTCACACGCGGATCGACTTGCGCGGCCAGGTCGCGGGGATCATTTGCTTATAGAGAAGAGTGAGCATTGAACTTGTTTAAGACAATCTCATGTAATGACATGTGCTCATTTGCTTTGAACCTTCCAAATGCATAAGCTAAGTTAAACCAAACTCAAAATGCATGAAATTGATATGGACATGAAGCTCTTGACTTATGGATATGTTTCTTTGAGATAACACTTCATTTTTGCAGGTATAGGTCTTTCCGGTCGACCAACCACCTTGACCGGTTGACCAGAATTGCCAGAACCTAAAAAATCCAGTTTCTGTAGGTTTCGGTCGACCGCCACTATAGGGCCGGTCGACCGATTTTGCCAGAGCCAAAAATTGGTTCGACTGTAAAATTCCGGTCGATCGACCCAATGCTTCCGGTCGACTGCTAGTCCCGAGGCCCCCTTTTGTTAACTTTTATTTCAAGCTCGAGGAGAGGTCTTTCTTCCCATTTTTTTAACCCCAATGACCCCAATTACACCATGATTTATGGATCTGGTCTGGGGCTTGTCTATGTACGATTCAAGGGCTATAAAACATCTCATTGGAGCCATAAACCCTAAACATCGAAGAGGGCTTCAAGGGAGATCAAAGGGGAAGGCTATCAAAGGAAGAAAAAGGCTGCTACAACCCTCCGTGAACAGTACTTCGTCCAGCGACCTCTTCATCCATATGAAGGTATTCAAGCTCCATCTAAAGCCAACAATCTCAAAGGAAGAGAAGAAGCAAGCAATGATCAAGGAGATTAAGGAAGTTGTCCAAGGAAGAAGGAACAGTTACTCTAGTCATGAATAGTGATCCGTGAATCAACTCTTCATCCAGGAGCTGAAGATTCAAGGTGCATCTGAAGCCATCAACTTCCAATGAACTGAAGAAGCAAGCATCATTCAAAGATCAATCAGCATACATCCAGGGGGAGCCAAATCAGGAGTTTTTCTCAACTGTGCCTTATTGTGTTTTAGTTTTAGATTTGTGTTTCTTATAAACTGCAAACTCGTGTGTGTGTGTGGATCATTGTTGGATCTGTGGTCGTTTGTGTGTGTGTCGTATTTGATTCATGTGTGCATCTGGATCTTCCTAGATCTACGTGTGTGTGTGTGTGTGTGGGTGGGTCTTTTTAGATCCGTTCTATCTCGTGTGTGTGGATTGCTGCACATGTGGCAGCGGGTGTTTGTGTTAGTGATACGGTTGTCGGATCATGTTGGAGACTTCATCTCCGTATGTGTGTGTTGTGTGTTGGGGTGCGTCCCCGTGTGTGTGGGCAGGCGTCGTCCTGCGTGTGTGTTTGGTGCATCGTCTCCGTTTGGGGATTTATCCCCGAGTGAAGCTTCACTGGGTTTGGTGAGGGGTAGACGTAGGATTGCCGTCGTTGCATCCGAACCACCTTAAAAACAACTGTGCATTGTGTTTTGAATTGTGTGGTTTGATCCTTTTCTTCTACCTCCATTCTACGTGAGTGATTAGTATAATTGCGATTCCAGATTTATCCACGTATATCTTGCATAATCTACATCATCATCTAATTAAGTTTGATAAATCCGATTTGTGATCATATAGTTTTGAATCTCTTAACTAGCATTATATCACATATCTCAAAAATGTCAAAAGTTTTCGTAAAATTGGTAAACACCCAATTCACCCCCCTCTTGGGTGTCATTGATCGTGGGACTTCAACTAACACCATCCCCACAAATGCTACTCATCCGAGCCCAATTTTGGCTCGGGAGTAGGAGGGGGACAAGTGGAGAGGGTGAAAATCCACCGCCCAAGAGCACGACCCAACTAGGTCCAAATTGAATAAACCAGGCCCAACTCCCCAAAGTGATAGCCCCATTTTGGGCCCACTTACTTTAAGCCCAAAACTCACTCGGACCAGCACTTCCTAGGCGACCCCCAGGTCTAGAAGTTCGAGCGGCAGATCGGTCGAGAAGGCCCCTGTAGGGACCCAACGCGACCAATCTGAGTTATGCACCCATCGCTAGAGAGAAAACACCGAGCAAGCCTCCCAAGCTCTGACCGACTGTCGGAAGCTTATCCAAACGTCCGGTACGCATCCTTCAAGAGTAGGGAACTCCAAGGGATAAGGGAGAGAAAGAGTCCTTGTGCCATAAAGAGCCCACGATGAGGACATAACCCCCGTGAATCCCCTCCACTCCCTAGACTCCTATATTAAACGGATCGCTATATAAACCCCAAGGAGACTCTCCAAGAAGGTAAGCAACGATCCTGAGTGAGAACCACCACATCTCTTGGTGGAGAACAATCTCGCGCCCTCTTCTTCTCTTACCACCCCCCTTGCACCCGTGCTCTATCATATTTGCTGACTTAAGCATCGGAGGGTTTCCCCCAAGGTCTCATCCTTGGGCACCCCTGATCTGTTTCCTGCCTTGCAGTTCATCTAAGCATGGTGGCTGTGATCAAGGATTCCCCCAGGATCTCACGACTTAGGATCAGCACTATATTACGCCTCTTCAAATATGAATCTATTGTTTGAATTGGTTACATTATTGGCCATATTTATATTTCTCGTGGAAGTAACTTGATTTTTAACTTGAAGATGCAAGAGCGGGCACAGACAGTGTCCAAGGGCTCAACTCTAGTCCTCTCGGCAGATAGCCAGAAACATTCTATAAACTATGGGGTATGATGAACACTGGCGTTGCATTCTGCCGGTAGTACTTTTTTCATAAACGGGTGATGATCCACGAGGCGATCTTGTGAAATTACATGTTTGCTAGTACATTTTTTTAACTCAAGTCAATCCTTGAAAGGTGGAAGAGAGGGGAGGGGGTTCATTCCTTCATTGCGGAAGAAGATGAACACACTACCCCGACCGCAGGCAAGTGTTTTCATTAAGGAAAGCAGAAAAAGAAGAAGGGGTACAAAGGTGGGGGAAGGGGGAGGCCCACGAGGGGCAAGACAAGTACAAGGCCAAAGGGCCCAAAGAGAAACTCAGACTAGTGCGCAGCACCCAGGAACCAAGCACAAAAAAAATTACAGCCCCAACAAGATAGAATCTTCATCATACACCCCCTCAGAGTCGGAAGAGAAAGAAGAACGTATTCCGCGCAGGCGGACCGGGGAACCTGGCGAGTCAAGAGGGTCAATGTCCGAACCATCACGATCGAGTCCCTTGGAGAGGAAGAGTGGACCAGCTAATGGAGCACTCCCGAAGCCGACTGGAGACGAAGTGAACACCGTGGAAGAGGAGGAGCCTCCTCAAAGACGCACTGCCGATCGCGCGAAGAAGAAGTGGAGTTGGAACACCGGTAGGAACGCCGTGGTACGCTGGCCTCCGTCCTCGAGGCCATCCGTGAATGGTCCAGAACGGGGTTGCCAACGAAAGCCGCATGAGCCGCTGCGAAGTCAGAGAACCCCAACGCCGGCTCAAGCCCGGGGACAGAGAGCACCTGAAGTAGCTGAGGAAGCTTTATACCAGAACCACGACCTGCAGAAGGCAAGGTTGCCAAGGGACGTAGTGGGGCAGTGGGCGGAGCAGAGACAACAATCGGATCGGGAGGTTCCCGGTTGATTTTCTTCTTAAGAGCTTGAGCAAAGGAGAGGCGAGGGGGCGGCCAAGCAGCAGAGGAAGATGGCACGGGACCGGCAGCTCCACCCACCGTAGTGGAGGGCTGCAGCCAAGGGCACCAAGCCACAGCGGCGGCATTGAGACCAGCAGGAGGCAACGTCAGCTCGCCAAGGGCCGGAGCATCCGGTGCCTGGAGGCCGAAGACCATCGAAGCAGCCGCGGCATGACCAGCCACCTGGCCACAACGTGAAGACGAGGCAGCCGGCAGGGGGTTGACCTCGTGCGCTGAATGGGATGGAGGGCACGGAGGTGGAGCTCCCTCCCCAACGATAGCAGCAGTAAGCACCGCTGGCGGAGGCACGGTTGGAGTTCCTGTCGGAGAAGAGTCCGGGTTGCGATGCCCATCCATGGGCGAAGCCGAGAATGAAGCAATCCCCTTTCCAGTGCCAAGGTTAGGCTGGGGGGCCTAAAGGACGATGGGGGCGGAGCATCATACGAAGCAAGGTGCTCCACGACAGATGGAAGCGGCGCTGGCAGGACAGTCACTGAACGGCAGCCAGGGTAGTCCCCAAGAGGCAGAAGCGAGGAGTCCACCGAGCATGATTGAGGGGCCCCAGAGAGGGACACAGCGATGGCATACTGGGCCACGCCCAGCGGCTGAGAGGCACGTAGCTCTGGTGAAGGAGCTCTGGAGACAGCAAGCAGGGGAGGGGCGACATGCGCGGCAACAGCTGGTAACGGGGCAAGGGCGCCCTGCAGACAGAGAGTGCCATGCATAACCCCACTTCCCGCAGCAAGTGGCTGGCCGGGAGTGGGAAGAAGGGGACCAACAGCAGCCACCGAAGAGTCGAGGGCTAGAGCGGTAGCATCCACCGCAAGACAGGCTGGCTGGGAGGGGTTCCCTTTGCCAGCCAACGCTGAGGGAGCCAAGCCGCTGCTGAGACAATCAAGCTGGGGGGTAGGCAACCGCAAAGGTGGAGCAACCTGCGGGGCTCCAAAGGCATCGACCGCGGGAGTAGGGGGGCCAACAGTAGACCTGGCAACATCCAAAGCAGGCCCGTCGCCTAGCGCATTAAGGGCCTCCTGCTCTGGGGGATATGGAGGACGGGGGAGGAGCCCGTCGCCTAGGGAAGCAGCAGAACGGGCGTTGGACACCCCCTGCAGCAAGGAGGTAACTAGGTGGTGAGGTGGTGATGCCGAGGACTTCGACTGGCCATGAGGCTCCCCGGGACACGGGGGAATCAAAGCTCCAGGTCTAGCAACTGTGGTGGTAGGAGGGTGGACCCCGTCCACAAGTCCCTACGCTGGGGAGAACAGAGGAGTTGTAGGGATGGGAGAAGTGGCTGCCGGAGGAGTGCTAGACCGGTGGTATGGGGGGGGGGGATCTTCAAGCGCCACAGGGGGGGATCTTCAAGCGCCACAGGGCTGGCACCAGCTGTGAGGCATAGGCCTCCCACAGCAGGAGGAGTTTGAGTGTCTGGAGGAGACGGGGGCTGAGCGCCAGAGGCCAATGTGGGGGGGCGACTTGCTCGGGCTAGCCGTGGGGCTGGACCTGCATGAGTGCCTTCAGGAGGCTTATTACACGTGCCCGAGGCGCTTGCAAGAGGAGCCGTAGTGGGGAGGATTCTTGTAAATGATGGGTTGCCAGTAGCTGTTGGAGCCATAATGAATGAGGACCCGCGAAGGGAGTGGCTTGGAAACATCTAACTGCACACACACACAAGCAGCTAATGAACGGGTGAGACACTTAGTGTTCCTGTCGATTTGCAAAGGAGGACTGATGCTGCCTGCAATGGACAGCATCATTTCTTCATGGTAAAAGTTCACCAGTAGATCCGACAACTCCAGCCAGACTGGAACCAAAGGTGAATCAGCCGTCCTGGAGAAGTCCAGCGTCCATTTGAAAAAATAGAATGGTTTGCCTTATATAAACAAGGTTTCCTTAAGTAGCACCTGCAGGTAATCTTGCTGAGTTTGGAAGCGCAGAAGAAGGTGTCTTGAATCCAAAGAGCTAATGACGAAGTCCTTGATGAACTTGAACCTCTGTGCGAGGTGATACCGGATGGCTTCGAAGGGCGGCCGTCCCCGAGCAGTGCGGGCAATAATGGTGAACTACAAGGCTTGGCAGGACAATAGGACCTCCTAAGAGGAGAAGAAAGTAGCCGGTTCTCCAGAGTCGGAGAACGCCGGCGCATGAACAGCCATGTTCAGCTTGGGGAGGCCTACCGACTGGCAGACCACTTGTGCGAAGGAAGGAGCCGACGCGGCGGTGGAACCTCCAGCGATGAGAGCACCCGGAACATGGGCCCAGGGAGATGTGGCATGAGCCACGGCAGGAGGTGGAAGGCGAGCCGAGGCAGCGGCAGTTGGAGCTCCTGCAGCTTCCTTGCCGAGCACCCCAAGATCCGCACTAGGGCAAGTAGTTTCGGATGGGGGAGTTGGGAGTAGGCCAGGGCGAGCGGGGTCCAAGGGCCTAGGTGCGAACGCAAGTCGCCTTCGATAACACCAGAATCAGCAGCAGCGGGAGGCTTCGCCGTGGCTTCGAAGGCATCGACGGGGCAAGAGCTTGGAGCAGAGCAGCCCAACCCGCCATCCTTAGCCAAAACAGAGCATCGGAAGTGGTAAGTGTCCCATCGCTAGGTTGACCAGTCAATCGCGGGTGGGAAGTGGATGGTGTGATAACGTGGCATGAAGCGGTGGCTTGTGAGGAAGGGTGCAGGAGAATAGACGGTTGAGATGATTGCGTGAGAGAGGGGGAATAAACGTGGCTGCCAATGGGAGGATGATTGGCAGTCACACCACCAGGGGCGACGCCGGACTGAAGCAAAGGGGCTCTCGGCGGCGCAGCAACGCCTTCGGACCGTGAAGAAGCTGGCCGGAGGAGAGGGGGGCCTGGAGCAGATCCAGAAGCAGTAAGGCCATAGCCGGCAGGGAGGAGGGGCTACACCACAGCGCAAACATCAGGAGAAGGGACCAACCCTTCAAGAATAGGAGGGCCACCAGCCGAGACTGTAGATCCAGTGACGGTGAGGACCGAAGCAGACGCTGAGAAGGAGTGGGGGGCGAGAGTGCATGGCCCGACAACTGCCGTAGAGGTGGAAGATGGGTGGGCCGCACCAGGGAGAGAGGGGAACGAAGTGTCCATCACCAAGAAGCCAGCCGTAGACGGAGCGACCTGGTTGTTGAGGAGGACAGTGGAAGGTGGAGCACCAACCGAAGAAGCCTGCGGAGAAGCTGGGGGGGGCAGCACCTGGCCGGCGGGAGGGAGCTTTTCCTCTCCCGTCACCGGCCATGGCCGGAGGCCCCACGGGAGAACACTCCAAAACAGAACCGGAGGAGGGAAACGGGACGGAGGAGAGAGAAGGTCGATGCAGAATGATAATGCACTGCTTGCTAGTACATTCTCGTTACATGACTTTCTAGTGCATAGCCTTCATGGTTATGAAAAATAACATTCTTGTTCATGAAAGGCCAAATTATATTAATGTTATATTCTTACTTGATCATATTTCCAGTCTACATGAATTCTCATATCTCACCTTGATCATATCTTGTTACTTGTGTTACTTTGATTTATTCATGTGTCTCATCGTGTTTTCATGACTTACCTTACACTCTAAAGCTAAAATGTTAATTACTTAAACATTACCTTCATGTCGATACGAAGATACCTACAGGGCATGTGTGCTCATTCCCTACTTTTCCAATCTTTTTTAAGAAATTCTAGCGGGTTGGATTCAAACTATTCAAGTGATGGATCCGAGAGTGATTAAAGAAGGAGCAAAGCCTTAGATTGTCATTAGTGGATAGTCAAGAGTCGCTATGTAATTTTCCATTTTTATTGAGTCTAGTTTGTCAATGACTCAAGAGTCAACCTTATATACTTTTGATTATTATTTAAATAAAGTAAAGATTTTGTCCAAATATTGTACATTCATTTCTTATGTGTGAATGTGTTAGCGCTCTGATTATATTGCTCGCTTGAGGCGACTAGCCGGCTGTTCACGTTCTCGATTGTTTCCGCTGCATAATCTTGGGGTGTGACACTATTAAATTATGATTCTTCATCCCTCGAGTCACGATAAAAAAGTAAATAAATAATAACAAAAATAAATAAAAAATAGAATAAGAAGAATATATCAAGAAAATAATATGTAAGAAAATCAAAATAATAAAGATAATAATAATAACATAACAAAAAATAATTTAATAATAATCATAAAATATCATCAAAGCAAAAAATGTAAGAAAGTCAAAACAAGAAGAAGCAAAATATAATAAAACCAAAGCAAATAAAAATCAACATAAGTAACGCAATAAAATCAGAACAATAAAAGATATGTGTATGAACAATGCAACTAAAGCAGAACAAAATAAATAAATAATAATAAGAAAAAATATAATAAATCATGATAAATCTAAATAACAAAATACAATAAAATCACAACAACGAGGATTAAAAAGGCAATAAACAATAAAATACAAAAAAATGATAACAATGAAATGGTCATGACGAGATCATCACAAGGTCGTCAGGCAATGCGGACAACTATCAAATTATATCTGCTAATTCTAAGTGTTTATTGTTAATGGGCCACAATAGTGGGCCTATATGTGTGTTTTCTTTTTGAAATAAGATGTATAAGAGTCTTTTTTATTAGTGTCTTTTAGTCTTCCCACTAGAGATTTAATGAGTCTTAGGTATTAGTTGAAGTTTTAATGAGCGTCTTTTGGTCTTCTTTGGGAGTCTATAAAAGTGTCATGTACCCTCTCTTTACACCAATAAAATATGAAGTGAATCAAAATTTTTGGAAACGATGTGAAACCTCCTCTACCTCTCTCTCTCTCCTCCCCCTCCTTTCTCTCCTACGTCTTCTCCTCTCCCTCTTTCTCTCTTGGCCTTCCCTAGGTGACCCCCCCTTCCCCCTCCGGCGTCTCTCTCTCTACCTCATCTCTCTTCACCCTTCTCTTCCCAGATCAATCCCTCTCCCTTCTCTTGCTTCCCTTCTCCTCCTCTCCCACCGCAGATCTTGCCTCTCTTCACCCTGCTGCCCACTGCGGCCTCTCCCCCTCCCTTTCTCTCTCTAGCCCAACCTGCACCACCGTCTGCACAAGGTCTCACCTCTCTCTTACTCTTCCCCTTCCTCTTAGCTAGCTGCACCGTCGGATCTCTCACCCTCCCCCTCTAGCTTCCTCTCTTCTCTCCCCCTTGCCCTCTCATCCCTCTCTCTGCACTACACTACTCTCACTCTCTTCTCTACACCCACTGCACACACTGTCCGCGCCGGCCTCTCCCTCCCTGACTGCTCACTCTCCCTTTCCCCCATGCGGCTCTCTCTCTCCCTCTCCTACACCCCCGGACGCCCCTCCCTTTTTGCAGCTCCCTCTCATCCTGCTCTCTTCCCTGCGCTCACACATGTCCCTCTCTCCCTCTCCACTTCCCACACACACCCTACACCAGTGTACCCTCCGCCAGCCACCTTCTACTCTCCCCCTCTACTCCCTCACTCACCCTCGTTCGCTCTCCCTCTCTAGCCCTCTTACCCATTCAACGCACACACCTGCACTTGTACTCCCACATGCCACGGGCGCTGGCAGCCGCGCCAACTCCTCGGCGATGCGCCAATACGACCAACAAGTTGTGGATGATTGCTTCAGCCGGAGGGTGACCCTCCCGGGAGCGTGGCATCGGCCCTACCTGGTTAGTTCGCTGGCTCCGTCAGCCGCAGCAGCAGCCGCCCTCCTATGTCTACAACGGCCCTAGCTCCCTTCGCCACCCGACGGCATGGCCCTCCACCGTCGGGACCACCTGGGCCTACACACATGTTAGATGGCATGCTGCTATCATCTCCAAGAACCTTGTCTGCTCGGTCCTCGCTGGCTGCGTCCTTCCCCGGCAACGCCACCACGGTGCCCCTTCCGGTCACCACTTGCATCGCCGTTACCGCCGAGAGGTCCTCTGCCGGTTGCCGTTCCAAGCACGGCCCCTCCAAGCCTAGCGAGCACCCCCGCATCCGAGCATAGCACGACAGTCGGCCATGCACACCGCATCTGGGCGCTGCAGCCGGCCATGCACTGGCATCCAAGCTTAGTGTCCCCTCTGAGCACGGTGCTCGCCCTCACATGAGCACGCCGCGACCCCCAAGCACAGTACCCCCCCCCCTCTCCCTCTATCTTTCTCCCTTCCCACAGCTCAGCCACCAGCTCAACCCCCCCCTCACGTATCCACTCTTCTCTCTCTCTAACACCGCCGCGGCACTCCTCTCGCCTCCTCTCTCTCTCTAACAGTCGCGAGCCAGCCCCCTCTCCTTTGCTTCTCCTCATAAGCCCACACACCGGCACCAGCCATTCTCCTGCTCCCCCTCTCTTGCAGCAGATGACCCCCTCTACGTTTCCCTCTCTCCCTCTCTTTCTGAACACCCTCCCACCAACCTCTCTTCTCTCTTCTGTGCACACTCACACTCACGTAACACCGGCCCCAAGCCTCTTTCCTCCCTCTCCCTCACTCTCTTAAACCATGCGACCGACCCCCTGTTTGGAACAGGGGCACCGCCGGTGCCCCCTCCCCCTCCCCTCTCTCTCCTTTGCACCCTCCCATCCCTCCCTCGTCTCACTCCCCCACTCCCTCCTTTTCCTCTGTGTTAACGTACCGTGTTTATAGTGATTTAAAACCTCCTCAAACGGATGGATTCATCCGTTAGAGCCTTTACACGTCCGTTTCGGACGTTACTATTAAATGCATGAAAATACATCCGTTGATGTATTTTTCGGACAATTGACGTTGATCATCGGTTTATATGTTTTGAAGGGTTACTATATCCCTATAAATAGACCACCGAGGGTGGTCATCCGTACACAACACATACATCCTTTCTTCCTTCTTTCTTTCACGGTTCTCATCCGAAAGTTCTCTTTTTAGTTGTTCTTATTTTTATTTTGCTGAGTACTTGTGAGATAAATCGGGTTCGTAAAGTTCTTCTGGAGGACGTGTCGAAAGAAGATCGGGTATCGCCTACCCGGGGTTGTCGTATCTCTAGGAGATCATTGCCACGAGAACCGCACGTCGGTCGGCAATAAACTCTCTTAGTTCAGCGACATCACGCTTCGACCAAAAGGCTACGCTTTTTTCACCCTCTTAATTTATGTTTTAGATCTAATTAATTTGTTGTTTAGTTTTTGTTATATTCAGCAATATTTCCAACAATCTAAGAGAGTTTATTTTTATTGTTACATTATATTGCTGAAAAAAAAAATCAAGACGTTGTTTCTTATTAGCATTTGCGGATAAAAGTTTATAATTACAAAATCTATTGTTTTGTTACAGTATATACATCATATTACCCGTATCATCATATATTGTTTGATCTACAATAATATAACGTCATCATAATTGACGTTCTTCTCTGCTTAGATAATTATTTGAGAAAATAACATATTTGACAGTGATGCTCTATTGATTACAGTAAATTTTTTGAAATTCTGTTTCAATTTTTCTTTGTAAACTTATACTTCTGAAATTTATATTTGGCATATTATTTCTGATTTAAATTTCTTTAAAAAAAGGGACCAAATATAATTCTATTTTAAATAACTTGTTTTCAAAAAATAAAATCATGAAAAGCTATTTTCTGAAAGTTAGTTCTGATTTCAGAAATTAAAAGTCAGAAAAATATATATTTCTGAAATTAAGATTGTGTGAAATTTCTGAAATCAGAATTAAGTTTTTAAAATTTCAGAAATCAGAAATTATGATATTATATTTCTGAAATATAATTACTCCTATTATTATGTTTATAAACTTATATTTCTGATATTTAAATATAAATGTTTATAATAAAAAGTTTCTGTTTATCTGAAAACTTTCTATTTTATAGAAAATAATTTCTGTTACAAAAAATATCTATTATTGTTTTCAGAAAATGCAATTCTAAAAACATTAATTCTGCTTTAAATAATTTCTGTTTACAGAAAATCATTTCTGATTTTTCTGAAAACAATTTCTGTTTACAGAATTTTTAAGTATATCTGTTTACAGAAAATCATTTCTGATTTTTCTGAAAAATAATTTCTATTTACAGAATTTTTTTTTAAAAAAAATAAATTATCTCTGTTTACAGAAAAATAAAGCATTTCTAGTTTTTTCTAAAAATTCATGTTGCTATTTAAATAAATTATTTCTATCTTCAGGAAATCAAAAAATGGTTAAAATCATTTCTGCTTAAATAAATAATTTCTATCTTTAGAAAAAAAACTCTGAAAATCTTTTATGTTTAAAATAAAAAAAATTCTATTTTCAGAAAATAAAATACTTTATATATTCAAGTGTTTTAACAAAATCTCAACTTATCACTTCAACAGATTTTAAGGATATTCAACATTTTCTCAATGGCTAGTTTAATTACAAAAGAAACACTAAGTGCCAAACCAGACAAATTTGATGGGAAAAATTTTAAAAGATGGCAAAACCAAATGAGATTCTGGTTGACTACACTAGGCTTAATATCAGCCATTAGTGAAAGCACAACTGAAAATCGGAGTTCGGGTTCCTCTCAAACTCAAAACACACGTCGAATCCAAACCCGGTCAACTCGAACCCAAACTGAACCCGAATCCTCCTCCTCCACATCCACACAGGAAGAAATAGACTATCATTGTCTCCACCGAATTCTAGGAGCTCTTTCTGATAATCTATATGATTTATATTATAACTCAAAAAGTGCTACCGAACTTTGGGACACCTTAGAAGCCAAATATGGTCTAGATGATGCCGGTATCAAGCGATTCAAAGCATCAGACTTTAACAAATTTAAATTTGTGGAAAATAAACCCATGAATGAACAAATCCATGAATATGAAAATCTAGTTCATGAATTAAAAGCCAATGGATCACAGCTTGATGAATCCTTTCAAATAGCTTGTTTATTAGACAAGCTACCTTCCTCTTGGTCCGATTTCACTAGGACCCTTAGCCATACCCAAGGTATTCTAACCTTAACCCAATTGTTCGCGTCAATAAGAATAGAAGAACAACACAAGTTAAGGGAAATTGTTACTCAAAATAACCAGCCCAAAGCCAACATGGTAGAAAGTAAAACACAAAAATATCACAAAAAGTCGTTTTCTCCGAAACATAAAAACTTCAAGAAAAATTATCAACCCTTTAACAAAAATAATAACAAATCACAAAATTCCAACAAACAAAGTGAAAAGCCAAATGAGAATGATGAGGAGCGCTGCTGCTATGTATGCGTTCGGACCAACCATCTCGCCTACCAATGTTACTTTCGAAAGAAATCTTCTAGAAAGGTGAAGGAAAATGGTCCTCCTCCAACTGGCCCTCAAGTCAACATGGTGACTGATGACGCTGGTGCATCAGAGCCGGCATTCAGGTCAGTTCTCTCAAACCCCGAAGTGAACTTGACCAATTTGCCCATTGATTAGTGGATTGATACCGGAGCTAATATCCATGTTTATGCTAATCGCTCCTGGTTTTCCACTTATCAGGACTCAGATGTAGGAGCTGTGATGATAGGGAATTATGTGAAGGCAGAAATGCTAGGGATAGGATGAGTCGAATAAAGTTGTAATAACCAAAGGCTTGTCTTTTATTGGAAAATGATTTATGTGCGATGGCATTTTTATGAGTGTGTACCTCTTCCTTTAGTAAACAATTCACTGTGTTAAATGTTGAATCATCTTCCATTTAAGATTGGGTCACGTAAACTATATCTCAATGTTAATAAACTCTGGCGCACTCGAGAACTTGTGGGGGAGGCACTATTTTAACGGCATGCTATGTCTTAAACATAATACCATTCAAACAAAATGATACTACACCCTATGAAATTTGGAAGAAAATAAGAGCTAATTTAAATTATCTCAAAGTGTGGGGGTGTTTTGCTAAGGTAAAAATGTCTGGGAAATCAACTAAACAAACAATATTAGCGAGGAGTAATATGGAATCTGAAATAATTACACTAGACACCACCTGCACAGAGGCAGAATGGTTAAGAGACCTTCTAGATGATATTCCATTAATGACTAATCCGCTAAACAAACAATATTAGCGAGGAGTAATATGGAATCTGAAATAATTACACTAGACACCACCTGCACAGAGGCAGAATGGTTAAGAGACCTTCTAGATGATATTCCATTAATGACTAATCCGCTACCTCCCATATCTATACTATGTGATTGTAAATCTGTCATTGATAAATGCATGCAAGCTAGCTAATGCAGATGTAAAGATGAACAGACACTTAAAAGTGTGGGGGTGTTTTTCTAAAGAAAAATTACCAGAAAATAAAAGAAAGAAATTTGGCAAATGCCTTTTCAAAAGGCTGATCTACAATTGTGATTCTAAAAGCGTCGAGGGGGATGAGATTGAGCCCATAAAAGAAAAAAGTTACCACGGCGGCAACCCAACCTCACGGAGGTTCAATGGGTAGAAACAAGCTTGATAGATAACTTGGGAGAGCACTAATAATTTATGTTCTCATCCCTATGGCGCTAGTGCTCATTTAAAAGCAAGTGGTAAGGGTGAGTGCTGTACTCTTAATGAATCCGAGACTCAAGTGGCAGGAAGGTTACCTTGCTTCCATCCTTTGTAGGATTCACCGACATGTGTGGAGTCGTGAGGCCGCGACTGTGAAAATGTGGGCTATTTTCTAAAACACACATGAGATACCTGCGCAAGGCCATTAATAGCGCAACCCGCTTAGAATCTCGATCTATCTATACTATGTGTGGATTTGGAGGAGTCTGATCAATGGGACCTAGTTCAAGGTCTAGTCCACCAAGCGCTCCCACAGACAACACCAAATATCACTAAGTGGAAATTCAAACCGAAAGGTATTTTCACCTACTGCATAGTAGAAGGTACTCAGCAACATTTTCTTTTATATACTTACTTTATAAGATTTGAAGGTTTTAAATCATGTGGGGGATTGTTAACGTACCGTGTTTATAGTGATTTAAAACCTCCTCAAACGGATGGATTCATCCGTTAGAGCCTTTACACGTCCGTTTCGGACGTTACTATTAAATGCATGAAAATACATCCATTGATGTATTTTTCGGACAATTGACGTTGATCATCAGTTTCTATGTTTTGAAGGGTTACTATAACCCTATAAATAGACCACCGAGGGTGGTCATCCGTACACAACACATACATCCTTTCTTCCTTCTTTCTTTCACGGTTCTCATCCAAAAGTTCTCTTTTTAGTTGTTCTTATTTTTATTTTGCTGAGTACTTGTGAGATAAATCGGGTTCGTAAAGTTCTTCTGGAGGACGTGCCGAAAGAAGATCAGGTATCGCCTACCCGGGGTCGTCGTATCTCTAGGAGATCATTGCCACGAGAACCGCACGTCAGTCGGCAATAAACTCTCTTATTTCAGCGACATCGCGCTTCGACCAAAAGGCTACGCTTTCTTTACCCTCTTAATTTATGTTTTAGATCTAATTAATTTGTTGTTTAGTTTTCGTTCTTTTCAGTAATATTTCCAACACTCTGCTCATCAGAGAACCCTCCCCCTCACCATCTATCTACCTTACATGAGGACCCGACCACCCCCTCTCATGCACATAGCGGCTCCCCTTGCCTCCCTCATATGCAGCCCCTGCCCACCCATGCAACCTGCACCCGAGCCACCCTACCCGCCAGCACATCGACAGTTACGCATGGCCGTACTCCCCTCGCCATAGCCCTAGTGTGTAGCGTCGTCGGGGCCACTCCTTCGCCTCCTGCTGCGCTCCCATGCATACAACGTCGCCATCGTCGCTGCTCTTCCCCAGCCTCAGCCCGCCATTCAAAGCCAGGCGCAGGTAGCCGGTGCCACCACCAGAGACTCAAGGCATCATCGCCACCACTATCTGCGTACCCCTACACGCACGCTCACCACCGAACAGCCCAGTCGACGTCTAACGCCCACGCTCATAGCAGCTGCCATGCTGGCATGCAGTCTGCCACGTCCAGCACACTGTCGCTAAGAAACCTACCCAGCTATTCGATGCCTACTGCCCTCGAGTAGCTCAAGGTGTTCCCCGGTGGCCAATATACAAAGGAAAGGAACAGTACGTGTTGCAGCTTCAGGTCTTAGTATTCATACAGCACCAGCTGAGATGCGAAGGAAGCTTGCCATTCCTGAGGCACAATGGCCCCGTGCTATTGCGGAATTCTGTGAACTGCACCATATTGAAGAAGTCACTATCTTGAGCACATGCAACCGAATGGAGATACATGTTGTGGCTCTCTCTTGGCATCAGAGGCATCAGAAAAGTGATCGGGTGGATGTCAAAGATGAGTGGACTCTCTATTTCTGACTTACATTGACATCTCTTTATGAGGCATGGAGAGATTCCTTGGAGATGGTGTCCACTATCAAGAAGCTAAGGTTGTGTGCATGCAGATAGAATCAGAATCTCAGAACTTGAAAAGTGCTTGCTAAAGATTGGTTAGAAAAGGCAGTGGATGAGCTGAGCACTGACATTGTCAACAAGTTTATTCATGGCCGATTGCAACACTTGGAATGTGACGGAGGTGATAATAAGAATCTTGGGGAGACACTTGAGAACATGCATGCTCTCAACAGGGTGTTTAGACACTCAGAACTCAAAATTTGAAACAGAAAATCAAAGCCAAGGTTGAGAAAGCTAACAAATAAGCCAAAGAAGGGGAGGACTTGTGACACATGCTAATCAATTTTTTGTCAATGAGAGAAATGAAGACATTCATAAGACCTCGGGTTCCGTATCACATCAGGTCATGAGCGGCGTTGGGTTCATGCCTCATCGAATAAATAAGGTCCCGTTAGGGACATCTTTTTATTTTCATGCACACACTAACATAAGTTTTAGGCCATAGGGCCCTTTCTCTTGGCGATTAATCAACGATTTTCGCCCCTTCGGGGAGATGTAATTAACGTTGTGACCTTTATGGCATGGCGGGTTTCGGTCCCGACATGCTGTTGACACTGGAAATTTTCTTAATATTGCATCTGTAGGTCTCGATCGAGTGCCCCTACATCGGCAGAGAAGAAAAGAAGAAAAAGAATGGCGGGAGCGAAAGAAAAGATGGGACCGAAGAGAAAGAAGAAAAGAAAAGATGCTCGGCTGCAAGGGATAAGTGCTAAAATGAGACTCGAGAATTCAAAAGAATATTCGGGACCATCCCCGAAGGAGAAGTCAGAAGCCCCGAACAATAAGGACAATCCAGTTAATTGACCAACTATTTTAATGAGCAAGAGATGGGGCAAGACATTTAAAGAATCCAAAATGGGCCGAAGATGCTCAAATTTGGGCCAAAGTCAACCAAATGGGCCAAATGAGTGATCTAGAGGCCAAAACAGTTGATCTGGTGGCCAAAACAAGTGATCCGGCGGCCAGGGGCACGCGCCTGGCCCCGCCAGATCACCATCTCCGCCTACTTCCGCCATGTCATGCCTCCGTCATGTGCCGTCGTATCATAACCATCCTCTCTAGCTCTATAAAACCCAGTTCGTTCGACCAACCGAGGAGGCGGAGAAGAGATAAGAAAAAAAAGATGAAGACGAAAGCTAGAAAAAGCAAGAAGGAGAACAGAGAAGAGCAGAGAGAATAGGAGAGCGGGGAGAGAAAGAAAATAAGAGAGCCAGTCATCAAGAGGAGAGAAGAAGGACATGAGAAGCTCCTGCTGTTGTGAAGGTGGGTTCCTCCGCCATATGATGCCCGTTCCGCACTATAGCTCCCCTCCCTACTGTTCTTTTCCCTTTGGAGTTTGATGTAATCTTCTTTGCTTTCGGATTTTTACGCCATGTATTGACTTTCCTGAAGGTAATAAAAGAACTAGGTTGCATTGTGTATTGATCGCTTTGTCCATTTTCCTTTCTCTCCCTCTCCTTCTCTGATTTCACGGTGGCTAGGAACTCACTCGAAGTGAACAAGGTGCCCTACAGGGCTACATATGATTTTCATTGGTTGTGATTTTTTCCCTCTCACTTCTGAGTGATTTCTCTGTAACTAGACACTCCATAGGTTGCCAGGGATTCGTTTAGACTCAGACGTGATCTCTAAGCATCCTTAGGGAAGGGGCATATAAACTGAGTTGTGAATTCAATTTTTGCCTTCAATGCATATCTCTGTTCCAGTGGTTTGGACGCCAATAGAGGCTCTATGTTGTGCTTTCAAGATCGTTAAGTGTTGGCCACCATTGATTGCCTCAATTGGAGGCCAAGGACTCGCCAATTCTCAGCGTGGTGTCTAGCTCTACTTGAATTAATGAGAAACATATGCTCTATATTTTTTTCCTATTTCTGTTGAAACTGTCGTCGTCCCACGAGTTTCTACATCAATCTATCACCTACAAATGCCAATTGTCCTATACGTACTCATACAAAGTTTATGAGTTCCTTGGGGCATCTTAACTAACCAGTAATGATCCTTCCTCAACCCTTTTACTGTCTGCTCTCATTCAAACCCATTCAAAGGGAGAAAAAGGGGTGATCCGGCTGCATATCAGATGATTCGGCGCGTGTTTCACCCTGGCTGTCGGATCATCCACTTCTCATTTCTGGCCGCCAGATCACCCTGGCCACCAGATCACTTCTTTATGAAGCCTCCAGATCACTTCCCTCCTTCCGAGGCCGCCAGATTACCCGCTTCCCTCTTTCTAGCACGCCAGATCACTCACTTCTCACTCCTAGTTACCACATTAGCCACTCCCCTCATCTGGCCACCACATCAGCCACCCCATTTGCCTGGCCGCCAGATAGCCCAAATCCCCTCACTTTGCTGCCAGATCACTTAATTTGTTGGCCACCGAATCATAATTTTCCCTCATCTTGCCACCAGATCAAATCAAACTCTCTTCATTTTGTTGTCGGATCTGTAGTGCCCCAAAATTTATATAAATAATTTTTAGATTATTTTAAGAATTTTTCTAGAATTTATCAGGAATTTAGACAGCTTAAATAAACTAATATTGCGATTATAACGCCCAATTTTGTTAAATAATTAATCCAGCTTTGATAAATAAAGCCCAAAGGAGTTAAGGACCAAGTCCATTAAGTTTGGCCCATATTCTAGAAGGTTTGTTAATTTATCCTTGGAATATAGGGATAAATACATAATTACATGAATAATGCAACTAAAGAGTTTGAATTAAATTGGAATTTAGCGTATAGTACCTCTAACGGTCTATCGTATGACCGCCACAAGGCTCTGACGCATCGAGAATCGACCGTTACACTCTGTCAGTTCTGTGAAATGAAGAAAGAGCAAAATGATTCGATTTTTGCTAGTCTATGCTTTAAGGATCGAGATGAGAGGACTAGTAAACGTGTTAAGGGCTCTCAGAAGTCGATCTAAGTTTTAACAAGGACTCTAGAATCGATCTAATCCTCAAACCCTATAAATAGGACCTAGTTTTGACCTGTGTGACCCCTACATTGGCTCACGTGGAATCAAGGTAAGACGACATTATTTCAGCTAGGTTCTTTAGAGATTTTTGTTCCTTATACATAGGACTAATCTTCCACAAAATTTCGTGCTAGGAGATCAAGTATCCAAGGAGTTAGAAGCTTCCAAAGTTGCTGGTTCAACCATAGCGACCCAGGAATCTGAGCAGAAGTCCATTAAAGAACAAGAAATTAGGACATCTAAACGAGGTATTTAGAAGTTGGTTCTTTAGAACTTTTTGTTTCCCATAGTTTCATCTTCTTACCCTCCAAATTTTACGTCTATAGGTCAAGGGATTACGGAGTTAAAGCAACGTGAAGTTGCTGAAAATTCACAGGAAGGGAAGAACTAGGGCGTGTCTTGTAGTCCCGAATTGGAAGTTGAAAGCCCAGGAAAGGGGTAGGTTATCTCATGAATGGCAAGAACATCATGATAGGAGTAAAAGCCCTCAGGTTTTGTTTGATTTCATGCACTATAGACCATGAATTTCATGTTTTAGTTCGATCTATGCATACATGCATATCTTTAGCCTAAATTAAAGATAAAAGGTATTCTCTTATAAATTCACTGAAACTTATGCATCTAGATGGCCTTTACTTCGTTTTGTCATGACTAGAGTAGTTAATTGGTTTGATTCTTTGTGCATGAGATGTTTTAAACCATAGTTCTTTTACTTTACTGTCAGCAGTGCTCTGACGGATTATAGTTAGACCGCTAGAATACTCTAACGGCCTTACGATAAACCGTCACATGCTCTGTAATACTTAAATTTCTCTGTAATCTCTGACGGACCAGAATCAGAGCGTTACAACATTCTGACGGCCCCACGATAAACCGTCACAGAACTGTGACGCGCTCATCTTCGACTGTCAAGATACTGTGATATGTCAACCCGAGACAGAATTGAAAACAGTCAACTTAGCTTATAAATAAAGCCTAGATATCTATGTTTTGACCTATTTTCATGACTTTGAGTTTTATTTATTGATTCATGATAGAAAGTGCATGTCTAAAGCACCTTGAGTTATTTTAAGCATACGTTTTCATTTGCTAAAACTCTATAATTTTGTATTAAAACCATGATTTTAAAAGTTGTATTGACGGAGTTTATCATGGTTTCAGATCGTTACACATTCTTTCTCATCTATAGAGTCATTTTCTTTAAGTACGTGGCGTATACTCCGGTATGTGTCCACTAGTTACACTTTTGCACTATAGGAACACATTCTTGAACTTGAGGACCTCTCTATTGAATATTTCTTCCAATGGACTAGGAAATCTTGTTTCAAGGCCTCCGTAATTCTCTGCGAGCCTAGGATTCTCACTAGAACGCCGAATTGGTTGTACCATTAAAGCCCAATTGTCGAGAAAAGCACTACCGAAGTTTTTAATTCTATCTATGTAACGGCCTATTACTCGACCGTCAGGCACATATAACGGTCCAGTACACAACCGTCACATTACTGAGTCCAATTTATTCTTTCTGGATTCAGCCCATTCTAACGGTCCAATACTAAACCGTCACGTTCATGTAGCGGCCCATTAATTGACCGCCACAATTCTTGAGTACTTTGACCCGAGGTTTGACCCAAGGGTTGATATTCCAAAGTTTCTAGATGGATTATTGATGGTCTAGGACTTGTCATATTGTTCAAGATACTTAATTTTAAATTATAGAAGATAAGGAATGTACTGTTATGCTATCGAATTGGTTCCATGAGCATAACCTTGTTTTAAGTCATTCTTGATCCCTCGCATTCTTAATCGAAGCGTTCATTCATTGAATTGTTGTTATCATGAACTTATTGAACTTGTTATATTGATTGGCCATATTTTATTGCTTGAGACGTGGAAGTATCTTGATTTATACTTGAAGATGCGATCGAGCAATGATTGTGTTCAAGGGCTCTATGCTAGTCCCCTCGGCTGATTATTGGAAACATACTGTAAACCATGGGGTATGATGATACTGGCGTCGCATTACGGTGGGAGTACTTTCTCTATAAATAAGTGAAAATCCACGGCACGACATATACATGTACATGACTTTCTTGCTTGTTACATGATATTCTACAGAAATTCACGAAGTACTTACTATTAAGCGAAGAGTACTTACTTGCTTGTTACATGACTTTCTGGTATATTCTTGTTCATGAAAGGCCATATTACATTCTTGTTTGATCATACATGCTCATTTCTATCTTAAACTTGATCATATCTTTGATCGCATTTCGCATGATTTTACCTTATTCTTTAGAGCTAAAATGCTAATCACTTTAATAGTGCCTTCATGTTGATGCGAAGATACCTACTGGGCAAGTGTGCTCATTACCTATTATCTAATCTTTTCAGGAGATGGAAGTGATTCAAATTCGGATTCGAGTTATACAAGTGGCGGGTCCGAGAGTGAATGAAAGTCGTATCAAAATGAGAGCGAAGACTTAGGAAGTCAATCTTGTTTAGATCGAGTCTTTGTAATTTTCCTTTTCTTGAATCTAATGGATTGAAGAAGGTGAAATGAAGTGATGTAGTAAGATTTTATCGTTTGATATTATTAATGAAAGAGAGATATTTGAATTATTGTGCAATACATTTTTATGTGTGATTGTCTTGCGCTCTGATCGTTCTTGCTCGCAAGAGGCTTACCATGCCGACTGTTCACGTTCCTCGAGCTAGTCTTCCACTATAATAAAGGCTCAGGGCGTGACAGGATCATCGTCTGATTTCCAAGTTACATTTTGGGGTTGCCCCAATGCTGACAGGGGTGTACTGAAATCTCACAGTATGACCCTTCATTAATGGTAGGGGGTACAAATAAATATGATATGGCTTTCCGATCACTCCCCAAGTGAATAATAAACTGCCTTATTGGCTAACAGTGCACCGACATATGTAGATGCACTGGCCCATGGTTATACTGGTGCTCCCCCGATCCTTATGTGTATGCTGTGGCACCTAAACGGGTCAATACTAATTGGCGGGATATGACCAATGACACTTGGGTGACTTGAGATTCTTAAAAGGCGAGTCCTCGAAGATCCACCACCCACTATAGGTCATGGGCTATCGTTCTGGCATGCCCGTATTTTGGAGTCCGTCTCAGCTTGTTGCGGATGGGCCTCCTCTACATCTCCCCCAACATGTTCTGGGGCAGGGGGAGATGCTACCAAAATTCTCTCAGAACTCCATGATTTAATTTCGCATCACGTTTCCTCAGCTTTCCGCTCAATTTTCAGCCCTTATGATGGTAACGACCTCACAGCTACCCATGCCGAATTATGAGGAATAGAATTTTTATTTATTTTTGTATTTTTGTTTGTTTATTTATTGGGGGGTTTATTTAAGCGTGGGGCATGCCAGTCACGGAGTGATGAGTTTATCGTGCGCACCGTCTGACTAATCAGACAATAGTGGGTAATCATATCAGGACTTGAAGTCCGCCATATGGTAAAGGCTATGGCATTAATTATGTCCTTTCGAAAGAAGGCCAACCCTTGATTATTCGCCAAAGTAGTAGAGCCCTCGGGGCTGAAGGAATACATGAAAATAATGCTTGTTTTATGAAATGAAAGTGGGATTGAACCGTACATGCGAGCACACAGTACGGTTATATTTATTCTATTTAATCGGTTCTTGGTACAAGGTAGAGTTTTACACTCGCGCATGGTGAAAGTTTCCAGCCAGACTTAATCTGACTTTCCGCTAATCACCATTTTATATACCAGAGAATTAGGAAACGCAAGCATTCACACGTGTGTATTTATGCAGTTGGATACACGCAAATGGGCATGTAGGAGTTTATTTTTTATTAGAAACCGTGTGCGAAGTCGTGATTAGGTGAGCCACGGGTACAAGTTGGCTTTAACTTAGTG
The DNA here is from genome assembly GCA_022559845.1 of Amorphophallus konjac. Taxonomy (NCBI): domain Eukaryota; kingdom Viridiplantae; phylum Streptophyta; class Magnoliopsida; order Alismatales; family Araceae; genus Amorphophallus; species Amorphophallus konjac. The sequence continues at coordinate 190,573,726 of CM040120.1, forward strand.
CGGGTTGATTGAAAACATATTGTCATTGGCATATTCAGGGTGAATTTCAGCAGCACCTCCCCATTTCAGCAGCACCTCCCCTATCCTAAAGCGCATCGGGGAGGGTATAGGAGACTGGTCCACGAAGTGTCGAGATGAACTCCGGATTGATGGTCATGCCTAAACGGCAATCCCGCACCCTATGATAAGTGCGAAACTCGAGGGCTGGCCCTCCGGGTAACCGCGGCCACTCGTAGGGCTGTCAACCCATACTGCCTTTTCATTATGAGACCACATTAATCATAGCGGTGCATGCATATGGGTCCACGAGTGTGGATCTGGCATAACTGCATTCAGGCGGACTCATATGTTGTAGAGACAATGTGTGCCGAGAATGGCGTGTATTAATGATTTATTCCCTTTATTGGGTACTTGGTCCCCGAAATTCGGCATGAATAGCCGTGAGGCCCTTACCACCATAAGATACAGAAATCGGGCGGAAAACTTGAGAAACATGATACGGAATTTGAATCATAAATTCTTAATAGAATTTCGACAGCATCTCCCCCTGTCCCAAAATATGTTGGGGGGAGATGTATAGGAAATCCCTCCACAACAAGTGGAGACGGGCTCCGTAAATGATAGGTGTTGTCCCTAGATGCACGTGAGGACAAGAAGGGGGGTTGAATTGTCCCCGCCAAATGCAATCAGTAGTTTTTAAAATTTACGTAGCTGAATAAAATTAACTACTAACACGAAATATAGCGAAAGGAAGTTTACGCTCTACACAAGCAAGTTCTCTCGAACTCTCCACTCACACACGATCAGGAAAGTAATATAAACAAGCAAACCATAAACACACAGTGGGAGACAGATTTTTTCGGTGGTTCGGGACCACGACGGGCTCCCTACGTCCACCCCTCACCAAAACGGTGAGGATCCACTCGCTTTGAACTGAAGCGCGCGGAGCTTATGCTCCAAACACACAGAAACATCATCTCCTACACGATCTGACCACGGATCAAAACACACACACACGAGCTGCAACAACCGCAGCACAATAAACCCACAACCGCACGCAGACGGCTCAACACACAAGATTCAGAGTTCAGAAAGATAAGAATATGTTCAATGCAAGCTCAAAGACTGAATAAAAAATCATCAAAATATGATTGAGAGGTTGTAGAAATATATCCTTGTACGTAAATGGCCTGGAGATGATCTTCCTTGAAGGTTTCAAGGTGACGGGGTCGAACTTCAACTGACAGGAAGCCGCATAGACTCGTAGCTGCATATTTGGCTCCTTTGAAGCAAGAAAACTTATTGGAATTGATGTAGCCTTGAAATCTCCACCTCAGAACGTTCCTGCAAGAGGGAAAAGCTCATGAAACACTTCAGAAAACGTCCTCCCCTCTCCTACCTGCGGCCAGCCCTCTTCCTTTTTTTTACAAGAGATGGAAATCGCAGCTTATTATATAGAGGGATAAAAAGATGTTGTAAAGACATAAAAGCCCATCTTAAACCCTTTTAACACCCTTCCTAGATATGTAGGATAACCCTAAGGGCAAGGGGGTCAAATATGAACACAAACAGATCAGGTTTGATGGGTTTCGAACAAATCTAAACGGGTTCGTCCGCCGTAAACGGTCGATCGAAGTTGGCCGTCGGTCGACCGAACTGTAACAAGTTTCAGACCGATGAGCATTGGCGATTTCAGTCGACCAAAGGCCCTCAGCCTGTCGACCGAACTCTTAGATTTTTTAGACCCTTCAATGATGTTATGTTTGGTCGACCGAAGACAACCTCTTGGCTGATCGAAAACCTGCAGAAAGATAAAAGCATGGAAAATGAGTTGGAATTAATTAAAGATCATACGCCCCCAATGATAATTGCATGAAGTACGATCATGAAAACTCATTAATAAGGAGCATAAAAACACTTTGAACTCTCAAATTTCCACAACTAATGATCAAGATCATGTTCCTATTCATTTATGCAATAATATATCATTATGAGACAATTTCCAGTCAAGATGAGAGTTTCATTCAACTAATTTTTGCCAAGATTTGCATGAGGAATTCATAGACTTATCTAGCACAAAAACCCTATGAAGAACATGCATGTAAATGCCAAATGAGAACAATTCTAGCTCACTCACAAGGGTGGGGTCGACTCCATGGTAGTATGTGTAAGACCCCGGATAATTAATAAGGAATAAAATATTCTAAATGAATAAAAATAATTAAGCTATATATATATGTTTAGAGGTACTTAATGAACTTTAAAACCAGCAAAGAGAAATACATAAATGGGCCTTACACTTCAGGGAACAATTGGGCCAAAATGAAATAACGCCCTTCCTTAAGATGCTAATTATAGTAATAACGCCCTTATCATGGGCGCTAATTCTTACCAAGAAAATTAGAAATAAAGCGCCAAAATATAGAAAAGTAAAAGATGACCTTTGCTAAGGCGTTATTTAATGAAAACACGCCCACTGATCAAGGCGCTACTTAATGAAAAAATGCCCTTGTCTCAGACGTCATTTTCCCTGAGAGTTAAATAAGGAAACCACGCAACCCATTAACGCATACTCATTCGATGCATGGCTTGTGTTAGGGTTTTTCCCTGTGAAAGTAGAAGCATGCGGCTGCTATCAAGGAAAGAAGAGGACCATGCACGGTAGGTCTAGGCCCTGCCAAATGTTGATCAAACCCCTTCCCTAATAGAGCATTCAAAAACTTCCAGAACCATTACCTCCCTATAAAGCATCTCCCCATCGAACGTAACTCATTTGATGCGTTTGCATTCGAGGTCCTCTCCATCCTGCTGCTGTGCCGAACGAGAAGACAGTTCTTCTTCTCCCTGTGCTGTTGCTTCTTTCTCATTATAGCCATTCTTTTCATACTTCATTCCTTTATGCAGTGTGACCAGTGAAGCCGTCGTAGGAGGAGTCTCTTCATCCTCCTCTCCTTCTTACGGCTTGACTGCTACATGAAGAAGGTTAATCTTCTTCCTCCTGCATCCTGCTGAGAACCTGCACGAGGCCCAGGGCATTCATCATCAGCAGCTTCTTCATCTACTTCATCCTGCAAGCAACCACCACACTCTGTTCAAAACAGAGCATCAGTTCTTCGTTTAAATCTTCAAACAGGTAGGTTCTCTCAAGTTTCATAGCCCAAACAAAGATAAATCATGATTGTATTGTAGGTTTTCTCAAGTTTCGTAGCCCAAACAAAGTTTAATCATGATTCAATATGATAGATAAAGATCATATATATATCATGCATATGGTTATCGCTGTATTCTGTCGAGATTTGAAATTTTACAGTAAATAGCGACCCTCATCAGGGCGCTAATTCTTTTTTGACGCCCATCAAAACGGTCGTCAATTCCCATTTGATTTAATAATTACACATGTTAAATTTTTAATATCTATGAAACTAATTATCTGATTTAATGCATGAATATAGTTTTGGAATCCTGCTATTTTTCTTGACCTGTCCGTATACCTGTTGCCATAAAATTTTTATATCATAAAAACGTTACTGTTCATAACCCAATTTGATGAAAATGGAAATGACAGTGTCGTCTTCTGAAATTGACGCCCCTGTCCAGGGCGCTACATGTGTAGAAGGTGGTAGTGACCAAGCCATCTTTTTATAAATCCTGAAATTTTGAATTACATATTTATATTGGGAATTAACGCCCCTTGAAGAGTCTTCAATTGGTTAAATCGCGACCCTTGCCAGGGCGCTATATGTCCTTAAAGCGACATATGATCAGACGTCTTTTATAATGATTTTGAAATTTTATGCCTGTATAAAGATACATACAGAAATTGACGACGCTTCTGGTAGTCTTCAATTTGTGAAAGGATGCCCCTGACCAGGGCGTTATTTATTGAAAAGAAGTCTTTGGCCAAGGCGCCAATTTCCCTCTCTTCTGATTTTCATGACTTTTCCTGTAACCGTGGATTTATATATATACACATACATATATATGGCACTATGCTCCAATCCGTGAGTTTAGTCCCACATTTCTCGGTGTTTCATCAATTACCCCTTCAACTCTCGGTGACATACAAGCCCTCCATTAGACATTCCATTCCTTTGGACCGGCAAGTTAGTCATTGGGACCTCCGTAAGTCTCCTCGTAGCCTTGGATTCCCTCAAGGCCGACTGAGCTGGTTGTACCTTAAACACCTTGTACCTTTGATTGCCACGTCATGTGGTAAACCGGCCCTCTCATGGTGCTATTTTGGTCTATGAGAGAATAAACCTAGCTGGTGGAATGATGATATTCCACTAGGTGATGTCTTGGATTGAGTCCCTTATAGATGGGGTCAATCTCTCAGCTTGATTCATGTCCCTTGATTGGTGACAGGTTTAGTCATCCACTCAAGTAATCTCGGCTACCTAGTTAAGGTACCGAATCTACCCAGGTTATCGACATGTCATGGTTCTCGTTGGTTTTATCATTGACCATCTAATGTTCTTCCTTGAATTCCGTGGAACCTATCCACGAATCTACCTTGACATCCTACATGAGTTTGTTCTTGGAATTCCATGGCTATCACTAAAGTGGTTGTCTAGATATTACATGTAACAATGTCCGCGCATATAGGGCCCGATCTGGTCCTGGGAGGAGCACCCGAAAGTACTTGTGTCCATGGGAGTTATATTGATCACGGTGTGGCATTGCACCGAAGTACTTGCTTGAATCTACGACACTCCACTATCTCTCTCTCGCGTGCTTAACTTGATTGACTTGACATGACTTGCGTGGCCCGGAATGGGCAAGGTACTTGCTTGTTAATAGCCATTATCTCATGACATGAAAAACTTTATTGATATACTCGGTACTTGTTCAAATACTTGAAATCTTGAATACTTGAAATTCCTTATCTTGGATCAACAGCACATGTTATTTCCTCTCGTTATCATGTTCAATTCTGTATCATCCTATTTTACATGTTTTACATGCTAGACTTGCATTTTCATTTAGAAGAAGTAATTACTTAAACCAAATTGTTAGTTCTTGAGATATAATTTCTACTGAGCGTTCGCTCACCAAGTTCTTTTCCCCAAACCTTTCAGGTAATACGGACCCTGACTCGGACCCGGACGGGCAGGAGCAAGAGTGACGAGCGTAGAATCTGCAAGCGCCATGCTGCTACACCTTATCATGTCGAGTCGTCTTTAGCTTATTCCTTGGAGACTTGTCGTTAGATATTTTGTTATGTCAAGAGTTGTTACATTTAAGGCTTGTGGGCCTGATTAGAATTGTATCGTCTTGGAGTTATGTGACTTTGTTTAATGGTTAAGTTGTTATCGATGGTATTAGTATATGGTTAGGTTTTAAAATTCTCGTCTTATTGCGCACTCTGTTGTGATGTAGAAATTCTACTTGCTCTGATTGACATGATTGATATAAACTCGTCACGTTCTCCCAGGTTCCTTCCGTGCTCAGGGCGTGACAGTTTTTGTGGTATTAGAGCCTAGGATTTCAAATTCCTAGGAAACCCAAGTCCAAGGTTAGGTCTATTCCTAAACTGTGAGGATGGGTAGCACCGTGGGTAAAGTCCTTGTAGGGCTTCCAACTACAAATTCCAACATGAAACTAATTAAGGTTAACTCCTTGTAGGACTATGGCTGCTGAACGCGCACAATGGCGTGAAATGCAACGAACTGTTCAGGGCCTGACTCAGGCCTTACAACAAGTGGCTCAAGGTGGGGCACACCATGGAGCTGGCGACCTGCATCGGAGTTTTAGAAATGTCAACCCTCCGAGGTTCGCAGGTTCATCAAACCCCGAGGATGCGGAGAATTGGATAAAGGAGATCGAGCGAATCTTCCGCGTCATGCAATGTGCGGATGGTGAAAAGGTGCTTCTGGCCACGTTCCAACTGGAACGGGACGCCCGTGCTTGGTGGGAGTCCGTTGAGGCCACCTTGCTTGAAGATCACATTACATGGGTAGAATTTGTCGAGCACTTCAATAGCAAGTATTTCTATGACCGTGTTCAGGAGAAAAAGGCCGCGGAATTTGCTACCTTGAAGCAACGATCCCTGTCGGTGGCCGACTACGAAGCCCAGTTCTCCAAGTTATCTAGATATGAACCACACTTAGTATGCACTGAGAAGATGAAGGCAAGAAGGTTCTTGAATGGGTTACGACCCCAATATATCACTCAGCTCGCTCCCTTGGATATTCAAGTGTACTCAGAGATGGTGCGTCGTACCCAGCTGCTAGAAGACGCTACAGAATTGTCTGACAAAATCCGTGGTAAGGATAAAAGGGAGAATGTCACAAGCCCCAACACTTTTAAACCGTCTTTCAAAAAGTGGACCAATAATGGAGGCGAACCCTCCAAGGAGAAGAAATTTAAGAAGGGCAATAACAAACCTTTCTCTATCACGGCACCGCCAAAGGAGAAATGTAAATATTGCGACAAGCCGGGTCATCAGGCTGCGGAATGCTGGAGAAGGCTCGGAGCATGCCTTCGTTGTGGGAGTAAAGAACACCATTTTCCCGACTGTCCAATGATGAACGAGCAAAGTGAGCCGGAGACAAAGGAAGAGAAGCGTCCGGCAAAGAAGCAAGGACGTTTACAAGCTCTCCAAGAGACGGAACCAACCGAGGGTGGGTTGGTGGAAGGTATTTTGTCTGTCTGCTCTAAATCTGCTCAAGTACTATTTGATACTAGCGCCACACATTCTTTTGTTTCAAGAAAATTTGCTGCTTCATTCTCTATGGAACCTGAATGGATAAACTTGGTGATTTCTACCCCGTTAGGGAATGAGTCTGATGTCACTTTCCATTACCCAAACTGCAAGACTAAAGTTAAAGGCCACAACTTACCTGCAGATTTAATATGCTTAGACTTGAAGGAGTACGATGTAATTTTAGGGGCCGATTGGCTATCCACCCACCGGGCAACTATAGACTGCCGAAATGGAAAAGTAACTTTTATGGATTACCCGGAGTTAACTTACATTACCCCCCGGAAGAGATCACCAGTCATCTCTGCTCTTCGAGCCCACAAACCTATCAACAAAGGATGCGAGGCATTCTTAGCATGTGTAACTGCCACGGAGGGTAAGGTAGCTAGACTAGAAGACATTCAAGTGGTTCGGGAGTTTCCTGATGTTTTCCCTGAAGACTTGCCTGGTTTGCCACCAGAGAGAGAGGTCTCATTCACTATAGACCTTGTTCCGGGTGCCGGACCTGTTTCCAAAGCACCCTACAGAATGTCCCCCGCAGAATTGAAGGAATTGAAGGAGCAGCTTATGGAGCTATTGCAGAAAGGATTTATCAGACCAAGTACTTCCCCATGGGGAGCACCAGTACTGTTCGTCAAGAAGAAGGATGGATCGATGAGGCTGTGCATCGATTATCGGCAGCTGAACCACCTCACTATCAAAAATAAATACCCACTGTCGAGGATCGATGAACTCTTCGATCAGATTTCTAGAGCAAAGTATTTCTCAAAAATTGATCTTCGATCGGGTTATCACCAATTAAGGATCAAGGTCGAGGATATTCACAAAACTGCATTCCGAAGCAGGTACGGGCATTATGAATTTACTGTTATGCCTTTTAGATTAACAAATACCCCTGCAGCTTTTATGCAGCTTATGAATAGCATCTTTAGACCGCATCTGGACAAATTTATTGTGGTTTTTATCGATGATATCCTGATATATTCGAAGTCTGAAGAGGAGCATGAAGTGCATTTGAGGATAGCATTGCAGATATTGAGGGATAATCAATTATATGCCAAATTTAGCAAATGCGAGTTTTGGCTTGAAGAAGTGTCCTTCTTAGGACACGTAATTTCAAAGGATGGAATATCAGTGGACCCCGCAAAGGTCGAAGCAGTAAAGAACTGGGAGCAACCGACGAATGCAACAGAAATTAGCAGTTTCCTTGGTCTTGCGGGTTATTACCGGCATTTTATTAAAAACTTCTCGAAGATTGTGGTACCACTCACCAGACTGACCCGCAAGGAAGTGCCGTATGAGTGGACCGAGGAATGTGAACAAAGCTTCCAAACATTGAAGGACCGTTTGACCACTGCTCCGGTCTTGGCCCTTCTTATTGAAGAAGAGAAGTACGAGGTATATACCGATGCTTCCGGTATTGGCCTCGGTTGTGTATTAATGCAACATGGAAGAGTTATTGCATACTCTTCTAGGCAGTTGAAGAAGCATGAAGAAAATTACCCGGTGCATGATTTGGAGTTGGCTGTAGTAGTATTTGCACTAAAGATCTGGAGACACTATCTCTATGGAGAACAATTCACAGTATTCTCCGATCATAAGAGCCTCAAATATCTATTCTCTCAGAAGGAGCTTAATATGAGGCAACGTCGATGGCTGAAATATTTAAAATACTTTGATTTCACTATTCAGTATCACCCCGGTAAAGGGAATTCGGTGGCTGATGCCTTGAGTCGGAAGCCGAGAGCCCTTATAGCGAGCTATATGATACGGGAATGGAAACTATTAGAAGAATTCTCCAGATTAAATATATGCACAGACCAAAAAGATGGGTGTATTACTCTCTCTCACATGACGGTGCATCCGGACTTGCTATCCGAAATCAAGAAGTTAAAATATGAAGACCCTAGAATGATCGAAATCAGAGAGAAACTAGATCAAAGAACTGAATTCAAGATGGCAGTTGATGGAAGACTAATGTTTCAGGAAAGGACATGTGTCCCGGACTGTCCTAAGTTGAAAAGAAAAATTCTAGATGAAGCTCACCGCTCTAGGTATACCATTCATCCTAGAGCAACTAAGATGTACAAAGACTTAAAAAGGACTTTTTGGTGGCCGAACATGAAGAGGGAAGTAGCAGACTTTGTATCTCGCTGTCTCCCGTGCCACCAAGTGAAAGCGGAACACCAAAGACCCGCTGGAAAGTTACACCCCCTCGATATTCCCAAATGGAAATGGGAAGGAATTGGTATGGATTTCATCATGGGATTGTCTAAGTCTAGAGGCGGACAGCATGGTATTTGGGTAATCATCGACCGACTGACCAAGTCGGCGCATTTCTTACCAATTAAAAGTCGATGGTCGGTTGATGTTTTGGCCGCATTGTATATTAAGGAAATCGTGAGATTGCACGGAGTCCCAACATCGATCGTGTCTGACCGAGACCCTCGCTTCACTTCTCATTTCTGGATGGGTCTACAACGCTCTTTGGGGACAAAGCTCAATTTCAGTACTACTTTCCACCCCCAGACCGATGGTCAGACCGAGAGAACAAACCAAATAGTTGAAGACATGTTACGAGCCAGCATTATTGACTTTGGCGGAGGTTGGCATGATCATTTACCCCTAGCCGAGTTTGCATACAACAATAGTTATCAAGCCAGTATGCAGATGGCTCCATTTGAAGCCTTGTACGGCAGGAGTTGCCGATCTCCTATATGCTGGGATGAGGTTGGCGAGAAGCAACTACTAGGGCCAGATATGGTAAGAAACACAACGGAAAAGGTTGAACTTATCTGAGAAAGACTCAAAGTAGCACAATCCAAGCAGAAATCTTATGCAGATAATCGAAGAAGGGAACTAGAGTTCCAAGTTGGAGACCATGTTTACCTCAAGGTCTCACTCGGTCGAGGAATCAGAAGGTTCAGAGTTAAAGGCAAGCTCACACCGAGATTCATTGGCCCATTCGAAATATTGGAAAGAGTTGGCGAAGTAGCCTATCCTCTTGCTTTACCTCCTCAACTGTCGGAAGTGCACAATGTGTTCCACATTTCCATGCTGAAGAAATATGTGCACGACCCTTTCCACGTCATTGATCATAGTAACTTAGTGATTCAAAGGGACCTCACCTATGAACAAAAACCAATGAAGATTCTTGATCGAGAGGTCCGAGTCTTAAGGAACAAGACCATTCCCATGGTAAAAGTGCAGTGGAACAAATGCTTGGAGCAAGAAGCTACATGGGAAACTGAGGAATCTATGCGAAGGAGATATCCGGAATTGTTCTAAACCGTAAGTACTCTATACCCTCCATGTCTCCATTAACACAATTGAATTTGGGGACCAAATTCTTTTAAGTGGGGGAGGGTGTAAGACCCCGGATAATTAATAAGGAATAAAATATTCTAAATGAATAAAAATAATTAAGCTATATATATATATTTAGAGGTACTTAATGAACTTTAAAACCAGCCAAGAGAAATACATAAATGGGCCTTACACTTCAGGGAACAATTGGGCCAAAATGAAATAACGCCCTTCCTTAAGACACTAATTATAGTAATAACACCCTTATCATGGGCGCTAATTCTTACCAAGAAAATTAGAAATAAAGCGCCAAAATATAGAAAAGTAAAACACGACCTTTGCTAAGGCGTTATTTAATGAAAACATGCCCACTGATCAAGGCGCTACTTAATGAAAAAACGCCCTTGTCTCAGACGTCAGTTTCCTTGAGAGTTAAATAAGGAAACCACGCAACCCATTAACGCATACTCATTCGATGCATGGCTTGTGTTAGGGTTTTTCCCTATGAAAGTAGAAGCATGCGGCTGCTATCAAGGAAAGAAGAGGACCATGCACGGTAGGTCTAGGCCCTGCCAAATGTTGATCAAACCCCTTCCCTAACAGAGCATTCGAAAACTTCTAGAACCATTACCTCCCTATAAAGCATCTCCCCATCGAACGTAACTCGTTTGATGCGTTTGCGTTCGAGGTCCTCTCCATCCTGCTGCTTTGCCGAACGAGAAGACGGTTCTTCTTCTCCCTGTGCTGTTGCTTCTTTGTCATTATAGCCATTCTTTTCATACTTCATTCCTTTATGCAGTGTGACCAATGAAGCCGTCGTAGGAGGAGTCTCTTCATCCTCCTCTCCCTCTTACGGCTTGACTGCTACGTGAAGAAGGTTAATCTTCTTCCTCCTGCATCTTGCTGAGAACCTGCACGAGGCCCAGGGCATTCATCATCAGCATCTTCTTCCTCTACTTCATCCTGGAAGCAACCACCACACTCTGTTCAAAATAGAGCATCGGTTCTTCGTTTAAATCTTCAAACAGGTAGGTTCTCTCAAGTTTCGTAGCCCAAACAAAGATAAATCATGATTGTATTGTAGGTTTTCTCAAGTTTCATAGCCCAAACAAAGTTTAATCATGATTAAAGGCCAATATGATAGATAAAGATCATATATATATCATGCATATGGTTATCACTGTATTCTGTCGAGATTTGAAATTTTACAATAAATAGCGACCCTCATCAGGGCGCTAATTTTTTTTTGACGCCCATCAAAACGGTCGTCAATTCCCATTTGATTTAATAATTACACATGTTAAAAATTTAATATCTATGAAACTAATTATCTGATTTAATGCATGAATATAGTTTTAGAATCCTGCTATTTTTCTTGACCTATCCGTATACCTGTTGCCATAAAATTTTTATATCATAAAAACGTTACTGTTCATAACCCAATTTGATGAAAATGGAAATGACGCCTCTCCCAGTGTCGTCTTCTGAAATTGACGCCCCTGTCCAGGGCGCTACATGTGTAGAAGGTGGCAGTGACCAAGCCGTCTTTTTATAAATCCTAAAATTTTGAATTACATATTTACATTGGGAATTAACGCCCCTTGAAGAGTCTTCAATTGGTTAAATCGCGACCCTTGCCAGGGCGCTATATGTCCTTAAAGTGACATATGATCAGACGTCTTTTATAATGATTTTGAAATTTTATACCTGTATAAAGATACATAGAGAAATTGACGATGCTTCTGGTAGTCTTCAATTTGTGAAAGGATGCCCCTGACCAGGGCGTTATTTATTGAAAAGAAGTCTTTGGCCAAGGCGCCAATTTCCCTGTCTTCTGATTTTCATGACTTTTCCTATAACCGTGGATTTGTATATATACACATACATATATATGGCACTATGCTCCAATCCGTGAGTTTAGTCCCACGTTTCTCGGCATTTTATCGATTACCCCTTCAACTCTCGGTGACATACAAGCCCTCCATTGGACATTCCGTTCCTTTGGACAGGCAAGTTAGTCATTGCGACCTCTGTAAGTCTCCTCGTAGCCTTCGATTCCCTCAAGGCCGACTGAGCTGGTTGTACCTTAAACACCTTGTACCTTTGATTACCACGTCATGTGGTAAACCGGCCCTCTCATGGTGCTATTTTGGTCCATGAGAGAATAAACCTAGCCGGTGGAATGATGATATTCCACTAGGTGATGTCTTGGATTGAGTCCCTTATAGATGGGGTCAATCTCTCAGCTTGATTCATGTCCCTTGATTGGTGACAGGTTTAGTCATCCACTCAAGTTATCTCGGCTACCTAGTTAAGGTACCGATTCTACCCAGGTTATCGACATGTCATGGTTCTCGTTGGTTTTATCATTGACCATTTAATGTTCTTCCTTGAATTCCGTGGAACCTATCCACGAATCTACCTTGACATCCTACATGAGTTTGTTCTTGGAATTCCATGGCTATCACTAAAGCGGTTGTCTAGATATTACATGTAACAATGTCCGCGCATATAGGGCCCGATCTAGTCCTGGGAGGAGCACCCGAAAGTACTTGTGCCTATGGGAGTTATATTGATCACGGTGTGGCATTGCACCGAAGTACTTGCTTGAATCTACAACACTCCACTATCTCTTTCTCGCGTGCTTAACTTGATTGACTTGACATGACTTGCGTGGCCCGGAATGGGCAAAGTACTTGCTTGTTAATAGCCATTATCTCATGACATGAAAAACTTTATTGATATACTTGGTACTTGTTCAAATACTTGAAATCTTGAATACTTGAAATTCCTTATCTTGGATCAACAGCACATGTTATTTCCTCTCGTTATCATGTTCAATTCTGTATCGTCCTATTTTACATGTTTTACATGCTAGACTTGCATTTTAATTTGGAAGAAGTAATTACTTAAACCAAATTGCTAGTTCTTGAGATATAATTCCTACTGAGCGTTCGCTCACCAAGTTCTTTTCCCCAAACCTTTCAGGTAATACGGACCCTGACTCGGACCCGGATGGATAGGAGCAAGAGTGACGAGCGTAGAATCTGCAAGCGCCATGCTGCTACACCTTATCATGTCGAGTCATCTTTAGTTTATTCCTTGGAGACTTGTCATTAGATATTTTGTTATGTCAAGAGTTGTTACATTTAAGGCTTGTGGGCCTGATTAGAATTGTATCGTCTTGGAGTTATGTGACTTTGCTTAATGGTTAAGTTGTTATCGATGGTATCAGTATATGGTTAAGTTTTAAAATTCTCGTCTTATTGCGCACTCTGTTGTGATGTAGAAATTCTACTTACTCTGATTGACATGATTGATATAAACTTGTCACGTTCTCCCAGGTTCCTTCTGCGCTCGGGGCATGACAGTATGGGTCGACTCCACAGAACAACTTTGCAAGATTTTAAGAACCTAAGCCTTACCAAAAGTTCTTGTGGAATGTCTTGTGGAATGAACATGACATGTACCACCTGTTATGGGTCATGGACAGTAAAATACTCATCCCAACATTTGATTAATTTGTAAAGGATGTCCACCATGGATGTTGATCCTGCAAGGCAAGATAATCAAGAAATGAAGACCTTGGTTAGCATTCTTCAATGAACATTCTCAACGACACATACACATAAGATTTGCCATCATTAAAACTTCATTATCAAAATTAACTAGGGGATCCAACAATCTCCCCCTTTTTTATTAAGACAAAATGATGTGTGCATGATGTGTACATGAATTCCAACTGACAATTTATTGAAAAACATGGTATCCAAACTTGTGATGTTAAAACTATGAACATGTATGAGAACTATGAACAAGTATGAGAACTATGAGCAAGTATGAAAACTTATATGCACATGAAGACTTTTCATATGAAAAACTATGAAGTATCTAGTATCTAGAACTGAAATCCACTTTATTCTCCCCCTTTTTGTCATCAACAAAAATGAACTGAGAATGGGGTTATTTAACGCTGATATGTACATGTTTGATCTAGAGATGTGTATGAATGAAAGTATGAAATTATTCATGCAAGCAAACAAGCAAGCAAACATGAAAGAGAATCTAGCATGTAATACTATAGCTCCCCCTCAATGGGGTAAAAGGTTAGCAAGTGAACAGTAGATTCAAAACCAAATTGTGAGACATGAAGCATAATCAAAAAAGGTAGTGCATGCTAAAGTAAGAGGTACTACATAAACTCTGATAAGAATAAATTCAAGATACACATTTATCAAAATAATACCCAAGAGTGAAATGTGAGTCAATGAGCAATGAGCTTCAAAATATATGGTATGATCAGAATTTGTAAAGAACACTAGTGGGTTATTTCATCTCTACAATTCCATTTTAGATCCTCGACTATCGGTAGCTTTACACAACCCCACTTATGTTTCTTTTATTGGACTTTACCGTTCGGCACGTATAACACCCCTAATTTTTCTAGAAATTATTCAAGAATTTCTTTTTGATTAAATTTATTTATTAAGCATTTAAACAGGCTTAATGGGCTATTAAAAGAATTATGGGATAATTAAATTATTTTAAAGGTCCGATATTAACCAAAGGGTTAAGCCCAACTCAATTAGGCCCAAAGACTCAATTCCAAGACCTTTAGGCCCAAGCCCACTTCTAGAAACGTAATTAGGGTAATTTACGGAAGTAAATTGGATAAATAGGATAAATAGGGGTCAAATAGTTGATAAATAAGAAACTCTGAAATTTTTGGATTTAACCACCTAAATGCGGTCTATCGCACGACCGCTATGTCATAATAGCGGTCCCCATTTTACCACTACTATGTTCCGTAAATGGAGGTGTTAGAAGCGTGGAAAATTTAGATTTTTCATATCCCAATCTCTATGATTTGAAGCAACCTGGCTTGGAAACCTAGTCTAGGACTCTTGGGGATCAATCCTACTCCAATTTAGGACTCCTAGATCGGTCTAATCCTTCAAACCTTAGCGAACCCTATAAATAAGACCCAGGTTCGACCTGCGCGAACCATCATTTTGGCTCGCGTTGTTTGACAGTAAGTCATGGGTATTTCATATTAGTCCTCTAGACTTTATTGTTCTCCATAGTTTTGTCTAACTCCCCTCAAAATCTCATGCTAGGAGGGCACTCCGTTGGCGAGTTAGAAGCCCTACAAGTTGCTGGTTCGCCACAGTCTTCACAGGAACCAGTGTGCCGGTCCAGTAAAGATCTAGAGATTGGAAGCCATAATCGAGATATTTAGAAGTTCATCCTTTAGAACAATTTGTTAACCTTTGTATCTTCTACCTACCCTCCAAATTTCAAGCATTTAGTTCAAGTGGTTAAGGAGAACGAGAGACGAGAAGTTGCTGGTTTAGCTAAGAACGTGCAAAAACTAGGGTCGACTTCTAGTCAGAAATTTGAAGTCTAGGGATCGAATCAAAGGTATGTTATCTCATGAAAAGGCTCAAACATCAAGTTAGGAGTAAAAGTCATCTCCTTCCATATGATTTCATGCATTATACATGAAGTATTTCATGGTTTACTACGACTGCACATCTAGGTTATTTTTGCATGCATAGTCCTGCACCTTCTAATTAAAGATAAGAACTTTGGCATGATCCTTGTATTTCCATGTACCCTCTTCGTTATAAACATGTTCTTACATGTTTTCCATTTATTTCCCATGCTTTTTATGCATTTATTATCTTAGCATAGGCCTTGCACTCGATGGCTATGTGCTGCCAGATGCAGGATAGAAACGATTTACCAAGGACCACCAATATCTAATAGCGGTTCCCAAAGCACCGCTACTGTGTAAAAGCGGTCCTAGGAAGACCGCCACTATCAGAAACGGTCCTCATAAGACCACCTTTATATTTAAGTTTTCGGCACATTGTTAACTCCAAATATACTGCAGATTGACCCTATTATATATATGTTAAGCCTACGTAATTATGTCTTATTCCTAGTTATGACTTTACCTTCGTGAACTTGGTTATATTGTTCATCCATCATGATAGATTTCATGTCCTTAATGCGTTTTAAACTTATTTTAAACTTATGTTACTTTCATGCCCAACCATATAGTTTGTATTAAATTGAATTTCCACATGGATTATGAGACTTGTTTTATATATGTTTGATCGCTGTTTTTACACGATCCACTCTCATCTTTGAGTCTTTCATAAGTACATAGTGCGTACTCCGGTGTGTGGCTATTAGTTACACTTTGCACATATTAGGAACACGATCTTGGACTTGTGATGCTCTCCGTTAGATATTCCTTCCACCGGACTAGGTGATCTTGTTTCATGGCCTCCGTATGTCTCCGCGAGCAAAGGATTTTGACTAGGACATCGAGCTGCTTGTACCCTCAAAGCCCCAATTGTCTAGAAAGCACTTATGGGCATTTTTATGGGTCTGCATAGTCGCGGCCCTCAGGCGACCGCTATTGTCAATTAGAGGTCCTCCCATGACCGCGTTAGTCCAGATTTTACCACTGCGTCGACTCTGTCATAGAAACGGTCTTGGCATGACTGCCGCTTCATAGAAACGGTCTTGGCATGACCGCCTCTTAAAGAAACGGCCTCGATATGACCATTTTATGTCTAAGTATTGATTAACCCAAGGTTTTCCTATGCTTCTTGATGGTCTATTGAATATCTAGAACCTAACACCATGTTCAAAAAGTTATTAATGAATTACGAAAGTTAAGGAATATGCTGTTATGGTGCCGGATTTCTTCCATAGTATGACCTTGTTATTAATTCATCCTTGATCTTTTAATTTCTAGTTGGAAGATTCTTACCTTGATATTGATTATCATGAACTTATTGTTGAATTGTACATTACTGGCCGAACTTTATTGATATTTCTCATGGAAGTAGCTTGATTTATAACGTGAAGATGCAGACCAGGCACTGATTGTGTCCAAGGGCTCCCTCGACTGATTATCGAAAACATGCTAAAAATCATGGGGTACGATGATACTGGTGTCGCATTACGCTGGGTGTACATGTTTTTATAGACGAGTGAAACAAGGCAATCTAGTGAAATTACATTCTTGCTTGTTAAGGGACTTTCTAGTGCATAGTCATTATGGTTATGAAAAGTACATTCTCGTTACATTCTTGATCGTGAAAGGCCATATTTACACTCATGCTATATTATTGCTTGATCATATTCCCAATCTACATGAACTCTCATATCTTGTCTTGATCATATCTTGTTACTTGCGTTACTTTGGTTTATATCGCATGTTCTTTTATCTTATTGCCTAGAGCTAAAATGTTAATTACTTAAACATTGCCTTCATGTTGATACGAAGATATCTACTGGGCAAGTGTGCTCATTACCCTACTTTTTCAATCTTTTCAGGACATTCTAGCGGGTCGGATTCATATTATTTAAGTGATGGATCCGAGAGTGATTGATGGTTCGAGAGAAGCCGTAGCTAGTCTAGTCAAGAGTCCATTATGTAATTTTCACTTTATGGAGTCTAGTTAGTCAAAGAGTGTTTGTAAACATTTCATTGTGATTCAATAAAGTCAAGGTTTTTAGATTATAGCCTCTTGTGTTCACTGTTATGTGTGAATGATTAGCGGTCTGATGTTTATTATCACTTGAGGCTTCTCTTGTTGGCTGTTCACGTTCCCGATTAGTTCCGTTGCATAATCTCGGGACGTGATAGTTAAAGTGGTATCAGAGCCTAGGCATAAGTAAGTCCTAGGAAAAAATGTCATGTCATAGGCTATGTCCAAGGATTAAGGACCCACACCTATGAACTAAGGAAGGCAATTTCCAACCAATGTGAGAATTGGGTAGAGACCAAGATGAGACAGTTAATTAGAAAATATCTCTAGGTTAATTTCTATCGATTCCATAGGAATTAATTACTTGTTTATTTCTACAGGCAGTTCACTCTTACCACGGCCACTGAACGTGCTGCAAATCGTGCTAATTGGGAAGCAATGCAACAAATAGTTGCGGGCCTTACCCAGGCCCTACAAACTGTTGCCCAAGCTAGCCCACGGGCTGGCGCGGGAAATTTACATGGGAACTTCTAGAGTTTAAATCCTCCCCAATTCTTTGGATCTGCCAACCCCGACGAGGCAAAGAATTGGATCGATGAGATGAACCGTATATTTGAGGTCATGCAATGCACCAACCAAGAGAAGGTCCGTCTCGCCACATTCCAAGTGAATAAAGGGGCCCGTACTTGGTGGAAGGCACAACCTCAAAATGATCAACTTACTTGGGAGGAATTTCTTACACCCTTCAATGCAAAGTACTTCTTCGAGCATGTCAAAGAAAGAAAGGCCGCCGAATTCGCCTCTCTTCGCTAACGCATAATGTCCGTGGCAGAATATGAACTCCAATTCTCTCTGCTAGCACCATATGCTCCTCACTTCGTTAGCACAGATCTCTTGAAAGCTAATCGATTCATGGACGGTTTTAGGCCCACTTTTATTCAATAACTTGGGCCTCAAAATATCCGTAGATATGGAGAAATGGTCCAACGGGCACATTTACGTGAGAGGACTGTGGAGAAGGTAGAAAAAATTCCAGGGGAAAGAAGAAAAGTCGAGCCGAAAACATGATAGGTGAGATGAAAAATAGGAAAGGTTTAGCATCACGGAAGATGACGAACCCCATCACAACAAGAGGTCCCGCAATGGGAATGGTAATGGTAAATGAAATAATAATGGAAAAAGGAATGGCAATGGCAATAGCAATGGAAAAAGTAAAGAGTTAAGGAAGAAGAAGAAAAGCAAGTCATGGCGGCTTGCTCATTCTGTGAGAAGTTCGGGCACACGGTCGAAGAATGTTGGAAGCGTCTCGGCGCTTGTCTTAAATGTGGAAGTCGGGAACATCGCTTGTCCATGTGTCCTCTCATAAAGGAACAATCTTCAAGGGATAACATTGGATGCGGGCGACGAGGCCGACTAAATGTCATCTTGGACGGGGAAGGTAGGCGATTGAAGGTACCACCTTGACTTATTTACACATTACCATTGCCTTAAGTATCGGTCCGACTAATTAAAACACACTCTCCAGAAAACTCATTCATTGAATTTGGGGATCAAATTATTTTTAATTGGGGGAGGGTGTAACACCACTAATTTTTTTAGAAATTATTTAGGAATTCTCTAGGATTAAATATAATTATTAAGCATTTAAACAGGCTTAAAGGGCTATTAAAACAATTATGAGATAATTAAATCAATTTAAAGGCATGATATTAACCAAAGGGTTCAGCCCAACTCAATTAGGCCCAAAGACCCAATTCCAAGACCTTTAGGCCCAAGCCCACTTCTAGAAACGTAATCAGGGTAGTTTACAGAATTAAATTAGATAAATAGGATAAATAGGGGTCAAATAGTGGATAAATAAAAAAATCCAAAATTTTCAGATTTAAATACCCAAACCCGATTTATCGCACGACCGCTATAACATAACAGCAGTCCCCATTCGACCGCTACTATGTTCCGTAAATGGAGGTGTTAGAAGAGTGGAAAAATTAGATTTTTCCCATCCCAATCTCTATGATTCAAAGTTACCTGACATGGAAACCTAGTCTAGGACTCTTGGGGATCGATCCTACTCCAATTTAGAACTCCTAGATCTGTCTAATCCTTCAAACGCTAGCAAACCCTATAAATAGGCCCCAGGTTCGACCTGCGTGAACCCTCGTTTTGTTCGCGTTGTTCGACGGTATGTCATGGGTATTTCATGATGGTCCTTTAGAATTTATTATTCTCCTTAGTTTTGTCTAACTCCCCTCAAAATCTCATGCTAGGAGGACACGTCGTTGGAGAGTTAGAAGCCCTACAAGTTGCTGGTTCGTCATAGTCCGCACAGAAACTAGTGTACCGGTCTAGGAAAGATCTAGAGATTAGAAGCCCTAATCGAGGTATTTAGAAGTTCATCCTTTATAACAATTTGTTAAACTTTATATCTTCTACCTACCCTCCAAATTTCATGGATTTAGGTCAAGTGGTTAAGGAGAACGAGGGACGAGAAGTTGCTAGCTTAACATAGGACGTGCAGAAACTATGGTCGACTTCTAGTCAGAAATTTGAAATCTAGGGATCGAATCGAAGGTAGGTTATCTCATGAAAAGGCTTAAACATCGAGTTATAAGTAAAAGCCCTCTGCTTCCATGTGATTTCATGCATTATACACGGAGTATTTCATGGTTTACTACGTATGCGCATCTAGGTTATTTCTGCACGCATAGTCTTGCACCTTTTAATTAAAGATACGAACTTTGGCATGATCCATGTATTTCCATGTACCCTCTTCGTTATAAACATGCTCTTACATGTTGTCCATTTATTTCCCATGCTTTTTATGCATTTATTACCCAAGGATAGGCCTTGCACTCGATGGCTATGTGCTCTCTGATGCAGGATAGAAACGGTCTACCAAGGACCACCAATATCTAATATCGGTTCCCAAAGGACCGCTACTATGTAAAAGCGGTCCCAGGAAGACAGTTACTACCAGAAACGATCCTCATAAGACCGGCTTTATATTTTAATTTTCTGCACTTTGTTAACTCCAAACAGACTGCAGATTGACCCTATTATATATATGTTAAGCCTAGGTAATTAGGTCTTATTCCTAGTTATAACTTTACCTTTTTGAACTGGGTTATAATATTCATCGATCATGATAGATTTCATGTCCTTAATGTGTTTTAAACCTATTTTAAACTTATGTTACCTTCATGCCAAAATCATATAGTTTGTATTAAATAGAATTTCCACATGAAGTGTGAGACTTATTTTATGCATGTTTGATCGATGTTTTTACACGATCCACTCTCATCTTTGAGTCTTTCATAAGTACATAGTGCGTACTCTGGTGCGTGGCTATTAGTTACACTTTGCACATATTAGGCACACGATCTTGGACTTCTGATCCTCTCCGTTGAATATTCCTTCCACCGGACTAAGTGCTCTTGCTTCAAGGTCTCCATAAGTCTCCGCGAGTCTGGGATTCTCACTAGGATGTTGAGCTGGTTGTACCCTCAAAGCCCAATTATCTAGAAAGAACTTATCGGCATTTTTCTATGTCTGGGTTGTCGTGGCCATCAGGCGACCGCTACTGTCAATTAGCAGTCATCATGTGACCGCGTTAGTCAAGATTTCACCAATGTGTCCACTCTTTTCTCTCTGGTGTCGACTCTGTCATAGAAACTATCTTGGCATTACCGCTGCTTCATAGAAACGGTCTTGGCATTACCGCCGCTTCATAGAAACGGTCTTGGCATGATCGGCTGTTAAACAAACGGCCCCAATATGACCATTTTATGTCTAAGTATTGAATAACCCAAGGTTTTCCTATGCTCCTAGATGGTCTATTGATTATCTAGTACCTAACACCTTGTTCAATAAGTTATTAATGAATTATCAAAGTTAAAGAATATGCCCTTATGCTACCGGATTTCTTCCATAGTATGACCTTGTCATTAAAACATCCTTGATCTCATAATTTCAAGTTGGAACTGTCACGCCCCGAGCTTTTAATACAACGGAAGGAATATCGAGAACGTGAACAGCTGGCAGGGTAAGCCTCTCGCAAGCAAGAAATCAGAGCGCAAGATAATCACACAAAAGTAATTGCAGAAGTATATTTTTTTTTCAAAATTCAAACTCTATTCCATACTAATAACCATAAAGTACATTAGATTCCCAACTTTAAACATCCTTACATCATAGACTCAAGAAAATAAAAAATTAAAATAGGACTCGACTAGACACTTGACAGCTTGGTCTTCTCTCGATCTGTTTGACCTTCAATCACTCTCGGACCGGCTACTTGCATATTCCGAATCCGATCCATCAGTACTTCCTGAAAATCTGAGAAAGTAGGTATGAGCACACTTGCCTAGTAGGTATCTTCGCATCAACATGAGGGTATTATTTAAATGATTAATATCTTAGCTCTAGATCTTAAGGTAAAAATAGGAACGCGATAAACAAGTGATATAACCAAGATAACCAAGAATATAGAATCATTAAATAACTGAGCAAGTAGACGTGATCGAGTATAGACCATGAACAAGCAAGATTAATCATGTAGATATAAATTTGGCCTTTCATGAACAAGAATGTACGAGTAAGAATCTAGAAAGTACTTTACACAACCTTGTAAAGGCTATGTACTAGAAAGTCATTAACAAGTATGTAATTTCCATAACGAGCCTTGTGGTTTTTCACTCATTTATAAGAGAAAGTACTAACAGCGCAATGCGACGCCAGTATCATCGTACCACACGGTTTATAACACGTTTCCGACAATCTATCGAGGGGACTATCATGGAGCCCTTAGACACAATCTGTGCCCGGTCTTACATCTTCATGTTATAAATCCAGCTACTTCCACGAGATATAACAATAATTTCGGCCAATAATTCAATTCCAAATAATAAGTTTCATGACCAAGTAACCAAGGTATAGAACGTACCAAAATTGATATGAGATATCAAAGAAGAATTAGAAGAATATTATACTTCAACAGCATTCCGACAGCATAACGGTATATTCATTAAGTTTCATCTCTTAATATTAACTTGTTAAACATGTGTTGAGACTCCAGATAATCCGAAGACCATCTAGGAACTCAAGAAAACCAACCCCAAAGGTCAAACCTCGGGTTAGATAGGTACAATGCAAACAATCTAGGGAGTCTGGGGGAGGAGGTATTATCAGGGATTGTAGAGGTAAGGTCATCCTGGCCTTCTCTCATTTCTATGGACAATCCAACAGCCTTATTGCTGAAGCTCGTGCACTTCTTGATGGCATCAAATATTTGAAGACTGTTGATAACAAGCCTACTCTTATTGAATGTGATTCACTCACTCTTGTCCGGATTATCAAGAAAGATTATCAATGCCCCTGGTCCATTCTCAGCTATGTCAGGGATATCTGGAGCCTTCTATCTCAGCTAGATTCTATCTCTCATATTTTCAGAGAAGGAAACACTGTGGCGGACTTACTTGCTTCTCTAGCTTGCACCAATAAATGTAATTCTTTCTATTCTGTAAACGAGCTCCCTTCTATTATAAAAGGTGCTGCTCGGCTGGACTCACTAGGATTGCCTAGTGTTAGAATGATGTAATTCTTCAATTTATCAATGGAATAATACTTGCCTCCTAGTGGCACGATGGTGGAGTGGCTTTCTCCTTACCTCTGGTAAGGGGTGCACTCTCCCATTGATCCCTAGGCTAGGTTTTTTTCTATTAAAAAAAAACTAGAATTAATAAAGCGGTCTTTTACTGGACCGTTTCACACAGAAAGTGGTCAGAGTCTAGACCGTTTCATGAATAGAGTCGACGCATGAAAAAGAAGTGTCGACGTAGGAAAACTTTTTGGAGCTTTAGCGGTCTAGTGAATGGCCGCTTGGTATCTTTTAGTGGTCTGGCGAGAGGCCGCTAACAGAATCTGGCGGTCGTTCATAGGGCCGCTACGGTCCAGAACACATAAAACACCAGTAAGTGCTTTCTAGACAATTGGGCTTTAACGGTACAACCAGCTCGGCATCCTAGTGGGAATCCCAAGCTCGCGGAGTCTTATGGAGGCCTTGAAACATAATCCACTAGTCTGACAAAAGGAATATCCGGCAGAGAGGTTCATAAGTCCAAGAAAGTGTGCCTATAAGTGCAAAGTGTAACTAATGGTCACATACTAGAGTACATGCCATGTACTTAATGTAGACACGCCAAAATTGACATTATTTTGAGTATATTTCATATCGCTCTGCGATGCCCCATTTGACCCTCAAATCAGCTTATTTGAGTGGTTTTCCCACTTTTCTTGAATTTCTCCTATTTTCCCCATTTTTCCTATTTTTTAGATTTTTTGGGCATTTATCTCTATTTTTTTGAATTCACGCCATCATCAGAGGCGTGTTTTTGAAACACGCCCTGTTCTAGGGCGTGTCCTTCCCATTTTATCTATTTCTCCCCATTTTATCTATTTTAACGCCCTTCCCAGGGGCGCGTTTTTGAAAAAGTGGCTTTGATTAAGGCGTGTTTTGCATTTTTAAATATGGGGAGTTTTTATTGCTAAAATTGGTTTTTGAGAAACGCCCTTGTGCAGGGCGTGTTTTTTGAGAAACGCCCTCTGGATAGGTCGTCAATTCATCAATTGACGCCCTGACCTAAGGCGTGTTTCACCTTCTGGCTTCGCAGCCCTTTCCCCAGAGAGTCCTTGCTTCGATAGATGCCTACTTTGTTTGGGCTCTTGCCCATTCTTATCATTTCCCAGTTGGGACTCTTGCCCATGTTTATCTCTTCCTCAACCTATTTAATAGAGCCAATGGCTCTGTTGTTGGGTTGGACACTCGCTTCCCCTTGCTTCCGTCTTCTTCCCTTCTTCTTCTTCTTTTCCTTCTTCCTCTTCTGTTTTCTTTTTTTTCCTTCTTCTTCTTTTCTTTCTACAGGGAACCGAAGGGGCTGTTGCTTTTGGCTACGGAGGGCTTCACGTTGCTCATGTTTTTCTCCCACTGAAGGCTCCTCCCCATCGAAGCATTCAAGCCAAAGCACAGGCTCCCTTTGTTTTATTTATATTATTCTTCTTTTTATTCATTGCATCGTTCATGCATCATATTTCATTGTTTTGTTGATTTAACTCAACCACGTTGAGATCTCCCCATAGTGCAACTCTTGCACATTTCCATATTTTTATTTTGCATTCATCATATATCCCCCACCCTTTTGCATAGGGGTTTAAGGGCAACCACCCTTAAGGTGCGTTCTTGCACATGCTTTCATGCTCACATATTTCTATCATGAATTGATGCTACACCCACCTTATTTCTAATTCAATTATTTTGGTGGTGTTTGTTTGTTTTGCAAGGGTAATAAAAGGAAGAACTCTCTTCATCGGCCGGCCGATTGGAAGAGAAAGGAGTACTCACATCCCCCGCATCTTTTGAGGTATTTTGCGATCATCTCCCCATATCAATCTCCTCTTTGAGGCCCTCGTGTCTCTGGCGATCACAAACTCCTCCTTTTAGCACCTCGTGCTATTTTATTGCTTATCATTCATTCACTTTATTCTTTAATATTTTTCTTAAGTGGATTTTAATCCAAATCTACAAATTGGCGATCACGGTGGGACACTTTGTGTTCTTCTTTCATTACCCCTTTCCCCTTGGCACCCACGTGTGCCCTTTCCTATTGGTACCCACGTGTACCCCTCCTTTTGTGCCCCTCGGGCACCCTCCCTTGTGCATTGCACTCTCCCCCAAAGTGATCTGTCAATTAGATAGATTTGTTTTAAAAAAACTTTCACTTATTTGAAATCTTGATGAGCATGCTTCTGTGTTAATTATACTATTGATTGCCCTGCTGTGACTGTGAGTGCTTGATACTGTCGGCCGTGAAGGTTTCCTGGAGGAAGTGAATTCACGCCTCTGACAGGGGCGTTTTTTTTTATTTAACGCCCTGACACAGGGCGTCTTCTGAATATTTTACGCCCTCTGCCAGGGCATTTTCCAGCTTACTTCCGGGCTTTCTTGCTTCCTGTGAATTCACGCCTTGTCCCTGGGCGTTCTGTTATTTAGTAGCGCCCCAGATCAGGGCGTTTATCTTGATTTGACGCCCGCTGGACAGGGCATCCGTTTATTTGTAACGCCCTGACACAGGGCGTTTCTTGACTTGGTTGGCATCTGCCCGCGGTGTTTCACGCCCTGCCCAAGGGCGTTTTTTCCATTGGTAGCGCCTAACCATAAGGCGTGTTTTAGCCAGCCCCTGGGTCCCTCAGATTGATTCACGACGGTCACACCGTCGTGTCTTCGTTTAGTAGCGCCCCCTTCCAGGGCGTGTTTTTACTGTGGGTTTCCAGAACCCCCCGGCTGTGGTTTTTCATGATATTTCATGCTTATCTTTGTTGATTGATCATATTATTGTGGTTGGCCTGTTTACCCTGTTGCATTCATATTTACATTTGGTTTGGGAGCCTCCTCCTCTTCATTTGGATCCACACACCCTCTTGGAATCGGGACGACCCTCCATTGAGCATTCCGTCTCTTTGGACTGGAAATCCCTTTTCCAAGCCTCCATAAGCCCCCGCACCCGTGGATTCCCTCACGGACGCCGGGCAGGTTGTACCCTTTGAAGTCCCGAATTAGTTGGCCTAATACGTGGTGAGTGAGAGTTCCTAGTTGGCATTGGAGTCAAATCATATTGAAACTAGGACTCTCCTTGTGTGAATCTTTCCAAACGTTATTAAAATTCATTAATTCACCAAGGATTAAACAAATCAAAATCACGGTAACCATTCCAACTTGTGTGCTTATTTGCATAATTATTGAGAATTTTTGACTATATAATGGCTTACCATGATAGAAACATGTTCAATTCAATTCATGAGGATGCACAACCTAGCACTTCATATCCTCAATTTCAACATGTTAATCAGCATTCTCACCATTCTTTCAAGGGACCACGTCCTTATTCTCATGGTCATACCCAACCCATGGGCAATGTCCATTCTCATGGTCCACCTACTCAATTTCAGGCCACTATTCCCTCGGGACCGTCTCCTCCCAATGACGAGAAGGTCTCTCGAATCATCCATGCATTAGATCATCTTACCCCTCAACAGATCCAAGCCCTTAAGGCTGCCGTTGAGGGTACATCTCATGCATCTCCCCCTCTTTCCAATTCTACACGGGTGGCCCATCACCCACCTCCTCCTTCCAATCATATTCGGGTAGCCCATTACCCATCTCCTCCTATTCACACTCCTCCTCGGGTGGTCCGACACCCGCCTCCTTCTATTCCTCCTCCAACACGGCCCCGAGGCCCATTTACTCCTTGCAATCCGGCCCATCCGGGTTCTTTTACGGGTCGTCCCGTCAATTCCCCTCCACGGCCTCTTTATACGGCCCCTCCTTCAATGCCCTGCCAGCCCTCTGTTGTTCATGTTACTCCCCTCCAGCAAAATATTTTTGATAAGATTGCTTCCATGGAGGAACAAATAAAGAGGGTCACGGCTCCTCCTACTCCGGTTAATCCTCTCTATGCGGCTTTGGATGATATTACAAGAATGGAGAGAGAATGGAAGGATAGGATAGACGACTACGGCGTTGATATTCCAAACGAGCAAGAACCGGCAATTGAAGAACCCGAGCCGGTATACGATGATGAAGCTCCGCAGGCACCCCTTCCGAGTTTCCTTAATTTCCCACTCCCTCCATTATCATTCGATGAACCCCCTGCTCAGGACGAAGCCACTGTCCCCGATCCAACCCCCATTTATGAGACTAACTGGTGTTACGATGATGGGTCGATACTTCAATCACCCACACCGGCACATTTTGAGTATCCCCCTTTCATTAAACCTCCATCAATTACACCTCCTCCAATTACACCATTAACCTTCACACCAACCTCCCCTAAACCTTCCATTAAACCTCCACCAATTACACCTCCACTCCTTAAACCATTAACCTTCACACCAAGCTCCCCTAAACCTTCCATTAAACCTTCCCCAATTAACCTCCCATTACCGCCACCTCGGCCTTCCATTATCCCTTTAAAACCCACCTTGCCTATTCCTCCACCATATAACCTTACGCCTTTACCCATGGTTAGTCCTGAGCAGGATCCACCACTTTTTGCACCCGAGCCAATCCCAACTGCTTCCGAGCAAAGGGAGAAACTCGACGTGTTTGAACCTCCGCCCCCATTCACCCATTTGCCAACACCTTCCATTATAACTCCACCATCCACGAAGCCTTCCGCCTCCGCCTCACCTCCCTTTGTTACTCGGAAGGGGCGTGCTTCTGCAGCTACTTGTGCCGAAGATAAGCAAGAGCCGGGCAAGAAGACTTTGGCCACGACTGTGCCATTCAAGATTCAAGAATTCATTTGCCGGATGCCAATCCGGGTTATTGTGCCAATCACGGCCGAAGAAGTCAAGTCGCCGCCATGCCGGGCGTTGATGCTGTCTAAGGGCCGGGCAGGGCACCCCTTGTTCCAATTTCCGAGTTCCGAATTCATTACTCCTTACAAGGGGCGAGTGCCCATTTTGCTCAACTTTCCATATATACCACATTCAATGGGCAACACGATGCTTCCCGTTCCAACTCTCCAACTCCCTCACATTGTTGATCTTTGTCTTCAAAGGGGGTTGCCACTTATTGAAGCTCCTTTTATTGGGCCATTTGGCTGTATTCTTTCACTGCCGTGGAGGGGCAGTTATCTTGGTGCCGAAAGGCCTTCCGCTATCTCATCCACCTTCTTGTCTATCACATCTTTTCCATGGGCCATTCCCAGGGTTAGGAGGAGGATCTCGTCCTCTCGCCCTTCATATTCTCCATATTCTTTGCATCTCATTGCATTCGCGCATTCATTGCATTCATCACATCCATCCCATTGCATGCATTTGCACCTCCTACTTCCCGGGTTTCCAAACTTGTATCTTCCCCGCCTTCCGGCACCTCCGGATATTCCACATTTCCCATCTTATTCATATTCATCTTTTGGTCCACTCCCTTTGGGGCATCGCGTCCTCTTTCCTGCTATCTCCCTGGAACCTCCAGGAATTTTATCCCTCCTCTTTGGGCATCTCGCCCTTTATGATTCTATCCCTCCGAAACCTCCGGACTTTCTCCTCGGGCATCGCGCCCCTTTTCATCTTCTTCCTCTGGAACCTCCGGATTTTTCTCCTAATCCTCCTTCATTCCTTTCTCTATTCCTCGGGCATCGCACCTCTTTCCATTTGCTTCCTCCGGAACCTCCGGATTCTCCGTCTTATTCTCTCTATCATCTCCCAGGGCATCGCGACCCTCCTGATTTCATTCCTCCGGAACCTCCGGACCTTCCATATTTCTTTCGATTTATCTTCTTGCTCCTCCGGGACTTCATATCTTTTATTCTCTTCCTCCTTTTCCGTCACCTCTTCCATCATCTTTTTCCCTATCTTTCCCCAGGGCATCGCGTCCCTTCTTTCAATGTCTCACCAGAGCCTCCGGATGAGTCCTCCTACCATGATTCTCCTCCACTACCTCCGGAACCTCCGGATCCGCCTCTTTCCATTTACCAATTTCTTCTTCCGATTCCTCCCGATCTCGGGTCCGACCCAACTTCTTCCGCATCCACTGCCTTGGGCATCTGCCCTTTCTCCCATTGTTTTAGGGGCTTTAGTCCTCACTCCACCTCCTAATTTTCCGCTTCTTTTATAGACTGTTCCATGTAATCAGGGTCTCTACGCCTTAGTGAGGGAGTTCTAGCCCTCGCCTCTTTTCCTTTTCTCCTTATCTCGTCTGAGTCTGGTCTGGGCACCACTCCATCTTGTTAAGCCACTTTCAACCCTTTGCTTCCAATCTTTTTTCTGCTAAAGAGGACAAATCCCACGATGATCAGCCTCTCGCGGCAGCTGCTTCTACAAAGGGTGCAAGGTAACATATTGGCGTAAGTGCGCATTTTATATGATATCATATCCCCATTTCTTCACGCATGATTTTTTAAAACAAAGTGCTTCTTAACAAGATTAAGAGTGGTGTTTTAAACCTTTATCTTAGGCTTTTGTTTAAATGAAATCTTTGTTAAAAAGAGTCTTTAGGCTTGCTTCTGCAGCACTTTGGTTAATAAGAACCCCGCGCTGGGAATTCAACATTCTCTCTCCGCTTGTAAGAGCGACCCTTAGCTGGGCATTCCACACACTTCACGGCGTCCTTAGCCGGCTCCCTTGGTTTAAACACCGTTGCTACCTTGGCCATGCCATGAGTATATCTGAAAGTCTTTTCTCTTCTTTACTCGGCCGAATGCAGGGGCAAGAGGTTGACGGATGAGATGACCAACTCTGGTAATCCCCGATACGAGAGGAGTCTCAAATAGGGGCAGTCTTGACCCAAAATCAATATGAGTTTTTCATATGAATTTCATGATATACATCTCGCCAAAAAGGGCTATTATGAAAATCAAGTCAAAATCTCGATAAAAGTAAAATTGAGAATTATGGCATGTCAAGAGTGGCAAAGTCCCCGCAGGGAAAACCCTGGTCGTATGCATGTCAAGGGTCTAAAAATTAAAGGCACAAAACCCCGGCACAACAGACTACCTCTTTGAAGGGAACACCTTGGAAGACATTCAAGTCCCGATATCTCCCATCCTGCACAAAGTTTATCCTCAATTATTCTTCTCTTCTCCCTCCAAGACCGAATGTTTCTCGGGTATGGCCTTGGTAGGGGCACCGTTGATCAAAGACGATCGGTTATAGGATGCCACTTTCAATGCACGTCCAGCTTTGGGCAGTTTTTAGCGAAAAGGGAAGGAACAAGGACCCCTAGCCAGTGGTTCAAAACACCCTTTGATGCTGCATTAACAATGTCTAAGCCAAAATCAAACAAAAATTGAATATTTCCTGATCAAAATCCAACAAAAATTGAATATTTTCAAAAATTCATAAAAAATCAAAATATTTTCAAAATCCACATAAAAATTCATATATTTTTCAAAACTCATAAAAATTTGCATATTTCCAAAATCCAAAAATTTGCATTGTATTTTCTGATGGTGTTTTGCAGGAACAGCTTTGCAGAGACCAAAAGCACGGGATGGGTCCTCTCTCTACTTATTGCTATCAATCTATTGATTCTTCCCAATATTCTCATGACATGTCACCCAGGGGCATCATCTCCCTATATCATTCTGATTATCATATCTCATGATTATTCATCTCCAAATCTTTCAATCAACTCCTGTTCGTTTCATCTGATCACTCCGCCGATGGGCATTATCAGATCCTGATTATTTAACTCCAAAACTTGATTAGCCAGATTGTCATCCTCATGACAAACAACAAATAATGATGCTTTGCTATGTCATGATTTGACTTATGCTGTTCATGATATATGCTATGATTGGTTGCTTTGATTCATGCTATGCATGCTATGATTAAATGCCTTATTCATTGCTTGTTATATCTTGGCTAATGAATTTTTGAGCGCAGGAAGAGGCTCTTGGTCCCGCCGGCTGGGCATCATCATCAAAGTCCCACGGTGTTTGCAGCTCATTTCTGAGTTCCCCCATGCTTATTGCTATCACCATCTCCCTGTATGCATTCTACTATATGTTATCATGCTTATTGCTATCACCATCTCCCTGTATGCATTCTACTATATGTTATTATGCTACTAGATTATATCAAGGACCTTGTGGCTTTGGTAAATCTGGGATTTGAGCTCCCCTTCATCAAAAACAATGATGATTCCAGAGGAGTCTTAGTCACACGGATAGGCCGTTGAGCCGTCCAAGACTGGGGACGATGGTTCCCTTTTTACGAGTTGGTGCGTGGATAAACGGGTTTCGGCTTAGTATCAGCTCGCAGAATTGGTTTCTTGACCCAGTCTGGGCAGTTTAACAATATTATCCTTGATTATATTATATCTCCATTTGCTTTATTTTTCCCTTTAGCCCAGCATGCATTCATGTAGGACTTTGAATCAATTGCTGAAAATCATTCTGATAAGCTTCTGTTGAGAGTTGAATTGATCTTGATCTTTCTCGATATGAGATTTTCATTGCCGAATTGAATCCTCAGTTCGTTTTGTCGCTGTTTTGGGTCATTTTCTCGAGAGCTCCCTGTTTAGATTTTTATCATTTTATTTTCCAACTTTCCCCTTGATCCACCTTGGCTGCAGCACGTCCACTGGCTGGTAACCGCTCCCCAATGGTGAAACTTGCAGGTTTGTGACCTGAGGTACTTCCACCGCGTTGGAAGTTGATCATTTATTTTATCTCCTTCGTGCACCGCGTGCACATCTCCCCTTTTATCCAAGCATTGTTGATTTCCTTGAATTTCTCGAGATTGCTTCATCTCGAGCTTTTGATTTCATTCTCATCAAGTGATGTTGGTTGCGTGTCTCATCACACCTTGGTATCTACTTTTCAGTTTGCTACGCTCCCTTGCAAAGCAGACGCCAAGGCGGGGCAGCTGTAGACACGCCAAAATTGACATTATTTTGAGTATATTTCATATCGCTCTGCGATGCCCCATTTGACCCTCAAATCAGCTTATTTGAGTGGTTTTCCCACTTTTCTTGAATTTCTCCTATTTTCCCCATTTTTCCTATTTTTTGGATTTTTTGGGCATTTATCTCTATTTTTTTGAATTCACGCCATCATCAGAGGCGTGTTTTTGAAACACGCCCTGTTCTAGGGCATGTCCTTCCCATTTTATCTATTTCTCCCCATTTTATCTATTTTAACGCCCTTCCCAGGGGCGCGTTTTTGAAAAAGTGGCTTTGATTAAGGCGTGTTTTGCATTTTTAAATATGGGGAGTTTTTATTGCTAAAATTGGTTTTTGAGAAACGCCCTTGTGCAGGGCGTGTTTTTTGAGAAACGCCCTCTGGATAGGTCGTCAATTCATCAATTGACGCCCTGACCTAAGGCGTGTTTCACCTTCTGGCTTCGCAGCCCTTTCCCCAGAGAGTCCTTGCTTCGATAGATGCCTACTTTGTTTGGGCTCTTGCCCATTCTTATCATTTCCCAGTTGGGACTCTTGCCCATGTTTATCTCTTCCTCAACCTATTTAATAGAGCCAATGGCTCTGTTGTTGGGTTGGACACTCGCTTCCCCTTGCTTCCGTCTTCTTCCCTTCTTCTTCTTCTTTTCCTTCTTCCTCTTCTGTTTTCTTTTTTTTCCTTCTTCTTCTTTTCTTTCTACAGGGAACCGAAGGGGCTGTTGCTTTTGGCTACGGAGGGCTTCACGTTGCTCATGTTTTTCTCCCACTGAAGGCTCCTCCCCATCGAAGCATTCAAGCCAAAGCACAGGCTCCCTTTGTTTTATTTATATTATTCTTCTTTTTATTCATTGCATCGTTCATGCATCATATTTCATTGTTTTGTTGATTTAACTCAACCACGTTGAGATCTCCCCATAGTGCAACTCTTGCACATTTCCATATTTTTATTTTGCATTCATCATATATCCCCCACCCTTTTGCATAGGGGTTTAAGGGCAACCACCCTTAAGGTGCGTTCTTACACATGCTTTCATGCTCACATATTTCTATCATGAATTGATGCTACACCCACCTTATTTCTAATTCAATTATTTTGGTGGTGTTTGTTTGTTTTGCAAGGGTAATAAAAGGAAGAACTCTCTTCATCGGCCGACCGATTGGAAGAGAAAGGAGTACTCACATCCCCCGCATCTTTTGAGGTATTTTGCGATCATCTCCCCATATCAATCTCCTCTTTGAGACCCTCGTGTCTCTGGCGATCACAAACTCCTCCTTTTAGCACCTCGTGCTATTTTATTGCTTATCATTCATTCACTTTATTCTTTAATATTTTTCTTAAGTGGATTTTAATCCAAATCTACACTTAAGAAAATGACTCAAAAGATAGAGTGGACAGTGTGAAAATAGTGACCGAAATAACGTTCTCATACCACCATGAATCATGTTTCATAACATAAGATAAACTATATTTAATTACAAAACTATAATATTTAGGCATGAAATTACATGATAATGAAAACAATGTTTTAAAATCATGCTCACACTAAAATAGTGTGTTTTACAGGAAATACATAAAATTTTGGGTGAAAAATACCATAATTATAGAGTTCTATTTAGGCAAAATTCAATTAGGCTCGGGCTAGTTCTCAGAACCAAAAAGCGGTCTAATGCGGACCATTTTCATGAGTCTAGTGGTCTATCAAGGGGCCGCTTAGATATCTCTAGCAGTCACATATAGACCGTTTCTATCTATTTGACAGAAAACCGAGAAAATAGTAAAATAAACACTAATCTAGGGCATGTTATGCATGGAAATCAACGAGAACATACCATAAAACATGACAGAACGAGAATAGGTCAGGAATATGCAAGGGTTTGTGTGTAATGAACACGAGATTTTCTTTTAACTTAATTAGGGCTAAGATTCATGCATGGAGATTACACTAGATGCACGGTCCCAATAAAACATAAAAATCTCTATGTACAGTACATGAAAACGATTGAAATCAGAAGGCTTTTATTCCGAACATCAAGTTTAAGCCGTTCATGAGATAACCTACCTCTGATCTAGACTTTAATCGTCGAATTTAAGACTGAAAGTCAACCCTAATTCCTGCTCGTTCAGAACTGAACTAACAACTTCGTCGCCTTCTAACTTCTGATCCTCTTTACCTATGACCACGAAACTTGGAGGGTAAGAAGATGGTACTAAAAGGAACAAATAACTCTAAAGAGCCCCTATATAATTACCTCGTTTAGGGCTTCTAACTCATTGATCAATCTGGCCCGATCGCACAAGTTCTTGAGTTGCTTGTACCGAACCAGCGACTTTGGATGCCTCTAACTCCTCGTGGGCTTGATCCCCTAGAACGAAATTTTGAGGGTAGTTACACCTTTTTTTTTGGCACAAACCATCTAGTGGGATGAAGGGAGAGTGGCTTTCCAGAAGAAAGGAATGTTCTCACTCCACCATCTCACCACTAGATGAGATTTTTATTGATTATGAGAGTGGTAAAGAGTACATGGGGGGGGAGCAAGCCCCTAAGTCACAAAGAAAGAAAACAAAGTGGACAATAGCTACAATCGCTGAATACTAATATTCGGAAGGCAGGAGGCATCAGTCGTAGCATAACCTTTGGCCAATAGAGGCAACTCCCTTATAGATAGGAACTCTGAATTATGGCCCATAATTGTTGCATGCTTCACTAATGAATCCGCTAGCTGATTAGCTTTCCTGTAAATGTGGACAAGAGGGCACTGGAATGTAGAGAAGAGTTCTAGAATATGCCTCCACCATGGGAGAAGAGACCACGATAGACTTCTTTTGCCTTTTAGTAGCTCAGCCAATGCCATGGAATCCGTATATATGATTGAAAGAGGAATGCTATGTTGGCGGGCCAACCTAAGACCATCAAGTAGAGCTCTCCCTTCTGTCACCATGCTTGAACCATAGCCATAATAGTATGAGAAACCCAGTAACAGTTTACCTCGGGAGTCTCTAATGCAACCACCTCCTCCTGAAATCCCAGGATTGCCTTTACTAGATCCATCTACATTAAGTGAGAAAGCCACAGTAGGGGCCTGCCAACATACATTATTGAATTGAAGAACCTTATGTTTGATGATAAAACCCATAGCATGTAGATTCTACAAAAAGGAGCGACTGGTGCCTTGTTTGAAAGTGATCTGCATAAGCATCTTAGTATTATAAACAAATTCTGCTAAAGAACCTACCTCAAATTTGATGGGAATCAACACCGAGCACTAACATTTTATTTTACATTTGTGTCCCTTTTATTTGTATTTATATCCTTGGCTAATTGGGTTTGCAATTGTAAGACATTATAAGCCAAAGGGTTAGTCATTAGAAATCTTTGGGTTTCTTTACTAAAAGACCTTTGGGTTTCTATGTAAAATGTCAGTTGGTCCAGTAGGGCCCCCACCCTCTTTCCCATTGGTCCACCTAGGATCTAGGGCCCATGTGGGGCTAGTTCAAAGTCTAAGATTAGACTTGGACCAAGGGGGGGACAAGGTGGTAGAAAATTCAAAGTGGAATACCCCATTTTCAAAGGGGTGCCCCCCCTTTATGGTATTTTAATCTTGTTGTAATTTTTTTATTTTGGCCATTTGACCACATGGGGGATTAATTATCCCATGCTCTATTTCCCCCTCCCTAACCCTAGATCTGAGGGTAGTTTATGTCTTTTTTCCATTTCTATATAACCCATGTATTTTATGAATTCCTTAGTAATTTAATGAAGAAAATGCCATTTTTTTGCTCAAACCCAAGGGCGCAGCCCCTCTCTCTCCTCTCTCCCCCTTGGAGCTGTGAAAGCTCCAAATTTCGGAGGTGTGAAGCCTCTCAATTCCCCCCTCTCTGAGTGAGAAGTTCAGCACCGCCGCCGACGCCATCGAGCCGCCATCGCACAACCACCGCCGCCTCGTCGGAGTTATGTCCACCTCTGGACAGAAGCTTGAAGCCCAAATTTTATCTCTAAATCAGGAGATCTGTTTGAGCTCCAATTTTGATGGTTTGTTCCTCTTATCATTCCCCATCCCCAGTTCAAATTGTGTGTCATTTCGCCTTCGTTTAGTATTTTTCCCGTAATTAAGTTTTCCCCTCCAGCATCCTGCCAATCAGCAGATTTGCGGGATAGTGTGTTGTTGTTGTATTTTTACTGTCCACTTAGTCTTCTATAAAGATTCCCAAAAAAAATCATACGTGTTCCTCACATCCCCCTCTTCCACCCATATTTTTCCCAAGGACTAAATCCAACATTTTAAGGTCGGTCAAAATTCAGTCTCAGGCACCATATTCTGTCTTTACTGTCTGTAATCCGAGTCAGTAAAAAAACCTTGGGAACAATCATTTTCATTTCTAATCCTTCTATTGGATGGATCTAAAATAATTATATGTTGTAGCCCTTTGAGTCCTCTATCCATCGGTACCAATTTTACCTCGATCCGACACCGGATCTAGGCGCAACAATTCTTTTCGTGGAGGCGCGCATTTCTGATCCGAGAACAGGCCAGAAAAGTAGTGACTGGGTAATTCCAGCACAAATACGTTAGGATAGCTTCGGCGTCCGCCGCTCCAGGAGATCGATCGGCACCCCCCCTGCAGCGTCCCAGCCAGCTGCCGCAGCAAGGAGACGCCCGGGCACAGTCGTCCCAGTAGCCGGACCCGCCTGCTATCCCGCGGGTCCCGCAGAATTGAGCCGGACCAGCAGCCCGTCTCCGGCCCGAGAGCGTTCCAAATTGCTGCCCATCAACCCAAGCTTGGTATTCCTGGGTTATTATTGTCACCCTTTACCTCCCTGCGTGAAGTGGGCCATAAAACCTTTGATGTAATTGAGTTATACCATTGTACCGGGAATACGAGTTTCGGCCGGGTCGTCTTCCCCACGCACGGAGTGTGGAGGTACGTTTTCGCTCCTTCGTTGATGTATTTGCTTATCTCGTATATTTTTGAATGCTGATGTATGAGTGATTGTTAGGATATTAGCTCGTTCAAATTTCATCGCCACTGCGAGCGAGTGAGTGGAACCCGTCCCGTGACTCAATCTGAGTACACGCGGAAAAGCCGATACCCGAGGCTCATTGCCGGTTTCTCAACCGCGCACATCCACACGCTTCCCTCGCTTAGGGACGTCCGCGAGCTAGAGTCCCAGGTTCGCGTCCCGTCCAGCATCAAAATTCATCCTCCTTACCTTAGTTCCACGCGAGCCAAAAGTAAGGGTCACGCAGGTTGGTTTTGGGTCTATTTATAAGTTTAGTTAGGGATTGGAACGAACTTAGAGTCTAATTGGGTTACCAATTCGATCCTCAAGCACTCTAGACTATTCTAACTAAGGGATATCATCGATCCTAGGTGATTAGGATGCCAAAGTTTCCAACTTTTTATGCCTTCTTCCATTCACAGAAATCTGCAGATAGTAGCGGTCTAGTCTTAGACCATTTTGATTCTCCAAGCGGTCGCCCGATAGACCATTTTTGGTCTTCGGTGCCGAATTTGATTGAATCCAAACTCTTCCTATTATTTATCCATTTATTTATCCATTTAAGAAGTAATTATCCCCCCATAAATTCTGTAAATACACTAATATAGGCTTCTAGAATATGGGCCAAACCTTATGGGCTTGGTTTTAGGTCTGTTGGGTTTATTTAAATGGGCTAAGTCAATTGGTTATTATTTGTGCTTCCATAATAACCCAGAAAAAATATATTTAAATTCTATTTAATTTCATTAACCTCCAAAAAATCTCAGAATATATATATATATATATATATATATATATTTGGGGTATTACACCCTCCCCACTTAAGGGAATTTGGTCCCCAAATTCCAATACATAGGCTTTAAGGGAGAGTGTTCTTACATTCAAATAGCTCGGGAAATCTCTTGCGCATGGCTTCTTTTGTTTCCCATGTCGCCTCGTATGGCCAAGTTTTGTTCCATTGGACTTTGACCATGGGAATAACTTTATTCCGAAGTTGACGTACTTCTTGCTCAATTATTTTGATGGGCTTTTGCTCGTAGGTCAAATACTTTTGAATTTCCAGATTATCATAAGTGATAACGTGGAACGGATTGAAGACATATTTCTTTAACATAGAGACATGGAATACATCATGGACTCCAGCCAATTGAGGTGGCAAAGATAGTCGATACGCCACCTCCCCAACCCTTTCAAGAATTTTAAAAGGGCCAATGAATCTTGGTGTCAGCTTGCCTTTGATGTCGAACCTTCAAATATCTCGAGCCAGAGAGACCTTGAGAAATACATGGTAGCCTACTTGGAATTCTAGTTCACGCCTTCGATTATCAACATATGACTTCTATCTATCTTGGGCCATCTTGAGTTTCTCTCGAATTAGCTTAACTTTCTCGGTAGTATCCCTTCTCAATTCTGGACCTAGAAGTTGTCTTTCCCCAACTTCACTCTAGCAGATAGGTGAGCGACAACTTCTCTCATATAATGCCTCAAATGGTGCCATTTGAATGCTAGTTTGATAAGTATTATTGTAGGCAAATTCCACTAGTGGTAAATGATCGTGCCAACTTCCATCGAAGTTTATAACACTTGCTCTTAGCATATCTTCTACCACTTGATTGGTTCTTTCAGTTTGTCCATCAGTTTGCGGATGAAATACTGTGCTGAAATTCAATCGGGTCCCCAAAGAATGTTGTACACCCTTCTAGAATTGTGAAGTAAATCAAGGATCTCGATCAGAAATAATAGTGACAGGGACACCATGTAACTTAACAATCTCCTTCATGTGTAAGGCAACCAAGATATCTATAGACCATCGACTTTTAATAGGTAGAAAATGAGCCAATTTTGTTAAACGGTCTATGATCACCCATATTCCATCATGTCCACCTCTTGATTTAGGTAGTCCCATGATAAAGTCCATCCCTATTCTATCCCATTTCCATTCTGAAATTTCCAAGGGATGTAGTTTTCCAGCAGACCTTTGGTGTTCTGCCTTAATGTGTTGACAAGTGAGGCAACGTGACACATAGTCTGCTACTTCCCTTTTCATATTGGGCCACCAATAATTCCTTTTAAGGTCTTGATACATCTTGGTAGCACCAGGGTGAATGGCGTACTTCGATTTATGAGCTTCTTCTAGGATCAATTTCTTAGTATCCACATGATCCGGTATACAAACTCGTCCCTTGAATAACAATCTTCCATCATTTGCAATAGAGAAATTCGGCCATTCCTCCATATTGGCTTTGATCTCCAATAACACAGGGTCATTATCTTGGAGTTTGACTAGATCTTCTATTAATGTTGGTTGTGTCCGGATATTGGCTATAAAGTAATCCTCTTTCTTTCTCATATTAATATCTAAATTCAACTGAGCAAATTTAGAAATAAGATTAGTCATACCTTTCATGAGACTTGATAGCTTTCCCATCAGTTTCCTGTTGAGCGCATCGGCAACAACATTCGCCTTGCTAGGATGCTATTGTATAGCAAAATGAAAGTCCTTAAGGTACTCCAACCATCACCTTTGTCTCATATGTAGCTCTTTCTAAGAAAATAGATATTTCAAGCTCTTATGGTCCGAATAGACCGTGAATTTCTCTCCATAAAGGTAGTGACGCCAAATCTTAAAGGCAAATATAGCAGTAGTCAGCTCCATATCATGAACAAGATAATTTTCCTCATGTCGCTTTAACTATCTTGAAGCATAGCAAATCACCTTGCCATTTTGTATGAGTACACAACCTAGACCAACGCCAGATGCATCGGTATAAACTTCAAAATTGCCACCTTCTACGGGCAATGCCAGTATAGGTGCCGTGGTCAGATGCTCTTTTAGGGCTAAGAAATTTTCTTCACATTCCTTTGTCCACTCGAAAGGGTTTTCCTTCCTAGTGAGTTTTGTTAAGGGAGCGGCAATTTTGGAGAAATCTTTGATAAATCACCTATAATAACCAGCCAGGCCAATGAAACTTCAAACTTCAGATACGGTGTTCGGTCGGCTCCAATTCTTAACCGCTTCAACTTTAGAAGGATCTACTGCAATGCCTTCTTTAGAAATAATATGGCCTAGGAAAGAGACTTCCTTAAGCCAAAATTCACATTTGTTTAACTTAGCATAAAGTTGGTGTTCCCGCAAGGTTTGCAAAGTAACCCTTAGATGTTCATCGTGTTCCTCCTTTATCTTTGAATAGATGAGAATATCATCAATGAACACGACTACAAATTGGTCAAGATAAGGTCGGAACACATTATTCATTAATTACATGAATGTAGCAGGTGCATTAGTTAAACCGAATGGCATAACCACAAATTCATAGTGTCCATATCAGCTTCGGAAAGTAGTCTTGTGAATATCTTCATCCTTGATCCTCAATTGATGATAGCCTGACCTGAGGTCGATCTTGGAGAAGTACTCCGCGCCAGAAAGTTGGTCAAATAGCTCATCAATACGTGGTAGTGGATATTTGTTCTTTATGGTGAGTTGATTCAACTGCCGGTAGTTAATGCATAATCTGAGGGAACCGTCCTTCTTCTTGACAAATAAGACTGGCGCACCCCAAGGGGATGTGCTAGGTCGAATGAAGCATTTTTCTAGCAGCTCCTGAAGTTGCTTCTTTAGTTTCTTCAATTCTGTGGGGGACATCCTGTAAGGAGCTATTGACACTGGTGCTGCTCCAGAGGTGAGTTCAATGGTGAAGTTAACCTCCCTTTCGGGCAGTAAGCCAGGTAACTCGAAGGGGAAAATATCAGGAAATTCCTTAACTACGGGGATTTCTTCTATCTAAATTTCCTTAGACTCAGTAACTACTACAAAGGCAAGAAAAGCTTCACATCCTTGCGAAATGAGTTTGCAAGCCTGAAGAGATGAAATAAGTGAGGGATGCTTCCGGTATTTGATGCCAAGAAAGGAAAATCGTGGAAGATCGGGTTTTCGAAAGGAAATTATCCTACTACGATAATTTATATAGGCGTCGCGGTTTATAAGCCAATCAACTCCTAATATGGCATCGTAGCCTTCCTTATCAAGGCATATGAGATTAGCGGGAAGATTATGCCCTTCCACAATAACTTCCCTATTGGGGAAATAGGTTTTCAATTCTATTCCCGACCCTAAAGGAGTGACTATGGTTAAATCCGATGGTAAGGAAATAGGTGAAATAGGCAATGTTTTTGCAAAGGAAATAGCAATTAAGGAATGAGTAGCACCTGTATCAAATAACACAAAAGTAGGATGGGAATGAATATGAATTGTACCTTCAATGAGCTCCCCTTCTGTGGTTGGTTCATCCTCCAATATGGCATTCAATCTAGCTTGCCGCTTCCGTCCACCATTGCTCCTTGTGGATGTTTGCTCTTTCATCAGAGGATAGTCAGGCATGCGGTGCTCCCGACTTCAACATCTTAGGCATGCGCCCAAACACTTCTAACATTCTTCGGCTGCATGACCGAATTTATCACAGAATGCGCAAGCCGTCATGACTTGCTTATCTTCTTCTTTAGCCTTCTTGTTCCGACGATCATCCTTGTTGTCCCCATTCCAGGATCTCTTCTTGCTATCCCGAGAGTTATAGGTAATACTAAAATTTTCTTGCTTCTTACTTCGCTGATCAGACTTTCGGCTCGGCTCCTCCACTATGCCCTTGAGTTTATCGACCTTCTCCATGGTCCATTCACATAAGTGTGCCCGTTGGACCATCTCTGCGTAGGTCCAAATGTTTTGTGGGCCAAGTTGCTGGATGAAAATGGGCCGCAACCCGTCCATAAAGTGATTTGCTTTAAGAAGATCCGTGCTCACTAGATGATGAGCATAAGGTGCCAGACGAGAGAATTGTAACTCATATTTCACCACTGTCATCATGCCATGACGTAGTCATGCGAATTCAGCCGCCTTCCTCTCCTTGACATGTTCGAAGAAGTATTTGGCTCGGAAGAGAGTCAGAAATCCATCCCATGTGTGTCGTGGGTCTGCAGACGGTGTCGGAATAGACTTCTACCATGTACGTGCATCTTTGTTTAACTGGAATGTAGCAAGACGAACCTTCTCTTGGTCGGCACATTGCATGACCTCAAATATACGGTTCATTTCGTCAATCCAGTTTTCTGCCTCATCGGGGTTAGAAGAACCCAAAAACCATGGAGGGTTTAAACTCCGGAAATTACGGTGCAGATCACCAGCTCTTGCCCTAGCACTAGCTTGAGCCATATTTTACAAGGCCTGAGTGAGACCCGCAACAGTTTGTTGCATTCGACCCCAATCAACACGGTGAGCCATTGTAAGAGTAAAGTACCTGAGAAGAGTAATGGATTTGTTAATTCTAATGGAATTGATAGGTTAACCCTAAAGATAATTTCTAATCACTAGCTCATCCCAGGTTCTACCCAATTTCTCTCATGGGTTAGGAATTTTCTTTCCTTGTTTCATAGGCATGGGTCCTTAAACCTTGGACTTATCCTATGACATGACATCTTTTTCTAGGACCTCTAAGCCTATGCTCTGATACCACTTTAACTGTCACGCCCCGAGCTTTTAATACAACGGAAGGAATATCGGGAATGTGAACAGCCGGCAGAGTAAGCCTCTCGCAAGCAAGAAATTAGAGTACAAGACCATCACACAAAAGTAATTGCACAAGTATATATATTTTTTCAAAATTCTAACTCTATTCCATACTAA
Organism: Amorphophallus konjac; assembly: GCA_022559845.1. NCBI lineage: Eukaryota > Viridiplantae > Streptophyta > Magnoliopsida > Alismatales > Araceae > Amorphophallus > Amorphophallus konjac. The sequence goes on from CM040120.1 coordinate 190,616,375, forward strand.
TAACCATAAAGTATATTACATTCCCGACTTTAAACATCCTTACATCATAGACTCAAAAAAATAGAAAATTAAAATAGGACTCGACTAGACACTTGACAACTAGGTCTTCTCTCGATCTGTTTGACCTTCAATCACTCTCGGACCCGCTACTTGCATATTCCGAATCCGATCCATTAGTACTTCCTGAAAAATTAAGAAAATGGGTATGAGCACACTTGCCCAGTAGGTATCTTCGCATCAACATGAGGGCAATATTTAAATGATTAATGTCTTAGCTCTAGATCTGAAGGTAAAAATAGGAACGCGATAAACAAGCGATATAACCAAGATAACCAAGAATATAGAATCATGAAATAACTGAGCAAGTAGACGTGATCGAGTATAGACCATGAACAAGCAAGATTAATCATGTAGATATAAATTTGGCCTTTCATGAACAAGAATATACGAGTAAGAATCTAGAAAGTACTTTACACAACCTTGTAAAGGCTATGTACTAGAAAGTCATTAACAAGTATGTAATTTCCAAAACGAGCCTCATGATTTTTCACTAATTTACAAGAGAAAGTACTCCTAGTGCAATGCAACGCCAGTATCATCGTACCCCATGGTTTATAGCACGTTTCCAACAATCTGTCGAGGGGACTAGCATGGAGCCCTTGGACACAATCTGTGCCCGGTCTTACATCTTCATGTTATACATCCAGCTACTTCCACGAGATATAACAATAATTTCGGGCAATAATTAACTTCCAAATAATAAGTTTCATGACCATGTAACCAAGGTATAGAACATACCAAAATTGATATGAGATATCAAAGAAGAATTAGAAGAATATTATACGTTGGTGGCATTCCGACAGCATAACGGTATATTCATTAAGTTTCATATCTTAATATTGACTTGTCAAACATGTGTTGAGACTCTAGATAATCTGAAGACCATTTGGAAACTCAAGAAAACCAACCCCAAAGGTCAAACCTCGGGTTAGACAGGTACAGAGATAAAGCGGTCGTTTACTGGACCGTTTCACGCAGAAAGCGGTTAGAGTCTAGACAGTTTCATAAATAGAGTCAACGCATAAAAAAGAAGTGTCGATGCAGAAAAACTTTCTGGAGCTTTAGCGGTCTAGTGAAAGGCCGCTTGGTATCTTTTAGCGGTCTAGTGAGCAGCCGCTAACAGAATCTGACGGTCGTCCATAGGGCCGCTAAGGTCCAGAACACATAAAACACCAGTAAGTGCTTTCTAGATAATTGGGCTTTAATGGTACAATCAGCTTGGCGTCCTAGTGGGAATCCCAGGCTCGCGGAGTCTTGCAGAGGTCTTGAAACATAATCCCCTAGTCCGACAGAAGGAATATCCGATGGAGAGGTTCATAAGTCCAAGAAAGTGTGCCTATAAGTGCAAAGTGTAACTAATGGTCACATATCGGAGTACATGCCATGTACTTAAGAAAATGACTCAAAAGATAGAGTGGACCGTGTGAAAATAGCGATCGAAATAACATTCTCAGACCACCATGAATCACATTTCATAACATAAGAAAAAAATATAATTAATTACAAAACTATAACATTTAGGCATGAAATTACATGATAATGAAAATAATATTTTAAAATCATGCTCACGCTAAAACATGGTGTTTCACAGGAAATACATAAAATTTTGGGTGAAAAATACCATAATTATAGAGTTCTATTTAGGAAAAATTCAATTAGGCTCGGTCTAATTCTCAGAACCAAAAAGCGATCTAGTTCGGATCGTTTTCATGAGTCTATCGGTCTATCAAGGGGCCGCTTAGCTATCTCTAGCGGTCACATATAGACTGTTTCTATCTGTTTGACAGAAAACTGAGAAAATAGTAAAATAAACACTAATCTAGGGCATGTTATGCATGGAAATCCATGAGAACATATTGTAAAACATGATAGAACGAGAATATGTCTGGAATATGTAGGGGTTTGTGTGTAATGAACAAGAGATTTTCTTTTAACTTAATTAGGGCTAAGATTCATGCATGGAGATTATACTAGATGCACGGTCCCAATAAAACATAATCAGAGGGATTTTATTCCAAACATCAAGTTTAAGCCGTTCATGAGATAACCTACCTCTGATCTGGACTTTAATCATCGAATTTAAGGCTCGAAGTCAACCCTAATTTTTGCTCGTTCAGAACTGAACTAGCAACTTCGTCACCTTCTAACTTCTTATTCTCTTTACCTATGACCACGAAACTTGGAGGGTAAGAAGATGGTACTAAAAGGACCAAATAACTCTAAAGAGCCCCTATATAATTACCTCGTTTAGGGCTTCTAACTCGCTGATCAATCTGGCCCGGTCGCACATGTTCCTGAGTTGCTTGTATCGAACCAGCGACTTTGGATGCCTCTAACTCCTCGTGGGCTTGATCTCCTAGAACGAAATTTTGAGGGTAGTTACACCTTAGTATTATAAACAAATTCTGGTAAAGAACCTACCTCAAATTCATCCTCCTTACCTTAGTTCCATGCGAGCTAAAAGTAAGGGTCGTGCAGGTTGGTTTTAGGTCTATTTATAGGTTTAGCTAGGGTTTTAGGGATTACAACGAACTTAGAGTCCTAATTGGGTCGCCAATTCGATCCTCAAGCACTCTAGACTCTTCTAACTAAGGGATATCATCGATCCTAGGTGATTAGGATGCCAAAGTTCCCATCTTTTTATGCCTTCTTCCATTCATAGAATCTGCAGATAGTAGCGGTCTAGTCTAGACCGTTTTCACTCTCAAAGCGGTCGCCCGATAGATCGTTTTTGATCTTGGGTGCCGAATTTGATTGAATTCAAACTCTTCCTATTATTTATCCATTTAAGGAGTAATTATCCCCCCTAAATTCCGTAAATACATTAATTTAATCTTCTAGAATATGGGCCAAACCTTATGGGCTCGGTTTTAGGTCTTTTGGGTTTATTTAAATGGGCTAAGTCAATTGCTTATTATTTGTGCTTCCATAACAACCCAGAAAAAATCTATTTAAATTCTATTTATTTACATTACCTCTAGAAAATCTCAGAATATATATATATATATATATATATATATATATATATATATATAATTTTGGGGTATTACAGGAACATTCTTACCTTGATATTGATTATCATGAACTTATTGTTAAATTGTACATTACTGGCCGAACTTTATTGATATTTCTCGTGGAAGTAGCTTGATTTATAATGTGAAGATGCAGTTCGGACACTAATTGTGTCTAAGGGCTCCATACTAGCTCCCTCTGCTGATTGTCAGAAACGTGCTTAAAATCATAGGGTACGAGTATACTAGCGTAGCATTGTGTTGGGAGTACTTATTTTTATAGACGAGTGAAAACCACGAGACAATCTAGTCAAATTACATTCTTGCGTGTTAAGTGACTTCCTAGTGCATAGCCTTTATGGTTATGAAAACTACATTCTCGTTACATTCTTCTTCGTGAAAGGCCATATTTACACTCATGCTATATTCTTGCTTGATCATATTCTCAATCTACATGAACTCTCATATCTCGTCTTGATCATATCTTGTTACTTGTGTTACTTTTGTTTATACCGCATGTTTTATCGCATGTTCTTTTATCTTATTGCCTAGAGCTAAAATGTTAATTACTTAAACATTACCTTCATGTTGATACGAAGATACCTACTGGGCAAGTGTGCTCATTACCCTACTTTTCCAATCTTTTCAGGACATTCTAGCGGGTCGGATTTAGATTATTCAAGTGATGGATCCGAGAGTGATTGATGGTTCGAGAGAAGTCGTAACTAGTCTAGTCAAGAGTCAATTATGTAATTTTTACTTTATTGAGTCTAGTTAGTCAAAGAATCTTTGTAAACATTTCATTATGATTCAATAAAGTCAAGGTTTTTTTATTATACCCTCTTGTGTTCACTGTTATGTGTGAATGATTAGCGCTCCGATTGTTATTATGACTTGCGGCTTCTCTTGCTGGCTATTCACGTTCCCGATTAGTTTCGCTGCATAATCTCGGGGCATGACAGCGCGAGTCACCTCATGTGTCTCAATGGGGTTTCCCGGCTACTAGGATTCATCACAATTTTGATCTTGTGGATTTTTGCTTCACCTTTTGACGTGAGTTTCATCATTTATTTCAGCGGAGATTCCCTGCTACTTGGTTCGACTTTCCACTTCTTGATTGTTTGTGGTGTAGGCAGCTTTTTCCTCACGATTACTCTAAATTTCCATGTAGAGATTTAAGTTCCCTTTAAAGTGTTGAGAAGAATTTCTGAAATCCTTATCGATCAAAGTCATGTGCATCATTATGTGCTAAGTGTGTGGGTAACTACTTTGTATGTTAAAAATGAATTTGCCATAACATAGCTATGACTCCCCCTAAATGTATACACATTTGGAAACAAATCCTCCTCCTTTGTTTATGTCATGATTCACAAATGATCAAAATCACTGTATTTTATCTATCAAGGATGTAAGGTCATAGAAGATTTCAAGAAAAAGGTTTTCTTAAAGTATATACCTGTAATCAAGCAAAGGTAAGGTCTTTTTCAGATTCTTGACATCATTTTTAGACCTCTTATACTTCTAATATAAGTCAGCATAAGCTAACTGCTAGTGTTCCGTAGTGAGGTTCTCAGTATCGGAACATACCTTAGAGCATTCTTCTTCCACCATCAAGCATAAATTCTGGACCAGCTCGTCCAGCTCATCCTTCTCGCCTTCGGACTTTGAGCAATCTGAATCCTCGTCGCTCCAAGTTGCTTTCATCGCTCTCGGCTTCTTTCCTTTATTTTTCTTCAGCTTTTTCTGGAGCTCGGGGCATTGACCTCTCATGTGGCCAGCCTTGTTACACTCGTAGCATATGATTTCTTCTTTCTTACTCGGCTCCCCTTTCTTGTTGGCCTTTCTTCTCAAGAATTTTCTTGGAAAGTTTCCTTCTTTTCTTGCTCTTCTGAAATATTTTCTTGCTCTTCTTGTCATGAGAGCCATCAGCTCTTCTTCTTCGCTATTGATGCTAGATCTTGCATCACTCTCTTCAGACGATCCTGGATATGCTTTCAGTGTAATCATCTTCTTCTTCTTGCTTTCCTCCTTAGCTGGCTTCATGATATTGATCTCGTACGTCATCAATGACCTGATCAATTGATCCACCGTGAGTGTGGTGAGATCCTTCGAATCCTCGATGACGGTCGCCTTTGTGTGCCACGGCGGTGAGAGTGATCGCAACACCATCCTGACCAGCTCTTGGTTTGAATATTCTTTTCCTAAGGCTTTTAAGCTGTTTGTATTCTCACTTAGCCTTGCATACATATCACTTATGTTCTCCTCGGGCTTCATTGTAAACATCTCATATTCCCAAACCATCAGATTTGCCTTTGTCTCTTGTACTTCTAATTGCCTTCATAAATGACCTTCAATTTGTTCCACATTTCCTACGCAGATAAACACATAGAAACACGTGAGTATTCGTTAGGGTGTATTGCGCATTGAATAATATTCATAGCTTTATAGTTAGCACAACACTTCTTAATCTGTTCATCTTCCCATTCATCCTCATTCTCAGGTAATGCATAAGGATCTTTGGACACTACTCTCCACACCTCAAATTCTTGTGCCCTTAGGAACACAGTCATCCTATTCTTCCAATATGGGTAATTAGACCCATCAAAGTAAGGTGGTCGGTGTATCAAATGTCCCTTGGGGAGCATTCCCTTGTTTACCATAGTAAAAGATCTTTGCTCTACAATCATGAGGTTGTCCTAATAATCAGAAACCTCGCTCTGATACCAGATTGTTGTCCCTAGATGCATGCGAGGACAAGAAGGGGGGTTGAATTCTCCTTGCCAAATGCAATCAGTAGTTTTTAAAATTTATGCAGCAGAATAAAATTAACTACAAACACGAAATATACCGAAACGAAGTTTACGCTCTACACAAGCAAGTTCTCTCTTACTCTCTGCTCACACACGATTAGGAAAGCAATGTAAACAAGCAAACCACAAACACATAGTGCGAGACATATTTTTTAGGTGGTTCGGGACCACGATGGGCTCCCTACGTCAACCCCTCACCAAAACGGTGAGGATCCACTGGCTTCGAACTGAAGCGCATGGAGCTTACTCTCCAAACACACGGAGACGTTGTCTCCTACATGATCCGACCCTGGATCAAAACACACACATACGAGCTGCAAAAATCGTAGCACAATAAACCCACAACTATACATAGACGGTTTAACACACAAGATTTGGAGTTCAGAAAGATAAGAATATGTTCAATACAAGCTCAAAGACTGAATAGAAAATTCTCAAAATATGATTAAGAGGTTGTAGAAATATATCCGTGTATGTAAATGGCCTGGAGATGATCTTCCTTGAAGCTTTCAAGGCGAGGGTGTCGAACTTCAATAGATAGGAAGCCGCACAGACTCGTAGCTGTAGATTCGGCTCCTTTGAAGCAAGAAAACTCGTTGGAACTGATGTAGCCTTCAAATCTCCACCTCAGAACGTTCCTGCCAGAGGGAAAAGCTCATGAAACACTTCAGAAAATGTCCTCCACTCTCCTACCTGCGGCCAACCCTATTCTTTTTTATTTACAAGAGCTGAAAATCGCAGCCTGTTATATAGAGGGATTAAAAGATGTTGTAAAGACATAAAAGCCCATCCTAAACCCTTGTAACACCCTTCCTCGATATGTAGGATAACCCTAAGGGCAAGGGGGTCAAATATGAACCCAAACGGATCAGGTTTGATGGGTCTCGAACACAACTACATGGGTTCGTCTATCGTAAACTGTTGACCGAAGTTGGCCGTCGGTCGACCGAGCTGTAACAGGTTTCAGACAGGTGAGCACTAGCAATTTCGGTCGACCAAAGGCCCTCTGCCGGTCGACCGAACTCTGAGATTTTTCAGACCCTTCAATGCTATTATGTTTGGTAGACCGAAGACAACCTCTTGGTCGACCGAAAGCCCGCAAAAAGCTAAAAACATGGAAAATGAGTTGGAATTAAAGCTCAAACACCCCCAATGATAAATGCATGAAGTATGATCATGAAAACTCATTAATGTAGAGCATAAAAAAACTTTGAACTCTCAAATTTCCACAGCTAAGGTTCAAGATCATGTTCCTATTCATTTATGCAATATTAGATCATTATGATACAAATTCCATTCAAGATGAGAGTTTCATTCAACAGATTTTTGCCAAGATTTGCATTAGGAATTCATACACTTATCTAGCTCAAAAACCCTAGGAAGAACATGCATGTAAATGCCAAATTAGAACAATTCTAGCTCACTCACTAGGGTGGGGTCGACTCCATGCTAGTATGGGTTGACTCCATAGAACAACTTTGCAAGATTTTAAGCACCTAAGCCTTACCAAAAGTTCTTGTGGAATGAACATGACATGTACCACCTGTTATGGGTCATGGATAGTAAAATACTCATCCTATAGCACCCCTGGAAATTTTAAAGAGAATAAAATAGATTCTAAATTAAAACAAAAAAATTTGATTGGTAAAAATAGCTTAAACCGATAAATGGGCTTTACACCTAAAGTATGTATAACTAATGGGCCAAAAGAAAATAATGCCCTTCCTTAAGGCGCTAATTAAAGTAATAACGCCCTTATCATGGGCGTTAATTCTTTTTTTGACGCCCATAAAACGGTCGTTAATTCTTACCAAGGAAATTGGGAATAGAGCGCCCAAAATATAGAAACGTAAAAGACGCCCTTTGCGAAGGCGTTATTTAATGAAAACACGCCCCCTGTTAAGGCGCTACTTGATGAAAAACGCCCCAGTCTCAGACGTCTTTTTCCCTGGGAATTAAATTAAGGCATGCTCGTTCGCTGCATGGCCTGTATTAGGGTTCTCCCTATGCAAATGGGAGCATGCGGCTGCTATCCTGGAAGGGTGAGGACCATGCATAGTAGGTTTAAAAACTTACCAATCTTGATCGTAAAACCCTTCCATAATCCAACAATAAAACTCTCCAGATCGTTGAGAGTCATATAAATACCACACCCCCTCGAACGGGCTGGTTTTTCTAAGTAACTACTGCTTCGAAGGAGGTCCTGCTACATCCTGCAACACTCTGCATCCTATCTTCATCCTACTGTGGTTACAGAAAGCTTCTTCCTCCTTCTCCCTACCGGTCGGATGCGTGAAGTGTGAAGCTTCTTCCCCCGTTCTTCATACTGCTGAGCAAGAAGGAGAGCGTCCTCTCATTCTTCCTCTTCTTCATCTTGTTGGCGAGCGTGGGAGCCTCCATCATCTTCCTCCATCTTCATCCTGCAAGCAGACGACATACTCTGTTTTAAATAGAGTATCGTTTTCACCGTTTAATCTTCAACAAGAGGTATTTTTCCTCAAGAATTGTAGCCCAACCTATTATATAATCATGCTTTTAACATAAATTAATCAATGCATATAGTTTCACTGAGTTTTAGAGGTTTTTTGTGAAGTTCTGGCAAGAGGCGACCCAAGTCAGGGTGCTAATTCATGAACTGACGCCCGAACTAAGAGTCGTCAATTTTAAGAAATTGATAAATACGCACGTTTGAAATTTAATATCTATGAAACCTGTAGTTAAATCTAATGCATGATCATATACCTTGAATCCTTCTATTTTTCTTGTCCAGTTCATATATGTGGTTCCTACAAATTATTTATCATGAAAACTTTTACTGTTCATATTCCTGGAAACCAAAGAGAATTAACGACCTCCAGTAGGTCATCTTTTCTGAAAGTGACGCCCCTGGATAAGGCGCGTTTTATTAAAAATACAGAATTAAGAAAATATCAGAAAAATAGAAAATTATAATGGACGACTGTTCCTGAAGTCGTCAAATTGAAAATAAACGACCCAGTGAAGGGCGTTAATTCATTAAATAGTGACTTAGGTTAAGTCGCTAATTTCTTGTATAAATTATTTTTCCACTGTTTTTCTGTGAACCGAGGGTTTTATTTATATATATATATATCGGCACTATATTCCATTCTGTGAGTATAGTCCCATGTTTCACGATGATTTGTCGCATTACCCACTAACTCTCGGTGACATACAAGCCCTCCATTGGACATTCCGTTCCTTTGGACTGGCGAGTTAGTCATTGGGACCTCCGTAAGTCTCCTCGCAGCCTTGGATTCCCTCAAGGCCGACTGAGCTGGTTGTACCTTAAACAGCTTGTACCTTTTTGATTGCCACGACTTGTGGTAAACCGGCCCTCTCATGTCGCCATCTTGGTCCATGAGAGAATAATCTTTGCCAATGGAATGATGATATTCCACTAGGCGATATCTTGGATTGAGTCCCTTATAGATGGGGTCAATCTCTCAGCTTAATTCATGTCCCTTGATTGGTGACAGGTTTAGTCATCCACTCAAGTTATCACGGCTACCTAGTTAAGGTACCAATTCTACCCAGGTTATCGACATGTCATGGTTCTCGTTGGTTTTATCATTGTCCATCTAACGTTCTTCCTTGAATTCCGTGGAACCTATCCACAAATCTACCTTGATATCCTACATGAGTTTGTTCTTGGATATCCATGACTATCACTAAAGTGGTTGTCTAGATATTACATGTAACAATGTCCGCACATATTGGGCCCGATCTGGTCCTGGGAGGAGCACCCGAAAGTACTTGTGCCCGTGGGAGTTATATTGATCACGGTGTGACATTGCACCGAAGTACTTGCTTGAATCTACGACACTCCACTATCTCTCTCTCGCGTGCTTAACTTGATTGACTTAACATGACTTGCGTGGCCCGGAATGGGCAAAGTACTTGCTTATTAATAACCATTATCTCATGACATGAAAAACTTTATTGATATACTCGGTACTTGTTCAAATACTTGAAATCTTGAATACTTGAAATTCCCTATCTTGGATCAACGGTACATGTTATTTCCTCTCGTTATCATATTCAATTCTGTATCGTCCTATTTTACATGTTTTACATGCTAGACTTGCATTTTCATTTGGAAGAAGTAATTACTTAAACCAATTGCTAGTTCTTGAGATATAATTCCTACTGAGCGTTCGCTCACCAAGTTCTTTTCCCCAAACCTTTTAGGTAATACAGACCCTGACTCGGACTCGGATGGGCAGGAGCAAGAGTGACGAGCGTAGAATCTGCAAGTGCCATGCTGCTACACCTTATCATGTCGAGTCGTCTTTAGTTTATTCCTTGGAGGCTTGTCGTTAGATATTTTGTTATGTCAAGAGTTGTTACATTTAAGGCTTGTGGGCCTGATTAGAATTGTATCGTCTTGGAGTTATGTGACTTTGTTTAATGGTTAAGTTGTTATCGATGGTATCAGTATATGGTTAAGTTTTAAAATTCTCGTCTTATTGCGCAATCTGTTGTGATGTAGAAATTCTACTTGCTCTGATTGACATGATTGATATAAACTCGTCACGTTCTCCCGGGTTCCTTCCGCGCTCGGGGCGTGATAGTTTTTGTGGTATCAGAGCCTCGGATTTCAATTCCTAGGAAACCCAAGTCCAAGGATAGGTCTATCCCTAAAACGGTGAGGACGGGTAGTGCCGTGGGTATAAGTCCTTGTAGGGCATCCGACAACAAATTTCAACATGAAACTAATTAAGGTTAACTCCTTGTAGGACTATGGCTGCTGAACGCACACAATGGCGTGAAATGCAACGAACTGTTCAGGGCCTGACTCAGGCCTTACAACAAGTGGCTCAAGGTGGGGCACACCATGGAGCTGGAGACCTCCATCGGAGCTTTAGAAATCTCAACCCGCCGAGATTCTCAGGTTCATCAAATCCCGAGGATGCGGAGAATTGGATAAAGGAGATCGAGCGAATCTTCCGCGTCATGCAATGCGCGGATGGTGAAAAGGTGCTTCTGGCCACGTTCCAACTGGAACGGGATGCCCGTGCTTGTGAAGGTCACGTTACATGGGCAGAATTTGTCGAGCACTTCAATAGCAAGTATTTCTCTGACCGTGTTCAGGAGAAAAAGGCCGCGGAATTTGCTACCTTGAAGCAACGATCCCTGTCAGTGGCCGACTACGAAGCCCAGTTCTCCAGGTTATCTAGATATGCACCACACTTAGTATGCACCGAAAAGATGAAGGCAAGAAGGTTCTTAAATGGGTTACGACCCCAGTATATCACTCAGCTCGCTCCCTTGGATATTCAAGTGTACTCAGAGATGGTGCGTCGTACCCAGTTGCTAGAAGACACCACGGAACTGTCTGACAAAATCCGTGGTAAGGATAAAAGGGAGAATGTTACAAGCCCCAACACTTTTAAACCGTCTTTCAAGAAGCGGACCAATAATGGAGGTGAACCCTCCAAGGAATAGAAATTCAAGAAGGCCAATAACAAACCTTTCTCCATCACGGCACCGCCAAAGATTAATTGTAAATATTGCGACAAGCCGGGTCACCAGGCTACGGAATGCTGGAGAAGGCTCGGAGCGTGCCTTCGTTGTGGGAGTAAAGAACACTGTATTCCCGACTGTCCAATGATGAATGAGCAGAGTGAGCCGGAGACAAAGGAAGAAAAGCGTTCGGCAAAGAAGTAAGGACGTTTACAAGCTCTCCAAGAGACGGAACCAACCAAGGGTGGGTTGGTGGAAGGTATTTTGTCTATCTGCTCTAAGTATGCTCAAGTACTGTTTGATACTGGTGCCACACATTCTTTTGTTTCAAAGAAATTTGCTGCTTCATTCTCTAAGGAACCTGAATGGATAAACTTAGTGATTTCTACCCCGTTAGGGAATGAGTCTGATGTCACCTTCCATTACCCGAACTATAAGGTTATAGTTAAGGGCCACAACTTACCTGCATATTTAATATGCTTAGACTTGAAGGAGTATGATGTAATTTTAGGAGCCGATTGGCTATCCACCCATCGGGCAACTGTAGACTGTCGAAATGGAAAAGTAACTTTTGTGGATTTCCCAGAGTTAACTTACATTACTCCCCGGAAGAGATCACCAGTCATCTCTGCTCTTCGAGCCCATAAACTTATCAACAAAGGATGCGAGGCATTCTTAGCATTTGTAACTGCCACGGAGGCTAAGGTAGCTAGACTAGAAGACATTCAAGTGGTTCGGGAGTTTCCCGATATTTTCCCTGAAGACTTGCCTGGTTTGCCACCAGAGAGAGAGGTCTCATTCACTATAGACCTTGTTCCGGGTGCCGGACCTGTTTCCAAAGCACCCTACAGAATGTCCCCCGCAGAATTGAAGGAATTGAAGGAGCAGCTTATGGAGCTATTGCAGAAAAGATTTATCCGACCAAGTACTTCCCCATGGGGAGCACCAGTACTGTTCGTCAAGAAGAAGGATGGATCGATGAGGCTGTGCATCGATTATCGGCAGCTGAACCACCTCACTATCAAAAATAAATACCCACTGCCGAGGATCGATGAACTCTTCGATCAGATTTCTGGAGCAAAGTATTTCTTAAAAATTGATCTTTGATCGAGTTATCACCAATTAAGGATCAAGGTCGAGGATATTCACAAAACTGTATTCCGAAGAAGGTACGGGCATTATGAATTTACTGTTATGCCTTTTGGACTAACAAATGCCCCTACAGCTTTTATGCAGCTTATGAATAGCATCTTTAGACCGCATCTGGACAAATTTGTTGTGGTTTTTATCGATGATATCCTGATATATTCGAAGTCTGAAGAGGAGCATGAAGTGCATTTGAGGATAGCATTGCAGATATTGAGGGATAATCAATTATATGCCAAATTTAGCAAATGCGAGTTTTGGCTTGAAGAAGTGTCCTTCTTAGGACACGTAATTTCAAAGGGTGGAATCTTAGTGGACCCCGCAGAGGTCGAAGTAGTAAGGAACTAGGAACAACCGACAAATGCAACAGAAATTAGGAGTTCCCTGGGTCTTGCTGGTTATTACCGGTGTTTTATTAAAAACTTCTCGAAGATTGCAGTACCACTCACCAGGCTGACCCGCAAGGAAGTGCCGTATAGGTGGAATGAGGAATGTGAACAAAGCTTCCAAACATTGAAGGACCGTTTGACCACTGCTCCGGTCTTGGCCCTTCCTATTGAAGGAGAGAAGTACGAGGTATATACCGATGCTTCCGGTATTGGCCTCGGTTGTGTATTAATGCAACTGGGAAGAGTTATTGCATACTCTTCTAGGCAGTTGAAGAAGCATGAAGAAAACTACCTGGTGCATGACTTGGAGTTGGCAGCGGTGGTATTTGCCCTAAAGATCTGGAGACACTATCTCTACGGAGAACAATTCACAGTATTCTCCGATCATAAAAGCCTCAAATACCTATTCTCTCAGAAGGAACTTAATATGAGGTAACGTCGATGGCTGGAATATTTAAAAGATTTTGATTTCACTATTCAGTATCACCCCGGAAAAGGGAATTCGGTAGCCGATGCCTTGAGTTGGAAGACGAGAGCCCTTATGGCCAGCTGTATGATACGGGAATGGAAATTATTGGAGGAATTCTCCATATTAAATATAAGCACGGACCAGAAAGACGGGTGTATTACTCTCTCTCACATGAGTGTGCATCCGGACTTGCTATCCGAAATCAAAAAGTTACAAGATGTAGATCCTGGAATGATTGAAATCAGGGAGAAACTAGATCAAAGGACCGAATTCAAGCTGGCAGTTGATGGAAGACTAAGGTTTCAAGAAAGGACATGTGTCCCAGACTGTCCTGAGTTGAAAAGGAAGATTCTAGATGAAGCTCATCGCTCTAGGTATACCATTCATCCTGGAGCAATTAAGATGTACAAAGACTTAAAAAGGACCTTTTGGTGGCCGAACATGAAGAGGGAGGTAGCAGACTTTGTATCTCGTTGTCTCACGTGCCAACAAGTGAAAGCGGAACACCAAAGACCCTCCGGAAAGTTACACCCCCTTGATATTCCCAAATGGAAATGGGAGGGAATTGGTATGGATTTCAACATGGGATTGCCTAAATCCAGAGGCGGACATGATGGTATTTGGGTAATCATCGACCGACTGACCAAGTCGGCGCATTTCTTGCCGATTAAGAGTCGATGGTCGGTTGATGTTTTGGCCGCATTGTATATTAAGGAGATCGTGAGATTGCATGGAGTCCCAACATCGATCGTGTCTGACCGAGACCCTCGCTTCACTTCTCATTTCTGGAAGGGTCTACAACACTCCTTGGGGACGAAGCTCAATTTCAGTACTGCTTTCCACCCCCAGATCGATGGTCAGATCGAGAGAACAAATCAAATAGTTGAAGACATGTTACGGGCTTGCATTATTGACTTTGGCGGAGGTTGGCATGATCATTTGCCCCTAGCCGAGTTTGCATACAACAATAGTTATCAAGCCAGTATATAGATGGCTCCATTTGAAGCCTTGTACGGCAGGAGTTGCCGATCTCCTATATGCTGGGATGAGGTAGGCGAGAAGCAACTACTAGGGCCAGATATGGTAAGAAACACCACCAAGAAGGTTGAACTTATCCGTGAGAGACTCAAAGTAGCACAATCCAGGCAGAAATCTTATGCAGATAATAGAAGAAGGGAACTAGAGTTCCAAGTTGGAGACCATGTTTACCTCAAGGTCTCACCCGGTCGAGGAATAAGAAGGTTCGGAGTTAAAGGCAAGCTTACACCAAGATTCATTGGACCATTAGAAATATTGGAAAGAGTTGGTGAAGTAGCCTATCGTCTTGCTTTGCCTCCTCAATTGTCGGAAGTGTACAACGTGTTCCACATTTCCATGCTGAAGAAATATGTGCACGACCCTTTCCACGTCATTGATCATAGTAATTTAGTAATTCAGAGGGACCTCACATACGAATAGAAGCCAATGAAGATTCTTGATCGAGAGGTCCGAGTCTTAAGAAACAAGACCATTCCCATGCTAAAGGTGCAGTGGAACAAATGCTTGGAACAAGAAGCTACATGGGAAACTGAGGAATCTATGCGAAGGAGATATCCAGAATTGTTCTAAATCGTAAGTACTCTATACCCTCCATGCCTCCATTTCACGCAATTGAATTTGGGGACCAAATTCTTTTAAGTGGGGGAGCGTGTAGCACCCCTGGAAATTTTAAAGAGAATAAAATAGATTCTAAATTAAAACAAAAAGATTCGATTGGTAAAAATAGCTTAAACCGATAAATGGGCTTTACACCTAAAGTATGTATAACTAATGGGCCAAAAGAAAATAACGCCCTTCCTTAAGGCACTAATTAAAGTAATAACCCCCTTATCATGGGCGTTAATTCTTTTTTTGATGCCCATAAAACGTTCGTCAATTCTTACCAAGGAAATTGGGAATAGAGCGCCCAAAATATAGAAACGTAAAAGACGCCCTTTGCGAAGGCGTTATTTAATGAAAACATGCCTCCTGTTAAGGCGCTACTTGATGAAAAACGCCCCAATCTCAGACGTCTTTTTCCCTGGGAATTAAATTAAGGCATGCTCGTTCGCTGCATGGCCTGTATTAGGGTTCTCCCTATGCAAATGGGAGCATGCGGCTGCTATCCTGGAAGGGTGAGGACCATGCATAGTAGGTTTAAAAACTTACCAATCTTGATCGTAAAACCCTTCCATAATCCAACAATAGAACCCTCCAGATCGTTGAGAGTCTTATAAATACCACACCCCCTCGAACGGGTTGGTTTTTCTAAGTAACTGCTGCTTCGAAGGAGGTCCTGCTACATCCTGCAACACTCTGCATCCTATCTTCATCCTGCTGTGGTTACAGAAAGCTTCTTCCTCCTTCTCCCTACCAGTCGGATGCGTGAAGTGTGAAGCTTCTTCCCCCGTTCTTCATCCTACTGAGCAAGAAGGAGAGCGTCCTCTCATTCTTCCTCTTCTTCATCTTGTTGGCGGACGTGGGAGCCTCCATCATCTTCCTCCATCTTCATCCTGCAAGCAGACAACATACTCTATTTTAAACAGAGTATCGTTTTCACCGTTTAATCTTCAACAAGAGGTAATTTTTCTCAAGAATTGTAGCCCAACTTATTATATAATCATGATGTTAACATAAATTAATCCATGCATATAGTTTCACTGAGTTTTAGAGGTTTTCTGTGAAGTTCTGGCAAGAGGCGACCCAAGTCAGGGCGCTAATTCATGAACTGACGCCCGAACTAAGAGTCGTCAATTTTAAGAAATTGATAAATACGCACGTTTGAAATTTAATATCTATGAAACATGTAGTTAAATCTAATGCATGATCATATACCTTGAATCCTTCTATTTTTCTTGTCCAGTTCATATATGTGGTTCCTGCCAATTGTTTATCATGAAAACCTTTACTGTTCATATTCCTGGAAACCAAAGAGAATTAACGACCTCCAGTAGGTCGTGTTTTCTGAAAGTGACGCCCCTGGATAAGGCGCGTTTTATCAAAAATACATAATTAAGAAAATATCAAAAAATAGAAAATTATAATGGACGACTGTTCCTGAAGTCGTCAAATTGAAAATAAACCACCCAGTGAAGGGCGTTAATTCATTAAATAGTGACTTAGGTTAAGTCTCTAATTTCCTGTATAAATTATTTTTCCACTATTTTTCTGTGAACCGAGGGTTTTATTTATATATATATATATCGGCATTATATTCCATTCTGTGAGTATAGTCCCATGTTTCACGATGATTTGTCGCATTACCCACTAACTCTCGGTGACATACAAGCCCTCCATTGGACATTCCGTTCCTTTGGACTGGCGAGTTAGTCATTGGGACCTCCGTAAGTCTCCTCGCAGCCTTGGATTCCCTCAAGGCCGACTGAGCTGGTTGTACCTTAAACACCTTGTACCTTTTCGATTGCCACGACTTGTGGTAAACCGGCCCTCTCATGTCGCCATCTTGGTCCATGAGAGAATAATCTTTGCCAATGGAATGATGATATTCCACTAGGCGATATCTTGGATTGAGTCCCTTATAGATGGGGTCAATCTCTCAGCTTAATTCATGTCCCTTGATTGGTGACGGGTTTAGTCATCCACTCAAGTTATCACGGCTACCTAGTTAAGGTACCAATTCTACCCAGGTTATCGACATGTCATGGTTCTCGTTGGTTTTATCATTGTCCATCTAACGTTCTTCCTTGAATTCCGTGGAACCTATCCACAAATCTACCTTGATATCCTACATGAGTTTATTCTTGGAATTCCGTGACTATCACTAAAGTGGTTGTCTAGATATTACATGTAACAATGTCGGCGCATATAGGGCCCGATCTGGTCCTGGGAGGAGCACCCGAAAGTACTTGTGCCCGTGGGAGTTATATTGATCACGGTGTGGCATTGCACCGAAGTACTTGCTTGAATCTACGACACTTTACTATCTCTCTCTCGCGTGCTTAACTTGATTGACTTAACATGACTTACGTGGCCCGGAATGGGCAAAGTACTTGCTTGGTAATAACCATTATCTCATGACATGAAAAACTTTATTGATATACTCGGTACTTGTTCAAATACTTGAAATCTTGAATACTTGAAATTCCCTATCTTGGATCAACGGTACAAGTTATTTCCTCTCGTTATCATATTCAATTTTGTATCGTCCTATTTTACATGTTTTACATGCTAGACTTGCATTTTCATTTGGAAGAAGTAATTACTTAAACCAATTGCTAGTTCTTGAGATATAATTCCTACTGAGCGTTCGCTCATCAAGTTCTTTTCCCCAAACCTTTCAGGTAATACGGACCTTGACTCGAACTCGGATGGGCAGGAGCAAGAGTGACGAGCGTAGAATCTGCAAGCGTCATGCTGCTACACCTTATCATGTCGAGTCGTCTTTAGTTTATTCCTTGGAGGCTTGTCGTTAGATATTTTGTTATGTCAAGAGTTGTTACATTTAAGGCTTGTGGGCCTGATTAGAATTGTATCATCTTGGAGTTATGTGACTTTGTTTAATGGTTAAGTTGTTATCGATGGTATCAGTATATGGTTAAGTTTTAAAATTCTCGTCTTATTGCGCACTCTGTTGTGATGTAGAAATTCTACTTTCTCTGATTGACATGATTGATATAAACTCGTCACGTTCTCCCGGGTTCCTTCCGCGCTCGGGGCGTGACACATCCCAACATTTGATTGATCTGTAAATGATGTCCACCATGGATGTTGATCCTGCAAGGCAAGATAATCAAGAAATGAGGAGCTTGGTTATCATTCTTCAATGAACATTCTCAACGACACATACACACAAGATTTATCATCATTAAAACTTCATTACCAAAATCAACTAGGGGATCGAACAATATGCATGTCGAAACGACAGCCCATGAACCTAGGGGCCGAGAGGCGATCGAGCACTATTCACCATTAAGGCGGCTTATTTGCCGTCCCCCTAATGAGGTCACCGGAGATCATGCCGCAGTAGATAGCGAATCTCTGTGACTCGATGGGGTGATCAAAAACCCGGAAGATATATATCTATGAATTATGATGTTGGGTTAATTCCTCATTACTGTAGCTTCTGAGCATATTCTGGTACCAGATTTGGCCTGGCAGTTATGGGAATGGCGAGAGAAGTGGTGTAGCGACCAACAAAAGGGGATATCAGTCTATACGGCGGCCAGGAGGCATGACTGCCCAGGGGCAAGGTGGCGGCCAGGGGCTATCCGGCGGCTAACTCAATACCCTTTAATCCGGTATGCTAAGGGGATGTATGGGCTGCATGATCCGGCGGCTAGGTTGGAGGGGGGTTATATGGCGCGGTAAGGAGAAAGGGTATAAGGGGCGAAGACGGCGGCCAGTAGAATGAGGGCCGCCAGGTAGCCAAATGAGAAGGTGATGAGGGCATCCCTTGCCCCTCTACATTTTCTCCGGACTTGGATTGTTCGTCGGCAAGCGCCATTATGTTAGTCATGTATTTTTGAGTCTAGTCATGTATTCTTTACATTTTCTTTGAGTCAATATCATGTAATTTTCCCTTTATTTGAGTCATGTACCGAGGTTAGTGAGTCATTGTCCTAAGTATTGTGTCATTAGGTTGGTTTGTTAGGCTATTGGGCCCAATTCATTGGGCTTGGCCCAATGGCGCCCCTACCCCTTCGGTTATTTGTCATTGAGTCAAATGTCTGGGACTTTTGTAAAAATATGGGTTGCCTATATATAGGACCCCATTCCCCTCATTTTGAACTAATGAACCATTGCATGAATATTGAAATCCAATTCCAAATCCCACTAGATCTCTCTCTCTCTCTCTAAGGGGTCCCCCCCTCTCTCTCTCTTCCCCAACCCCAAAATTCGAAATTTTCTCTCTCCTCCCCATTCACCTCTCATTAAGACCCCTCCCCTTCCCCATACACTCATTTAACTCCCCCCCAACCCCAAGGTGGAATCCCCCAATCACTAGGCCACCCTCCAACCCCTAACTACCCTACCCACTTCCCCAAGCACCCTTCCCTCTCCCCCATACAACCCACCACTTCCCTAGGCCATTTGAATTCAAATCCCCCTTCCCTCAAAAGCCCTAGGGCACCCCTAAGACCCCTCCCCTTGGTTAGGGTCGCACCCCCCCCCTCTCTCTCATCTCCACCATTCTTCCTTGCCCCACTCCAACACCATTTGATACTACTAGGTTGCAGCTGGCGATCTGCGGAAGACCACCTACTTGCAGTGGTGACTCCGATCACATCCCAGTGAATCTGAAGGCCCAAGAGGTACCGTTGGAAGAGTCTTCGAGTCATCTTCGTAACGGTGGTGGTTTCGTCTGGATCCGAGCTCCGAGCTGTCCGTGAGACCATTTCTCCCCCGACTGTGCGCAGCTTCCCTGGCAGAGCACCTGAGCCGGAGTTGAAGCTCTACTGCGACATACCTGTTAGGAATCAGATCGAGCTTTCTTCAGTAAAAGTGTTCTACTTCGAGCCCTCCACCATCTCCAACAAGCAGAGCTTCAATCAGCATCTGGAACCAGGAGTTACCAATTTTCTTCCATGATCGTGCGGATCTGCCTCCCCTCTGTCTGCACCGACCCTCCATCACTGATCAGAAGGCACCAGTCGACTCCGACATCATTTGGTATCCCCGTCAGTTTGGCTTCAAAGTAGACCCGCCTACGGTTCCAATGGCATCAACGGCACTAGATTCTGAGCTCGGGAGCATTCGTGACGCCCTCTGCATCTTGCTGCTTGGAACCTGCAACCGTCAGAACCGAGGTGCTGCTACCCTGATCAAGCCCCTACCCCGACCAGCAGCTGTACCAGGAGAAATCAAGAAAATTCAGGCACCTTCTCGGTCCAGTTAAGAAGGTTTTCCCACAGGTTTCGTCTTCAGTAAAATTCAGGAGTGGCCGCAGCGTCCAGAGAGCCGAGTACCTGTCCAGAAGCGCAGACAGTGGGCAGACCCGGCTATGGCGACCATTTATCATGTCTAGCTCGATTTTCCCTTTCTGCTTGGCCGGCTGAAGGCCCCTCCCTGTGTGGAGGTAACTTTTGGTTGTAATACATTAACCCCCACCCCGAGATCCCCCCCGCCTTGCATGGGGCGTGGTGTTGTACTCCTTTCAATTTCAGGTTGAAGTGACACCGACGCGGCGTGCGGGTGCATACCCTCGCCTCCCTGCTCGCCCCCATCTCCGGCCGGAGTCGGCATCTTCACGCCGGCTAGGTGAGCTCCAGAACATCTCTCATTGCTGTAATGGACTTGCTTAGCTTAGTATTGCTATAGTTACTCCATCGGCGGTGAGAGAGTGTCCGATTTTAAATTGCCACCAAATTGAGTGACCACCGCGGGCGAGTTGTGAGAGCTTCCACTCAACCCACACCCTTGGTGTGTTGGCCGCCCATGATTTGGGCTTCCCTTGGCCCATTTGGGGTCCGCAATAAGCTAGCCGACCCTTGGAGAACCAAGGTCCCGCCTCGGACCCTCTCCATCATCACCGAGTGGCCTTCGGGCACTAACGTGCGCCAAGCGAGTGAGTCGCAAGTGTGAGTCCGCTGCCTAACCCGAATGCTTGCATACTTAGGTCCAAGGTCGGTCTCACATCAATTGGTATCATCATCATAGCATCCTAGTTGGTCTCACATCAAGTGTATCAAAACATCTTCATCACATCATCATAGGTCTTAGGTCAGTTTTATATCAAGTGGTATCAGAGCAAGTTCACAACTTGTCTCTATCAAGTTGGTCCTAGGGCATGTCTATGCATTTAGAGTCTTCAAGTGCATCACTCTTGTCCCCTAGTATGGCCAACTCATATCGACATTACCAATCGGCCCACTCCATAAGTCCAAGCCACCAAGAGATGCCTACCACTAACACCCATAACTTCCTTGGCCATGTCAACTACTTCATGAAAGCCTTGACCTATGCCAATGAGCGGCTTGATAACATATCGGGCCGACTCAACCAACTTGGAGAAAATTGGCCCGCCCCAAGGACAGACGATAGGATGGTCCCTTTCCCACTTCCCACCTTTGATGGAACCTCTCCTAGAGAATATTTAGATTGGGAAGCTACAATGGACCAATACTTCACTTGGTATCCTATGTCCGAGGATGAAAAGGCATGGGTTGCCAAAATGCAACTTACCAAATAGGCAGAAACTTATTGGATGCAAATTGTCGGGCTAAAGGTACTTAGAAAGGAAACTCCCATCACCACTTGGAAGGACATGAAGGAGCAACTTAGGGCAAAATATATGTCCCCTTCCTACCCGGGTTACCAAATCCCAAGGAGCACTCCCACTCCCTCAACCCCACCCATCCAAAACCTCACCCCTAAAACCCAAGTATCTAAGGCCTCCACCTCCTCACCCAACCCCATAAGGTCCCCCACACCCCAACCAAAACCCCCTCCCCTAACCCACACTAGTCAAGCCCCTTTAACCCCCACCTCCACCCCAAACGATCCCAAGGGCAAGAGACCCTTAACCGGCCCGATTCCCTCCATAAGGACCACCAGTCATCCAACCTTCACCACTCAAACCCAAGTGGACCCCATGACCACCCCTCCACCTAGGCCCATAATGGCCATCACCCCCCAACCCAAAACCCCTCACCCAACCCACCTCCCGCTTCCTACACCAATCTTTCCCCAACCTAGGCCTCCTCTACTTCCCCTTCCTATCCAAATCCAATTCCACCCTTGCCCACCACCCCAAGTGCACCATGCTCCAGCTATCACCAATTCTCCCACATTAGACCTACCCAACCCATTAACACTAGGAATTGAAACCCACACACCCATCCACATGGAAATAGATGCTAGTCCCGAACAAAAACCTACCCTAGAAAAAATCCAAGAACCTCCACTTCCACCCACCTCTCCAAGTCCGGATCCTCAAAAGCCACACACCTTCACCATGAATGAAGTCATACTCCAATGGCTCAAACAAGGACCCACCCTTCCTAGCTCACCCCCACCTCCCTCACCGTTGGGATACCCATCCCAAATTTCCCCCCTCCACTCCTATCACACCACAATCCAATCCTACTATGAGGTAGAAGGTTGGGATGATCTCCTCAAGGGTTTAGAATGGCAACTAGGGTTGACTTGCTTATTGACCTTAGGAAAGGCCCACCCAAAAAGCCTTAGTCTAATCCACCCATGTGATGGTTCTATCACCTCGATCTTCACCATTCGTTGCTACACTAGTGACCTCCTTCTCATTCTCCCTATGGATGAAAAACCCATCATGATCCACTCCACTCCCATTGAGATCCCAAGTACCTTGATCGATTGGCCCACTAACGACCTTGGTACCTTGAGGGAGGAGGACACACCGTGTGAAGACCATGTGGGCATAGAGTCTCTTCTTCTAGGAAACCCAGTCCATGACCCCTTTGATCCCTTCCTTTGGGAGTATGGGTACCCACGTGACCCACCCACATCACCCACCACCCACCCTTTCCTACCCCCACCCACCATGTTGGGCCAAGCCCACCTCATCCATGACCCAGGTTACACCATAGGAATCATGACCTTAGGCAACACCCGCCTAGAGATCAAGAAAGTGCCCCACCCCATATCCACCTACCTAGATCCCTTCGACCCTTTTGAGTGGAAGCTCAAAGGCCACCCCACCTTCCCACATGAGGAAGTCATCTTTCGGAAAGGAATTCATATGTCTTGGCACATCACACAGCTTGGCATGATTAGTCCGTCGAGTACATTCATCCACATCACCCACATGTCAAGTAGGAAGCATAAGTGGACCATATTTGGATGTAATGGTCCACCCTCTTTCATCATGAGTCATAAGCATGAAAAAAACATACATGGATGTCCGTGTCCCCCAGCATTTGTCACCACCATACATACCTATGGATGCCCCGGTCCTCCCAAATCATTCAACGTCCTCATAACATCAATGCATGATAGGTCTATATGTAGTTGTCCTGGACCCCCTTTGCATACCATACATTGTCAACTCACATCGCATCATAGTGCATTGCATATGCATTCAAGCAAGTATCAAGCAACAAGCGGTGGGATTCACAAGAAGCGAGCACAAACTCCTAAGCACCACTTTGAGTTCCAAGTTGACAACTTGGCGATGATGGCTTTGGAGTGGCTCTACTTTAGGGTCACCTCCAATCTGAGGGCACGAGGACTTGGACCTTGCCAAGATCTGAGTGGCTTTGGCAACCCAGCTTATGGGTTGGACTTTCAAATGGGTTTTGGGATTCACCCCACTTCCCATGTGGCGGATCCGGCACCCTCAAAGGGCACCGCGGTGGATCCTAGTGAGTGCCTCGAGCTTACACCTACCCTTGTGAAAGACACCCTCGGAGTGCCACCACAAATAGCCTGAGAGCCCGACGTGAGCACACGGCGGCAATACTAGCCAAGCAAGATCCCATCGCCAGCATGAGGGTATGACCGAGCCACTTTATCGAGCTGAAGCGTCGTTCCCCGACTATGGTCGCGGGTTGAGTATGGAGATCGTGGATCGCCCAGAGCCGCAGTTCGATGTACTACTTCCCTGGTGGACCCATACTCGACGGGGTCGAGTTTTCTCAACCCCGGGGGTATGATGAGGGCATCCCTTGCCCCTCTACATTTTCTCCGGACTCGGATTGTTCGTCGGCAAGCGCCATTATGTTAGTCATGTATTTTTGAGTCTAGTCATGTAATCTTCATATTTTCTTTGAGTCAATATCATGTAATTTTCCCTTTATTTGAGTCATGTACCTAGGTTAGTGAGTCGTTGTCCTAAGTATTGTGTCATTAGGTTGGTTTGTTAGGCTATTGGGCCCAATTCATTGGGCTTGGCCCAAGGGCGCCCCTACCCCTTCGGTTATTTGTCATTGAGTCAAATGTCAGGGACTTTTGTAAAAATATGGGTTGCCTATATATAGGACCCCATTCCCCTCATTTTGAACTAATGAACCATTGCATGATTATTGAAATCCAATTCCAAATCCCACTAGATCTCTCTCTCTCTCTCTCTCTCTCTCTAAGGGGTCCACCCCCTCTCTCTCTCTCTTCCCCAACCCCAAAATTTGAAATTTTCTCTCTCCTCTCCATTCACCTCTCATTAAGACCCCTCCCCTTCCCCATACACTCATTTAACACCCCCCCAACCCCAACGTGGAATCCCCCAATCACTAGGCCACCCTCCAACCCCCAACTACCCTACCCACTTCCCCAAGCACCCTTCCCTCTCCCCCATACAACCCACAACTTCCCTAGGCCATTTGAATTCAAATCCCCCTTCCCTCAACAGCCCTAGGGCACCCCCAAGACCCCTCCCCTTGGTTAGGGTCGCACCCCCCCTCTCTCTCTCATCTCCACCATTCTTCCTTGCCCCACTCCAACACCATTTGATACTACTAGGTTGCAGCTGGCGATCTGCAGAATACCACCTGCTTGCAGCGGTGACCCCGGTCACATCCCAGTGAATCTGAAGGCCCAAGAGGCACCGTTGGAAGAGTCCTCGAGTCATCTTCACAATGGTGGTGGTTTCGTCTGGATCCGAGCTTCGAGTTGGCCGTGAGACCATTTCTCCCCCGACTGTGTGCAGCTTCCCTGGCAGAGCACCTGAGCCGGAGTTGAAGCTCTACTACGACATACCTGTTAGGAATCAGATCGAGATTTCTTCAGTAAAAGTGTTCTACTTCGAGCCCTCCACCATCCCCAACAAGCAGAGCTTCAATCAGCATCCGGAACCAGGAGTTACCAATTTTCTTCCCTAATTGTGCGGATCGGCCTCCCCTCTGTCTGCACCGACCCTCCGTCACTGATCAGAAGGCACCAGTCGACTCCGACATCATTTGGTATCCCCGTCAGTTCGGCTTCAAAGTAGACCCGCCTACGGTTCCAACGGTACCAACGGCACTAGATTCCGAGCTCGGGAGCGTTCGTGACGCCCTCTGCATCTTGCTGCTTGGAACCTGCAACCGTCAGAACCGAGGTGCTGCTACCCTGATCAAGCCCCTACCACGACCAGCAGCTGCACCAGGAGAAATCAAGAAAATTCAGGCACCTTCCCGGTCCAGTTACGAAGGTTTTCCCATAGGTTTCGTCTTTAGAAAAATTTGGGAGTGGCCGCAGCGTCCAGAGAGCCGACTGCCTGTCCAGAAGCGCAGACAGTGGGCACACCCGGCTACGATTTTCACTTTCTGCTTGGCCGGCTGAAGGCCCCTCCCTGTGTGGAGGTAAATTTTGGTTGTAATACATTAACCCCCACCCCGAGATCCCCCCCCCTTGCATGGGGCGTAGTGCTGTACTCCTTTCAATTTCAGGTTGAAGCGACACCGACGCGGCGTGCGGGTGCATACCCTCGCCTCCCCGCTCGCCCCCGTCTCCGGCCGGAGTCGGCGTCTTCACGCCGGCTAGGTGAGCTCCTGAACATCTCTCATTGCTGTAATGGACTTGCTTAGCTTAGTATTGCTATAGTTACTCCGTCGTCGGTGAGAGAGTGTCCTATTTTAAATTGCCACCAAATTGAGTGACCACCGCGGGCGAGTTGTGAGAGCCTCCACTCAACCCACACCCTTGGTATGTTGGCCGCCTGTGATTTGGGCTTCCCTTGGCCCATTTGGGGTCCGCAATAAGCTAGCCGACCTTTGGAGAACCAAGGTCCCACCTCGGACCCTCTCCATCATCACCAAGTCACCTTCGGGCACTAACGTGCGCCAAGCGAGTGAGTCGCTAGTGTGAGTCTGCTGCCTAACCCGAATGCTTGCATACTTAGGTCCAAGGTCAGTCTCACATCAATTGGTATCATCATCATAGCATCCTAGTTGGTCTCACATCAAGTGTATCAAAACATCTTCATCACATCATCATAGGTCTTAGGTCGGTTTTACATCAGAAGGTGTTAATCCGGCGTGCTACATGTGTCGGATCAAGGGAGAATGGGGTTCACCGCCGGATCATGAATCCATGACCAAATGGGAAGGCAGAGGAGGAAATTCTGGGAAATGGTTGGTCTTAAAAGATTAATTGGGGTACTCTAAATGGCCAGGGGTTCCCATTGGGCCCGGGGATAGTCTGGATCTCTACTCAAACTGAGCGGAGCTTAGCGAGGCGGCGGCCAGAGCAACTTTTGTTTCAGACGGACAAACAAAGAAAACTATAGGGGTGTGTGTTCCTCGTTCATCTAAGGAAGAACCAGGGACCATGTTGGGGATTCACAGGTCTCTGGCCTTCATTTGAGGATGTAATCGATCACCAGACCCCATTAACTCAAGAATACAAGAAAATGAATTTAGACAATGTCAACACTATCATTGTGAGATTTTGCAGAAGGGGAAGACATGGCTAGTATATCCCCCACTCAAGGGACGTCCAGGGATCACATCTGAACATTGATGAATCTCTGGCGGCCAACGGGGGCAACTCAGAAAGGGTTCCAGGAAAGAAAAGAAAAAGAAAACGGAAGGGGAGCAAAATGGTATAATCAACATACTCCTAAGAGGATGGGGACCGTCGGAGTGAAACCATTAAGACGTTGTGGACGTCGAAAAAGAGAGAAGAAAAGGAACGTTCCTACGGCATGGACGTCCTGACATCTCTAGAGCAAGTCGAAGACGGGAAGGCCAAATGAACCCCGTACCTCCTCCAAGCAGGACGAATACATGCCCGACGCTCTGCCACCCAACAAAGAAGTCCCTCAAGTAGAAGAGACGGCCCCGACTCCCCAGTCGGCGGCGTCGAAGGCCAAATCAGGAAGAAACCCGTGTAACCTGACGTGGGTTCGGCACGTGTCGAAAATAACTCAGAATTGCAAACTGAGGCTCAAGAGACTTTGAAATGGACGGCCCGAGGCAGTGCATTAAAACTAAGGTAGTACTGGAGGTCAAATGTACGTCCGAGCTGGTTCGGAATCGAGGTGAAATCCCTTGACACTTAAACCGGCGCGGCTGTGCCTATATGGCCTTAAACCGACGCGCCCTTTCCAATATCCCCAAAACCGGCGCGCCCCTCTTCTTTGTGCTAATCCGACGCGCTGCTCTATTGTAGCTAATCCGGCGCACTCACCCCCCGCGCCATTTTAGCCAAGTCAACCATCCCATCCAAGCTCCGACACTCTGTTTCGCATCAGTCTGAGCGCACAGTGAGCGCACAGATAACATTCAAAGCTCTGAAGCTCTGTCTCCACCTCCGTTCGACAACGCAGCAGCATCAACGGTGAAGGCAAGCATCGATGGGGGCAGTAGCAGCAGCAGATCGATCGAGAAATCCGCAAACATCCCATCCTCGGACGAACAGCAGTGTACGACACTAACCAGCAGCAGCTAGTGCAACGGGTTATCTCCCGATGTCGTTGCAGACGTGGTAGAGGTGGCGGGAATCCTCTCCCCCACTGTCTGTTCTATAAAAGGCATGCTCCACTGAAGAAGAAAAGAGAGAGAGAGGCTCGAACCCCCGGTGGGCGATTGAAAAAAAGAGAGGAGGAAGTCTAGAAGAGAGTCTGGTTTAGCTGGGAGTTCCCTCCGAAGAGAAGAAGAAGCTCCATTCCTCTGCACCCGTGAGGTGAAGAAGAAGAGAGTGAATGTGAGAGAAGAAGGGTGAGTTCGGAGGGGGAGGAGCTTGTGCTCTGTTCCCCCTTCTCCCACCGATGTATTCTTTTTCTTTCTCCGATGTATCCTCCTGCTCTGGGGTAAACCCCCCCCTTTCTATAATTTTGTCTCCCTTCCTTCATGGATGAATAGAACGAAAGGCTTTTGCACTATACATATATTGTTCATTTCCGTTAGCCTTTTCCTTCCCCCTCTCTTTATCTTCTGCTCATCTAGGGCCCTTTGAAGCCTGCCTCTCTGTGGCATGGTCTTCGAGGGAACCCATGTGAGGGATGAACATTCTTAGCCTCCCAAGGTGAATATCTATCCCGTCAGAGCTCTCGTACAGGTACTACCCATGAACTGCTAGAACCCCTTGAAGGCAAGTCATCGGGGCTTCTGCGTTCAACTATGGGACACCGAACTGCCGTTAGGCCACTCCGAATATTGGAGGTCATCTCGGAGTATTCCGTTTGATGATCCTTCATTCACTCCAGCAAATCTCAGTACGGGGGAGATGCTGCCCAATTTTTGCCAGAATTGTGAACGATAAGAACGAACTAAGCTCCCTCAGAGCATGAACTGAGCTTTGGAGTTCTTGAAACCCCTTTGAACAAACCATCCAAACCTTAATCTTAACAGATGAATAAAAAACTTTGAAACCTTCAAATCCACATATTTTTGCTAAGTGAACAAACAATGTAACCATCTGGTAACCTGCAAGCCTTTGAAAAGAACAAAACAGCCTAATTCGGCGCGCTCCTAATCCGGCGGGCACCTATCCGACGCGCTCCCGCCGCTTTAGCCCCACACTCATAAACACTTTTATCCCTTTTGGCTCCAAACCGGCGCGCCCCCTGCGCACCGGATTAAACCCCCTCACTAAAACAACTCTCCACCCATTACTCACATCCAAAACCGGCGCACCCTCCCCAATGGGCTAATCCGCCGCACCCTTCTCCCCTCTGTTCCACCTTAACCGGCGCGCCCCAATGCAGCATCCTAAACCGGCGCGCCCCATGCTGCATCCTAAACCGACGTGCCCCCCTTTTGTTCCACCTAAACCAGCGTGCCTTCCAAGTAAAAAAAAAGGTCTAATTAACCAAACAAAGAAAGGAATTTGAAGCCGATGATCAAAAGTTGCCCCCGCGACCTGACCACGCAGGTCGATCCATGTGCGAGGGCGCACGTTGGCGAGTTCGGGTTTCACAGTTAACTATCCGCTTCCTCGGACTGTGCGTGAAGAGGAAAGCAATGACGCCCCATGGCATCGGACGTGGACCTAAGGAACCCCGTTATGGCCATAGTCCGAAACGATCTTGGGCCGATAGTTCATCAGTTTGACCCACCGCTATCGGGATCCGATCCCACAATCCCATTAAACTTGCCGTACCTACGGCAGACATCCGTATGTCTTTGTCATTGTCTTCGATGCTTCAAATGCGGACTCTCGTCCGAACAATGAATGGTCCGTTAGCGACCGACATATATATATACCGAGATCTAATCCCGCACTTGCATTAGACTTCCATACTCACGGCAGACATTTGTATGAGTTTATTTCCGTTTACGTCGTGCCTTCAATACGGATCTTTGTCCGAACATAAAGTGGTCCATGAATGACCAACAAAATCTGAATGGAACGAGACGGCTCTCATCCTCCCCGAACCCTACGTGTGGGAATATCAATAAGTCCTTCGTGAGTCACGTTCGGACCTCGGGTTCGCCCCAACCATGGTCGTTGCCTGACCCACATCCTAGGCCTATAGCCAGCCATCTCTGTACACTTCTTTGTTTTGTAATCTAGTCCCGGGACAGTTTCCCGCTGCCCTTCGGCACCGGAAATATTAACGATGCCCATGCAAGCCTCGTTTGGACCGAGGGAGGCGACCCCAGAATGGTGCTGACTCGATCTCACACCGGGCCAATAAACTCGCTGATTCCCGACCACTCTAACTGGGATTCAACCGAATGTCTCCTATCCCTTTGAACAATAAATTTGCCATATCCCAGCATACATATGCTCCAGTTCTTCCCCGTGACGATCACGATTTTCTGAAGCCGGACGCTCATCCGAATATCAAAATGGTCCCTTAAGTGACCGACATATTTCGAATGCTTGCTTCCCTAGACATCGGGCTTTCCGACTCATTCGAGACCGCTATCGGCTTGTTTCTCTCGATATAGTTTCCTGGCCATGAGGCCCTGATTCCCGACAATTAATCAAGGGTGTTCCCCTCTCCGAGGGGATGTAAATAACGCCGTGGCCTTTATGGCACGGCGGGTTTTGGCCCCGAGGCGAACCACACAATCGTCTGATTAGTCAAATCGAGCGCATAATAAATCGTCACCTTGGTGACTGGCACGCCCACGCACTTAATAAACCCAATAAACAAAATAAACAACGATCTTAATAAAAAGTGCGTCCACAAGTCTGGCACGCCCGGTGGGACTGGAACCACCCTTCATCTCTTCGCCGAGATTCGGGGCCTCATGGCCTCCTAATAAACGATGTTGGCCTACTTTGATGAATTACAGGTGTTATCTTCGCCATCCCTATGGGGAGAAAAGCCGGACTAGGCGCAATTGTCTTTGTGGCCTCGAGAACGCTACTCCAAGGCATATGCAGCTTCCAGGAATCATGAAGGCGGCTAAAATAAAAGAGAAGAGGAAAAGAGGAGAGGGAGGGGAAATAAAATCCCCTTTCCGCCAAAAAATAAGGAAAAGAAGAAAAGAAGAAAAGAAGAAAAGAAGAAAGAAGAAAGAAACAAAAAGGGAAGAGAAAGAATCGATGAGAGAGGGTTGTACGGCCATATCCATCGAGACCCGTGCTGAACAAAGATTACCACTGTGGGAGTGATGCAGTGGAGCGAACCACTCATCCCCTCCCTGAGGGGGTGAGCGCTCTCCTGCGCGCCTACCTTGGTCTATTACAAAAAAGAAGAGAAGAAAAGAAAGGACAAAAATCGGCTGGCATTGCCAAGCAAAAGAACAAGAAGAAGGCTGGCGTCCCGCCCGACTCTAGGAGGGTCCAAGTCTGTGGTGCAATGCCCTAGTCCATTCCACCTTTCTGTTGCCTCTATCCGACATATGATGGCCCCTCGAGTGGCTCTTAGAAGATCTGGCAAGTCGCAACTCTAGCTTGACGAACTCCTCCCCACTGTAGGGAATGCTTTATAGTAATGAGGCCGAGCACGGCCACGAATCTAGAAGAGAGCATTCATTTACCCCGCCATAGGGGTGTGAGAAACAAAAGAATACACCCCGACTTAAGGGCATTTGAAGAAGCAACATACCCCGCCACGGGGGGAATAGAGGCCGCAAAGAATGCACCCCAGCTTACGGGGATCTGAAGAAGAAACGTACACTCCACCTTGGGGGGCATCAAAAGCAACAATACACCCCACCTTGGGTGCACAAGAAGCGAACATCCCCCAGTGTGTCGAGGTAGAAAAAGAAGAATCCACCCCGCTCTGGGGCATAAGAAGCAAAAGATACACCCCGCTTAAAGGGTACATGAAGAGAATGCACCCCAACTTGGGGGCACGTGAGAAGAATCTACCCCGACTTGGGGGCATAAGAAGAAACAGAGTTGCACCCCGGCCCGGGGGCACATGAAGAGAATCCACCCCGACTCGGGGGCACATAAGGTAAAAGTTACACCCCGACTTCGGGGGGCACGTGAAAAGAATCTACCCCGACCTAGGGGCATAGGAAGAAATAGAGTTGCACCCCAGCTTAGGGGTATTCGAGGAAGAAATATACCCCGACTCGGGGGCACATGAAGCATGCATCTACCCTGCCATGGGGGCATAAGAAGCAAAGGCCATACCCCGCCATGGGAAATACGAAACAAGAACTCACCCCGGCCTAGGGGACACACGAAGAAGGAAACACGCGCCCTGCCTTGGGTGTACAAAAAGAGAAACACACCCCGGCCTAGGGGCATAAAAAAAACAACACACTCCGCCCGGGGTGCACAACAAGCAAATACACCCCGCCATGGGGGCACAGAAGCAAAGAAGTAGAATCCACCCCGCCCGGGGGCATAGAAGCCATAAAAGAATACACCCCGACCTAGGGGTACTTGAAGAAGAAATACACCCCGCCCGGGGGCATAGAAGCCATAAAAGAATACACCCCTGCTCTAGGGGCATTTGAAGAAGAACCATACACCCCGCTTGGGGGCATGGAAGCCATGAAGAATTCACCCCGGCTTTGGGGTATCCAAAAAAATCTGCCCTGGTCTAGGGGCATATGAGACAAAGCTACACCCCGCCATGGGGGGATGAGAAGCAAAGACTCCACGTCGACCTAGGGGCGTAAAGAGCAAAAGAATACACCCTAGCTTAGGGGCTTTTGAAGAAGCAACAGAATCCACCCTCTCCCAAGGGGCATAATGAAGCGAAACACACCCCGACTTAGGGGCATAAGAAGCAAAAGAATACACCCCGCCTGGGGGCACAAAAGCTATAAAGAATACACCCCTCATGGGGTCACGTGAAAAGAAATATACCCCACCATGGGGGGCATTGAAGCCAAAAAGAATACACCCCCGCCTGGGGGCACAAAAGCAAAGAGGCCTACCCCCCGACCTAGGGGGCAGATGAAGAAAAGCTACACTCCAACCTTGGGGCACGTTAAGAGAAATACACCCCAGTCCGGGGGCATCAATGAATAAGGAAGAGCAGAACAAAAAGAATAGTCATGAGGTGGCCGTGGTCTTTGCACCCGCCTCTTCATAGTAAAAAGAAGAGCAGAAAAGAAAGAATAGTCGTCAGGCAGACGTGGTCTCTCCACTCGCCTCTCCATACAAAAGAAGAAGAGAAGATAAGAAAGTGTGCCTTGAGGCAGACATGGTCTTTCACCCTCTACCTCCAACCATCCAACAAGTAGACTTCTCATGGGATCGGTGTCACGACCTTTCGTCTAAGTCGATAAACCTTTCGCCAACGGGGCGTTAAACCGATAAAACCTTCCGCCGACGGGGCACTAAACCGATAAAACCTTCCGCCAACGGGACGTTAAACCGACTAAACCTTCCGTCGATGGGGCGTTAAACCGACTAAACTTCTGCCGACGGGGCATTAAACTGATAAAACCTTCCGCCGAGGGGCGTTAAACTGACCAGATACTCAATCATCGGCCCCTGAGCTGATAGATACTCCATTATCGACCTTCGGGCCGACAGCTATCCAATTATCGGCTCCTAGCCGACAGCTATTCACTTATCGGCCTCTCGGTCAACATCTATTCATTTATCGACCTCCGGGTCGACAGCTATCCAATCATCCATTGGCTTTAAGCCAACAGCTTTCCAATCATCGGCCTCTGAGTCGACAGCTCTTTAATCATCGGCCTCTGAGCCGACAGATCTTTAATCATCGGCGTTTGAGCCGACAACTTCTTAATTATCGGTATTTAAAGCTGACAGCTCTCTAACCATCGGTGTTAAGCCGATAGCAATCCATCCATTGGCACTTAAGCCAACATCATTTCATCATTGGCACCCGAGCCAATAGCAATTCACAAGGTACTCAACCACTGGCATTCGTGCCAGCATATACTTACAGATATTCAAACCAAAAAAGAAAAAGAAAAAAAAATAAAGATCACAAAACCGAAAGAAGGAAAGAATAAAAAATACATAATAATAACAAAATTAATAAATAATAAGAATAAAGAATAAAAGAAAATATGTGAATGATAAAACAAACAAGCAAAAGAAAAAAACAAACAAACAAAAGAAAGAAGAAAACAAAAAATAACAACAAAAAATGATAAACAAATAAAACAAAAAACACAACAATAAACGTTGCATGAGTTGAACTTTGAATGCGTGCTCGCCTTGCTTGCATGATTGTTTATATTATATTTAATCCATCTCTTTTGAACCTCCTAGGACCGCATCTCCTTGAATAAATAATGCCGCCCCGATCATAGACTTGAGTGCGCCATGGCATATGCTAAGGAAGAAAAGCCCATCGTGGTGAGTGCATACATCGAGAGGAAGTGTCATGGCTATACTATTAGCGTAACTCACAAAATACACTCGAGGCGATGTCCCCACACTTTACGCACAATGCGATCAGTGGTTTCTAGCTGTAGGGATCGCGGAATTTCTTCCCAGCACTCTGTGGATGCTTGAATTTTTGACGCTCGCATGAACGGTAATCGTGGGGAAAAAGTTGCCTGCCTCCTTAAGAAAAAGTGTGTGTAAAAAAAATGATGAAGAAATGAAATGTGGATCCAAGTAGCCGGGAATCCCCACTGAAACAAATGAAGAGACTCGCGCGAAAATGGTGAAGCGAATTACGGCCAAGGATGAATCCTAGTAGCTGGGAATCCCTACTGAAACAAATGAGGAAACTCGCACCGAACGGTGAAGTCTGGAAGTCAGAATAAATAAAGGGGGATGTGCGAAGCTACCGAAAGTTGAAATCCTGAAATGTACACGTAGGCACTAGAGTGATCCTCGAGTGTTGCTTAGAAAACCTGCATATCCCTATGTCTCGGGGCCACGGCTCACATGCCTGCACTCTCACACCACGGAACATTTGTTTTGGGTGGAAACCATGATTTAAACTATATGCAGAGACGATGCGATGCCTTTTCGGCGAATGTACAGCTCTTTTAGTTATGACTCGTGAGCCGCACGTGGTCTATGAATTCCGGGCGTCATCCTTACCCTATCCTCGATATAGGGGATATACTATGTATCTATTTGATGCTTGATGTTGACGGATGCTTGCATACTCAAAAACACAAAGAAACAAATAAATGGATAAAAACACAAACAAAAAGAAACAAACAGACAAACAAAAAAGAAGAAGAAGAAGAAACAAACAAATAAATAAATAAATAACAAAAAAAAAGAACAAACAAACAGCAAAAGAGAAACAAACAAACAAAAAATGGAGAAGAAATAAACAAACAAACAAACAAATAACAAAAAAAAAGAAGAACAAACAAACAGCAAAAGAGAAATAAACAAACAAACAACAAACAAAAAAGAAGAAGAAGAAATAAACAAACAAATAGACGAGCAGACAAACAGAAAGAAACAAAAGAAAATGAACGAACAAACAAATAAACGAACAAACAACAAACACAAAAAAACCAAACAAACAAAAACAAACAAACAAATAAACAAACAAACAATAAGTGCAAACAAAAAGAAACAAACAAAAAGAAACAAATAAAGAGAACAAACAAACAACAAACAAGAAAGGAACAAACCAAAAACAATCTCATTATCGGCTTTCATGCCAACAGCTATCTCATTATCGGCTTCTATGCCGACAGCTATCTCAATATCGGCGTCCATGCCGACAGCTATCTCAATATCGGCGTCCATGCCGATAGTTATCTCAATATCGACTTCTATGCCGACAACTATCCCATCATCGGCTTCCATGCCGACAGCTATCCAATTATTAGCTTCCGCGCCAACAGCTTTCCAACCATCGGCTCCTAAGCCGACAGCTATCTCAGTATCGGCGTCTATGCCGACAGCTATCTCAATATCGGCTTCCATGCCGACAGCTATCCCATCATCGGCTTCAATGCCGACAGCTATCCAATTATTGGCTTCCGCGCCAACAACTTTCCAACCATCGGCTCCTAAGCCTAGAGCTATCTCATTATCGGCTTCTATGCCGACAGCTATCTCAATATCGGCTTCCATGCCGACAGCTATCTCATTATCGGCTTCCATGCCGACAGCTATCTCAATATCGGCTTCCATGCTGACAGCCATCCCATCATTGGCTTCAATGCCGACAGCTATCCAATTATTGACTTCTATGCCAACAGCTTTCCAACCATCGGCTCCTAAGCCGACAGCTATCTCATAATCGGCATCCACGCCGAGAGCTATCCGAAGTTGTTCAAAAAAAAAGAGAAGAGAAGAAGAGAAGAAGAAAACGAAAAAAAAGAAAAAGAGAAAAAAAAAAGGAAAAAAGAGAGAAAAGAAGAGAAAAAAGGATGGAAGAAAATTATCAAGGTTATCAGGGGATGCTGCTTCAACTAGTCCCACCAACGCACAAAAACTAGTTGCCCAGACCCTCCGTCGGGTTCCATGATCAAAAGGCCCTTGCTTTGGCACCAACCCCGTGTCAATGAATAAACCACGTCGGTCTCCGACTCCCTGTCGGCATCGATGAACAAACCTGTGGCCCGGACCTTTCGTCTGGTTCCATGAACAAAAAGACCCTTGCTTTGGCACTAACCCCGTGTCAATGAATAAACCACGTCAGTTTCTGACACCCTGTCGGCATCGATGAACAAACCTGTGGCCCAGACCTGTCGTCTGGTTCCATGAATAAAAAGACCCTTGCTTTGGCGCTAACCCCGTGTCAATGAATAAACCACCTCAGTATTACAATTCCCTGTCCCACCGACGAACAAACCCGTGGCCCAGACCTTCCGTCCAGGTTGATGAACAAAAAGAACCTCTTTGCTTGGCTCGGACCTTCCGTCCAAGTCGATGAACAAAAAGAACCTCCTTGCTTGGCTCGGACCTTCCGTCCAAGTCCATGAACAAAAAAAGAGCCTCCTTGTTTGGCTTAGACCTTCCGTCCGAGTCCATGAACACAAAGAAACCCCTCCTTGCTTGGCTCAGACCTTCCATCCCAGTCCATTAACAAAAAATGCATCCCCTTTGCTTGGCTCGGACCTTCCGTCCGAGCCGATGAATGAACAACTTTTCTAAACCCAGCACGAGTCACCAACTCCGCCTTGGGATCGGCCTCGTCTAAGTCATTTTGGGACTTTTGCCTGGGATGACGCATAAGCCCTTCCTTCCTGCTTCGGCATTCCCCCATGCCGATCACTAAACCCCCACATTGACATGTCGGTCTACGTGCATATGTGGTGAAGCGATCCCCTCATCCCTTCGCTAAAGGAGTGAGTGCTTTCCCGTGAATTTGGACTGGGCTAGCATCCCACTGGCTCGGAAGAACAGATATCCTATCGAAGAACTCTACACTCACGGGCACCGCACACTCGTCCCTCGCTTGTGCCAACCGTGAGTGGGGGGCATTTGTGGACGTCAAAAAAGAGAGAAGAAAAGGAACGTTCCTGCGGCATGGACGTCCTGACATCTCGAGAGCAAGTCAAAGACGGGAAGGCCGAATAAACCCCATTCCTCCTCCAAGCAGGACGAATACATGCCCGGCGCTCTGCCACCCAACAAAGAAGTCCCTCAAGTAGAAGAGACGGCCCCGGCTCCCCAGTCGGCGGTGTCGAAGGCCGAATCAGGAGGAAACCCGTGTAACCTGACGCGGGTTCAGCACGTGTCGAAAATAACTCGGAATTGCAAACTGAGGCTCAGGAGACTTCA
Source organism: Amorphophallus konjac (assembly GCA_022559845.1). NCBI lineage: Eukaryota > Viridiplantae > Streptophyta > Magnoliopsida > Alismatales > Araceae > Amorphophallus > Amorphophallus konjac. Next base: position 190,653,666 of record CM040120.1, read on the forward strand.
AAATGGATGGCCCGAGGCAGTGCATTAAAACTAAGGCAATACTGGACGTTAAACGTACGTCTGAGCTGGTTACGAATCGAGGTGAAATCCCTTGACACTTAAATCGGCGCGGCTGTGCCTATATGGCCCTCTTCTTTGTGCTAATCCGGCGCGCTACTCTATTGTTGCTAATCCGACGCGCTCACCCCCCACGCCATTTTAGCCAATTCAACCATCTCATCCAAGCTTCGACACTCTGTTTTACATCAATCTTAGCGCACAGTGAGTGCACAGAGAACATTCAATGCTCTGAAGCCCTGTCTCCACCTCCGTTCGACAACGCAACAACATCAACGGCGAAGGCAAGCATCTTTGGGGGCAGTAGCAGTAGCAGATCTCCAAGAAAATCTGCAAACATCCTATCCTCAGACGAACAGCAGTGTACGACACTAACCAGTAGCAGCCAGCGTAATGGGTTATCTCCCGATGTCGTTGCAAACGTGGCAGAGGTGGCGGGAATCCTCTCCCCCACTGTCCGTTCTATAAAAGGCATGCTCCACTGAAGAAGAAAAGAGAGAGAGAGGCTCGAAACCCCGGAGGGCGATTGGAAAAAAGAGAGGAGGAAGTCCAGAAGAGAGTCTGGTTCAGCTGGGAGTTCCCTCCGAAGAGAAGAAGATGCTCCATTCCCCTGCGCCCATGAGGTGAAGAAGAAGAGAGTGAATGTGAGAGAAGAAGGGTGAGTTCGGAGGGGGAGGAGCTTGTGCTCTGTTCCCCCTTCTCCCACCGATGTATTCTTTTTCTTTCTCCTATGTATCCTCTTGCTCTGGGGTAATCCCCCCCTTTCTGTAATTTTGTCTCCCTTCCTTCATGGATGAATAGAACGAAAGGCTTTTGTACTCTACATATATTGTTCGTTTCCGTTAGCCTTTTCCTCCCCCCTCTCTTTATCTTCTGCTCATCCAGGGCCCTTTGAAGCCTACCTCTCTGTGGCATGGTCTTCGAGGGAACCCATGTGAGGGATGAACATTCTTAGCCTCCCAAGGCGAATATCTATCCCGTCGGAGCTCTCGTATAGGTACTACCCATGAACTGCTAGAACCCCTTGAAGGCAAGTCCTCGGAACTTCTGCATTCAACTATGAGACACCAGACTGCCGTTAGGCCACTCCGAATATTGGAGGTCGTCTCGGAGTATTCCGTTTGATGATCCCCCATTCACCCCAGCGAATCTCAGTACGGGGGAGATGCTGCCCAATTTTTGCCAGAACTGTGAACGATAAGAACGAACTAAGCTCCCTCAGAGCACGAACTGAGCTTTGGAGTTCTTGAAACCCCTTTGAATAAACCATCTAAACCTTAATCTTAACAGATGAATAAAACACTTTGAAACCTTCAAATCCACATATTTTTGCTAAGTGAACAAACAATTTAACCATTTGCTAACCTGTAAGCCTTTGAAAAGAACAAAACAGCGTAATTCGGCGCGCTCCTAATCCGGTGGGCACCTATCCGACGTGCTCCTCCCCGCACCGCTTTGGCCCCACACTCATAAACACTTTTATCCCTTTTGGCTCCAAACCGGCGCACCCCCTGCGCGCCGGATTAAACCCCCTCACTAAAACAACTCTCCACCCCTTACTCACATCCAAAACCGGTGCGCCCTCCCCAATGGGCTAATCCGCCGCACCCTTCTCCCCTCTATTCCACCTTAACCGCCCCTCCCCCATGCTGCATCCTAAACCGGCATGCCCCATGTTGCATCCTAAATCGACGCGCCCCCCTTTTGTTCCACCTAAACCGGCGTGCCTTCCAATTATAAAAAAATGGTGTAATTAACCAAACAAAGAAGGGAATTTGAAGCCGATGATCAAAAGTTGCCCCCACGACCTGACCGCGCAGGTCGATCCGCGTGCGAGGGCGCACATTGGCGAGTTCGGGTTTCACAGTTAACTATCCGCTTCCTCGGACTGTGCATCGGACGTGGACCTCAGGAACCCCGTTATGGCCATAGTCCAAAACGATCTTGGGCCGATAGTTCATCAGTTTGACCCACTGCTATCGGGATCCGATCCCACAATCCCATTAAACTTGTCGTACCTACGGCAGACAGCTCACGGAGCCGGTCCATTCAGAGTGTTGAAACGCGTTGGATCCAATGCGTACGTTGTGGACTTGCCCGAGGAATATGGTATAAGCTCTACCTTCAATGTATCGGATCTTGTTACATATAGGGACCCAGCGGTGATCCCTAGTGAGCCTTTTGAGCCATCTCCTCCCCTTGAGAGTGATCCCACACCTGAGCGTCCACTTCCACCTCCAGCCCCTTTTTCACGGCAACGTGAGCATATAGATCGTATACTGGATGAGCAGGTGACAGTTACCAGGAGTGGATCTTACCCGCGCTACCTAGTGCGATGGAGAGGACGGCCCGCTACTGAGGACACATGGATCACACATGGCGAGTTGCAGCAGATCGATCCGGACCTTCTGGAGCGATATAGAAGCGATGCCGACCCTTACTCGACAGGGTCGAGTTTCTCCCACCCGGGGAGAATTGGTGCGGACACCCGAGCAGTTGAGCGGCGCGACACGCCGAGCCACCGGTACCGCACACGGAGCACGACTCGAGCCACCTTAGCGTCCATCTGGCTCGGAGACAGCCTGGAGACTCCGCCTTGAGCCTCCCCATTTTTCATATTTAATTAGACTTTATTTGTGTGTAAGGTGTGTTTATTTCATTTTATACGGTTTGTAATTATGAGTGTACGAGGGGCTTATTTGTAAAATGGGACCCCTGGGCCCCATGGGACCCCCAGTCCCCCTCCCATTGGTCCATATCAACCTTGTGGGGTTGGTCAACATCCAAGGTGGACATCTAGAAGCCTTGACTAGTCAATTGTCCACATGGGGGACAAGGGACCAAAAAGGTCAACATTTCCAACCAAACCCACCTACCATGTTCCCCCCTTGGTCAAGGTGCACCCCCCTCCCCATTTGTTTAATATTTTTGTTGTGTTTTGGTCACACTCCATCCCAACCCTCCATTCCTATCCCCTAGATCCAATGGTTGTGGATGGATGTGAGATGTAACCTATTTAAGCTTGTATTTTCCATTTTAGTAGATTTAATGCATTTGAATTGGAAGAAAATCCCTTGAGCAAGGCTTAGGCCGCCCCTCCCTCTCCCCTTGAAGCTGTGAAGGCTTCCTTCTGGTGGTGAGACTCCACCCTATCAGTTCCGGTCGCCGCCGCCGCCGCCACGAGCCGCCACCGCACCGCCATCGTCTTCATCGGAGTTCTGCCCGCACAGTACCACAACAACTTCCACGAAATTTCCAACTCCTCCAAAAGTTCTGATCGACCTGGGGATTTTACTGGAGGTTCCATAGGTGTCAAGGATGTCCCAAAAAAATTGGTTTATCATTCAGATCTCGTTTCATAATTTTTGATTTTCTTTCCCTCTTTCATTCCAGTTCTGCCAGCAGTCTGTCCAGATGCATCTCCGCCCTGCGTTTCATGTCTTAGGTCCGTCTTTGGATTTCTGTTAGTCCCATAAATTTTACTGGAGTTTCCTTCCATCCACCCCTTCATCCACAATTTTTCTAAATTTAAAGTTCACCCATTTCATATTTTCTAAAAATCGTTCTCAGTCCCATCTACAGTTCTGTCTACCTGTTCCCAGATCCGACCACCAGTCACTCCAAAAATCATATCAAATCACCACCTCCTCCAAATCCAATTCCAAAAATTGTCCCAGTTTTGTGGTTTGATATCCTACAACTTTGAAGAAAAGTTCGAAGCCTGATTCCAAAGGGAAGCAGGCGGTCAACGGCCATTTACAGGAAACTCATATGCTGATCTGATATTTCGGGAGCTGTGCAACAGAGGATTGAAAAATAGTTAAAGCCCAGGTCCGCAGAGGTTCAGAAGATTACACTGGCCCTAGGTTGAAGGATTTTGAATCCTCTTTCCAACGGCGCTAGTTTCATCGCATTCTGAAGACGGGGCTGATCGCAGCGGCCGTTTTCGCCGGAGCATGCGCTGTTAAAACAGCAACCTCAGCTCGTGGACAGCAACTTCAAAGCTTGGAGATCGGGACCGATCGACCCCCGATCGGTGTTCCCAGCCAACCGCCATCCGTGGAGGCGTGCCACCAGGGTTCCCCATCACAGTGGGACCCACTCCTGTAGATCCGGAGGCCAGCGCCACCCGTGGGCCCCACGGGCCCGCAGAACCCGCCATTCGGAAAGCACGAAAATGCGGAGTTCGGCACCGCCGGGCGACATCAAGATGCTGCCCGTCAACCCAATTAGCGTGATTCCCGGGCCCCGCATGTGACCTATTACCTCCCTGCGTGGAGTGGGTCAAATTATTGTATTTCTGAAAAATTGTGTTAACCGGAAGTCCTTGATTGGCCGGGGTTGTCTTCGCCACGCCGGGTGCGTGGAGGTAAAGTCTTAACTCCTTGATGTTACATTGCTTAGCTAGTATACGGTCTTAGGCCGCTGCCGAGAGTGTAGGTACTAGCCCGTGTGTCCATGTCACCGCTGTGAGAGTGAGAGTGACCCGTCCCGTGACTCAATCCGAGTCCGGAAGTTGAGTCTGACTACCCTTGACCTCCGCCGATTCCTTAACTGCGCACGGTCCGCGCTTTCCCTCTCTTGGGACGACGAGTGAGCTTCCACTTCTGTTAGCGACGTTTTGCCACTAGGAGCTCATAGTGTCGGGCTTAGTGTCTCCCTGGTGTGTGCTGCTGGTCGCGTCTTCATCTAGAGTCCGAGGGTGGCACCTAATAGTGTCGTCTCCCGTGTCCGTCCCACATCAGAGGTCAATGAGAATGGGTTGGACGGCGGACCCATCGGCCCTAGGCTGAGCAATGGAAGGATTGGTCTGACCTTGCATAATCGGGGAAGGTGAGGTGTTGGACCCTTGCATGGCCTGATAAACCGCCTGAAGTTGGGCCGGGTCCAATTGGGCCATCATCTGAAGAATAGAATTAGCGGAAGGAGGAAGAAGAGCTTGAGTGGATTGGGCGCCCTCCATCAGGATGGAGGACGAAGGAGGGATGGGCCCCTCTCTGGGTTGGAATGAGATAACCCTAGAGGGATCTTCTAGAAGCCCTTGAGGAAGAGACTCCTCTTGGGAACGAGGAAGATTGAAAGAAGCCATGGTGGATTCAAAGAGTGGATTGAAGTAGGATGAGGAAAGGGAATCGCCCCCAGGTGATGAAGCTTCTAGAGGATGGAAGCAACTCCACATGCAACGAAAGTCCTTAGAACAATGCAAACAACACACAACAAACACACAATGAGTGACTAGACTTAGATGATTTTAACAACGATGTAAGTGAAAAAGAGATAACAACACTCAAGGTCAACCAAGTTATTTAGATGATGCAACAAGATTTTTATAGTTTTCTCCTTTGGAACCTTAGTGATTTGATTAAAATGTGCTCTCAACAATAGGTTCCTAATAGGGGAAAGATATATGGCTTGGTTGACTCTAAGGGTAATCACACCTTCACTTATGCAATCCTAGACACGGGGTGGGAAGTGGTACAACCGGCCCGGCATCCGTGTGGGAATCAATGGCTCGCGGGGACTTATGGAGGTCCCTGATGTGATTTCCTAGTCGGCTCCAAGGAATATGGAGACGAGAGGTCCACACACCAAGGTAGGAGAATGCAATCTAATGTATGAAAATATGCATGAACCTATGTGCACCAGAGTGCATGCAAGTTCTAGTCTAAAATCTAGCAATCAAATATGCACACAACAATATGGATATGCAAACCAACCAAGGAGAAGATAAGATAGCACCCACGCATGAAAATCACAGTAAAAACTATGAAAATAAACTGCACGTCGGGATGCGTACCTATCTGGAGTATGTGACGGTCTAGAATACCTACGCTAGAGTAGAGTGACGGTCGAAGACCAGACCGTCAGAATAATGTAACGCATGGACGCAGGACCGTCAGAGTAGCCAGAGAACCAGAAACAGCAGAGAAATAGAGGGAAAATCCGAGGACAACCAGAGCAACTTAGGGCAAACAAAGGAAAGCAAGTTTAGCAGAGATTCAAAGCACGATTGGCACTAGATGCGCCACCGTGATCGTCAAAAAATTCTGTTGGTTTTAATGTGTCCCTTCTTTTGCAAGACGGGCTATGATGCCAGCTATGATGAAAGTATGAGTCAAATGATGAAATCACTCAACCTATGAACATGTGAATCATGGACCTAGGCAACCATCACAAGCTCTAGCATGGGCATGCTATCTCAATCGAGACTAAACTAAGCAAATAAAGAAAAACACACGTCGGGACGTGGAGCAAGAAATAAAGGAAAAGCACACCGTATAGGTGGAACAAGTAAAATAAAGAGGAGATATTATGAAAGAGAAAGCTAATGCCCAAACTAAGGAAAGATGTGATCGCCACTAAGGTAAAAATAAGCCAAAGACCTGATAAGTACCTTAGAATAGGAGGATGATGCACCCGCCCACGGGAGAGAGAAAACAACTAGGAAACTATAGCTCTGCGAAATGTAACGGTCGAAGACTGATGCGCCACAGGACGTGTGACGGCCCCATGATAGACCGCTACAAGACTCTAACGCGCCTCTGACAGACCGTCAGAGATTCTGTAGAATAGAAGTTGGGAATCTTTGATCTCCAAGCTTTCCAGCCGGCTAGGAAGCTTGGGCCTCGTGCTAAGAGCTCTGTAAACCTGCAAAAGAGTGTAGAACACAAGAAAAATAACCCATATTAGCCCTTAGACAAAGTAGTATCAATAAATCAAAGAAACTTAGGAACATGCAAAAGGAAAGGGAAATACCGGGGAGGTTGGTTTTTTTTTAACCCCTCTGGGGCGTTTTAAAATATGGGAGGATGTTTTAATGGCTGCAGAAGATGCAAGAATGTGGAAGAAGAAGAGGGACAATGCTTATGATGCTTAGAAGAGGGACAAGACACTAAGATGACAACTTTGACTGAACTAAACCCTTGGAATCAATATTCCCAGGGCTTTGGAAGCAGATGGACGTGGGAAGCAGCTCTCCTTGGTTGGTTCTAGCTCCAGGATGTGGCAGCACTTTGACGCGAACTCCAGATGTCTCCTCTTCTGGTGCGGACACCCGAGCAGTTGAGCAGCACGATACGCCGAGCCACCGGTACCGCACACGGAGCACGACTCGAGCCACCTCAGCATCTATTTGGCTCGGAGACAGTCTGGAGACGCCGCCTTGAGTCTCCCCATTTATCATATTTAGTTAGCCTTTATGTGTGTGTAATTTGTGTTTATTTCGTTGTATTCGGTTTGCTATTTTGATTGTAAGAGGGGCTTATGTGCAATTTCGACCCCGTGGGCCCCACGGGCCCCCCAGGCCCCATCCCATTGAGCCACCTCACCCATGGGCCCCATGTGGGGTCAGTCAACATGTCAAATGGAGGCTTCTAGATGGGTGGGCCAAGTGGGGGACAAGTGGCTTGGAAAGTCCACATTTTGGCCACCCACCCCACCTACCAAGTCAAGCCACTCTCCTTGGTCCAAGGGCCGCCCCCCTCCCTTTATTTTATTATTTATTTTGTGTGTGTGTGTCTCATGCCATCCCAGCCCTTCATCTCCTACTCCTAGATCCTACGGTTGTGGATGGATGAGAGATGTAACCTATTTAAGCTTGTATTTTTCATTTTGGAGGATTAATGCCATAAGAATTGTGAAAAAAGCTTGAAGCTCCAGCCTTGGTGCGCCCCCTCCTCCTCTCCCTCTTCCCCTTGAAGCTGTGAAGGCTTCCTTCTGGTGGTGAGACTCCACCCTATCAGTTCCAGTCGCCGCCGCCGCCGCCACGAGCCGCCACCGCACCGCCATCGCCATCAACGGAGTTCTGCCCGCGCAGTACCACAGAAGCTTCCACGAATTTCTTGTCTCAGGCACGAGCTCAGATAGATCTGGGAATTTTAGTGGATGTTCCAGAGGTGTCAAGGACATCCCACAAATTTTGGTTTGCCATTCAGATCTCGTTTCGTATTTTTTTGATTTTCGTCCACTTTTCCATTTCGGTTCTGCCAGAGTTCTGTCCAGATTCATCCCGGCCCTGAGTTTCATGTCTTAGGTCCACTTTTTGATTTATGTTGGTTCAGCCAATTTTTTTGGGGATTCCACCCATCCACCCCTTCATCCACAATTTTTCTCAATTTTTGATTCGCCCATTCCATATTTTCTAAAATTCGTTCTCAGACACATCTACAGTTCTATCCACCTATTCCCAGATCCGACAACCAGTCACCCCAAAAATCATAGTAAATCACCACCACCTCCAAATCAAATTCCAAAAATTGTCCCCATTCCATGGTTGGATACCCTACAACTTTGAAGAAGAGCTCAAGAGCTGAATCGGAGGTTTACTAGGCGGTCAACGGTGGTTCTCAGACAAGTGCCCTGCAGATCTGAGATTTTGGTTACTGTACAACAGGGGCTTGTAAATTCAATAAAGTTCTGATCCGACCAGATCCAGCAGATCTCTCTGGGTCTAGATTGAATCATTTGAAGAGAGCTTTCCAATGATAGCTCATGCGTCTCGATCCGACGTCGAGATTGCTCGCAGCGGCCGTTTTCGCCGGAGCGCGCGCCAGAAGACAGCAACCAAAATCCGTGGACAGCTAGTTCATCAATTGGGAATCGGGGCCGATCGACCCCCGATCGGTGTTCCCGGCCGACCGCCGTCCGTGGAGGCGCGCCACCAGGGGTCCCCATCACAGTGGGTCCCACCCCCACAGATCCGGAGGACAGCGCCGTCCGTGGGCCCCGCGTGCCCGCAGAACCAGCCGTTCGGAAAGCACGAAAAACGCGGAGTTCGGCACCGCCGGGCGACATCAAGATGCTGCCCGTCAACCCGAGTTGCGTGATTCCTGGGCTCCACATGTGACCTTTTACCTCCCTGCGTGGAGTGGGTCAAATCTTTGTATTGCTGTGTTATTGTTTAACCGGGAGTCCGTGATTCGGCCGGGGTTGTCTTCGCCACGCCGGGTGCGTGGAGGTAATGGTCCGAACGTCTTGGCGTTCATTTGCTTAGCTAGTATACGGTCTTTTACCGCTGCCGAGAGCGTAGGTACTAGCCCGTGTGTCCATGTCACCGCTGTGAGAGTGAGTGTGACCTGTCCCGTGACTCGATCCGAGTTCGGAAGTTGAGTCGGACTACCCTTGACCTCCGCCGGTTCCTTAACCGCGCACGGTCCGCGCTTTCCCTCGCTTGGGACGACGAGTGAGCTTCCACTTCTGTTAGCGACATTTTGCCACTAGGAGCTCGTAGTGTCGGGCTTAGTGTCTCCCTGGCATGTGCTGCTGGTCACGTCTTCATCTAGAGTCCGAGGGTGGCACCTAATAGTGTCGTCTCCCGTGTCCGTCCCGCATCATCTTCAAGCCATGAAGTCAAGGGTTCTATTTATAGACCCTTAAACTCTCAGGTCGAGCAGAGGATAATCCAACTAGAAAGTAGGATGTTTCTTAGCAAACTCTTGGAGATAATACTCCCAAGAGTCCATAGAAACAAACAGAAGGTTCTGAGGATCATATTTGAAGGAGAAATCAAGGAATCAAACTCTTAATTCGGCCACGGAGTAGCAGAGAAAGAGCAGTTCTGCTAGAACTCTCTGCGGGATGTAACGGTCTTATGATAAACCGCCACAGGGATGTAACGCTCCATGCCTAGACCGTCACACAACCTTATCCACTAAAAGATAAGACCAACGGGCATAGTTTTCGAAACAAGGACTCTCTGGAGAATGTAACGGTCAAGGATAGATGCGTCATAATGCATGTAACGGCCGCACGATAAACCGTCACACCCAACGAATAGGCTAAAAGATAAGCTTGAAAGAAGCCTTAAGCTTAAGGACTCTAGCATGACGTAACGGACCAAGGTAGATGCGTTAGAGGATTGTAACGCGCCAGTGAAGGACCGTTGGAGACAATGGAGTGCAAATGAAATGAGAGTTTGCTAAGCTTCGTCCAGCGGAAAGAGGTAAGAAACCAGACCCAACCAAGGAGACATGACTCATGAAAATAAACCTCAAATAATCAAGATGGCTCAATAAAGGTGAACAACTCGGAGCATCATATAAAATGAACAAAGAGATGACCCAACTTATTGGTCATAAAACGGGTGTCAAAACCTACATGCAGCAGACTCAATACTAGTGTCGACTTTGTGTAGGCCTGAGGTGCAGCTAGCATCGACCTTAGTCGTGTAAGAACACAACTAACACCGACCCTAGCTGTACATGTAGACTTAAGCAATGAATAGTGTTTTAGCTTTAAAATAGATAAACCAATTTTTCATACTAAAGTGTTTGACATCATCAAAATGGCAAAGATACAACAATCTCCCCCTTTTTATGATGGCAACCATTTTGAGATATTGAAGAATTGGTTTATTTCGAAGAAGAAGAACAACAATGATATGCAAAGATGGAGCAATGATATGCAAGCAATATGACACACTAACTCCCCCTGACTGGGACAATGTTCACACTAATGCACATGGTGATCAAAAACAATAACTCATGCCAAGAGAACAGTTACTCCCCCTTTCACTGATAGTCTATAGTTTACCATAAACTCCAAAAGTAACTGAATAACTCAATGTCATTCTCTCCCCCTTTGACATCATCAAAAAGAAATGAGAGAGAGATGGGGCTACTGGAAAAGTAAGAGGAAATACGGTATCTTCACAGTGTAGAATGTCCCATGAATAGATCTTAAAAGATTAAGTAGGAGAACAAAATCAAGCATAGATTCTTCAAATCTAATAACCAAGAGAGACCGAGAGTAAGATTGAAGTTTATCAACGTATAGAAGAAATGAGATGGAACAAATAAAAATAAGTATGTCAAGAGGGATCTTACCAAAAACTATACTAAGTAGACTGCAAGAGACGTATCCACAGAAGTGGTTGCATTGGTATTGAGGACAAACAGTCTACTAAAATGTTCAAGGATAATGTGTTTGACTGATTTTTCTTTTATGAGCAGCAGAAATTGTAATGAGTAATTTTGGTATTTCACACCTTTTGTCATAAGGAGACACCTTGATTAGAGGCTCGAATCCCTAGGTACTCAGTGTGAGAACTGTATTACCTCTGTGTATAGAGTAGAGTTACTAACTCAAGTGTCTTTTTACATGAGGAGACACCTTGATCAGAGGCCAGACTCTCCAGTTACTCAACACTCTAGTACCATTGCTCTGTCATGAAAGAATTTTCAAAAAATTTATCTTACCAGCTTTTTACACAGAGATAATCCGTTACTCCATGACATAGGTTGTTTTTCATTTCTTTGATGAAACACTCAGTTTCTCGGTTACCAGATCATTGCTCTGAAAACATTATGTTCCTAAACTTTTTGATATGAGATGTTTGAAAATAATACCAGATGTACTGATTCTGAGATAATTTGTTTCCAGAAGTCTAGGTTTCAAGTTTTCGACAGATTTCATGACATAAGAGTTTAGCTTTTGATCCATGATCATGAAATATGTAGGAGGATATACTTCAGATACTTTATCCAAGTCTCTACTAATTTATCGGAAAGAAAATTCTATCAATTCACCAGTCGCTCAGACTTAAAGGTTTAAGAGGTGTATGAGATTCTATCCTCTGTGAATTGGATTGTATAAGCTCTTTCAAGAGAAACAACAGCAATAAGAATCTCTCAAGATCTTTTGAATCAGACTCCAAACTTCACAAACTAACAAACTAGGGAAGCTCTACCCGACAACTAGACTGACAAAAGGATTCAGGGGTGACAACACTCTATGCAGAAATAAGCTCTTAGACAAAGATATCTCCCCCTCACAAAAAGACTCAAGTATGTAGACAACTTGAATGTAAAATATATTGTAATGCAGAAAAGAGAATTTATGGACATAAAACTTGATCTATATGAAAATGAGCATGTGGTACCAGGTGGAGAACGTAGGTCATAAGACCTCCTCACACATTATGTGGGTTTCCAGTCAAAAGAAATCTGACCTTCTCCCAGCTTATCATTTAATATACTAATAGGTTATGCATGCCAATCTATATCACTAAAACATGACAAATACTAAATGAAGATCCATGCATATGAGGAATGTATGCAGATCAATGTGGACATAGAACATGGATACATTTTGTTCAGAAATTAGAAACATTTAAAGATGCCCAATTCTCTTCTTAATGTGGTGAATTTTTCATTGTCTAGTGGCTTAGTGAAAATGTCAGCTATCTGATGATCAGTGCCTACATGGATCAATTCAAAAGTTCCTTTAGAAACCTCATCTCTGATGAAGTGATGTCTGATCTCTATGTGTTTGGTTCGTGAATGCAAGACAGGATTCTTTGCAAGATTAATGGCACTAGTATTATTACAATATATGGGGGTGTAGCCCAGGTCTACTTGGTAGTCCTGAAACTGATGTTTGGTCTAGATTACCTGTGTACCACAGCCCCCTGCAGCTATGTATTCAGCTTCTGCAGTGGAGAGGGCCACAGAGTGCTGTTTCTTGGAAGCCCAAGAAACCCGACACCCACCCAAGAATTGAATGTGCCCACTTGTGCTTTTCCTATCTAGTTTGTAGCTAGCATAGTCAGTATTAGTGTATAATATGAGATCTAAGGTGTGTGATGCAGGGTACCACAGTCCTAAATTATGAGTACCAGAGATGTATCTAAAGATTCTCTTTACAATAGCTAAATGTAGTTTAGTAGGCCTAGATTGATATCTAGCACACATACCTACATTGAATTGAATATCAGGTCTCGAGGCAGTCAAGTAGAGTAGGTATCCAATCATACCTAAGTATATTATTGCATCAATTTCTTTACCTGACTCATCTGCATCTAAGGATGAATTGGTACTCATTGGTGTTGAGATGTGCTTCAGATTATCCATGCCAAACCTCCTTAGGATTTCCTAGGTATACTTGGTCTGGTTGATAAAGCATCCATCTTCCAACTGCTGAACCCTCAGACCAAGGAAGTATTTCAATTCACCTACCAAACTCATTTCAAATTCATTGGACATCAATTCTGCAAATTCATTACATAGTTCAGTGCATGTGGAACCAAAAATAATGTCATCTACATATACCTGAACTATGATGAGATTTTTATTCAAAACCTTCGTAAATAAAGTTTGATCCACCTTACCTCGATTGTAGCCCTTACTGAGCAGGAAATCTATCAGCTTTTCATACCAGGCCCGAGGGGCCTGTTTCAGTCTATATAGGGCTTTGTTCAACCTGAAAACATGGTTAGGATGTGCAGATAATTGAAATCCAGGGGGTTGCTCTACAAAGACCTCCTCCTTGATGAATCCATTCAAGAAGGCACTCTTAACATCCATCTGTTGAAGTTTCATATTTTTGGAGCAAGCAAAAGCTAGCAAGATTCTTATAGCTTCTAATCTAGCACCAGGAGCATATGATTCATCAAAATCAACCCCGAACTCCTGACAGTAGCCCTTGGCTACTAATCTAGCTTTATTTCTTGAAATTATTCCTTCTTCATTCATTTTATTTTTAAAAACCCATTTTGTTCGAATGATAGTTGTATTTTCAGGCCTAGGAACTAGTTTCCATACATTGTTTCTTTCAAACTGTTCTAATTCCTCATTCATAGCATTAACCCAAGATTCCTCAGTTAAGGCTTCCTCTACAGACTTGGGTTCAATTTGAGATAATAAAGAAACTAGGTCTTGATTATTTACATCTCTATAGAAGGATCTGGTCCTAGTGGGATCATTTAAATTTCCTATGATGTTTTGAATAGGGTGGTCCTTCAGAAATCCGACATTAGTTGAAGACTCACCTCCTTCAGCTGACCTTACTTGGTTGGGATCATTTGGTGCTGGACTTGGCTTAATCTCCTCTTCTTGATTAGCTTCTAAGAATTCTCCATCTTGTTTGATATCCCTGTCATCATATCCAAGTTAGTAACATTGTTGGTTTCATCAAAAACAACATGTGGACATTCTTCTATGGTTTGATCAGAAACATTGAAAACCCTATATCCTCTGGATACTTTAGAATAACCTAAGAAAATTCCCCGGCTACTCTTTGCTTCAAACTTATCTAGATTTTTCTTGTCATTATTATGTATGAAGCACTTTGATCCAAAAATTCTGAAGTGAGCTAGATTAGGTTTCTTACCTTTTAGAAGCTCATAGAAGGTTTTCTTATGTACTGGTCTTACCATGGTCCTGTTAATAATGTAACATGCTGTATTGGCAGCCTCTGCCCAGAATTTCCTTGGAAGTTGACTTTCGATCAACATAGTTCGGGCCATCTCCATAATAGTTTGATTTCTTCTTTCCACAATCCCATTCTGTTCAGGTGTCCTGGGGGAAGAAAATCTATGGGTTAGTCCATCACAGTCACAGAATTCAGAAAACATGGAGTTTTTAAATTCTCCTCCATGATCAGATTGAATTATGCAGATTCTATGTTTTCCCTCTGGTTTGAATTTATTGAAAAACTGTTTAAATGATAGAAAAGTATTACTTTTGTTTGCTAAGAAAAAGATCCATGAAAACCTAGTATGATCATCTACAATCACAAATCTAAATCTTTTACCATTCAGACTCTGAGTTTTAGTAGGACCAAATGGATCCATGTGTAAAAACTCCATCAGCCTTGAGGATAATGGCTCAGATCTAAGTTTAAATGACTTCCTGGTTTGTTTAACCAGAGAACAAGCATCACAGATTTTTGAATTTGTGTTGACGTTTATTTTAGGTAACCCTCTATCTAGATCATATTTCACCAATTTATTTAACGTACTATAACTAGCATGACCTAAACGCCTATGCCAGTTGAAAGCATTATTGTCTAAATCAACAGAAAGACAGAGATTTGATTCAGAATTTTCATTAAGGTCTACAATGTAGACATTATTCACCCTATGTCCTAAGAATAAAACTTTGTTAAAATTTACTTCAAGGATTTTGCATGCATTATTGTCAAAAACTACTCAGTGACCCTTGTCCAATGAATGTTGGAGACCTTCTACAAGCAAAACCTTTTCAACAATATTGGAAAAAAGCTTACCAACAGTCCCTATTCCTATGATCTTACCTTTATTATTACCTCTAAACTTGACCATACCTCCCATCTTCATTTCCATATTGCTAAATTTTGTCTGGTCACCTGTCATATGCCTAGAGCAGCCGCTATCCAGGTACCATCTATTGTGCTCGACTGCCAAACCAACCTGCAATCAAATCAGACATAGAGAGATTTTGGAACCCAAGGAAGGTTGGGTCCAAACAAGTTGCTCATTTCTTCAAGAACAGTCTTAGGAATCTAGATCAGTCTGGTTCCTTTCTTGTGAACTACATTTTTGTCTTCAGCATGAAAGGTTTTATTGGCTCTGGTCATTGGGTTTTGATGAATTTTGTTCTTAATGTAGTATGAGTTGTTCCAATTGTAATTTTTTCTCTATGGACTCTTCCAGAACCTTTTCTGATAGGGGTACCTCTGTAGAGGTTTAGGGTGAGCCCAATTTTGTGTGTAATAATTCCAGTTCCATTTCTGAAAGGGTGGTATGTGTTGACTCCTGAAATGAGTAGGGTTTGCTCTGTAGACACCCGGGTTTCTCGAGGGAGTAGTCTTGCTACTTTGATGCATTGTAGGCTTAGCATGAAAATTTCTATTGAAGACTTTTGGTGGATTGAAATTTGTTCCAATAGATTTTTGGGATTTGGTGTTTGAGCTGGATGGGGTGTCAAGCTTCTCCTTTCCTTTTTCTGGACAAAAGGTTGTGGTTTTAAACTCAAAAGACCTTTTATCGGTGGGATTATATCCCAATCCTTCCTTGTTAAAATTTACCCTCACACCTAGCATTGTGTCTAGGTTAGTCTTTCCTTGCACGAATTTCTCCAGGGTATGTTGTTTATCTTCAAGATCCTTTTTTAGTTTTTCACTCACTTTCTGTATCTCTATGTTAACCATTTTCACAGCTTCATATTTTTCAGATACAAGATCATTTTCCTTCTGGATGTTTTGAATCTTCATTTTAAGTTCGTCCAGATTCTTATTTGATTCTTCAAGTTGTTCTTTAAGGTTTTCACTTTCAATTTTCAAAGAGTTCAGCTCTTGAATCTCTTTCTTTAGATCCTCATTTTCTTTTTTCAGACAGTCTTGCTCCTCAGAGGTGCTATTCAGTTTTCTCTTGAGAGTTTTGTACTCTTTGGTTTGACAATTAAATTTATCTAACAATTCTCCGTAAGCATCCTCCCAATCATCTAAAGTCTATGTTTCAAAAGGATTGCTTACCTCCGTATCTGTGTCGGCCATCAGACATAGTCTTTCCTCTTCATCTTCGGCAAAGTTTTCTTCAACATCTTCCTCATCATCACTCCATGTGCAGATCATATCTTTGGACCTTTTTTTCTGTACCTTGGTATTCTTCTTAAGAAGATCTGGGCAGTCACTTTTCATATGACCAGGCCTGTGACATTGAAAACAAGTAAGCTTGTCATTAGTCTTGTATTTGCCAGTTTTGGAGTTAAAATTCTTACCAGATGATAGTGTCCTTCATTTCCTAAATGGCTTACCTTTTGATCTTAGGAATTGTTGGAATCTACGAGTCAGCATGGCTTGCTGCTCTTGATCAAGATCTGAGAAATTTTCAAGCTCCTCACTACTATTGCTACTACTACTTCCACTTCCACTTCGTGATACCTTAAGAGCAATGTTCTTGCCCTTCTTACTTGTTTCTTGAACATTCCCTTTTAAGTTGATTTCATAAGTCATCAGGGATCTGATTAGTTCAATGACAGTCATTTTGGACAAATCCCTGGACTCCTCTATAACTGTGATCTTAGTATGCCACAATGGGGTCAATGACCTAAGAATCTTCCTTACAAGATCCACTTTTGGGATCTGTTTTCCTAGACCCTTGAGGCTGTTCGTGATTAACGACAGCCTGGCGTACATCTCAGAAACTGTTTCCTCTGAATTCATCTTAAATAGTTCATATTTCGAGGTTAATAGGTTTACCTTTGTAGCTTTGACCTGGGATGTACCTTCATACTCGAGCTCTAGTTCATCCCACATCTTTTTTGATGTCTTACCGGCTGATATCCTAGCATACTCCTCTGGATGGACCGCACACTGCATTATGTTCATTGCTGTCCAGTTCATGGTGGAAAGCCTGACCTGTTCCCTTGACCATGTATCCTCATCGCCTAGAAGCTCGAACGGTCCTGAGGTGATCACTTTCCAGAGTTCATGACTGTTTGCTCTTAAGAACACCGCCATCCTGTTCTTCCAATAAAGATAATTAACCTCATCAAAAAGAGGAGGGCGGTTAATCGAATGTCCCGCGGTAATGAAGCTGCGAGGATTGTTAGACCTAGGTCTACCCTGGTCGTTAGACCACATGTTGGGTAACCTGCTCTGATACCAATTGATATAAACAAACGAATGTGACCCAGATGGGGGGGAGGATGTAGAAACCTGATAATTAAAAATGAGAAATAATTTTTTTAATTTCATTGTGTAATTAAAATTTTCATGACATAATCAAATTACATTTTTCCTATATGAAATAAGCTAGTTTATTGAATTTACTTGAATTAACTAGAAGTAAATATATATTAAATACTTTAAACCTTAGATAAATCATAGAAAGCCCAATAAAAGTCCATGTAATGGATTAGGATTACAATTGGCCCATTGGATAATCCATAATGGGCTGAATTAATGGTTAAAGGATTCAATAAAGGTTAAAATAACCTTAAATTCGTAACATGTGTTTAATATGATATTTAAGGGATTAAAATAACCCCATTTCTAGAAGATTGACTCAAGAATCAACCATTACCTAACAGCCCACCTTGGACCAGCCGTTTTTACATTGTTTTCACACCTAAGATGGGCTAGATTAAGAGGAGAAATGGTATTTTTCTTCTAACTCGGACTTAATGGGTTTGGTGGAATTATGTGAGGAATCTTGACAAATTTGGCCAAGTTTTTGCTATAAATAGAACCCTATTCGACCCTCAAACCATCCCTGGAGATTAAGTATACGCTGCTGCGAAGATTGGTGGAGATTTGAAGGAAGATTTTGAAGATCAAAGGGTTTTCTTATATTTGGGGATATTTCTTTAGATCCGTCTAAAGGTAGGTGTCTCTCAGGCTAAACTCTAATTAAAGTATGCCATTTTGTTCATTTTTCTATCCTCTTTCTATTGATAGCTCATTTATTAAATTCTATTCTGAAATGAGCAAGTTGTGGTCATTTTATTAGAGGGGTATTCCCGTTTTTTCATCAGGTCCAGAATGTGCTATACCTCAGTAGCGCATTCTGAACGCGCTGGCCCGACATAGCGCGTTCATACAATGTATTTTCCCGCCCTCTAGGGTCAAATATATTTTAAAAAAAAAGGAAAAAAAATTCCAGAACGCGCTACCTAAGGGTAGCGCAATCTTCAAGGAAGTGCTAGCTTATGCTAGCGCGTTCACAAAATTATTTTAATTAATAATAATAATAAAATTATTATTTCTTCAGATCACGCTAGCACTGGCTAGCGCGTTCTTCAGGTCTCGCTAGCCAAGGACAGCGCGTTAAAAGGAAAAAATAATAATAATTTTCTTCTAAATTATTTTGGGTATAAAACTATATATATATCTATTATGAACGCGAAAACCGCACAGCACAGCACAGCACCGCGCTCGGCTCGGCTCAAACAAACAAATAAATATATATTACTATTTTTGTATCCACACACAACTCAAGCCCACATCCTATGCCCCTTGGGTCCTGACCCAAGGGTGAGCTCTCTAACATATAAAGACAAGGAAGTTTTTGTAACTTCCAATGTGGGACTAAACTTAAGCCACTATCCAATAGGAACTATATCACTTGGAAATCCACATTAATTGTATGTATATAGTCACCAAAAAGTAAGAAAATGTAATATTAGCATGTTTTTATTCTTGCAGCATGTTAAAAATTATTTTTACATGTAAAAATCTATTTTTAACCATATTAGTAAATTATAACCATATTAGTAAATCAATGCATGAGAAATATTTCTAGCATGTTAAAAATGACTTCCAACATGATAAAATTATTTTCTACATACTGAGATGTAAAAACTATTTCCATCATGTTAAAATCCATTTAAAACTATTTGTGTGCATGCTGAACCTAATTTCCTATTAAAAAATTAGTAAAATGATGCATAAAAATTTCTTCCAGCATGATAAAATTTCTTCCAATATGGTAAAATTATTCCAGCATGTTAGAATTATTTTTAGCATGTTAGAATTATTTTCAGTGTATTAAAACTATTATTTTGCATGATAATTCTATTTTCCTATCAAATAATTAGCAAATACATATAGAAAAATGATTTTTAGCATGATAAAATTTATGTTGCTATCAGAGAATTTCTATAATCAGCATGGTAAACTTATCTTATCATCCTATCAGTAAGTTAATGTATGAGAATTATTTTAGCATGTTAAGTATTAATTTTAGCATGTTAAATATTAATTTCTAACATGTTAAAAATTAAATCCAGCATTAAAATTTTATTTTTATCATCTTATCAGTAAAGTAACATATGAAAATCATTGTCAGCATGTTAAGATTATTTTCAATGAGTTAGAGTTATTTTGACATAAAATTCTATTTCTCTTATCATATGGTTAATTAATGTATGATTAAATACTAATATCTAAACTAATGATTTTAATTCATAAGCATATATTTCCATAACTAAAACTTGATGTTTTATGATTCTGAGATTTAGCTAAGGTATTTAAAAATAAAACTACTATCTTAATTTTCTTCCTACTTACCGTTCATTTTTGAACTCCACGACTTAATGTCGTTAAACATGATGCCTTAAAATTGTTATCTACTTTCTTGCAACTTCTGAAATTTTGCCAAATCTGTGCTTATTACAAACAGCATTTTCTTAAAAATCATTGGCCATATACATTAAAGTGGATGTCTAAACGTACTTGGGATCTTCGGATCCATATGACTCAATGCCTGGCATTAATGGGACCCGGTCTGGTCCTAGGGGGAGCGCCCGAAAGTACTTGTGCCCATGGGAGTTGATTGACCAAATGGTGTGGCATTGCACTGAAGTGCATGATAGATTTACTTGATACGGCATTCCACTACTCGTACTTGTTTACTTGTTTACATGACTACTTGAAAAGTTACATGAATTACTTGACTTGCGTGAAATGGCCAATTACATGAAATTCTTTACTTGTTCAAAGTCATTACTTGGAAATTCATCTTGATATCATGTTATCTCAATTACTTGGAAATTCCATTCATGTTTATACACTTCCCGATACAAGTTAGAAAATTATTTAAATTGTTAATACTTAAAGCATGCCTGGTTCATAGAGATATAAAATCCTACTGAGCTTTTTAGCTCACCCTACGTTTTGGTTAATTGTTGTAGGAAATGAAAATGAACAAGGGAATGGACAAGAGTGAGAGAGTGATTTTCCTTTTTACCTAGGTTTATGTAGATCATTAGTGTTTTTACAAGAATGATGTACTTTGGGATTGGAAGTTTGTAATTACCTTTATGGCTTATCAATTAGTGTTGTAAACTTCATTTTGATGAAATAAAAGTACCATTTTCCCATTCATTTCTGTCTTTAGAAATAAAATTGTACATGCTCTAATTGACATGATTGTTTACGTTGCGCCATTGATATTCCACGTCGGGGCGTGACAGTCTTTGTGGTATCAGAGCCTAGGTTACATAAAATCATAGGTTTTACAATTATAGGTTCATTCTTAAAAACATAGTTTTCCCTCAAACATAGGTTCTAGATCAATATCTAGAAATTTGATAGATCTTGAACTTTCCCGGTAAGATTTGGGTAGAAACACGGGTTAAGTTTTATGAAAAAGGAAATTATCAGGAAATAAATACCAAAACAAAAATAATAAACCTTGGAATTATGGTTTCAGGCTAATTCTCATAAATGGCTGCCGAGAGAGCTCAATGGCGCGAGATGCAGTGCACTGTTCAAGGCTTAACCCAAGCCCTCCAACAAGTTGCTCAGGGAGGAGCAAACCGAGGAGCTAGAGATTTGCATAGGAATTTTCAAAGCATGAACCCTCCCAAGTTCGCTGGATCTACAGATCCGGATGAAGCCGAACACTGGATTAAGGAGATCGAGAGGATATTTCGAGTCATGTAATGCGCTGACGAGGAAAAGGTCCTACTCGCTACTTTCCAACTTGAAAGGGATGCACGTGCCTAGTGGGAATCGGTCGAAGCTACTTTACCGCACGACCAAGTATTATGGGAAGAGTTCGTGGAATACTTCAATAGTAAATACTTCTCTGATCGAGTACAAGAAAGGAAGGCCGCCGAGTTTGCCACTTTGAAGCAAAGGGGTTTATCAGTTGCGGAATATGAAGCTCAATTTTCAAGGTTATCTCGGTACGCTCCACATCTCGTGGGTACTGACAAAATGAAGGCATAGATATTTCTTAACGGCCTTAAGCCTCAATATATTACTCAACTGGCCCCGATGGATATCCAAATTTATTCTGATGCGGTACGGAGAGCACAACTCCTAGAAGATGCAATGGAGTTATCGGATCGCATCCGAGGAAGGGAAGCCAAGAGAGAGCAAGTTACTGGGTCCGGAAGTTTCAAACCTTCCTTCGGGAAGAAAAGGCCTAATGATGGGCGTAACTTCATCAAGGATGGGCGAAATTTCAACAAAGGTGGACGTAATTTTCATGGGGACAAGAAGCCGAGGACATTCGATAAGCAAATTGTCCCTATATCGGCAACATCAAAGGAATTATGTAAATACTGCGAGAAGCCCGGACACAAAGTTGAGGAATGTTGGAGAAAACTCGGTGCATGTCTTCGATACGGGAGTCGGGAGCATAGGATCTCGAATTGCCCTCTTCTTAACGAGCAAGCTCCATCACCGGCAAAGCTTCCTATTATTGCTAAGAAGCTAGGAAGACTTCAAGCCCTTATGGGTACGGAACCTACCAAGGAAGGAGGCATCGTGGAAGGTACTCTTTTCATATACGCCAAGCCTACCTCTGTCTTATTTGACACCAGAGCTACGCCTTCATTTATATCTAGAAGATTTGCTGGTCTTTTACCTATGAAGCCTGTTCCGTTAGATTCTACACTCACTATCACTACCCCTATTGGAATGGGAACGGAGATTAAACACTTCTATCCTGATAGTGAAATTCTAATTAGCGGTTATAACTTACCCGCTAATTTGGTATGCATGGAGATGGAAGGATATGATGTAATTTTGGGTGCCGACTGGCTATCTACACATGGAGCTAGTGTCAATTGCAAGTTAGGTACGACAACTTTTATGGGTTACCCCGACCTTCTATTTTCTGGCATCAAGCATTCTAGACACATATCTCTCATTTCGGCCCTCAAAGCCGAGATATTATTAAGGAAGGGTTGTGTCGGTTTCTTAGTTTCTATCACTATGATCGAGCACACAGAACTCGTTCTAAAGGACATTCCTATCGTTCGGAATTATTCTGATGTATTTCCGGACGAGTTACCTGGTATTCCTCCCAAGAGAGAAGTGGTTTTCTCTATTGATTTAATTCCGGGAGCTGCACCAATTTCTAAAGCTCCATATCGAATGTCTGCTGTTGAAATGAAGGAGTTAAATGAACAACTATTGGAGTTATTGGAAAAGGGGTTTATCCGACCAAGTACTTCACCTTGGGGAGCCCCGGTTCTCTTTGTTAAAAAGAAAAATGGTTTGATGAGACTATGTGTTGATTATCGGCAATTGAATCAACTCACCATCAAGAACAAATATCCTTTACCGAGGATTGATGAATTATTCGATCAGATTTTCGGAGCTCGATATTTCTCAAAGATCGACCTTCGATCTGGTTATCATCAATTGAAGATCAAGGAAAGTGATATTCACAAGACGGCATTCCAAAGTCGGTATGGTCATTATGAGTTCACCGTTATGCCTTCCGGCTTAACAAATGCGCCTGCCGCATTTATGCAATTGATGAACAACGTATTCAGGCCGTACCTCAATCAATTTGTGGTTGTATTCATCGACGACATTTTGATCTACTCCAAGTCCAAGGAAGAACATGAAGAACATCTCAAGAAGGCCCTTCAATTATTAAGAGATCACAAGCTTTATGCCAAATTAAGCAAGTGTGATTTCTGGTTGGAGGAAGTTTCTTTTCTCGGTCACATAATTTCCCAGAACGGTATCGCCATCGATCCTTCAAAGGTCGAGGCTGTAAAGAACTGGGAAAGACCTACTAGTGTGACGGGAATCCGAAGCTTCTTGGGATTGGCTGGATATTATCGATGATTTATCAAAGATTTCTCAAAGATCGTAGTATCTTTAACAAGATTGACAAGGAAGGAGAATCCTTTTATATGGTCCAAGTAATGCGAGAAAAACTTTCAAACTTTAAATGATTGTCTGACAACTGCTCCTATTCTCACATTACCTACGGAAGGAGGAGGATTCGAAGTGTATACTGATGCATCTGGAATTGGCCTAGATTGCGTATTAATGCAACACGGCAAGGTCATAGCTTATTCTTCACGGCAATTAAAGAAACACGAGAAAAATTATCCCGTACATGACCTAGAACTGGCAACTATGGTCTTCGCTTTGAAGATCTAGCGACATTACCTCTATGGCGAAGCCTTTACAGTGTATTCTGATCACAAGAGTCTCAAATATTTATTCTCTCAAAAGGAGCTCAATATGAGACAAAGACGGTGGTTGGAATATTTAAAGGATTTTGATTTCTCTATACAATATCATCCCAGAAAAGGTAATGCCGTAGCTGATGCACTTAGCAGGAAGCAGATGGCTTTATTATCGAGTATGATGGTTAAAGAATGGCATCTACTTGAGCAAATGGCCAACTTAAACCTCAATATGGAGGATAAGGAAGGCGGAGTCTTTATTACAAATATTCGACTCCAACCCGAGTTACTCTCGGAAATAAAAGAACGGCAAGTTGATGATCCGTTGATCGTGGAAATTAAATACAAATTAGATCAACGACCAGATTTCCTTCTAGCTAATGATGGAAGGCTATTATTCAAAGGAAGAACTTGTATACCAGATTGTTCTACTATCAAGGGTAAAATCCTAGAGGAAGCACATCGGTTAAGGTACACTATTCACCCTGGTGCTACAAAAATGTACCAAGGCCTCAAGAGAACATTATGGTGGCCTAATATGAAGAGAGAGGTAGCCGAGTTCGTAAGCCGATGTTTGATTTGACAACAAGTCAAGGCCGAACACCTAAACCGGATGGCAAGCTCAAGCCTCTCGAAATACCAGAATGGAAATGGGATAGTATCGGTATGGACTTCATTGTTGGATTACCGAAGACCCGAAATGGTTTTGATGCTATATGGGTAATTGTGGATCGGCTAACAAAGTCCGCTCACTTTTTACCTATCAAGACTAGATGGACCGTGGATGTTCTAGCCACCTTATATATCAAGGAGATCGTAAGGCTGCACGGTATTCCAAGCTCTATTATTTCGGACCGAGATCCGAGATTCACCTCTCATTTCTGGAAGGGTTTACAATCATCTATGGGTACTAGACTAAGGTTTAGTACGGCTTTTCACCCTCAGACGGATGTACAAATCGAGAGGACGAATCAAATTATTGAAGATATGTTGAGAGCCTGCATGATTGACTTCGGTGGTAGTTGGCATGAACACTTACCGCTGACTGAGTTCGCTTATAACAATAGCTATCAGTCGAGTATTCAAATGGCACCATTCAAAGTATTATATGGCTGAAGTTGCAGCTCGCCTCTATGCTGGAGCGAGGTTGGTGACAAGGGATTGCTTGGTCCCGACATTGTACAAGACACAACCGACAAAATCCAGTTAATACAAGAAAGGCTAAAGGTCACCCAATCAAGGCAAAAGAGCTACGCCGATAATCGGATGAGAGACCTTGAAGTCCAAGTGGGGGAGCATGTCTTCTTAAAGATCTCACCCACCCGGGGAATTAGAAGATTCGGCATCAAAGGAAAGTTAAGTCCAAGATTTATCGGCCCTTTCGAGATTCTGGAGAGAATCGGCGAGGTAGCATACAAGCTGGCCTTACCTCCTCAACTGGCCGGTGTACACGACGTATTCCATGTATCCATGCTAAGGAAATATGTCTATGATGCTTCACATATGATTCAATTTGAAGAATTGAAACTCCAAAAGGACTTATCTTATGAAGAAAGACCGATCAAGATACTAGATCGGAAATTACACCAACTGAGAAATCGGGCCATACCGATGGTGAAAGTCCAATGGAGGAAGCGTGGGTTCGAAGAAGCAACCTGGGAATTGGAAGAATCCATCAAGAAGAAATACCCGGATTTAATCTCAAGTTAGAAATTCGACCTTTCTACTCGAATCTTTGACTTTTAGTTATATAATGTGAATTTGGAGGACCAAATTCTTTTAAGTGGGGGAGGATGTAGAAACCCAATAATTAAAAATGAGATTTTTTTTAATTTTATTGTGTAATTAAAATTTTCATGACATAATCAAATTACATTTTTCCTATATGAAATAAGCTACTTTATTGAATTTACTTGAATTAACTAAAAGTAAATAGATATTAAATGCTTTAAACCTTAGATAAATCATAGAAAGTCCAATAAAAGTCCATGTAATGGATTAGGATTACAATTGGCCCATTGGATAATCCGTAATGGGCTGAATTAATGGTTAAAGGATTCAATAAAGGTTAAAATAACCTTAAATTCGTAACATGTGTTTAATATGATATTTAAGGGATTAAAATAACCTCATTTCTAGAAGATTGACTCAAGAATCAACCCTTACCTAACAGCCCACCTTGGACCAGCCGTTTTTACATTATTTTCACACCTAAGATGGGTTAGATTAAGAGGAGAAATGACATTTTTCTTCTAATTCGGACTTAATGGGTTTGGTGAATATATGTGAGGAATCTTGACAAATTTGGCCAAGTTTTTGCTATAAATAGAACCCCATTCGACCCTCAAACTATTCCTGGAGATTAAGTATACGATGCTGCGAAGATTGGTGGAGATTTGAAGGAAGATTTGGAAGATCAAAGGGTTTTCTTATATTTGGGGATATTTCTTTAGATCCATCTTAAGGTAGGTGTCTTTCAGGCTAAACTCTAATTAAAGCATACCATCTTGTTTATTTTTCTGTCCTCTTTCTATTGATAGCTCATTTATTAAGTTACGTTCTGAAATGAGCAAGTTATGGTCATTTTATTGGAGGGGTATTCCCTTTTTTTCATCAGGTCCAGAACGTGCTATACCTCAGTAGTGCGTTCTGAATGCACTGGCCCGACATAGCGCGTTCATACAATATATTTTCCCGCCCTCTGGGGTCAAATATATTTTTTTTAAAAAAAGGAAAAAAATATCTAGAACGCGCTACCTAAGGGTAGCGCGATCTTCAAGGTAGCGCTAGCTTATGCTAGCGCGTTCACAAAATTATTTTAATTAATAATAATAAAAAATTATTATTTCTTCTGATCGCGCTAGCACTAGCTAGCGCGTTCTTCAGGTCGCGCTGGCCAAGGACAGCGCGTTAAAATGAAAAAAATAACAATTTTCTTCTAAATTATTTTGGGTATAAAACTATATATATATCTATTATGAACACGAAAACTGCACCACACCGCACCGCACCGCACCCGGCTCGGCTCGGCTCGGCACAAACTTAAGCCCACATCCTATGCCCCTTGGGTCCTGACCCAAGGGTGAGCTCTCTAACATATAAAGCCAAGGAAGTTTTTGTAACTTCCAATGTAGGACTAAACTTAAGCCACTATCTAATAGGAACTATATCACTTGGAAATCCACATTAATTGTATGTATATAGTCACCAAAAAGTAAGAAAATGTAATATTAGCATGTTTTTATTCTTGCAGCATGTTAAAAATTATTTTTACATGTAAAAATCTATTTTTAACCATATTAGTAAATTATAACCATATTAGTAAATCAATGCATGAGAAATATTTCTAGCATGTTAAAAATGACTTCCAACATGATAAAATTATTTTCTACATACTGAGATGTAAAAACTATTTCCATCATGTTAAAATCCATTTAAAACTATTTGTGTGCATGCTAAACCTAATTTCCTATTAAAAAATTAGTAAAATGATGCATAAAAATTACTTCCAGCATGATAAAATTTCTTCCAATATGGTAAAATTATTCCAGCATGTTAGAATTATTTTTAGCATGTTAGAATTATTTTCAGTGTATTAAAACTATTGTTTTGCATGATAATTCTATTTTCCTATCAATTAATTAGCAAATACATATAAAAAATGATTTTTAGCATGATAAAATTTATGTTGCTATCAGAGAATTTCTGTAATCAGCATGGTAAACTTAACTTATCATCCTATCAGTAAGTTAATGTATGAGCATTATTTTAGCATGTTAAGTATTAATTTTAGCATGTTAAATATTAATTTCTAGCATGTTAAAAATTAAATCCAGCATGAAAATTTTATTTTTATCATCTTGTCAGTAAAGTAACATATGAAAATCATTGTCAGCATGTTAAGATTATTTTCAGTGAGTTAGAGTTATTTTGACATAAAATTCTATTTCTCTTATCATATAGTTAATTAATATATGATTAAATACTAATATCTAAACTCATGATTTTAATTCATAAGCATATATTTCCATAACTAAAACTTGATGTTTTATGATTCTGAGATTAAGCTAAGATATTTAAAAATAAAACTACTATCTTAATTTTCTTCCTACTTACTGTTCATTTTTGAACTCCACGACTTAATGTCGTTAAACATGATGCCTTAAAATTGTTATCTACTTTCTTGCAACTTCTGAAATTTTGTCAAATCTGTGCTTATTACAAACAGTATTTTCTTAAAAATCATTGGCCATATACATTAAAGTGGATGTCTAAACGTACTTGGGATCTTCGGATCCATATGACTCAATGCCTGGCATTAATGGGACCCGGTCTGGTCCTAGGGGGAGCGCCCGAAAGTACTTGTGCCCATGGGAGTTGATTGACCAAACGGTGTGGCATTGCACCGAAGTGCATGATAGATTTAATTGATACGGCATTCCACTACTCGTACTTGTTTACTTGTTTATATGACTACTTGAAAAGTTACATGAATTACTTGACTTGCGTGAAATGGCCAATTACATGAAATTCTTTACTTGTTCAAAGTCATTACTTGAAAATTCATCTTGATATCATGTTATCTCAATTACTTGGAAATTCCATTCATGTTTATATACTTCCCGATACAAGTTAGAAAATTGTTTAAATTGTTAATACTTAAAGCATGCCTGGTTCATAGAGATATAAAATCCGATTGAGCTTTTTAGCTCACCCTACGTTTGGTTAATTGTTGCAGGAAATGAAAATGAACAAGGGAATGGACAAGAGTGAGAGAGTGATTTTTCTTTTTACCTAGGTTTATGTAGATCATTAGTGTTTTTACAAGAATGATGTACTTTGGGATTGGAGGTTTATAATTGCCTTTATGGCTTATCAATTAGTGTTGTAAACTTCATTTTGATGGAATAAAAGTACCATTTTCCCATTCATTTATGTCTTTAGAAAAAAAATTGTGCATGCTCTGATTGACACGATTGTTTACGACTCGTCGCGCCCTCGATATTCCGCATCGGGGCATGACATGTATAGATCACTCCCAACTTTCACAACAAGGAATTTAATCGATGAACATTCAAACACAACAAACAAAAACAACCCACATATAAGGAAAATAAACTGAACCAGATCGAGAGATCAGTCTTGGATGGAGACGAATATCAAACAATTAGCATGCTCACTTGGAGAAGACAAACGTTAGATCTGCTAAACGATCAGAGAAGAAGACTGCTGGAGTAGAAAGACTGTCCAAAAGAAAAAATAGATAGGTACCAGGGATACGAGGCGGAGTTTGGACCCTAGAGTCCTCACTCAAGATGAAAATCCTCCAGATAGGCGTGACCTATCGTTTGGGTTGCGTCTTTTAATATACCTCCTGAATACCGTAAGACAGCACAGGCAATCTTTGGAATAACCAAGCAAACCACACGAAATGGACAGAAGAGCTTTTAGGTGGTTCGATTGCTACCCGCAATCTACGTCCACCCCTCGCTTAAACCAAACGAGGATTCCACTAGCACTGGCTAGAACTAAGTAGACTAAGTCTGCAACATAGGCTACCAAACAGCTTGAAACCCAAGGGAGACAAATCCCTCAACCAAGTTATGCTATCTGCACAAACTTGGCACCTGGGCTTGCAACCCACAAGTCCAGAACCGGAGAGCAATCTCCTTTCCTCTAACCAGAGGGAACCCACAAGTGACTCCAAGTCACCTGCAACTAGAGACCTCAATCTCCCTTCCTCCAAGAACACTTGGAGGGAACCAAAAGCAAATTTGAAGCACGGAACGAAGAAGAAAATAGAAAATGAAAAAGGGAATATAAAATGTAGCTTCATTGAAGCAATTTCGGATGCAACAGGTGACTGCTCTCAAGCCTAGCTTCTAAAACTGATCCTCACGGTGTTTCTTGGTCTGGAGGAGGCTCTCTCGTTCTTCTTCTTCGGGGGGAAGCTCTCTCTCTATGAATGGAGACTATGGCCGTAGCTTCCTTGTTTCCTTCGTGAGGCAAGGCACACTATATATATAGGGAACATGGGTACCGTATACATGAAGCAAATAAAACCTACTGAAGCCCTATTGGTCCACGTGGCAGGTATGAGATTATTCTTCTGGAAAAGTTCCTCAGATCACGCGACCAACCATTTACTCCCTGGGTCCATGCGCCAGCATCTCGCCATTTCTAGGAACACGTGCCTGTTCTTAGTTCGACCTCACGTGCTGCCTTAAACCTGTTAGTTGGAAAGGTGAAAACAAGGTTAGACCTTGTAGCACAGATAATATGCACTGAGTTTATATAGGCCCAAGGAAGACTAGCACAGACTTTATATATGCTTGATAAGAAAAATGCACTGACTTTGTGTCGCTCAAGTTAAAACGTGCACAGACCTATATGCACAATGCTTGGATATGAAAACATGCTCAGACCTATGTATGTGCTTAGACCTAAACTGCACATATGCTTAGACTTTACCGTATGCTCATGTACATGTGCACGGACCTTATGTGAAGGTGCTCAGACTTCATGCTTTGCAAATTTGAAAACATGCACAGACTTCATTATGCATATTTGAAAACATGCACAAACTTCATAAAGGATATGTAAAAATATGCACAGACTTCAACATGCATAGACCCAAGACATGCTCGGACCTTGGTGTGTAGGATGCAAAACATGCACTGACCCTGTATGCACTATATGAGATGCTAGCATCGACTTTAGCTATGAGAAACCACAACTAGCACCGACCTTAGTTGTGTGAAACATGAACTAGCACCAACCTTATGCATATGAAACATGAACTAGCACCGACCTTATGCGTATGAAACAGTGATGTGCACAGACTTTCTTATGCATCTAGCCTAAACTAGCATCGACCTTATGCATATGAAACATGAACTAGCACCGACCTTATGCATATGAAACATGAACTAGCACCGACCTTATGCATATGAAACAGTGATGTGCACAGACATTCTTATGCATCTAGCCTAAACTAGCATCGACCTACATGCAGTAGACTCAATACTAGCGTCGACTTTGTGTATGCGTGAGGTGTAGCTAGCATCGACCTTAGTTGTGTAAGAACACAACTAACACTGACCCTAGCTGTGCATGTAGACTTATGCAATGAATAATGTTTTAGCTTTAAAACAAATAAACCAATTTTTCATACTAAAGTGTCTCACATCATCAAAACGGCAAAGATACAACAATGACACGGGTCCTGCGGGTGTAGTATCCGACCGCTGATCAGTCATTCACTCACTTGTGTTGCAATTGCAGCTTCTGGCGTTAACTCGAAGCCAGTTGGTTAGATCAAGGTTGTTCAATGGGCCTTGGATTGATACAATGGCTTAAATAGGCCTACAGGTGTCATCCGACGGCCAAAGGGCCATCTATTGTTGCTGATATGGCGGCCGGCCAACTTAATACGGCGGCAGCTATTTGATGTGGTGGCAAGGGCGTGTAGCACAGGTCGGCCACTGATCTGATGGCCAGCGCTTGATTCGGCGGCCAAGGGGGTGGGTTGACCGATCTGGCAGCACCTGGTCGATTCGGTGGCCAGCAACGAGTGCGGATCCGGCGGCCATTTTGAAGTGGGCTTAAAGCCCTAGGAGAGAGGGGGAAACCCTCATTTCCCCATTTGGTGGAACCTTCTTCTCCCTCTTCTCCTCTGTTTGCACACGGCGGCGGGCTCATCTTCTCCCTTGTTCGCACACGGCGGCAAGGCTGTTGGGAAAGGCGGCTACTCCTTTCTATCTTCTTCTCTTTTGTTCGCGTACGGCGGCGAGCTAGGTGGAGCTTCCATCTTCTTTGTGGCTAGCTAGAGTCGCCTGGAAGCTATCCCATGGTCTTTGTTTAGGAGTCATCTCACCCTATGGTTGTGATGTGCTTCCTATTTATTCTTGGCAGATCCACGGATAAGGGGAGACTCTACCGAATTTTTTTGTAGAATTTCTTTGGTTTATATCTTTATCAGATCTTTGTTGTTGACCTGTCTCCTTTCTTGAACATGTTTAATAGGCCAAATGGCATCTGCTTCAGCTCCTTCGCGTTCATCTTCTCATGCTCCCACTGCTACTTCAGTTGTCCCAAAAGTGACCTGGGTGAATGTTCATGAGATGGACATGGGTTGTGACAAGATAGCGGTGCTTCACAAATCTTCAGATTCCAAGACCAACATTGTGGATCCTTCATGCCTTTTAATCATAGCTGAGAATTTCAGTTATCGCCGCAGTGAGGAATTTCGCCAAGATTTCCCGAAGGATAAGCACCTCCTTCCTTTCATCTGTCACTTCAACGTTGCTAGAAGAAGAGATGGGTCGCTGGCTCGAACAGCCGAACAAGCTATTCTTGTGGAGCAGGATAGCCTGAAAGGAGTAATTCATCGCCATGAACCCATTTATATTCCAAGGGAGGCATGTCAATGGAAAGCAGTCCTGGGGGTTGCTGACTGCATAGAACATGCTGACTCGGGCTCCTGAGTTCACCCCGGCTAGATGGGATTATGCCGTAGGGCATGTGCAAAAAGAGACACCAGGCTACTGTCTCTTCTTGGCTCCGATAAAGCAGGGGCATCGGGAGGAACCTTTCATCTTGAATTGTCTCGCAGTTCACTTTAAATATCAGCTTGCTGTTGACTAGTTTGCGGACCTGAAGGTTGTTGATGCACACTCCTTCCGTACTGGGATAGTGGAGTTCACGGACTATGCCCTGAAGGAATATACTCCGCTCTTAATCAGAGCGGGAATTTTTCACAGTGTGTACGCCTCTCGGTTCCAATACCCTATTTCGAAGGGTTTGTGTTGCGGCATGATTGAGGTTTTCAACACTGAATTCAACACTTTTTATATAGATGAAAGTGAGACCTCGTTGAATTTGTGCAGTCTTTCGTAGCTTAGCGGCCTGCCCATTAACGGTGAGCCATATGAAGAGGTTTGTGTTGAGTGGTGATAGGCATATCTAGAGGGGAGGGGTGAATAGATCAGCCCCTTTTTGCCCTTCTTTGCGAAAGGAATCTAACACAAATGATGATAAGATAGATATTTAGTTAATAGCTAAGAAGCTGGACACACAAATGATATCCATGAACGGTCCTACCAAGCTTCTACTGCTATAACATAAAGAAAACCAAACCACAAGACACAATCTTTAAGGTGGTTCGGTCTCAATCTAGAGACCTACCTCCACCCCTCACACAACACGGTGAGGCTTCACTAGTGCAAAAGCACATCCGCGGATTCACAGCTTCAATCAGAGAGATACACTCTCACAACTCCGTTGCCACACAGCTTGAGGGGTCACAACCCAAAACACTCCGTTGCCAAACAGCTTGAGGGATAACAACCCAAAACACACAGACCGGTTACCACACCGTCTGTCTTCCTACTCACAGGTAGGGAACGAATGATATGAAGTGTGTTTTGAAGAAAAGCAAACTAAAAAGGAAACAACCAGACATAGTATAGTAATGAAGCACTATGAGAAAGAAGTCTCCTATCTGGGAAGAGCTTGAGGGCTCCTTGGCTCTCTTCTTATTCTTCAGTTCTTCACCACAACCCTTGTGATAGGATGATGATCTAGCTTTCAGCTTTCAAGGGTTCTGGACGGAGCTTCATAAGACCTTCCTGCTTGCAAGGAGTCCTGTCATCGTGAGGAAGAGGATCATCTTCTTTTTGTTGCACTCACACAGGCAGCATCGGGAAGGAGTGTAGCTTCATCAGCAAGTCTTCCAACTTTTCGTTTTCCTCTTGCTTGCTTGGATGCTATCTTTTTTGAACTGGAGCCATGCTCCTCATATATTGGTGTCCTGGGGCGACACCAACGCTGCCCACTTATCAAGCAACACCCAGAATGTCATATCCACATTATTTGATTTGCTTCCATTTGCATAGTTGACTCCTTTTCTGTCAAGTCTGCAGATATGTGGGTAGGTAGGAGACCATAGCAGCAAATGTATGATCTTCTTCAGAGGATATCTCTGCCAAGACACGGTCCTCTAACAAGGTAGTACTTTGACGGCTCTTTCTAGAGCAAACAGATCCTCTAGGTTAAGTTCCGAATCTTGAAGACAGCTTCTGTCGGATTCAAATCCGTTCTAGTCAAACCAAATGTGTTGACACTTTCCTCTCAGTGTGTCGAGACATCCCATTGAAAACCTTGAAGATAGCTTCTGTCGGTTTCAAAATCGTTCTGGTTGAACGTTGATGTGTCGACACTTTACACCCAGTGTGTCGGGACATCCAGTGAATGTCTTGAAGACCCATGGCAGATGTGTTGAGACATATGTGCTTGGTTCTACGATGACACCATGACTGTGTCGAGACACCACCAAATGGTGTCGAGACATGTGAGCCATGTGCAGAATTGTCGCATGAAGGTGTCGACACTGGAGCGCCATGTGTAGAGATTATCACACGAATGTGTCGACACTTTTCACTCAGTGTGTCGAGACATCGGTGAGTCCAGAGGCTAGACAGAATGGCTTCAGCTTGATTTCTTCTGGAGGTGTTGAGACATGGGTCAGATGTGTCGACACACTCTTTTTATGTCGGAGCTCAAACGTTTGAGATTCAACACATTTTCTTCTAGATGTGTCGGGACATCATTAGGTTGTGTCGAGACATCACTTAGAGAAGTTTTCCTGCACTAGTTTAGTCAATTCATCAAGTAAAAATATGTTAGATATTCTTCAATTATCTATTAATGATTTATGATCTGTTATCATCAAAACCTGGGGACACAATATTCTCCCCATTTTTGATGATGACAACCATGAATCATTATATCCAAGCATTCATATAGCATTACAATCAAATTGGTTTGAGGAGCCATCAACCAAGTGAGATTCATCCATTCACACAACAATTGAATGTTAGCATTTTTCAACATATATCATTTTTCAACAACACAACAAAAAGCTTGTTTCATTGATCAACCATGGTTTTGTACAGATCCAACAAGACATGCATTCAAGCATTTACATTGTACTGACTAAATGCAAAAGCTAAACTCTAGATGAAAAGGCTAACTACATGCTAGATGCTAGATGATGCTTGTCTTCTCAGAAGGTCTTCAATACTTCTCCCCCTTTGTCATCAGCAAGGAGGGGGTGAAGGAGGAGGCTGCTGTGGTGGAGGCATGGAGCTAGAATTGGCAAAATGAAGGATCTGTGCCTCTTGGAAGTCGTGTTGCATGTGAGAGAGTGATGTTGCTAGAGAGTCAACCCTCTGAGTTAGCTACTCATCCCTTTGTCTGACAAACTAGTGCAAAGACTTGATATTTTCCTTGATGTCCTTGAGCCAGCCATGAATCATTTCACAGATATATTCTGTTTCAGCCCTCTGTTGGGAGCCTTGTGGTGGAAAATGAGAAGAGGTGGCTTCTGTTTGAGGAGGAGGACACCATTCATCACATGCGTCCTACAGGGTTGGTTGGAGTTGAGCTTTATGCAGTCGAATGAGTTCCAAGATTTCAGTACCGACCATATCCAATTTTCTATACACTACATCCATTTTGGCCTCAGCTTTGGTGGTGTTGTTGACTGCGCAAGCTGTGTCTGTGTGGACAGTTTCTGCAAGCTTGGAGGAGGCATCCAGTAGCTTGTTGTAGTCAGAGTACATCTTCCCTTTCATCCGTTGGGAGGCATCCAACAGTCAAGAAGTAGTAGCATTTACTGTTCTCTAGAGATTGGAGGTGGCATCAATAGATCTGTTGGTCTCTGCGGTTACATGTGCTCTGATGGATGTAGATGCGCCAGCCACTTGAGCTCTGATGGATGTAGTTGTGCCAGCCACTTGTTCAGCTAGCTGATTGGATGAATCCATCAGTTTGACACACTTAATGTTGAGATTACCTTGATCTTCTCGGATGTCATAGGCATGCATGACCATTTCAGCAGTTTTCTCATGTGTTTCAGTGTGGATCTCTCGTAGTCTTTTCATGATTCTCCCTGCTCGTTCACACACATTTATCAAGGAGTTCATAAAGCTTGTCAACCTTTCATCAGACTGATGTTTGTCGTGCACAAATTTTGCCCATCTGCTGGTTTGGACTTGCTCAAAGTGAAGTTGTCTGGCTTCGATTCTGTCCACTTGCAGACTGATTTGACGAAAGGAGGAATTCATACTTCCAAATTGGGCAGTGAGAAATTGAATAAGGGCAGGATGAATATCCATAAGACTGCCAGTGGCACGAAAAGCAGGACGTTGTGAGGTGGAGGCCTCGGTATGAAATTCAGGAGGGGCATACCTGGCACTAAGCACGGTAGGCTCATTGTCCGGAGACAAGGGGGGTTGGATGCCAAAAGCCATCATCATCCCAGACTGGTCCATGGGATCTACAGACTGCTGCTACTAAGGGGCATGCTTAAAGTGGATATCTGGATGGAACATTTCGTCATGCTGATCTAACTGTGCATCTGAAGCTGGCTGGTCCTGTGCTGGCTGATCTTGTGCAGGCTATGCCTGTGCATGCTGTTCCTGTGTAGGCTGCGCCTGTGGAGCTGGCTGTTCTGGAAGGTCAGGTAGATGTCTAGGTAGATTCCTGACCATTTTGTCACCTTCCTTTTTGAAGTGCATGTAATTTTCTATGAACCTCATGCTGTAGACATTGCTCCTGGGGATAGATATGGACTTCTCATTATCAAGAGGGATGCCAACCTTTTGAAAAATAGCAGTTAGCTGTGCGGCATAGGGCAGGCTACACTGGTTGTAAGTGCAACTATCCATACTCTAGAGCATGATCTCTGGTAAACAAACATGGTAATTGTTGAACAAGCAGTAAAATAGGAACCTCTGGGTCTCTGTAAGTCTACTTCTGCCACCCCCTTGTGGGGTAATCAGGGTAGTAAAAATGTGATGCAGTAGATGTTGCAATGGGGGAAATCGATTTGTGTCAAAGGATTTGACAAGTAATTGGGTAGCATCTTGAGGGTCTCGAGCCTTTCCTATCAGTATGGTGTAAGCTACAGACAAGTCAATCTGAACCATAGATTCGATTTCCCCATCCCGGGGTATGTGTAAGGCTCTGTGAAGAAGTTTTGTTGTAAGCTTGATGGAAACCCCCTTGACTTCAGTCCGAAGGACTTTCTTGTTTTCATCAAAAAACAAGTTCTTGTAGAACTGCTGAACTAAAAATTGGTAGTATACCATGTGATCGGACAGAACCCGTCGCCATCCTTGGAACTCAAATAAAGGCAGTAGTTTAGGAAAAGATTCAAGCATCTTGTGGTCACCAAAATCCACATACCGAGGAAAGAGAATCCTGGTGGGATCACTGTCTTCTTCCATAACTGAGGGAGTAGTATTGGTCTGCAGAGGGATGGACTGAGCCTTGGCTTTCCCTTTTTCTTTGGCGGACAGTCGTGGCCACTTGGCCTTTGGTTGCGACGGCGAAACCCTTTCATTGTTCGAGCCCTGGGCCTCGGCAGCTCGTCTCTTAGCTGGTTTTGCAGCTGGGCGGTCCTCAATGCTCTTGGAGCGCCCTTCTGTGGATGCTTTCGAGGTTGCGGCCTTCTTGGATGAAGCCGCGTCTTTATTCTTGCCGTGGGTGACCGGAGGATCCATGGAGAGGGTAGAAGAAAGGGAGGAGAGAAGACAAAGGACGGATGGACCTAGCTGGGGAGATGGTTGCATAGGTGAAGAAGGATGGAACGGGGCGTCGACCTCCACGGTGAGGATGTGCAGATTCGCTGGAGAGAGAGGTCCCGAGTGGAATAGGGTTGAAATGAGGTAAGGTGAGTAAAATGATTTTCACTATCGAGTAAATAACGAAAGTTGAGATGTTTGATTTTAAAATAACAACCCTGAGATAAGAAATGGCCTATATACCCCTATGTTAAGTTCAGAACGGTTTAAAGCTTATAAGCTCATTTTTTAGAATGAGGGTTTGAGAAGAAACTGTTTTTGCAACAAAGAATAAGATTAAAATATTTGAGATAGTTAAATAAGATAAAACCAAGCCCATTTGACTTACTTATCACTTTCAATTGGTAGATTGGAAAATGAAGATAAGCAAGTATTGAAGATAAACAAGAACCTTTTTATTTTGAAGCAAGGTGTAGAGTCAACCCTAAACCATTTTTTTGATTTTAATTAATAAAACAGTCTGATATAGCATTCACTTTTTGACTCAAGGAAACACGTGGATTAGACGCTAGAGTCCCTAGTTACTCAGTGAGCTTATCTTTCTGAATTTTTCTGAACAGAGTTGGCAGCCTTCATCATGACTAGATAACCCTCGTTTCATTGATGGAGGATCTAATTTCTCTGAAGATGAGGTCATTGCTCTAAAAATTGCAGTATGGTTTTTAAGAGGCATATTCTCTAATTGACTTCAGATAAGGTAACTTGTTTAAGGACAATACATGCCAATCAATTCATAAACCAAGAAGCCTATTTGCAGTGAACTTTTAGACGCTTAGGCAAATGTCATTTTCAATGACTTGATGAATGTTTTAATCATATTATGAGTGCAAGATTGGTAGGACTCAACGCAATAATTAACGAAAATGAGGATTATAGACAAGAAACCATTCTTTTAACCACGAGTAAAATAGATGAACTTACCCAGGGTTGTATAAATGAGTGAAAACATTCTCAACTCCCCCTCACTTGATGCTCGGTGAAAAGTGAAGGTTTAGAGGAAGGAATTTGAGGTGGAAATGAAAGAAGCAGTGTGTAGAAAGAAGTGGAAGGCTCTCCATTGGATCTTCAAACCCAAGGGCGGCTGAGAGATAGTCTCGACACATAGCTGTAGGGTGTCGACCTGTGCAACAAACTTTGTCCTGCATGTCTCGACACAAGACTGAAGGGTGTCGACCTGTTCAGTAGACTTTGTACTGCATGACTCGACACATGATTGTCCAACAAACTGTGCTCAGCCAGCTTCTAAGAATCTTCATTTCTGAAATATACCTGCTAGCTTCGACTGCTAATACCTCTGATATTTTTCTTTTAGACAATCATTCAAGAATGGCTTTACCTTTTTGCTCTTATTGAGAAGTGCCTTATGAGATGCTAAAGCTTTAAACATGCTTATGCACAAGAAATCACGTATGCAGTTAACACTATGCATTTCTGACTTATGGTACTTGGCGGAGGCCTGCCTCACGCATGAGGAGAGTTTCCTGACAGTCATGACCTATCTTTCGACTTCTCGACATTTAATATACCAAATAGTCATCAGATGATGTTCTACTAAAAACAACCACAAATGCAAACAGGCTCCCCCTAAATGTCACCATCATTCAGCAAGGTTCATACAGCCAATGGACCAGTTCTAAATCAAAACAGATATGCTTGTTCCAATCATAGTAAAGACAAGTAAGTTGAGCATCGAAGGAGGAATAGATAGCTCAAACCTGATTGGATTGAGGTGTGAATAGACCGAGCTCTCTCCTTAATGTTGAAAACCTGTCATTGCTTAAGGGTTTTGTGAAGATATCTACAATCTGATTTTCAGAGTCAACAAAGTGGAGCTCAAAGTGATTTTTGAGGACTTCATCCCTTATAAAATGATGCCTAATTTCAATGTGTTTAGTCCTAGAGTGCATGACTGGATTTTTTGCAAGATTTATAGCACTTGTGTTATCACACAGAATGGGAACACAGTCAAGATCTATTTGATAGTCTTGGAGTTGGTGTTTGATCCACAGTACTTGGGTGCCACAACTCCCTGCAGCAACATATTCTGCCTCTACAGTTGAGAGGGCAACCGAGTGCTGTTTCTTGGAGGCCCAAGAAACCAAAAACCCACTAAGAAATTGTCAATAGCCACTAGTGCTCTTGCGGTCCAG
The DNA here is from genome assembly GCA_022559845.1 of Amorphophallus konjac. NCBI lineage: Eukaryota > Viridiplantae > Streptophyta > Magnoliopsida > Alismatales > Araceae > Amorphophallus > Amorphophallus konjac. The sequence goes on from CM040120.1 coordinate 190,693,164, forward strand.
TTTGCATCCAGCATAATCTGCATCTGAATAAGAGATACGTGAAAGTTCACAGGATGCAGGATACCATAATCCCAATTCTTGAGTGCCAGCAAGATATCTAAAAATACATTTGATAGCAGTCAAGTGGGACTCTCTAGGACTAGACTGAAATCTAGCACAAAGGTAAACACTAAACTGAATGTCTAGTCTAGATGCAGTGAGATAGAGTAATGACCCGATCATACCTCTGTACCTCTTTGCAACTACTAGTGTACCTTGTTCATCCGCATCCAGTGAAGTGGCAGTCCCCATTGGAGTTCCTAATGGTTTGCAATTTGTCATATCAAACTTTTTCAGCAATTCCTTCACATATTTGGCTTCATTGATAAAACAGCCTTCATTACCTTGACTAATCTGCAAGCCAAGAAAGAATTGAAGCTCACCCATTAGACTCATTTCAAATTCATTGGTCATGAGTTTTACAAACTCCTCACACATTTGAGGTTTAGTGGACCCAAACACTATGTCATCCACATAAATCTGAACTATCAGGATATCCTTACCTTGTTTCTTGGTGAATAGTGTCTGGTCTACATTACCTCTTGAATACCTTTGTTCGGTGAGGTATGAGCTTAGTCTGTCATACCAAGCTCTAGGTGCCTGCTTCAAGCCATATAAAGCCCTGTTCAACTTATAAACATGATCTTTGAAATATGTGCATTCAAAACCAGGGGGTTGCTCTACATAGACTTTTTCTTTAATAAGACCATTTAGAAAAGCACTCTTAACATCCATTTGCTGCAATTTGATTTTATGAGAACATGCAAATGCTAGCAAAATTCTAATGGCCTCTAGCCTAGCAATAGGAGCAAAATATTCTTCATAATCTATGCCAAATTCTTGATTATACCCCTGAGCCACCAATCTGGATTTGTTTCTTATTATCTTTCCATCTTCACTTAGTTTATTTCTGAAAACCCATTTAGTTCCTATGACTGATTTCTCTTGAGGCGTGGGAACTAGATGCCATACTTTGTTTCTTTCAAATTGGTTTAATTCATCGTGCATGGAGTTTATCCAGTTATCATCTTTTAAGGCCTCTACAATATTTTTGGGTTCAATTTGAGATACAAGAGCAAGTTGTTCTATTTCATCCATAATTTTGAAATGAGACCTAGTTTTGGTTCGGTCATGCAGATTACCTAAGATATTTTCTAATGGATGGTCTTTTAACACTCTTAAATCAGGCTGAGTGTTACCTTCATCTACTTCGGTGACCGGATCATTGCTTGGCCCTTCTTGGTCTTCATTTGCTTGTGTCTCCTCATGTGAAAGTTCCTCTTTTCCTTTTATGTTCAGGAATTCCCCATCATCATCTTCCCTGCAAGTGTTGTCATGACCAATTTCATCAAAGGTGATGTGAGGGGATTCTTCCATACAAAGGGTCTTATGATTATAGACTCTATAAGCTCTAGACTTATCGGAGTACCCAAGGAATATCCCTTATTCACTCTTGGGCTCAAACTTGTCCAGAACTCTTTTATCATTGTTATGAACAAAGCACTTTGACCCAAAAACTTTCATGTGAAAGAGAGATGGCTTTTTACTTTTTAGCAACTCATAAGGGGTCATTTTGGTGAGTGGCCTTACCATTGAGCGGTTGATGATATAACATGCAGTGTTTACCGCTTCTGCCCAAAATCTCCTTGGTAGATGCCTTTCAACAAGCATTGTGCGTGCCATCCCTATGAGAGTTCTATTCTTCCTCTCAACTACTCCATTTTGTTCAGGAGTTCTTGGTGATGAAAACTTGTGAATGATTCCTTCAGACCTACATAAATTTTCAAAGTCAGTATTGTCGAATTCACCACCATGATTTGAAATAATGTTAGAAATCTTAAACTTACCGTCTTGCTTCACTTGCATACACAGGGCCTGAAACTCATCAAAGGCATTATTTTTATGTGCAAGATAAAATACCCAAGCGAATCTAGTAAAGTCATCTACTAGAACATAACCACATCCTTTACCACTTAAGCTAGCTATTTTAGTTGGACCAAATAAGTCCATATGGATTAGTTCAAGTGGTTTAGATGATAAGCTTTCAGTTCTGCTTTTAAATGACTTTCTAGTTTGTTTTTCTTGAGCACATGCATCACAATTCTTAGTGTTCAGTTTGAATTTTATTTCAGACAGACCGTTGACAATAGAATGCTTCACCAACTTATGAAGAGTATTATAGCTAACATGACCTAGTCTGCGATGCCATAAACATGCTAATTCAGATTTGGGTGCAGCAAGTTAAAGATTTATGTGAGCAGGGTCATCTAAGTCAATCATGTACACGTTATTGACTCTTTTACCAGAAAACTTGGTTTCTTTTGAATTAGGGTGCAAGATCCTACATTCATTAGAGTCAAAGACTACAGTATGACCTTTATCACACAGTTGACTAATGCTTAGCAAATTGTACTCCAGACCATTAACAAGTAGTACATTATCAATTGAGTTGGAGGGGTTCTTACCAACGTTACCTATACCGATGATTTTTCCTTTGTTGTTTCCTCCAAACGTGACATGTCCAGCTTCCTTTTCAACTAGAAGATAGAATTTGGTTCTATCTCCGGTCATGTGTCTTGAGCAACCACTATCAAGATACCAGTGGTTGTGCATGACTATAAGACACTCATGCACAAGGAATTAAGTGACAATATTTGGAACCCAAGGACAATTGGGTCCCAATAATTTCTTCATTTCGGTAAAGCAGGATAGCACATATTTTGAAATCCAGACTTTCTTAGGATTTTTGCTTTGCTGGGAGTTCTGGTTTTTCTTCTCCTTAGTCTTTTGGACTTTATGGTTTTTGGGAATGGTGGAAAAGGATTGTTTGTTAGACCATCTGTTCCATTTGGTTGGTCTAGAGGAATAGGAGGTGTTATAGTGCCTAGGTTGTTGAGGTTGAGTGAACCTATGATCATAGGAAACATAACTTCTTCTAACCCATGGAGGTGTCGACCTATAGAAGGTAAAGTCTCGACCTGTCTCACGTTCTATCCAACTATGGTTGTTTCTGGATGAAGGATGTGTCGACCTCCTGTGCTGAAAGTGTCGACCTGTTGGTGCAAACGTGTGGTAATGTTGGGCATTTGACCATGTGGGTGTCGACCTACTCCGTGGATTGTCCCGACCTGTTCCAACATTGTAACTATTTCTTCTATTGGAATGTGCAGGCTAAAGCTTATTTGGGATTGTTGGTTAACCTTTTTGGGTTGTTGAGAAATTTTGTTGATTGATTCTCCTACTTTTTCTTTTCCTTTGTTTTCAACATTTTCATGGTGTATTGTTTTGGAGGTTGATGCTTCGGAAGATGAAACAAAGGTGGTAGTTTTTAACCCAAAAGTTTTCTTCTTGGTTGGCTCATACCCTAGCCCATCTCTATTGAAGTTCATTTTAGTTCCTAGCAGGGCGTTCAAGTTCTCACTTTCATCAACAAATTTTTCAAGAGCAGTTTGTTTATCTGCTAGGTCCTTCTGAAGTTTTTTATTTTCTTTTAACAGTTGTGAATTGACTTGTTTAAAGGCTTCTCACTTCTCATTGCACAGATTGTTGTCCTTCACATAGCTTTGCATTTTTAGTTTCAATTCATCAATTTCATCTCTTAGTGTTTCATTTTCATCTTCCAAGTCTCTCATCTCTTTTCTTCCTTCTTCAAGATTTTCATTCATTTTTCTGAGATCTTCAATTTCAGTTTCTAGAGAGATTACCTTTTCATTTAGAGTTTTATCTTGGCCAGAGGAGTCAACCTTCTTCTTTAAGGTTTTGTTTTCTTTTCTGTACACTTCATACTTATCCATCAATTCGAAGTAAGCTTCTTCCCAATCATCAGTAGAGAAATGTTCAAAGGGAGAGCTCACCTCGCTGTCTTTTTCTCCTTTGGCCATTAGACAGAAATCATCTTTTTCTTCCCCAGATGAGTTGTCTTCAGTCTCTTCCTCTTCTTCATCACTCCAAGTGCACACCATGGCCTGCTTCTTCTTGCTCTTCCACCTAGGCATAGCTTTCTTAGCTTCTTCTGGACACTCAGACTTGATGTGTCTTGGTTTCCTACAAGAGTAGCAGACAAGCTTTTCAGACATTTTAACATTTTCAGGTCTTGCCCTGAAATCTCTTTTTAGCTGGGGCTTCTTCTTAGTGAAGCATGTACCTTCCTTTCTTAAAAATCTTTTGAACTTCCTTGTCAATAGAGCAACTTCATCCTCTTCAGTGTTGCTACTAGATGGCTCTTCATCTTCAGATAAGTCCCTAGTGCTTGGTCTAGTTTTAAGAGCCAGAGGCTTTTTTTTACTTACCTCAGTCTCTTTGTTCTTCAGATTCATCTCATAGGTCATCAGGGACCCTATGAGTTTTTCTACCTTGATGGTAGTTAAGTCTTTTGATTCTTCAACCACTGTGGCCTTTGTATGCCAAATAAGAGTTAATGATCTCAGAATCTTCCTTACTATCTCCTACTAAGAATAGGTCTTACCTAGCTCAGTCAAGCCATTAGTGAGCATGGTTAGCCTAGCATACATGTCCGAAATGGACTCATCATATTTCATTCTAAACTTTTAATATTCAGACACTAACGTGTTTCCTTTAGTTGCACGTACCTGCTGTGTCCCTTCATATATTACCTCAAGGCGGTCCCACATTTCCTTTGCAGTAGCGCAAGTTGACACCCTTGAGTACTCTGTTGGATGAAGGGAGCACTGCATGATGTGCTTGGCACCCCAGTTCAGCGTTGATTGCCTGATCTGTTCTTTTGTCCATGTATCTTCGTCCGGAGGCAGCTCAAATGGTCCCTTGCTGATCACTCGCCAGACTTCATGATCCTGGGCTCTAATGAAGACCTGAATGAGGTTTTTCCAGTAAGGATAATTTGTCCCAGTGAAAAAGGGAGGTCTATTTACGGAATGTCCTTCAGCCATAGGACCTTTAGTTGCCATATCACCAGTTCTCTCAAGGTAGTTAGACCACATACAGAGAGACTAGCTCTGATACAACTTGTTGAGTGGTGATAGACAGATCTAGAGGGGAGGGGTGAATAGATCATCCCCTTTTGTCCTTCTTTGCAAAAATAAAAGGAATCTAACACAAATTATGATAAGATAGATATTTAGCTAATAGCAAAGAAGCTGGACACACAAATGATATCCATGAATGATCCTACCAAGCTTGTACCGCTAGAACATAAAGGAAACCAAACCACAAGACACAATCTTTAAGGTGGTTCGGTCTCAATCTAGAGACCTATGTACACCCCTCACATAACACAGTGAGGCTTCACTAGTGCAAAAGCACATCCACTGATTCACGGCTTCGATCAGAGACATACACTCTCACAACTCCGCTGCCACACAGCTTGAGGGGTCACAACCCAAAACACTCCGCTGCCAAACAGCTTGAGGGATAACAACCCAAAACATACAGACCGGTTACCACACCGTCTGTCTTCCTACTCACAAGTAGGGAATGAATGATATGAAGTCTGTTTTGAAGAAAAGAAAATTGAAAATGAAACAACCAGAGACAGTATAGTAATGAAGCACTATGAGAAAGAAGTCTCCTGTCTGGGAAAGAGCTTGAGGGCTCCTTGGCTCTCTTCTTGTTCTTCAGTTCTTCACCACAACCCTTGTGATAGGATGATGATCTAGCTTTCAACTTTCAAGGGTTCTGGACGGAGCTTCATAAGACCTTCCTGCTTGCAAGGAGTCCTGTTATCGTGAGGAAGAGGATCATCTTCTTTTTGTTGCACTCACGTAGGCAGCATCAGGAAGGAGTGTAGCTTCATCAGCAAGTCTTCCAGCTTTTCATTTTCCTCTTGCTTGCTTGGATGCTCTCTTTTTCGAACTGGAGCCATGCTCCTCATATATTGGTGTCCTGGGGCGACACCAACGTTGTCCACTTATCAAGCAACACCCAGAATGTCATATCCACATTATTTGATTTGCTTCCATTTGCATAATTGACTCCTTTTCTGTCAAGTCTGCAGATATGTGGGTAGGTAGGAGACCATAGCAGCAAAGGTACGATCTTCTTCAGAGGATATCTCTGCCAAGACACAGTCCTCTAACAAGGTAGTACTTTGACGGTTCTTTCCAGAGCAAACGGATCCTCTGGTTTAAGTTCCGGATCTTGAAGAAAGCTTCCGTCAGATTCAGATCCGTTCTGGTCGAACCAAATGTGTCGACACTTTCCTCTCAGTGTGTCGAGACATCCCATTGAAAACCTTGAAGATAGCTTCTGCCGATTTCAAAATCGTTCTGGTTGAACGTTGATGTGTCGACACTTTACACCCAGTGTGTCGGGACATCCAGTGAATGTCTTGAAGACCCATGGCAGATGTGTCGAGACATATGTGCTTGGCTCTGCAATGACACCTCGATTGACTGTGTCGAGACAGCACCAAACGGTGTCGAGACATGTGAGCCATGTGCAGAATTGTCGCATGAAGGTGTCGACACAGGAGCGCCATGTACAGGGATTATCACACGAATGTGTCGACACTTTTCACTCAGTGTGTCGAGACATCGGTGAGTCTTGAGGCCAAACAGAACGGCTTCAGCTTGATTTCTTCTGGAGGTGTCGAGACATGGGTCAGATGTGTCGACACATTCTTTTTATGCCAGAGCTCAAACGTTGGAGATTCAACACATTTTCTTCTAGATGTGTCAGGACATCATTAGGCCGTGTTGAGACATCACTTAGAGAAGTTTTCCTGCACTAGTTTAGTCAATTCATCAAACCAAAATATGTTAGATATTCTTCAATTATCTATTAATGATTTATGATCTGTTATCATCAAAACTAGGGGACACAACAGTTTGCCTTGCCGATTTCTTGAAGGATGAGTCCAATGGTGAAGGTCGATACTTCATTGGTTTCTCGTACTGATACCTGATGAAGGTGTATAGGACGTTATGCTTGTCCTATTATGATGATTCATCGAGGGCTTCCTCGTCTCGGAGTCGAAAGAAGGGAGACCGTAAGAAAGTCCGAATGGGGTTGAGGATTCAATATTTCTTTCAGGGCAACTTGAGGTATACTAACTATCCATCTATAGTAACGGTTGTCACACAGCAGGCGAAACGAGCCCGTTTCAAATCAAGCTTGCCATCTTCCCTTCGGCAGGCATATCGGAGTGGGCCGAACCTGGCGGGGATTGATGCCGTGACACATTGCACGGCATTCCTGACATTCTGGCTTTGTTCTTTTGCTCTTCCTCAAGGAGATGAAACATTTATATGCCCTGGGATTATTCTCCCAACATGTCAGATGGCCTGGGGTATAAAATTGTCTTTATGTCCAGCGGCACTCTGCTTGATTTATAGGACGCTGGGGGAGCTGTGCCGATGTTAGATACCGCGGAATCTGAGGACTGTAGGACCAATCCATTTCTTCAATGCTTGGGTGTACACATTGTTCCCTAAGTTCGCCCCAAGAACCCTTCAAGAACCGACGTTGTACCCAAGAATGCTTGAATTTTCCAGTGTAGAGCCGGAGACAACCACGCAGTAACTTTTCTCTATTCGGTGTCAGTTAACAAAGGTCCCGGTAGATTACGCAGGCACCATTAACTTCTAGAGTTTAGCTGCCCACTCTGTTCCTCTGGTCAATTGCCAGGGTGAATGCAAGATCGATGTCACTGAAGTATATTCTCATCCTGTTGCAGGTGCGCCCGCAACCCACTTTATCTTAGATCTTGAACTGGTTGAATGGGCGCTGGCTATTCACCTGAGTGTTCTAGTATTCAGGAAGGGTAGTAATAATTTTCTGGAGCCATACTACCCTTTCCGTTTTGATCGTAACTTCGGATATGACCAACATATTCCACCTTCGTCCGCTCAATTTCCTCTTGATAGCCGGACCAAGAAAGGGGCAGTGGTTACTGAAGAAGGTCACTCCTGGTGGGACTTCTTTCATCACCGAGAGGCTAGCACATTCAGAATTCTGACGCCTAGGCGTGTTCCTCGAGTCACCCCTGAGCATATTAAACGGTGGAATGCCCGTACCAGCTTCTATAGGAACATGAAGGCTAGTTGCTGGGATACGATGGAACGTGCTTTCTTGAGCCGTCAGCCCAGGCCTGTTGATGGGAATCTACATCGGACACTAACTTTTATTTTTATAGTTGTATCCTTTTAGTTTGCATTTATTTCCTTGGGAAGTAGGTTTGCAATTGTAAGGCTTTATAAGCCAATTTGTCATTCCTTTGGATTCTTAGGGTTTTTGTGCAAAAAGTCCAGTAGGACCAGCAAGGGGCCCCCATCTCCTTTCCTATTGGTCCACCTAAGTCTTAGGGCCCATGTGGGATCAGTCAAAGGTCCAAGGTGGGCTTCTAGATGGCTTGACCAATCAAGGGGACAATTGGATTAAAAAGTCCAATATTCCAACCCTTAAAGTCCAAGATGCTTCCCCCTTATAATATAGTTTATCCCATGTTGTATTTTTTATATTTTTTGGTCATTTGACCACATGGGGAAGAAAATCCCCTCTCTCCCATGAAATTCCCAGCCCCCCACCCCTTGCCATTCTCTATATAAGCCCATGTATAGTGTGATTAGAGAAATTAATGAAGAGAAAAAAATTTGTGAAATTAGGTTGGAACCAAAGAAGGGTGTGCCCTCCTCCTCTCTCCCTCCCTCTCTTGTAGATGGATTTCTGCTAAATCTTAGGTGTGATGCCCTTATATCTTCTCCTTAGCCCCTCTGAATTCTATTTCTACCGCCGCCGCCGCCGCGGCCATCGCACCGCCGTCGCGCCGCCGCCACCGTCATCGGAGTTCTGTCTCCATCAGAATAGAACCTCTTCTCTGAAATTGTATCTCTGGCTCTTGTTGTCTGCTTAAGCCCTAATTTTGAGAGTTTGTTCTGTCTATCTCCCCTAACCTCCAGTTAAAATTTCGTGTCATTTGGAGTCAATTTGATAATTTTCTCATATTTTTGTTTGTCCTCTCAGTAATCTGCCCTTTTACAGATCTACAGGACAGAGTCGCCTTGTTGCAATTTCCCCACCCACTTAATAAATTTTTAAAACTCCATAAAAATTCCCTAGTATTTCTCACGTATACCCCCTTCCATCATAATTTCTGTTGAGTCAAAAAAAATCATTTAGCCCTCGGTCAAAGGTCTATTTCAGGCAAATCCATCTCTGCCCTGTGTATCTGTCAGTCCGGGTCAGAAAACAAAGGCAGTTTGCAGTCATTTTTATTTTTAATCCGTTCTGTGGATGGAGCCACCAAAAATATATGTTGTATATCTCTGAGTCCTCTATCCATCGGTACCTCTTGTGCATCAATCCGACATCGGATCTGGTCGTAGGAATTCTTTTCGTGAAGGTGTGCAGAGCAGATCCGAATTCAGCCAGCACAACTCAGTCCGGGAGAAAATTCAGAAATAAATATCAAAGGTCAACTTCAGGGACCGCCCCTTCAGGGAGTCGATCAGGGACATACCACCATCGTCCCAGCCAAGTGGCGCCTCCAGAAGATTTCAGGAAGGCGACGTTCCTTTGCAAACCGTTGGTTGCTGTCCAGCGAGTCAGCAACCGAGTTGGCGCAGCACCGAGTTGGAATAGTGCCGAGTCGGACCAGCAGGCCGAGTTCGTGCCGTACGCACCTCCAGATTACTTCCCGTCAACCCAGGGTCGGTCCTCCCGGGCCCCACTTGTAGCCCTTTACCTCCCTGCGTGGAGTGGGCAATAGATTTCACTGTTGTAATTAACTTTTACCCTTGTTACCGGGAGTTACCGTAACTGGCCGGGAACGTCTTCCCCACGCCCGGAGCGTGGAGGTAAACTCGCTGCCCTCCTCGTAGGCATTACTTTACTTGTATTACTTCGTATATGCCACTGCATGTGATAGGTTTCTAGCTTGTTATTCTATTATCACCGCTGCGAGAGAGCGAGATTGAGTGTACCATCCCGTGACTCGATCCGAGTTAACGCGGAAAGGCCGATACCCAAGACTCACGGCCGGTTTCTCAACCGTGCCCGGTCCCACGTCTTCCCTGGCATAGGGACGATCGCGAGCTAGAGTCCCAGGTCACGTGTCCGTCCTGCATCAATTTGGTATCAGAGCGCCAGTTGAGTCTACGGTAGTATTTGGTCAAAAAAAAGTGTCATTTACGTCTAGTCATCGTCTAAGTCGGTCTAAGGTTGCTTCCGCATACCATTGTTCGGTATATAAAAAGTTGTCACCCGACCGTTAGGTTACGCCTATCGGAGAGGTGATTCACTTGCGCGAGTGATCTTCGGGTCGATTAACTCCGCCGCATACCGAATCTTGGTCGTGTGTAGGTGTGTAGTCGAGTCTCATTTCAACTTTGCATTTGCATCACATTCTAAGTCGTGTCAGGTGCTTGCATTAGTTGGCATACCATTTCGCTTATAAAATAAAAACAAAAAAAATGGCCTTGCATATCCATTCCTAGGGGATCCAACCCCATCTTGGCCACCATGGCCACACCCCGAGTCCATAGTCCTGATGAAGTGGCCGGAATGTTCCGAGCCATTATGGGAGCAATGAAGGGGTTGAGTACACGCCTAGATCGGTTGACTACAGGGGTTGATCAGTTGACTACCGGGGTAGATCGGATGGAAGCGTACATCCCAGTGGCACGCCAAGGACCCCTTCTCCACGAGGAGGACATTCCTTCATCACCCATGAGAGCTCCATTACCGTCAACCTCATCTTCTGATCTTATTTCGGAACCATCTTATTTGGAGCCACCAAGGTCCGAGCCTCCCGTGTTTCTAACGGGTACGCTATACATAGCCGAGCCACTTCTTAGTTGGCTCAAGGATGGCTTGGTCCCACCTCCTTATCCATCCATGGACCCCACCTTACCATTAGTGCCGGTCAACTCATTCCACACTACATTTCGGTCTAGTCACCATGTTGATACCTTGGATGATCTTGTTATGGGATTAGATTCACAATGGAAGTTGACGCACTTATTAGCCTGAGGCTTCGACCAACCCACTAGGCAAGCTTTACCCATCCAGCCATAGGGTCCATTACCTCCGTGTGCACCGTGGGTTGTGTCACCACGGAGATTCTTCTATTCCTCCCGATGCCAGCCGAGTCCGACTTCGTTCCCTTTTGCCCAAGGGAGGAATCCTATTTTTTAGACATGATCGTCGTCCCACCGATCACAATGTATGATGGTGATTATGAATTCTTAACTTGGAACCGAGTCATGGGGGAACCCACTTCATGGGGTCATACCTTCTTTGACCCTTTTGACCCCTTCACTAGTGAACCTCCCGAGCTATCATATTCACTCCACTCCTTCCAAGGAGTTCACTATCCCACCCCTACCCCTCGGTCTAGTTGGCAAGCCGTACCTACGTCTAGGGGTAATGACGAGGGTAGTTTTGGATCTCCTAGCCCTTCTCGACCCAAATCCAAAGGGCCATTCATGCATGACTGGGTCATACTTGGGCGTCTAGGTGTTTCCCATACCACCAACCTTCGGGTACATAAGATGCATGCATGGCACATATTCGGATGTCCTGGTCCGTCGTCACCCATGTACGGGTTGGACTAACATTAGGTTTGTTTAAGATCCTTGTGAGTCTTTGTTTCATTTGTTTGTCGAGTGCATTGTGTGTCTATGCATATGTTGAGTCGAGTCGGTTTTGTACGCTCGCGTTGTTAGTCCCTTTCGAGTATGAGACTTGTCGGACTATTGGGATCGGTTCTACTCCACATATCGGATCTAGTCACATAAGATACCCGCGGTGATTCCTAGTGAGTCTTTGAGCCGCCTCCCTCATTTGAGAGTGACCCCACCCCGGAGTGTCCACCTCTAGCCACATTCCTATGGCAGCGTGTGCATATCGAATCTATACGGGATGAGCAAGTGTCGATTACTTGGAGTGGAGCGTACTCCGCGCTTTCGGGTACGATGACGGATCCGCCGGCGTCACGAGCAGCCGCACCCCTTACTCGACGGGGTCAAGTTCTTCCCACCCGGGGAGAATTGATGGGAATCTACACCGGGCACTAACTTTTATTTTTATATTTTTATCCTTTAAGTTTGCATTTATATCCTTGGGAAGTAGGTTTGCAATTGTAAGGCTTTATAAGCCAATTTGTCATTCCTTAAGATTCTTTGGGTTTTTGTGTAAAAAGTCCAATAGGATCAGCAAGGGGCCCCCATCTCCTTTTCTATTGGTCCACCTAAGTCTTAGGGCCCATGTGGGGTCAGTCAAAGGTCCAAGGTGGGCTTCTAGATGGCTTGACCATTCAAGGGGACAATTGGATTAAAAAGTCTAATATTCCAACCCTTAAAGTCCAAGATGCTTCCCCCTTATAATATAGTTTATCCCATGTTGTATTTTTTATTTTTTTTGGTCATTTGACCACATGGGGAAGAAAATCCTCTCTCTCCCACGAAATTCTCAGCCCCCCACCCCTTGCCATTCTCTATATAAGCCCATGTATAGTGTCATTAGAGAAATTAATGAAGAGAAAAAAATGTGAAATTTGGTTGGAACCAAAGAAGGGTGTGCCCTCCTCCTCTCTCCCTCCCCCTCTTGCAGATGAATTTCTAATAAATCTTAGGTGTGATGCCCTTCTATCTTCTCCTTAGCCCCTCTGAATTCTATTTCTACCGCCGCCGTCGCCGCCGCCATCACACCCCCGTCGCGCCGCCGCCACCGTCATCGGAGTTCTGTCTCCATCAGGATAGAACCGCTTCTCCGAAATTGTATCTCTAATTCTTGTTGTCTGATTGAGCCCTAATTTTTAGAGTTTGTTATGTCCATCTCCCCTAACCTCCAGTTAAAATTTCGTGTCATTTGAAGTCCATTTGATAATTTTTCCATATTTTTGTTTGTCCTCTCAGTAATCTGTCCTTTTGCATATCTACGGGACAGAGTCGCCTTGTTGTAATTTCCCTACACACTTAAAAAAATTTTAAAATTCCACAAAAATTCCCTAGTGTTCCTCACGTATATCCCCTTCCACCATAATTTTCGTTGAGTCAAAAAAAATCATTTAGCCCTCGGTCAAAGGTCTGTTTTAGGAAGATCCATCTCTGCCCTGTGTGTCTGTCAGTCCGAGTCAAAAAAAAGGTAGATTGAAGTCATTTTTATTTTTAATTCTTTCTGTAGATGGAGTCACAAAAAATATATGTTGTAGATCTCTGAGTCCTCTATCCATCGGTACCTCTTGTGCATCAATCTGACATCAGATCTGGTCGTAGGAATTCTTTTCGTGAAGGTGTGCAGAGAAGATCCGAATTCAGCCAGCACAACTCAGTCCGAGAGAAAATTCAGAAATAAATATCAAAGGTCAACTTCAGCGACCGCCTTTTCAGGGAGTCGATCAGGGACATCCCGCCATCGTCCCAGCCAAGCGGCGCCTCCAGAAGATCTCAGGAAGGTGACGCTCATTTGGAAACCGTTGTTTGTTGTCCAGCGAGTCAGCAACCGAGTTGGCGCAGCACCGAGTTGGAATAGTGCCAAGTCGGACCAGCAGGCCGAGTTCATGCCGTACGCACCTCCAGATTGCTGCCCGTCAACCCAGAGTCGGTCCATCCGGGCCCCACTTGTAGTCCTTTACCTCCCTGCGTGGAGTGGGTAATAGATTTCACTATTGTAATTAACTTTTACCCTTGTTACCGGGAGTTACCATAACTGGCCGGGAACGTCTTCCCCACGCCCGGAGCGTGGTGGTAAACTCGCTGCCCTCCTCGTAGGCATTGCTTTACTCGTATTACTTCGTATATGCCGCTGCATGTTATAGGTTTCTAACTTGTTATTCTATTATCACCGCTGCGAGAGAACGAGATTGAGTGTACCGTCTCGTGACTCGATCCGAGTTAACGCGGAAAGGCTGATACCCAAGACTCACGGCCGGTTTCTCAACAGTGCCCGGTCCCACGTCTTCCCTCGCATAAGGACGATCGCGAGCTAGAGTCCCAGGTCGCGTGTCCGTCCCGCATCACCTGTGTTTTATATAGATGAATCTCATTTGAAGAGGCTTCTGTCACAGAGCCTTAAGACAGTAGGTGAGTATCTCAAGGCACGCAAGGCCATGAAGAAGGAATCTAAACAACTAGCGCCAGTACTGCCGGAGGTGAAAGAGGATGATCTCTTGAAGTCTTTGAAGGATCTGAGCCAAGTGGAAAATGCCCACCTTGAGCTGCAACAATTCCCTTTTTCGGTTGAAGAACCGATACCCCCGGTAATCTCTTGGCGTCCGGAGCAGGATCGCCACTATCCGTATCGGACTTTTGTGCGAAGGGACGACAGAACCACCACATATTATCGTCAAACTTCTTGGCTCTTTATCCGGTTGAAAATTCATGGTTTGGAACTTAGTACTCCTGCTGAGGCTATTCTGGTCCATAAACTGTTTGTATCCTTCAATTATGCAGATGGATGGGGTTTAGATCACCTAGGCTTGTACCACTATCTAGCCTGCCGAGATCATCCAGATCTAGCTCAATCAGCCAACCATTGTGAGAAGATTGGGGACATATGCTGGCTACTTCGTGAAGCTACTTCCCGGGACAAGGAGGTGGCTTTGTATTATTGGCCTCTTTCTCCTTTCTACAACGGGCTAGTAGGTATGTCATCATGCTTTGACAGGGACCCATGTCTTTGTACTGCTTTTTATGCTTTGACTTGTATCCTCTTCTCTTCTCTCCTTTTAGATAGACCAGACATACGGCAGCAAGTAGATTATCGCAAGCTAATTATGCAGGCTCAGAAGCCTTCTTATTTTGATACTCCTGCATCCGCTCCCACTACTACTCCTTTGCCTTGCGGCAGTCGGAAGAGGAAAGCAGTCTCTCTGGTAAAAGTTGCCGTGGCACGGGCTAAAAAGTCCCGTAATGTTGTAGTATAGCAAGCAGCTTCTACAATTGCCTCTTCCGAGGTGGTCCTGCCTTAGTTATTGTCATTTGAAGAATTTTCTGCCTCCTAAGCTCCACCGGCCAGAGATGATGGTACTTTTACACCGTTATTATTACGGTGACATTTCTTTGAAGAGCTTCCTTAGGCTTAATTTTGTATTTTTTTCATCTTGTAGCAGCACTGAAAGATGCACCGGCTCCGTCTACTGAGGTAGACGTTGGTGCAGCTATTGACGCCGGGGCAGAAATATTCGTTGGCAGCCCTGAGAGAGAGACTCTCCCTTCCCCTACTCTAGCTAGTGAGGCGGCAGGTAGATTAAATAGAATTGCCTCTGATGCTTTATATTCTAGAGTTTATCACCCTATCTCATTGTACCTTTTGTGACATGCTCCAGGGCTTTCGGAGATTTTGCCTAAAATGGGAGTTTCTTCTTCGGGTCCTTCTGCATCATCAAGAGGACGCCGAGCGTCGCGTAAAAAGGCGATAGCCCCAGTACGACACATGGCCACTCATTCCACTGTCTGCCAAGAGGCAGAAGCAACTTTGAAGCCTAGTGTTGAAGTGGAGAGCTCTTCTGAAAGTTCCCCATCCCTGTCCGTCGAACAAGTGGACTATGGTTGTTCTGGTGTGAGGGAACTACTGACGCTGATGGAGGTGGGACCTCAGCTTCCTACCCCTTAATAGAAGGATTGGCCGTATTCAATCCCCCTCTGCTCATTGTTAGAGCCCCTAATATGGTATCAGAGCCTTGGTTCTTCTTAAACCCTAGGTCTTGAGTCTTAGTCTATATGATAAATATTGTTTGTCGGTCACCTTATAGGCACCTGGTGAGAATTGGGTAGAACCATGGGGCTAATTGGTAAAATTTGTGATAATCTTAATAAAGTTAAAAGATTATAGGTTGTTAATTTTTGTATAATTTATGTTATAGGCTAAGATGGCTGCGGAGCGTGCTCAATGGTGGGAGATGCACCGTACGGTCCAAGAGTTGACTCAGGCCTTGCAGCAGGTAGCCCATGGTGGAGTGCGTTAGGGCTCAAGAGATGTGCATAGGAGTTTCCAGGGTATTAATCCCCTTATATTTGGTGGGTCAACCGATCCCGATGAGGCAGAGAATTGGGTTAAGGAGATAGAGAGGATTTTTAGGGTTATGCAGTGTACCGATCTGGAGAACGTCTTGTTAGCTACATACCAATTAGAGAGAGATGTGCGAGCTTGGGGGGAAGTTGTAGAAGCGACATTGCAAAATGATCAAGTTTCGTGGAATAAGTTCGTGGAGCTTTTTAATGAGAGGTATTTTTCGGAGCGGGTTCGAGAGAAGAAGGCTGCTGAATTTGCATCCCTGAAGTAGAGGAACCTATCTGTAGCGGAGTACGAAGCCCAATTTGCTAGGTTAGCTCGTTATGCACCGCACCTAGTTAGTACGGAGAAGATGAAAGCTAGGAGGTTCTTGAATGGTTTGATAGTTGAGTATATTCCGTAGTTAGCGCCACTAGAGATTCAGGTGTATGCCGAGATGGTGAAGAAGGCCCAAGTGTTGGAAGATGCTTTGGATATGATGGAGCGGATTTCTAGAAGGCTTGCCAAGATGGGAGGAGCAAGTGGTTCCGAGGATGGTGTGCCTACCAATGGGAAGAAGAGACCGAATGGTGGTAATGGGGCTCATAAAGATAAGAAGGGTAAGAAGGGAGACAAGCAGATTGCTCCTGTTAAGGAGAAGTGCGAGCATTGTGATAAAGGTGGCCATCGGTCGGAGGATTGTTAGAGGAACCTAGGAAAGTGTATCCGTTGTGGAAGCGGAGACCATAGAATTGCTCGTTGTCCCTTAATGAAGGAGCAGGCGCTGCGAGATGGGCAACCAGATGAACCAAAGCGGCGAGGCAGGCTGTAAGCGATGGAAGGTAACTCTAAACCTGCCTTAACCTTATATTTTCATGCTTAGACTTGGTGATTTTGTTTATTAGCATGAATTAGAATGTGTCTCGCTAGTCTGGAGTATTAGAAGGTGTTTTAGAGTGGTAATTGTACCCCCCACTGTTATTTTGGAAAGAATCGTATGAATTTGGAGGACCAAATTCTTTAAAGTGGGGGAGGGTGAAGCAACCCGAAATTTTGAATAAATAAAATAATAATATCTATTTTTTTCGCTAGTAAAATAATAATGTTTGCTTAAACCGAATTTTTAAATGAATAAGATAATATTATTTTCTGAACCCAAATTTTAAAATTTTAATAAAAATATGTAAAAATATGTATCTCGTAGAAAACAACATTTCAAGCAACTTTGTCTTAAGAAATGAACCCATAATAAAATCGGATTAGGCCCAATTTCAAATTTAAGGCTAAAAATCGTACCTTTGTAAGAACAACCTAAATCGCCTAATTGGACCTCTATTCTTGCCCTAATGGCCTCTGATCGAAGCCTAACCCAAGCCCAACCCTGCATGATCGACTCTTCTTCGAAACCCTAACCCTAGACTATCCAATTCGGCGCGACGGCGACAGATTTGATCGACCCCGAGTTTCTCGCCATTTTCCCCTCTTTGGACTCTTTAGATCGATTCGATTGCTAGAAGCCTCAATAGACTCTAGAAATAGGTGGCCTTCGATCCCTAGAAACCCTATGTGTTGCGGTGGCTGGTGGTGTGCTCGATCGTGGGAGGAGTTCGACGTTTAGGGCGGTTCGAGTTAGGGTTCCGGCGAGTTCTTCACCCTCACTTCTCGTCGATCTAAGGTAGGTTTTTCTCAGGCTGAACCAATAATAATATATGCCATCTTGTTCATCCTTCTGTTCTCTTTCATTCGATACTAGTTTGCTCAATTTTAGTATACCATGTCGATTGAATTTCTTAGTTTACTCGGAGGTATACCCGAAAGGTTGCCTTCACTTTAAGTTCATCTTATGTTGGTTTATCTTATCCTAAACTCTAATCAAAGCATGCTATCTTATTTATCTTTGAATGGTCTTTCCAACGGTACCATTTTGCCTAAATTTCGTTCATTATATTTCTCGCAATCGCTGTTTTAATCAAGGTCAATCGAGGTTCGCCGTCGGCAGATCTCGGTGGTAAAAACGGTCGCACCAGTGACCGCATGGCGATGAAACGGTCGCGCGATAGACCGTTTGCCTCTCCCCAATTTTTTCAAAAAAATTATTATTTTAATTGACGTGTCCTATCTCTAAGATGCCTCTATGAAAATTAATTAGTTTAATAATTATGAGATATTATTGACGTGCCCTAGTAGTCTGACGCTTTCTCTTAGGTTCGTCTAGCCTCACTGATGCGTTCATGACAAATATATATATATAATAATACTAAATAAGCATATTACCCCTAGCGGTCTTCCTGAGACTGTCTAGTGCCGGTTGCGGTCAACAGAAGACTATTTTTCTCTTGTTTCCAACATTAAAGCCGACTCGTTTTGCTGCATTTTAGGCTAGGTTTACGCTATCTTTTTGCTCGCTGTTGAGGCTTAAAACACTCCAAACATGACCATTTAGGTTGCTGAAATTGTCAAGTTCGAATTTCTATCTTTTCTTATTTTTCTAAGGTTGGAGAAAAATGTAGAAATAAATGGTCAAGTCATGGTTTAACTTGTAAAAATTTTGGTATTTACCTTCAATTGTTGCTCATAGCTTGTCATCTTCCTAAAGATTGATTGAGAGTCATGCCACTCCGGTGGTTTCGATTTACCGCTACACTCATTTTCTGATGCTATCAGTTCGGGGCGTGACACCTGAAGAGACCCTGCTAGAGATGGCTGCTGGGACCGGTGTAGAGGAATATCCAACCTCTTCTGCAGCTGAATCACTAATGGAAGAACTATCTATTCAGCAGGTTGTTGAGATGTCGGTGTTCACACCCATTTTATGACCGATAAGTTGGGTCATCTCTTGTTCATTCTATATGATGCTCCGAGTTGTTCACCTTTATTGGGCCTTCTTGGTCAAATTGAGGTCCATTTCATGAGTCATATCTCCTTGGTTGGGTCTGGTTCCTTATCCCTTTCCGCTGGACGAAGCTTAGCAAACTCTCATTTCATTTGCACTTTATTATCTCTAACGGTCCTTTGATGGGGCGTTATAGTCCTTTAACGCATCTACCATGGTGCGTTACATCCTTCTAGAGTCCTTAAGTTTAAGGCTTCCTTTCAAGCTTATCTTTTGCCTATCCGTTGGGTGTAACGGTTTATCGTGCAACCGTTACATTGGTTGTGACGCATCTACCCTTGACCGTTACCTTCTTGAAGAGTCCAACGTTCGCAAACTTCTCCCGTTGATCTTATCTTATTGTGGATAGGGTTGTGTGACGGTCCAAGACTGGAGCATTACATTAGTGTGGCGGTCTATCGAGCGGCCGTTACATCCAACAGAGAGTCCTGACAAGCCTGGCCTTTGCTCTGTTATTCCGTGGTCGGACTAAGAGTTTGGTTTGAGGGTTTCTCTCTCGATACTCATCCTAAGAAGCTTTCGTTTGATTCTGTGGACTCTGGGGAGTATTATCTTCAATATTTATCCAAGTTTTCGATAAAATTCTAGTCATTATCCTCTTAATTCGAACCTAGACTTTGAGGGTCTATAAATAGAACCCTTGACTTCATTGCTTGAGGGGGAGACATCTGGAGTTTGCGTCGAAGTGCTGCCGCATCCTTGAGCCAGAACCAACAAAGAAGAGCTGCTTCCCACATCCATCAACTTCCAAAGTTCAGGGAGTATCATTTCCAAGGGTTTAGTTCAGTCAAGTTGTCATCTTAGCGTCTTTTCTCCCTTTCAAACATCATAGCATTGTCCCTCTCCATCTCCCACGTTCTTGCACTTGCTGCATTCATTCAAAACATCCTCCCATCTTTTAAAACGCCCCAGAGGGGTTAAAAAACCAGCCTCCCTGGTATTTCCCTTTCCTTTTGCATGTTCTTAAATTTCTTGGATTTATTGATACTACTTTGTCTAAGGGCTAATCTGGGTTATTTTTCTTGTGTTCTACACTCTCTTGCAGGTTTACAGAGTCCATATCACGAGGCCCAAGCTCTCTGACCGGCTGGAAAGCTTGGAGATCAAAAGATTCCCAACTTCTTATTCTGCAGAAGCTCTGACGGTCTGGCACAGGCGCGTTAGAGTATTATAGCGGTCTATCGTAAGACCGTCAAACTTTTTGTGGTGCATCTTCCTTCGACCGTTACATCTGACGGAGCTGCAGTTTCCTAGTTGTTTTCTCTCTTCCGTGGGCGGGTGCATCATCCTCCTATTCTAAGGTATTTATCAGGTCTTTGACTTGTTTCTACCTTGGTGGCGATCACATCTTTCCTTAGTTTGGGCATTAGTTTTCTCTTTCATCATATCTCTTCTTTACTTTGTTTGTTCCCATTATACGGTGTGTTTTCCTTTATACCTTATTCCACGCTCTAGCGTGTATTTTTCTTTCTTTGCTTTGCTTAGTCTTGATTGAGATAGCAGGCCCATGCTAGAGCTTGTGTTGGTTGCCTAGGTTCATGATTCACATGTCCATAGGTTGATTGATTTCATTACTTGGCTCATACTTTCATAGTTGGCATGATAGCCCATCTTGTAAAAGAAGGGACATATTAAAACCAACAATTTTTTGGCGATCACGGTGGGACATCTAGTGCTAATCGTGCTTTGAATCTCTGTTAAACCTACTCCCCTTGTTTGCCCTTACTACTATGATTTTCCCCGGATTTTCCCTCTATTTCTCTGCTGTTTCTGGTTCTCTGGCTCCTCTGACGGTCCCCTGTAAATGCGTTACATTACTGTGACGGCCCGGTCTTAGACCGTCACACTCCTCTGACGCAGGTAGTCTAGACCGTCACATACTCCAGATAGGTACGCACCCCGAGGTGCAGTTTACTTCCGCAGTTTTTGCTGTGATTTTCATGATTGGGTGTTATTCGGTCTCCTCCTTGGTTGGTTCACATATTCATATCATTGTGTGCATATTTGATTGCTAGATTTTAGGCTAGAATTTGCATGCACCCCGGTGCACATAGGTTCATGCATATTTTCATATATTAGATTGCATTCTCCTACCTTGGTGCGTGGACCTCTCGTCTCCATATTCCTTGGGGCCGACCAGGAAAACACATCAGGGACCTCCATAAGTCCCCGTGAGCCGTGGATTCCCACACGGACACCGGGCCGGTTGTACCATTCCTACCCCGTGTCTAGGATTGCATAAGTGAAGGAGTGATTACATTTAGAGTCAACCAAGTCACCCATCCTTTCCTATTAGGAACCTATTATGGAGAGCACATCGTAATCAAATCACTAAGGTTCTAAAGGAGCAAATCATAAAAATCTTGTTGCATCATCTAAAGTAACTTGGTTGGACGTGAGTGTTGTCATCTCGTTTTCACTTACATCTTTATTAAAGTCATCTAAGTTCGATCACTCATTGTGTGTTTGTTGTGTGTTGTTTGCTTTTGTTAAGGTCTTCCATTACATGTGGAGTTGTCTTCGTCCATTAGAGTAATCTTCTAGGGTCAATTCCTTCTCCAAAATCTACTCCAATCCGCTCTTCGAACCCATCATGGCTTCTTTCAATCCTCCCCGTTCACAGGAGGATTCTCTCCCTGAAGGGCTTCTTGAAAACCCTTCTAGGGTTATCTCATTCCCGTTTGGAGAGGGGTCTGCCCCTCTTCCATCCTCCGTCCCTATGGAGGGCGGCCAAACCACTCCTTCCTTCTCTTCTCCTTCTGCTGGCTCCATTCTCCAAATGATGGCCCAGTTGGATCCGGCCCAACTCCAGGCTATCTATCAGGCCATGCAGGGGTCTAATACCCCACATCCCACGACTGCGCAAGGCCAATCTAATCTTTCCATCGACCAGTCTAGAGTTGGTGGGCCCTCC
The DNA here is from genome assembly GCA_022559845.1 of Amorphophallus konjac. Taxonomy (NCBI): domain Eukaryota; kingdom Viridiplantae; phylum Streptophyta; class Magnoliopsida; order Alismatales; family Araceae; genus Amorphophallus; species Amorphophallus konjac. The sequence continues at coordinate 190,714,916 of CM040120.1, forward strand.
ATCCAGCCCACTCCAATTGATCTTACTCGTGTCCAACCTCGGACCATCACCTTTTCTGGTATGGAAACGGGCCAATCTTCCGCTTCGGCCCATCAATTTTCTGACAAGGGAAAGTCTACTCTCCCTCCTTTTATTCAGGTGGATCATCACATGTCCAGCCCATCGGTGCCACAAGTCCTTGTTGGCCCTTCAGATTTCTTGCGCCCTCAGCAAGGGGTTGCCCAAGTCCATTCTAATCCGGGTCAGTCTCCGGCCCAATATCCTTCTTATGGGCTCCCTACCTTGGCCATTTATCCTTCTGCTCTTTCTTATGGGCTTTCACCTCCTACAATAGTCCATCCCTCTGCTCCTCAATTTCAACCTTCGTCTCTCACTACCCCTACTCCATCCAGGGAGCAGGAACTACTTGATAAGTGGGTCGCCATGCAACAACAGATTGATTTCCTCCAAAAACGGGTTGGCCCATAATCCTTGGCCGATGTTCCAGTCCCCAGCTTCCAAAACATCCGATTCCCTCCACAATCCGAGCTCCCTAATTACCGCAAGTATGATGGGAACGGCAATCCCTTTATTCATGTGAGGAACTTTTTATATGAATCGGCCCAAATTCAGTATGATGATCGCCTCATGGCGTATTTGTTCCGCCGATCATTGGATGGGGTTGCACTAGAATGGTTCTATTCTCTGCCGCTAGAGGATGCCGAGAGCTTTAAAATAGTGAAAGACAAATTTATCCAACAGTTTCAAGACAGGGTCGGTCCAGAATATTCTTTCACAGACTTGGTGGCCGAGAAAATGAAGCCCGATGAGGAATTTACTACATATACTGATAGATGGAGGTAGATGGCTGCCAGGGTTCCAGGCCATATTCCGGAGGAAGAGAAGGTCAAGCTACTTATTTCGAATGCTACTCCGACCTTCCGAAACATCTTGGCGATGAATGATATAGCTAACATGAACCAACTCTATAGCCGGGCGCGGTTCATTCAAACACAGTTCAAAGACTCCCCCATCCACTCGCTCTTTGAGAACCAAAAGCCAAAATACCGTAAGAAATCTCAAGGTCCTGTCACCGAGGGGGTCTATACCAATGAACAAGTTCAAGCTGTTACCTTCCCCTTCCAAGCCCCACCTTTCTGCTTTCCGAAAAACCCCCGCACTCCACAAAACCCCGCTTCACAAAACTTCCTAACCATTCCACAAAACCATCCGCCTACTTTCGCAACTCCACAAAACACCTTTACCGCTCCGCAACAACCTCCACAGCCTCCGCAATACCATAATGTCCCTCCACCCAACGGCTACAACAACAACAACAAGCGCCCGGCTCCTAAAAGAGCATAGTACCCACCCCTGTCAGAAACCCTCACGGATATCTTCTCAGCTCTCATGTCAGTTAGTGCTATAGAACTCCCTCCGGAACGGCACAACTAGAACCCGGCCGTTAATCAGACAAAGTATTGTATGTTCCACAGGCAGCCAGGACATACTATTGAAGGGTGTTTTCAGTTCAGGGATTTGGTCTATGACCTCCATGAAGGACAAAGGATTGATTGGGTCGAAATGCATAGGGCAATTACAAAAATTAAAGAGAAAAGAAGGCAGCCGCCGAGGCAGCAAGTGCAGCAACAACAGGCACCGCAGCCGCAACAGCAACAACAGCCGGTTCAAGACTTGGGGATCCATCAGAACCCAATGCCGAACCACCTTCCCGCTCCACAACCACAGCCACCGGCGCCAGCCCAGGTCAATGTAGTTCAATCCCCGGCCCCTGATGCCGGGTGGTCCTTTGATGATGACAGCTCTACGCCGCAAGTCATGGCCCTTCACCACAACTTCTGCACTCCTTCTGCTCCTACCATCCTTACATACCAAAACCCTCCTCCGCCTGCTACACCGTTTGTCCTCTCATCTATTCCTACTCCACCGCCCGTCTCTCACACATTACTCACCCCCGCTATCACCACACATCCATCTAACCCTCCACTCATTACACCTCTGCCTACCTTTATATCCCCACTTCCGCTCGCACCTGCTACCACCAACCCCTCACCCATCATCCTTTCCACCACACCCTCTTCCGCACCATTCATCCACACCACCGGGCCTACTAAGTCACTTATCTTGAGCCCATCCGAGGCCGCGGCAGCCTATAACTTCGCCCTGCGAAGCGGGCACATGTTTCACCACAATTATTCTTCCACCTCCAACCCCCAGTCTTCCCAACCGGCTGCTGAGCAGGAAGAAGCAGAGCCATTACCAGGAACCCAATACGATCTATTGCATCACTTGGATCGGGTTCCCGCTAAGATATCCGTGCTGGAGATTATCAAAAGATCTACCCTTCACCAAGATGCTCTCAGGAACTTTCTTCATAAGGTGATGGTTAGTGAAGATGTGGCAGTTGACAGTTTACCTACAGCAGTGGCGACTATTTCTAAAGGACCAGCGATAACCTTCTCTAAAACTGAGCTAGCACCACCGGAAGCTCGACAAATGCCGCTTTGCATCACCATTATCTTGAATAAAGTCGGCATTGATGCGGCATTAGTTGACACAGGGGCATCTATCAATGTGTGCCCGCTCAGCACTCTCAGGGCCTGCAATCTGTCAGAAGAACTTCTACGCCCGACCCCCACTACTATAGCTGCTTATGACAATTCTTGGAGGGCATGTCACGGGATTGTTACTATTCAAGCCGAGCTTGGGCCTCTCACCATGCCCATTGAATTCTATGTGCTGGACATCGACCCTATGTTCAAAGCTATCTTGGGTCGTCCGTGGATCGACACTCTCAGTGCCGTGCCCTCCACCGCACACCAATGTCTCAAGTTCCCTTTTCAAGGGAGGGTGGTTAAAGTAAAAAGCTTATCCACGGTCCAGTCTGTCAAAGTTATTTCAGAGAAGATTCTACCCACATTATGGCCCAGCTGTCGGCCCGTTATTTCTATACTAGATCTGGATTTCCCTTGGGCTTATGCACCACGCAAGCCCACCGCTACACCCGTCAATATCAAAGTGAAACCCCAGATCCGAGATTCCAAGGGTTGGGATATCATATTAAAGCTGGGTTATCAATCGGGGAGAGGCCTCGGTGCGCAGTTATAAGGGCGAACCAAGCCAGTGCCCAAAGAAACAAAAATGAGCCGGAGAGGCCTCGGTTATCGAGAGTCCACACTCTCAATGATGGGGGACTCAGGGCCACTTACATGGGATTACCGCCAACACTTTGTAAGAGGACCCCTCCAGCCAGGTACACTAAATCCACCCCCAGTACAGTCAGAAAAAAAAGATACAGCTTGCACAGTTGCCTGTTGATGATATGCCAGATTTCAGACAATCATTTGCCATAATGTTCAGCGAGCCAGATGGGTATGGTCAGAAGGAGAATCAGGAGGTGCGGCTCGTTCAATGGAAGCCGAAGCCACCTGGCCGTCTACAGAAGAAGGGGAGCTCGCCCATTATCATTTCTTGGTCTCCCTCCCGTCTCACATCTCTATTTCAACAATTGAAATCCATTCCCCGCTCACCCCCGATTATGGTCGATCCGTATTTTACGGAAAGATCACCCGAAATCTTGTTTGTTCCATGTGCATGAGGGCGCTGCCCACCCATTGATCTGTCAACTCTATTCACTCCTCCTTCCTCCACCGCCCAACTCCACGAAATGTGGTTTTCATCTTCCGACCCCTTCTTTGATTGCATCTTCCCCTCTCTATTCCTTATGCAACTTCCTCCTCCTCCATCCTGCTGTATGATCTCCACTGATCTCCAAAAAAAACGTCAAATATGAAACGGAGATTTCAGTGGAAGATTACGCTATCTTGTCTTCATCCTCCTCCCAGGGGCACGAGTCCCCTGCTCCTTCCTTTCCACTAGATTTCCTTTCTCCTAGGATAGGCGTAGGGTCCGTCGAGTCTAGGAAAGTAGGGTCGATTAGAACTAGAGAAGTAGGGTCCTCTTCTAGGTCGTCCAATCCTTCCGAGCTTGAGCCGCGCTCGATTGCGCGTCATTCCAAATCCATTCCTGATAGGTTCTTGTAGGATCTGGCTCTGTGATGTCATGCTCTTTTGAAGTGTCCAGAGTTTGACGCTACGGTAATCATGATAGAAGATGAAGAGGAAATAGAAGGGGTGTGGAGCGATGACGAACTCGGTGTTTATGAAGTCTTGGATGAGAAAGACTCGATTGACGATGAGGACAGTAACGTAGATGACACTGCCGATCTGTATGCGCAAGGATTAAAGAGATTCGACGAGCCATCGTCGGCAGTGGATGAACCTACGAAGGAAATAAATTTGGGAACTGAAGAAGACCCAAGGCCCATCATTATTGCCGCTAATCTCCCTCTGCAAGTGGAAGATAATCTAGTCAAGGTTCTAAGGGAGTATAGTGATTCTTTCGCCTGGTCTTATGAGGACATGCCGAGTCTTGACCCCTCTTTAGTGGAACACCGACTCGTGCTTAAACCAGGGGCAACACCCGTAAAACAGAGGTCAAGGAGATTTCACCCCCACATGGCCTTAAGGATTAAAGAAGAAGCTGATAAGTTATACAAGGCCAGGTTCATTAGAGTTGTTCTATATCCCCAGTGGGTGGCGAACATAGTCCTTGTTATCAAGAAGGATGGAAAGGTGCGTATTTGCATCGATTTCAGGGATCTTAATAAATCATGTCCCAAAGATGATTTCCCGCTGCCTCACATAGACGTCCTGGTCGATAACACCGCCGGGTACGAAGCTTTGTCATTCATGGACGGTTACTCAGGGTATAATCAGATTCGTCTCGCTCCGGAGGATCAAGAGAAAACTTCCTTCACCACGCCCTGGGGCACGTACTGCTACATAGTTATGCCGTTCGGTCTAAAGAACGCAGGTGCCACTTATCAGAGGGCAATGATGGCCATTTTCCACGACATGATGCACATTTATATGGAGGCTTACGTGGATGACATCTTGGTGAAATCAAGAACCAAAGAAGAACACCCCTCTATTCTAGCTAAGGTGCTGCAGAGAGCTAGGGAGTACAAGCTGAAAATGAATCCGAAGAAGTGTATTTTTGGAGTCTCTTCAGGGAAGTTGTTAGGCTTTATAGTTAGCAAACGGGGGATCCAGATTGATCCTAATAAAGCAAAGGCCGTCATGGACATGCCTCCGCCAAAGAATATTACGGAACTTCGAGGGCTGATTGGTAGATTGCAATTCATCAGAAGATTCATATCCCAACATTCTCAGAGGTGCCGCCCGTTTTATGAATTGCTAAAGGCGAGAGTCAAATTTTAATGGAATCAAGATTGTCAAAAGGCCTATGAGAACCTAAAGGAATATCTATCCAATCTCCCGGTTTTGCAACCTCCTGTCCCTAGGAAACCCCTAATCCTATACATCTCGGTCATTGAGGACTCCCTAGGGGCGGTTTTAGCACAAGTAGACGATGAAGGGAGAGAGCGGGCAGCTTATTACCTCTCCAGGTTGTTCAACCGGACCGAGGCCAAATACACCGCTATGGAGAAGACTTGTACCGCCTTAGTGTGGGTAGCTCAGAAGCTCAAACACTACTTCCTTGCCCACCCAGTTAGGCTGATCTCTAGAATAGACCCAATTCGCTATCTCTTAGAAAAGCCAATCTTCTCTAGTTGGTTAGCTCGCTGGCAGAGCTTCCTATCTCAGTTCGATATCACGTTTATCGTTCAGAAGGCGGTCAAAGGATACGCCATCGCTGAGCATCTTGACCATCTCCCGATTCCCTGCACGGATTCTATTTAGGATGACTTCCCTGATGAGCATCTTTCTGTCCTGACTCATCATCCCTTCTGGTCTCTGCACTTCGACGGTGCACTCAATTCTCAGGGCCGAGGGATAGGCACTGCTCTGCTCACTCCAGAAGGAGTGACGATTCCTTTTGCTTATCAACTTCAATTTTCTGCTACCAATAATATCGCCGAGTATGAGGCTCTCCTAGCTGGATTGAAGCACGCCTACCTTCTAGGCGCGCGTTACTTGAATATCATAGGGGACTCTCAGCTCGTCTTGCGGCAAGTTCTATCCACTTACCGCACCCGTGAACCTAAGCTCAAACCATATCAAGATTTGGTCACGCTCCTTGCTAGGAAATTCCGCAAGTTGATCTACATCCATACTCCCTGGTCTCAGAACATTCTAGCCGATGCTTTAGCATCCCTCGCTTCCTCTCTATCTTTCCCTCTCAATCGGAGTACTAAGACTATCGTCGTTCAGAGATTGGACGCACCCTCTCTTCAAGATCCCTGGTTTGCTAACCTTAGGAAGACTGTAGAGGTGAGGGTTGAGAAGGAAGAGTTGAAGGAAGTATCTTTGACAGAGTTAAAGGAGATCCTGGAAGAGGAAGAGTTGCCCTGGTATCATGAAATTAAGTTGTTTTGCAAAGATGGATCGTTCCCGGAAGGGGCAAATACCGAGCAGCGCAAGTCAATAAGAAGAGCCGCCTCAAGGTATACTATCATTGCTAGAGAACTATACAGGCGCGCTACTAACGGGATGCTCATGAGATGTTTCGACGATGATGAAGCTTGGAAGGTGGCCGAAGCATCCCATTCTAGTGAGTGTGGAGGTCATGTTAATGGCCAGGCTCTAGCGAAGAAGATCCTTAGGCAGGGCTATTATTGGCCCACTCTAGAGGAAGATTGCTCCCTCTATGTCCGGAGGTGTCTTAAATGCCAACTCCATGCTGATAAAATTCATGCTCCGGCTTCATCTCTTCATCCTCTATCTGCTCCTTGGTCATTCTCTATGTGGTCTTTTGACGTTGTCGGCCCGCTTGGTGATCCCAATTCTCAAATCAAGCAAAAATCCTTCATCCTTACCGCCACTGAGTACTTCACCAAGTGGGCTGAAGCCGAAGCGTAGGCAGAGATTAAAGCAACCATGGTGTGCCGCTTCATCATGAAGAACATTATCTCACGGTTCGGAGTGCCAATCAACATTGTCACCGACAACGGACCCCAGTTCGTCTCTCAAGAGCTCAAGGACCTATGTAAGAAGTTCAATATTACATTACATCACTCATCTTCATATTACCCACAAGGCAACGGTCAGGCCGAAGCCACTAACAAAACCCTTCTCAAAATCATAAAGAAAACATGTGAATCTCATAAGTTTTCTGATTGGCCAGAAAGATTAGTGGAAGCTATATGGGCTTACCGCACCTCCGTCCGTACTCCTACGGGGTAAGCTCCCTATGCTCTCACTTACGGGATGGAGGCAATACTCCCACATGAGATTTTGATCCCTTCCGTAAGGGTACAGCTCGATAAGGAACTTAATCTCGATGAACGTCAAGAGGCGTTGCTCGTCCAGCTGGAACTCTTAGACGAGAAGAGGATGAATGCGGCCGATCACGTATCCGTTTATCAAAAGAGAGTTTCACGTTATTTTCAAAAGAAGGTAATTGAGCATAAATTTCAAAAAGGTGATATGGTTTTGAAACGTGAATTAATTCGGTCTGCAGGTCCTAGGTCTAAATTGCAACCTAACTGGGAAGGGCCGCTCGTTGTGAAAGAGGCTTATCTAGGGAATGCTTACCGCTTAGGGAACGCAGAAGGTGAGGAGCTCTCTCACGCTAGGAATGGGTTGTACCTTAAGGGTTTCCTTTCTTAGAATCTAAACCAGTGCCACCCCGGTAGCAAGATGTCCTGATGCGGGACGGACAAGTGACTCGACTCCAAATGGGTATGCGATCCTTGGACACTAAGCAAGCTCGCGATCGTCCCTTAACGAGGGAAGCGTACGGACGTGCGCGGTTGAGATACCGGTAATGAGCTAGCGTGGTCGGCTCTCTCTTGTGCCCGGATCAGGTCACGGGACGTTATCTCTCTCTCTCTCGCAGCAGTGATGATATAAAAGTAAAGAGGGCTACGATCCTAGCATGCTCTCTAGCAGCGGCATATAAAGCATATACGAATAAAGCAAAATGCCGAGTCAAGGGAGCGAACACGATACCTCCACGCTCTCAGCGTGGGGAAGACGACCCCGGCCGAATCGGTACTCCCGGAATAACAAGTAATTAATTTACAGCAATGAATATGACTGCCCACTCCACGCAGGGAGGAAAAGGGCGACACAATGGGGCCCGGGAGTAACGGGTTCGGGTTGACGGGCAGCTTATTGTGTAGCTTCGGCGGCACTCGTACTCGCGACCGTGGGACCCACGTGCTGGTCAGTGGGGCCGTGTGAGACCGGGGTGGCACCACTATGGTGGGGACGCCTGGAGGGGAGCTCCCTGGGACGGCGGTGTGCTGGTTCGCCGGCCGGAGGCCGGGCGGCTCCGATTGTCACCCGTCGGAGTTGCTGGCCACGGATCTGCAATTCTGTTTTACAGCACGCGACCCGGCGAGATCTACTGCTGCAGTCACTCCCGACATCGGATCGACGCACAAGAGATACCGTTGGAAAGCTCATTTGAAGTACTTCGATCTAGAGCTAGAGAGATAAAATTGAATTTACCGGATCTGGCATTAGTTGATTTTACAAGCAGCTCGCTCATAGGATTTTAAAACTCAGGGCAGAACCAAGTTTTCCTGAGAGTTGGCGTTGACCATGTTGTAGACCTTCAATTCAGATTTTGAGCCCTACATGAAAGTTTTAGAGACCGAAGAGAGGAAAACGGGGATATATCTTATGAAAGGTTTGGTGGAAGTTTCGATTTTTTGTGGATTTTATACTGACCCTAGGTCGGATCTGGACAGCGGAGACAGAATGGAATTTGGGGAAAAGACACAATTTCTAAAAATAGGTAGAGGGATTTAGAAATTCAACGAAAATTTGTGAAGGGTGGAGATGGTAGACAGAATCTCCAATAAATTTGGGGGTTCCAAAAAAAATCAAAAAGGAGGTTGAAAGGTGGAAGAACTAAGCTTCTACTACACAGATCTGAAAAGGGACAGATCTGAAAGATAGAAAGACACGAAAATGGAAAAATATAAAACGAAGTCTAAATGACGTGATTTGTTTACTGGAGGGTGGGAATCAAGATAGGAACCAACCCTAAAAACCTCAACTCCAGATGATGTCGGAGTTGGGAGTTAAAATTCCTGGAGTGGGACTCTATCCAGCCAAACAGAACCTTGGACAGAACTTCGGAGGCGGCTTCGCGGCGGCACGAACGGCAGCACGAACGGCAGCGGCGGCGGCACAGAATGAAATCAGAGGTGGAGGGGCTAAGATAGAAGGGTTCACAACCTTGAAATACAGAGGATGGAGAAGGAAAACCAGAGGAGAGAGAGAGGGGGTGCGCAAGCTTCCTTGGCTCAAAGGCAATTCAACAATTTTCTTCTCATTAATTCATGAAAAATGGAAATACATGCCTTATATAATAAATGGAAAATGACCACTAATGCCCTCAGATCTAGGGTTGGGAGGGGTATACAAGGTTTAGAACTAATTAGTTCTGATAGCATAATTTTTAAAAATAAAAAAGGGAGGGGGCGCCCCCTGACCAAGGGGACATGGGTAGGTAAGGTAGGTGGCCTCCTTTGAAATTTTAATCCAGTTGTCTCCCATGTGTCCAATTGACCTTCTAGATGCCACCTAGGACTTTGACCAGCCCCACATGGACCCAAATGGTGCCACTTGGACCAATGAGGAAGGAGTGAGGGCCCCCTTGCTGGTCCTACTGACATTTTGTACAAAAACCCACTAAGACTTACAATTGTGTACCTATATAACACAAGGGGTATACATACAAATGTAAAAGGACATAAATGCAAACACAAAATGAGCGGTCTTGCTTCGATGTCCCCATCAATTCTCCCCGGGTGGGAAGAACTCGACCCCGTCGATTAAAGGGGGTGACTGCTCGAGTAGCTCCAGCGGATCCGTCACCGCACCAAGTAGCGCGGGTACACTCCACTCCAAGTGATCGTCACATGCTCATTCCGTATATACTCGATATGCGCATGCTGCTACGGGAAGGGGCTAGTGGTGGAACACTCTGGGGTGGGGTCACTCTCAAGGGGAAAGAGGCGGCTTGAAGACTCACTGGGAATCATCGATGGGTCCCTGTAGGTGACTAGATCCGGGGCATAGATGTAGAACTGATCTCATACTCATCGATCGAGTCCACTCGCCTCTTAAGGGACTGACATCAACGAGCTCGCACAAGACACATGCAGACTCCTAACAAACCACAAACCACACAAATAAAAAACTGACTCATGCATGACCCTAGACAAACCTATTGTTAGTCCGACCCGTACGTGTGTGACGGCGGACCAGGACACCTGAATATGTGCCATGCATACACTAGATGTACTCGATGGTTGGTGGCATGGGGAACACCTAGACGCCGAAGTATGACCCAGTCATGCATGAACGGCCCTTTGGATTTAAGGGACTTGGGAGGGCTAGGAGAACCGGGTGTGGACGAGCCGGGTGTGGGTGTATCGAGATTGGGCTTGGTGGGTATAGATGGCCCGGCCTGTGGGAAAGGGGTGTGAAAGTGGACTTCCCTGACAAGGTATGAAAGAAGTGATGGATCACAAGGCCCACTAGAGAAGGGGTCGAATGGGTCAAAGAATGTGTGACCCCTCGGTTCCTCCGTTACATAGTCCCATGTTTGAAATTCATGAAGGTGATGGTCACCTCCATCCCTCGTGGTAAATGAGACCGTGTATAGAAGATATGGTTCCTCCCTCGGGATAAATGGAGCAAAGGTAGGCTCGGCCAGTAAAGGAAGGAACAAGAGAATCTCCGTGGTGACATAACCCATGATGCATACGGAGGTAATGGACCTTATGGCCGGATGGGTGAAGCTACGACTAGTGGGCTGGTTGAAGCCTTGGTCCAATAAGTGCGTCAACTTCAATTGCCAACTTAAACCAAGAATAAGGTCACCCAATGTATCAACATGGTGACTAGACCGGAATGTCATGTGGTAGGAGTTGACGGACACCAATGGTAGGGTGGGGTCCATGGATGGGTAAGGAGGTGGGACCAAGCCATCCTTGAGCCAACTAAGTAGTGGCTCGACAATGAAAAGCGTACCCGTTAGAAACACGGGTGGCTCGGGTTTTGGTGGCTCCAAATAAGATGGTTCCGAATAAAGTTTGGAAGCAGAGGGTGGTGATGGAGCACTCACGGGTGGTGAAGGCAATGGGGTAGGTAGTCCGATCGGCTCGGGACTCGGTTGGGAGGTAGACGTTTGCCGAAGGGCAGCCAGGGCAGCATCGGCTCACTATAGGTCGTCATTAAATTGAGACTCAAATGGCTCGACTTCCAGAGCGACCTTATAGGACTGCGCCAGAGAGAATGCATCGTGGCCAAGACATTGGATTCGAAAGTAAAGCCGCAATCCTCTCCGAAACTGAAAGGCAGTCGTGGTGCTCTCCTCTCCAACTCCATATTCCAACCGGTACTTATCATAGTCCCGGATGTACTCGGACACGGACCTATCACCTTGGACGGGTCGGCATGGGTTGGCCATAGGTGCCGAAAAGATGGGAATGGATCCCTAGGAGTGGATATGCAAGGCCATTTGGACAAGACACTAGACCGACTATGCAAGGTTGGAATGCATGCACACTAAGGACCCAAGACTTAAACCAAGACTCGGTACGTGGCGGAGTTAATCGATCCGAAGATCACTCGCGCAAGTGTGCAGCCTTCCCAATAGGCGTAACCTAACGTTCGGACAACACCTTTTGATATACCTATTAATGGTATGTAAATGTGACACTTAGACCGACTTAAGCTTAGACTTGACTTAAATGACTCTTTTTTGTGTGATTTTAAGAAATGACTACCCTAGACTCAACCTCGCTCTGATACCATATTGATGCGGGACGGACACGTGACTTGACTCCAAATGGGTATGCGATCCTCAGACTCTAAGCAAGCTCGCGATCGTCCCTTAGCGAGGGAAGCGTACGGACGTGCGCGGTTGAGAAACCGGCAATGAGCTAGGGTGGTCGGCTCTCTCTTGTGCCCGGATCGGGTCACGGGATGTTATCTCTCTCTCTCTCTCTCGCAGCAGTGATGATATAAAAGTAAAGAGGGCTACGATCCTAGCATGCTCTCTAGCAGCGACATATAAAGCATATACGAATAAAGCAAAATGCCGAGTCAAGGGAGCGAACACGATACCTCCACGCTCTCGGCATGGGGAAGACGACCCCGGCCGAATCAGTACTCCCGGAATAACAAGTAATTAATTTACAGTAATGAATATGACTGCCCACTCTATGCAGGGAGGTAAAGGGCGACACAATGGGGCCCGGGAGTAACGGGTTCGGGTTGACGGGCAGCTTCTTGTGTAGCTTTGGCGGCACTCGTACTCACGACCATGGGACCCATGTGCTGGTCAGTGGGATCGTGTGAGACCGGGGTGGCACCACTGTGGTGGGGACGCCTGGAGGGGAGCTCCCTGGGACGGCGGTGTGCTGGTTCGCCGGCCGGAGGCCGGGCGGCTCCGATCGTCACCCGCCGGAGTTGCTGGCCACAGATATGCAATTCTATTTTGCAGCGCGCGGCCCGGCGAGATCGACGCACAAAAGGTACCGTTGGAAAGCTCTTTCGAAGTACTTCGATCTAGAGCCAGAGAGATAAAATTGAATTTATCGGATCTGGCATTAGTCAATTTTACAAGCTGCTGGCTCACAGGATCTGAAAACTCAGGGCAGAACCAAGTTTTCCTGAGTGTTGACGTTGACCATGTTGTAGACCTTCGATTAAGCTTTTGAGCCATGCATGAAAGTTGTAGAGACCGAAGAGAGGAAAACGGGGATATATCTTATGAAAGGTTTGGTGGAAGTTTCGATTTGTTTTGGATTTTATACTGACCCTGGGTCGGATCTAGACAACAGAGACAGAATGGACTTTGGGGAAAAGACACAATTTCTAAAAATAAGGAGAGGGATTTAAAAATTTGACGAAAATTTTTGGAGGGTGTGGATGGTAGACAGAACCTCCAATAAATATGGGGGTTCTAAAAAAATCAAAAAAAAAAGTCGAAATGTGTAAGAACTTAGCTTCTGCTACACAGATCTGAAAAGGGACAGATCTGAAAGATAGAAAGACACGAAAATGGAAAAATATAAAATGAAGTCTAAATGACGTGATTTTTTTACGGGAGGGTGGGAATCAATAGAGGAACCAACCCTGAAAAACTCAACTCCAGATGATGTTGGAGTTGGGAGTTAAAATTCCCGGAGTGGGACTCTATCCAGCCAAATAGAGCCTTGGACATAACTTCGGAGGTGGCTTCGCGGCGACTCGATGGCGGCACGAACGGCGGTGGCGGCGGCACAGAATGAAATCAGAGGTGGAAGGGCTAAGATCGAAGGGTTCACAACCCTGAAATGCAGTGGATAGAGAAGGAAAACCAAAGGAGAGAGGGGGGGTGCGCAAGCTTCCTTGGCTCAAAGGCAATTCAACAATTTTCTTCTTATTAATTCATGAAAAATGGAAATACATACCTTATATAATAAATGGAAAATGACCACTAATGCCCTCAGATCTAGGGTTGGGAGGGGTATACAAGGTTTAGAACTAATTAGTTCTAATAGCATATTTTTCAAAAAAAAGAAACGGAGGGGGCGCCCCCTTGACCAAGGGGACATGGGTAGGTAAGGTAGGTGGCCTCCTTTGAAATTTTAATCCACTTGTCTCCCATGTGTCCAATTGACCTTCTAGATGCCACCTAGGACTTTGACCAGCCCCACATGGACCCAAATGGTGCCACTTGGACCAATGAGGAAGGAGTGAGGGCCCCCTTGCTGGTCCTACTAACATTTTGTACAAAAACCCACTAAGACTTACAATTGTGTACCTATATAACACAAGGGGTATACAAACAAATATAAAAGGACATAAATGCAAACAAAATATGAGCGGTCTTGCTTCGATGTCCCCATCAATTCTCCCCGGGTGGGAAGAACTCGACCCCGTCGAGTAAAGGGGGTGACTGCTCGAGTAGCTCCGGCGGATCCGTCACCGTACCAAGTAGGGCGGGTACACTCCACTCCAAGTGATCGTCACCTGCTCATTCCGTATATACTCGATATGCGCATGCTGCTATGGGAAGGGGCTAGTTGTGGAACACTCTTGGGTGGGGTCACTCTCAAGGGGGAGGAGGCGGCTCGAAGACTCACTGGGAATCACCGCTGGGTCCCTGTAGGTGACTATATCCGGGGCATAGATGTAGAACTGATCCCATACTCATCGATCGAGTCCACTCGCCTCTTAAGGGACTGACATCAACGAGCTCGCACAAGACACATGCAGACTCCTAACAAACCACAAACCACACAGATAAAAAACTGACTCACGCATGACCCTAGACAAACCTATTGTTAGTCCGACCCGTACGTGTGTGACGGCGGACCAGGACACCCGAATATGTGCCATGCATACACTAGATGTACTCGATGGTTGGTGGCATGGGGAACACCTAGACACCCAAGTATGACCCAGTCATGCATGAACGGCCCTTTGGATTTAAGGGACTTGGGAGGGCTAGGAGAACCGGGTGTGGACGATCCGGGTGTGGGTGTATCGAGATTGGGTTTGGTGGGTATAGATGGCCCGGCCTGTGGGAAAGGGGTGTGAAAGTGGACTTCCCCGACAAGGTATGAAAGAAGTGATGGATCACAAGGCCCACTGGAGAAGGGGTCGAATGGGTCAAAGAATGTGTGACCCCTCAGTTCCTCCGTTACATAGTCCCATGTTTGAAATTCATGAAGGTGATGGTCACCTCCATCCCTCGTGGTAAATGAGACTGTGTATAGAAGATATGGTTCCTCCCTCGGGATAAATGGAGCAAAGGTAGGCTCAGCCGGTAAAGGAAGAAACAAGAGAATCTCCGTGGTGACACAACCCATGGTGCATACGGAGGTAATGGACCTTATGGCCAGATGGGTGAAGCTACGACTAGTGGGCTGGTTGAAGCCTCGGGCCAATAAGTGCGTCAACTTCCATTGCCAACTTAAACCAAGAATAAGGTCACCCAATGTATCAACATGGAGACTAGACCGGAATGTCGTGTGGTAGGAGTTGACGAACACCAATGGTAGGGTGGGGTCCATGGACGGGTAAGGAGGTGGGACCAAGCCATCCTTGAGCCAACTAAGTAGTGGCTCGGCAATGAAAAGCGTACCCATTAGAAACACGGGTGGCTCGGGTTTGGGTGGCTCCAAATAAGTTAGTTTCGAATAAAGTTTGGAAGCAGAGGGTGGTGATGGAGCACTCACGGGTGGTGAAGGCAATGGGGTAGGTAGTCCGATCGGCTCGGGACTCGGTTGGGAGGTAGATGTTTGCCGAAAGGCAGCCAGGGCAGCATCGGCTCACTGTAGGTCATCATTAAATTGAGACTCAAATGGCTCGACCTCCAGAGAGACCTTATAGGACTGCGCCAGAGAGAATGCATCGTGGCCAAGACATTGGATTCGAAAGTAAAGTCGCAAACCTCTCCAAAATTGAAAGGCAGACGTGGTGCTCTCCTCTCCAACTCCATATTCCAACCGGTACTTATGATAGTCCCAGATGTACTTGGACACAGACCTATCACCTTGGACGGGTCAGCATGGGTTGGCCATAGGTGCTGAAAAGATGGGAATGGATCCCTAGGAGTGGATATGCAAGGCCATTTGGACAAGACACTAGACCGACTATGCAAGGTTGGAATGCATGCACACTAAGGACCCAAGACTTAAACCAAGACTTGGTACGTGGCGGAGTTAATCGATCCGAAGATCACTCGCGCAAGTGTGCAGCCTTCCCGATAGGCGTAACCTAACGTTCGGACAACACCTTTTGATATACCGATTAATGGTATGTAAATGTGACACTTAGACCGACTAAGCTTAGACTCTACTTAAATGACTCTTTTTTTTGTGTTTTTAAGCATTGACTACCCTAGACTCAACCTCGCTCTGATACCATATTGATGCGGGACGGACATGTGACTCGACTCCAAATTGGTATGCGATCCTCGGACTCTAAGCAAGCTCACGATCGTCCCTTAGCGAGGGAAGCGTACGGACGTGCGCGGTTGAGAAACCGGCAATGAGCTAGGGTGGTCGGCTCTCTCTTGTGCCCGGATCGGGTCACGGGACGTTATCTCTCTCTCTCTCGCAGCAGCGATGATATAAAAGTAAAGAGGGCTACGATCCTAGCATGCTCTCTAGCAGCGGCATATAAAGCATATACGTATAAAGCAAAATGCCGAGTCAAGGGAGCGAACATGATACCTCCACGCTCTCGGCGTAGGGAAGACGACCTCGGCCGAATCGGTACTCCCGAAATAACAAGTAATTAATTTACAGTAATGAATATGACTGCCCACTCTATGCAGGGAGGTAAAGGGTGACACAATGGGGCCCGGGAGTAACGGGTTCTGGTTGACGGGCAGCTTCTTGTGTAGCTTCGGCGGCACTCGTACTCGCGACCGTGGGACCCACGTGCTGGTCAGTGGGGCCGTGTGGGACCGGGGTGGCACCACTATGGTGGGGACGCTTGGAGGGGAGCTCCCTGGACGGTGGTGTGCTGGTTCGCCGGCCGGAGGCCGGGCGGCTCCGATCGTCACCCGCCGGAGTTGCTGGCCGCGGATCTGTAATTCTATTTTGTAGGCGCTACCCGGCGAGATCTGCTACTGCGGTCACTCCCGACGTCGGATCGCCACACAAGATGTTCTGTTGAAAGCTCTTTCGAAGTACTTCGATCTAGAGCCAGAGAGATAAAATTGAATTTATCGGATCTGGCATTAGTCGATTTTACAAGCTGCTGGCTCACAGGATCTGAAAACTCAAGGCAGAACGAAGTTTTCCTGAGTGTTCACATTGACCGTGTTGTAGACCTTCGATTCAGCTTTTGAGCCCTGCATGAAAGTTGTAGAGACCGAAGAGAGGAAAACGGGGATATATCTTATGAAAGGTTTGGTGGAAGTTTCGATTTGTTTTTGATTTTATACTGACCCTAGGTCGGATCTGGACAGCAGAGACAGAATGGAATTTGGGGAAAAGAAACAATTTCTAAAAATAAGTAAAGGGCTTTAAAAATTTGACGAAAATTTGTGGAGGGTGGGGATGGTAGATAGAACCTCCAATAAATATGGGGGTTCCAAAAAAATTCATAAAGGTGGTCGAAAGGTGCAAGAACTAAGCTTCTGCTACACAGATCTGAAAAGGGACAGATCTGAAAGACAGAAAGACATGAAAATGGAATGATATAAAACGAAGTCTAAATGATGTGATTTTTTTACTGGAGGGTGGGAATAAATATAGGAACCAACCCTAAAAAACTCAACTCTAGATGATGTCGGAGTTGGGAGTTAAAATTCCTGGAGTGGGACTCTATCCAGCCAAACAGAACCTTGGACAGAACTTCGGAGGTGGCTTCGCGGCGGCTCGATGGCGGCACGAACGGCGGCGGCGGCAGCACAGACTGAAATCAGAGGTGGAGGGGCTAAGATAGAAGTGCTCACAACCCTGAAATGCAGAGGATAGAGAAGGAAAACCAGAGGAGAGAGAGGGGGGTGCACAAGCTTCCTTGGCTCAAAGGCAATTCAACAATTTTCTTCTCATTAATTCATGAAAAATGGAAATACATGCCTTATATAATAAATGGAAAATGACCACTAATGCCCTCAGATCTAGGGTTGGGAGGGGTATACAAGGTTTAGAACTAATTAGTTCTAATAGCATATTTTTCAAAAATAAAAAAGGGAGGGGCGCCCCCTTGACCAAGGGGACATGGGTAGGTAAGGTAGGTGGCCTCCTTTGAAATTTTAATCCACTTGTCTCCCATGTGTCCAATTGACCTTCTAGATGCCACCTAGGACTTTGACCAGCCCCACATGAACCCAAATGGTGCCACTTGGACCAATGAGGAAGGAGTGAGGGCCCCCTTGCTAGTCCTACTGGCATTTTGTACAAAAACCCACTAAGACTTACAATTGTGTACCTATATAACACAAGGGGTTTACATACAAATATAAAAGGACATAAATGTAAACAAAATATGAACGGTCTTGCTTCGATGTCCCCATCATGTCCTTTCCCTTCCTTGAGAGAAAGAGGCCCCTCAGTACGGCAATCACACACTACACGACGTCCCTGGTCGGGTTTCCCACTTTGTAGACACCATTTCTCCTTGGCCATGCATTGGGGGGAAAGTCAAAAGTCCATGTCCATCTCTTTCTTCGACTGAATCCAGGAGCAAGGGGTGAATAAGGAGACGACAACCAATCTAGGCGCCTTGACGAGAGGAGGTCTCAAATAGGGGCAGTCCGTTATGACCTGACACCACAAGAAAAAGGAAAAGAGTAAAGAAAAGGAGCAATCTTCTTGACAAAAGCAAAAGTCTATCTCGAAAGTCCATCAATTATAAATTCCAAAGCTCCAAAAGGAAAAAAATAAAAGCTAGGCATGGCAAGAGTGGCAGTACAGTTTCCCCGTGGGACCTTATGAGCCCGGTCGTATGCGTGCCTAGAGTGGACAAAGGTTCGATGACGGACGCAAAAGCCCCGGCACAACAGACCAAGTCTCTGAATAGGTTGACTGGAGAGGAACTCAAGACCTAAAAACTTCTATATCTGGCCTAAGCTTGTCCCCGCATTCTATTTTTCCTTTTCAGGACTAAGACAAGTACCCTAGGTATGGCCTTGGCAGAGATACCGTCACGCGAGTTAGGCCCTGGCCAGGGGTTGTCACCCCCATTACACGCCAACCTCGAAAACTCTGAACGGAATTGGGAGGACCCTCATTCCTAGGGAGACACTAGTTTACCAAATTCCAAAAAAATCAGATATTTCAAAATCTAAAAAAAAATCATATATTCCAAAAATCCAAAAAAATCATATATTTCAAAATCCAAAAAAAATCATATATTTCAAAATCCAAAAAAATCATATATTTCGAAATCTAAAAACACCAGATATTTTCAAAAACTCACAAAAATCCAAATGTTTGCAAAAATTCCCAAAAAAAAAAACGATCATATGCATTGCATGCATTGCATTGTTTCCATTTTATATTCTTCACCTATTTAATAAGGCTCCACCCCTTGACCAAATATCAAGAAATGGTCAAATTCTAACTTGCTTTAGGCAAGGGGTTGAGTCTAAGAACAGATCTAACTTGTTTCTTGTCTAAGTGTGTATAGAACGCAGGTTCAAGCCCAAGATTATAAATTTTCAGGTTCAGGTCTGTAACGCATCAGAATCAGACCGTCACAGCCTTGTAACGGTCACCCTTCGATCGTCACAGCCTTCTGAACTTTGAAATCCATTTGTCCTCAGCAAACCCTCTCTGACGCATCCGAGATAGACCGTCACTTCACTCTAACGGCCTACTATTAGACTGTTACATTCTACAGAGAACAGAAACTCAATTTTCTGAGTTCACTCCTTCTGATGGCTCATTGTAAGACCGTCAGACTGTTGTGACGGCCCTATGTAGGACCGTTACAGATTCCAGAAACTCTGCTTTCAGGGCAAGTCAAGCAACAAACTCACGATTCCATCAACTAAGGCACTTCTATATCATTCCATTGAGTTCAATAATACATAAAATTGATTGATAAACTTCAAGTTCAGAAACATCATAAGAAATCTCAAGCTACATTCAATTTTATATCCACAAGAGGGTGGATCTTACGCAATTCTTTCACCTAGCTACGGCGTCCCTCGTCGTCCTCTTCCACTTCTTCTTGCCATGAGCGCACTCTGCTGATCTCCCACATGGTCAGTGCGTTCCGGATCGCTCTCTCATCTTCCTCGGTCCCCATCTTCCTAGCTAGAAGGGGAGGGTAGTGTGATAATGCAGGAACTTCGGTTCGGGGTAGCCCAATTTGAAGGTAGCACCAGTGCGGGTTGTAGATCGCCAAGGTGGTGTTCCCCACTAGCTGTAGATCAAGGCCTGGTCACCGTGGTATTCTAAGTAAGGTGCTCCGCAAAACTCTTGGACGCATCATGAACTTCTCCATTGGCAAAGTGTTAAGGAAGAGGCGCCATTCATCTCGCATTTTCTTGTCCGCCGTCTTGCATTCAACCTGTGAAGAGAATCTGAAGGCACCTCCAATAAAGAACAAGGGGTGGCTCCCCAAGATCCGACTGGCTAAAGGTATGTCTTCCTTGGGTTGGAACATGATTCTCACACCCATCCAACACTCAAGGAGTATCATGGAGCCAAAAAGAGGTCCTCCTAAGCAAGCTGAACTAAGTCCTTCATAAAGGAATGAAAGGACCGCTTGAGAAATAGACAAACCCCACCACAGTCCGCTGATGATGCTAAGGTTTTGGATATCTAGGAGGTGGTCGGTTGTAGTAAAAAGGAAGACTCTGCATAAGCAAATTGACACGGCTTTGGCAATGGCTTCATATCTCTCCCACTTGTTCTTACAATGAGAGACTATCCATTGAGCCATGGGTATCAAGTGAATATGGTTTGGGCTGATCATGGTCCTTACATCCTTCGGGTTATGTATGAAATCACTTAAGATCAAGGATGGGTCAATAGGTTCGACCGTATGGCACACTAGATCTTCCTCCCCTACTTTAGTCTTGGCAAGGGCTAGGTAGGTCTCTACCTCCCCCAATAGGACTGTAGCTTCAAAGGAAGGGAAGAGGAAGGTGTGTGTTTGTGGATGCCATAACTCTATAAGGGATGAAATGCTTGCCCAATCTAAAGACAATTTCTGGAAGCTCTTGGCCAAAACTAACAAAGGTTGGAGGTGCCATGCCCTAGGGATGGATAAAACTTCTAAAGAGAGTTCTTTGACCATGGGAGCCACCCACTTTAAGTTGGAGTAACACCTTGGACCAGGAAGAGGCTAAAGAAAGAAGAAGAAGAAGAAAGAAGAAGAACCATAAGTGGTATAGAAAGTGCAGAAATTGATGAACTTTTGAAGTCAATTGGAACTTACCACTCTTTGGGCGCTTGAGCTACGATGCTTGGGGATGGATGTCAACCTTTGCAGCTCCCCATGCTCTTTCTTGGCTGCTTTAGGACCGGTGTAGACTCTCTCCTCCATGCCCATCACTCCAAAGCTTCTCTTCATGATGTTCCTTGCCCTTTGATGGAGTTTTCAACCCTTGGAGCAGAGAATTAATGAAAGCTACATTTTTTGGGTTTGTTCCTAGCTTATAAAGGCTTGATTTTGGTGCTAGAACGATAAGATTGGGGTTAGAAAGCCTTATCCTAAGCCTAGGAGGGTTCTAGTGTGGATTAAGGTCTTCTTACCTTGAGTTTGGGCTCTCATGGCAGAATCCATCTCGGAATACAGTTTTTTCTCTGACGGTCTATCGTAAGACTGTCATATAGCTCTGACGCTCCATCTCCATACCGTCACACTTCCTGCTACACATTTTTAGCCCAATATCGTTCTGTCATGTCTGACGGTCTAGTCTATGACCGTCACCTGATTCTGATGCTCCATCAGTGGACCATCACATTTCCTGCCATACAATTTTTAGTCCAACTCTGTCGTCTCTGACGGCCTGATCTTGGTGCGTTACAAGGATCTGACGCTCCTACACCAGACCGTCACACCTTCTGCTGTAGGTTTCTGTTCTTTCCCTTCTCCCTTTGGTATGACCTGTCGGTCTTACACTTTATCCCCATTCATTTACATTCCCATCCACACATTTATCTTCATCCATTCATTCACACATCCACATCCATTTCATTACATTCATTCATACTCACATTCATCCATTCATTCATGTACATAAAAAAATAAAACACAAAAATATTTTCATTTCATTTCTATCATTCCATTTCATCCACATAAGTCATGTACACGTGTGGGTGTCAAAGAAGAAAAAAAATACATCACTCGGCCGGTCTAGCCCCCGGGCCCTCACTATCACCGGCACCCTCCTGCCGCTTGGCTGGCGACCCCATGGCACTGTGCTCCTCCTCTCGTGTGTTGTGCCCCTGTGGTTTTGATGATTGGTTTTGATGTGAGTCAAACACTGTGAGTCACCATGTGATGTTCAGTCATTAACATTTTGCCAGATCATAAAGCATTCATATGTTCAGTCATTCTGTCAGATCATAAAGTTTGCTTGTGGAAGTCCTACATATTGCATTCTGCATACATAAAGTCTACACATTGCCTTGCTACATTACACACGCATTCAAAGTCTATACATTCTCTCGCCTGCGGGCATTCGAAGTCTATACATCGTCAGTTGTAGGCACAGCAAGTCTGTACATCCCTTCATGGCATACAAAGTCTGCACATTCCTTTCTGTTATGTTTGTGCATCATTACAGCAAGACTGTACATCGTTGATACATGCATTAACTGTGAGCATGGCATAGTCAATACATTGTTCGTTGCAAGCGTGTCTGCATATGAATTGATCTTGTTTGCATGGCATTTCATCGAACATATTATGCATACATAAAGTCGATGCAAGCATGCAACAGAGTCAGTACATTGATCAAGTCTGTACAGCCAATGCATTTCATGTCTCTCATGCATCATTCAAAGTCTGTACAGCCTGTGTTCGCAAGACTAAGTCTGTACATTCTTTGACTGTATGCCTGAGCATCCATTTTCGTTGTGCATACTTTGATAGATGCAAAGTCTGTACATCGCACAGCATGCACATCTTCAATGTATGTACATCGCACATCATGCATCATCCCTCAAAGTCTGTACAGCCTGCATCGTCTCACTTAGCGTCTCATGTTAAGTCAGTGCTGCATGCATTACTTCAAGTCTGTACAGCCCGTCTTCAGAGCATATGCAAAGTCTATACATCGCTGCATCACTCACGTTTAAAGTCTGTACATTGGTGGCAAGTCCATACAGACTTGGTCCATGCGTCTAGCAAGTCTGTACATTGCTGCATGCGTCAGTTAAGCAAGTCTATACAGACTTGGTCCATGCGTCTGGCAAGTCTATACATCATCTTGTGCATGCATCATTCAAAGTCTGTACAGCCTGTGTTTGCATTCAAAGTCTATACATAATTCATCAAGTCTATACAGGATGCATTCATGCATACACACGTTCAAAGTCTGTACATTCCTCAATGGATGTGCATCGTTTAGCAAGTCTATACATCCGTCAGCCTTGCCTCTTGCTCGCAAAGTCTATACATTCATGAGCTATGGCTGTGCATCGTTTGCTGCAACACACAAGTCTCTACATAGGTTGCAAGTCTGTACAGCTAGTGGCAAGTCAATGCATCCATATTCATTGTACATACTTTCTCATGTGCACAATGCATTTAGTGTATCAAGTCTACACATCGCAGCTTGTGGTTCATTCGATTAAGTCTGTACATCCATTAGCTGATAGATGAGCAAGTCTATACATTCTTTAGCTCAGTTCGCAGCTGAGTCTGAAGTCTGTACAACCTGTTCTTCATACAAGTTTGTGCATGCATAAATCAAAGTCTATACATCCTCATTATGCATACTTTGTTTAAGTGCATTCTGCATTACACACAGCAATTCTGTACATCCGACCATCTCATTCAGCGTCTGACGCATTGTAAGTCTATACACTGTCTGCCCTGCACGCATTGCAAGTCTATACACTGTCTGCCCTGCACGCACTGCAAGTCTGTACATTGTCTAGGTTGCAAGTCTATACATTGTCTGCCCTGCACACACAAGTCCATACATTGCATTTGGGCATCAAAGTCTATACACGCTATCAAAGTCTGTACAGCCTTTATGGTGCACGAACACAAGTCTATACATTGTCTCATGCATACATAAGTATGTACAATTTGTGTGGATTGTTCATGCATGTGCTGTGTTGTCAGTGGGTCAGCCAAGCAAGTCTATACAGACTTGTTTCATGTGTTAGTTAAGCAACTCTATTCATTCATCGCATTGGTTCTTAAGTGCTTCGTCGCAGTCTGTATAAAGTTGCATAGTGAAGTCTGTACAAGTTTTCAGTCTTAAGCTGATAATTCCTTCTGACTATTTGACAGGTGAATGGCTCGTGGATAAAGGGGCAAACGATTGGCACGTGATTCTAGGAAAAGAAACTTCTATTCCCTGACACGTGGACTAGTGGAATTTCAGTAGACTGCTGTTGCTTGATCCACACGAAGGCCCTGTTCCTATAAAGAGCCTCTTTACCCCTTCGAAGGCTGCTGCTGGTAGTAGAGGAAAGGTCCCCAGAAGAAAAAGAGAAGGTTCGCCATCCGAAGAAGAAGAAGAACAGAGAAAGAGATTGAGAGAAGAAAAAGGAGAGCAGCAGAGATAGAAGAGAGCTTGAGAAGGAAAGAGGAAGAGAGATCCAGAGATTGAGAAGAGAAGAGGAGAGCAGAGAGCTTTTCTTGAAGAATTATTTAGTCTGTTCATGGATCAAATCCAGAACGACTATGCTCATTAGAGCTAACTGGTTTTTGTTATTTCCCTTTGGTTTTTTGGTTTTCTCTTTTCTGCCTTTACCATCCTTGTTCTTCCGATCCTCTGGTTTGAGGTCGGGTTTTCTCCGGTTTGGAGGAAGAGAGACTTGCGTCTCTGGTTGCCAGTGACTGGGTGTCACTGGTGGTTCCCCTCCGGTTTGGAGGAAGGTAGATCTGTTCTCCGGTTTGCTGGTGACTGTGTGTCACTAGTGGTTCCCTCTGGGTTTCAGAGGAAGGGAGTCTCTGACTCCGGGTTTGCAGGTAGTGGTTGCTACCTGTGGGTTCCCTCCTGGTCTGGAGGAAGAGAGACTTTGATCTCTAGTTTGCTAGTGACTGTGTGTCATTAGTGGTTTCCCTCCGGGTTGGAGGAAGAGGGGAGGTTGTTCCCCTGGTCAAGCTGTTAGGCAGCATTTGTTTGCAGACTGAGTCTGCGGTTCTAGCTATTGCTAGTGGAAGCCTCACTCCTATTTGGAGTGAGGGGTGGACGTAGGTCTGTGGACCGAACCACCTAAAAAATCATCTGTGCAGTGGGTTGATTGCAGTAGGAAGTGAACAAAGCAGCAATCAAGAAGAAGAACATGATGATGGTGAGGTAAACTTCTTTGATAATTATACCCTAGACGATTGGATTGCTACTTATGATGATTGCAAGAGTCTTATGATCAGTTAAGAAAACAATACAAAAAATTGAAGAAGATTAGTAGGTCAGACAGTTTGAATTCTAATTGTAAAAATTGTGTTGAACTGAAAAATGTTCATGATGCTTGTATGTCTGATATTCAAATGTTGAAAAAATAAATTTCGTTGCTGAAGATTGAGAATCAAGATCATGTAAAAGAAATCTTTGAACTTGAGAAAAAGCTTAGCCTAACTTGTTATGATTCTGTTCAGAGTAAGGATTTGCTGAAAAATTTTGAATGTGCTAAGTCTGATTTAAACAAGCTGAAAAGTGAGAATGACTCTCTCAGAAAGTTCTCCAAAGAAAATGAAGAAAGTTTAGAGAAACTTAAAAGGAGAACACGTTGCTGACCGAGAAATTTGAAGCCATCAAATCTGTGAATGTGGAATTACAGAAAAATATTGAAAAGCAGGAAAAAGATTTGAAGGAATTTAAGGTTGGAAGAAAACTTGGAATTAACTCTAACGATCAGATTGTGATAAACGAATAAATTCAAAGTGAGAGACTAAAGGAAGAAATTGAGAAACTAAAATAGTTGAACACCATCATGTCAGAGAGATTGCTGACATTTGAAAAAGGTAAATGTGTGGTGTTCGATAATTCAGAAGAAGTGGAAAAGCTCAAAGCTGAAATAGAAAATCTTAAAAATATCAATGCCACTTTAAGTGAAACACTCAACAGGAGTGAGAAGGAAAATGCTAACTCTGAATTGCTCATCATTACTCTTGAAAATGAAATCAAGGATCTGAAAGAATCCTTGTCAAAATTCGTAAGTGGGCAGAAAAAGCTAGAGAAATTACTAGGTGTAAAAATCAACCCTAGGAAGGAAGGGCTGGGCTACAATAATGTTAACAAGAAAGAGCTTCAGAGCAAGTTGATGACTTCATTTGTAAAAGCTTCAAGTGTAGCTATCACATCTCAGAACAAGCAGCCCATTGTGCAGAAATCCCAGAAACAAATGAAGAAATCCAAAAGGGTTGAAAACATCAACAAAAAGACTGATTTTAAGTATGTTGAGAAAGTACAATCTGTGCTTGACACGAATACACATGCACATGCACATAAAAACAAGAATTCGTGTCATTACTGTGGTAGGGCTGGCCACATTATGAATAATTGTTTATTCTGAAACAAGACAACAGAAAGCATGCTAAGAAACATGTTTCTGCTCAGAACAAAAAGATTCAATATTTTTATTGTGGGAAATTGGGCCATCTAGCTTCAAATTGCTGGTTCAGGAAGGGATCTAAAGGTAGTCTGATTACATGTTTTCATTGTGGAAAGCATGGCCACACAGTCAAGGACTGTTGGCATGCTCAAGGGAAAAGTTTCATTTCTTAAGGGTTTAAATTCCCTGCAAATACAAATGCTCTCAGAAAGAACAAAGTTGTTTTTAAAAAGAAAAACTTTGAATGTTTTGATTATGGAAAATAGTTTGGTCATGCAAATAACAGAAATTTCCATGCCAATGCACATAAAATTCATGTTCATAATGATGTGCATAAAAAGAACCTAAAATCTATTTTTTCATACTATAACTGTGGGAAGCCAGGCCATAGAGCTGCTGATTGTTGGCTGGCTAGTTTTAGTAAACAGAATTCTCTCCCTGCTAATAAATTTCATGACAACAGTAATATATATAAAAAGAACTTGAAATCTGCATAATCATGCCATTACTGTGGTCAAATAGGTCATTCAATGAATAATTACTATTTGATGAAATTTGATGATCATCTTGCTAAGAAATTGCTTAGAACACCTGTAGGGAGTAGTACAGGACCCAAGGCTGTTTGGGTTCCTGCTGGATCAAAATAATCCAATTATTACAGGTGTGCCTTGGAAAGGAATAAAAAGGGGTAATAATCCAAGGCACTCAAGAATGAAACCCCTAGGATTGCACTATTCAGGTCAGTTTTGAAAACTTGCCTTAAATTCTGCTATCTGAAATTGTTTACTTTAGATGATTGCATATCATATTAATCTGTTTATGCTTAATTAAAATCTTTTGAAAATTTGATTGACTTCACATAATGTCATGCTGCTCATATAAAGTATGATGCATTGCATATCATCTAAATTGAAAAATCCAAAAAGGGATAAATCATTGCATCTGCTAAAAGGAGTCAGTACTTTTGCATACTTGTGTTGATCACATTTGAACCATTTTGAAAATTCTAAAAGATGATTCAGTAGATTTAGGCAGGGGGAGTGTGTTGCCTCTGCACCATAATTGTGTCCATGCATTGTGCTTTAGAAGTGGTCACTGCATATGCATGCATATAGTTAACTGCACTGGATTTATTTTGGAAAATTCAAAAACAAGTGATTTTCTGTGCATATAGACAGGGGGAGCAAAATGCCTTTGTGATTCCAAATCTGTCTAGTCAACCGAAGCTCTCTAATTCAGATTGTCGTGTCTGGACATCAATGCATTTAGTTAGGGGGAGTGTTTCATGCATATTTGGCTTCTTGTGGCATGATAAATTCTGATTTATTGGCTATTCATCTGTTTTCTTACTGACAAACTAGGTTGACCTGAAGTGGTCACTCTTTCAACCGATACTCCTCCTGAACAGCTACATTTTCACTCATTCATCAGCCTATGCTCTTCCTGCATCATATACCATCAATTGGCATCATTGATACTCTGGCTGTTTCTGAAAGCTTTCTTGATATAGCTGCAATTGAGAAGATCTCAAATTGTATACCTTGCTCATAAATCTGAATAACTACTTCAATAAGGAATCTTCTATTATACAGATTTATGAACATCAGAAAGATCAATGGTTTACATTTAATGTATTCAGTTAGGTTGGCTATAAATGTCCTGAAAAATATCTGAATCAACTTTAATAAACCTTAACCAACTGATTCATGTTAAGTCTTGTTAAATCTTCTATAATCTGAAAATATAGAAATCATGACTTTATTTGGATGAAATGCATGAAATCTGTATTGTTTTTAAACATCTGAACTTCCTGAAAATGTCTAAGTGTCAAATCTGTTGAATCTTGCATGAGCAATGACTTTGATCACTGAGAAACACATGTCCAAAGGACTGTGTCATGAGGTGTCTTAGTTAACTCTGCCTAAAATTAATTGAAAAACAGGTAGAGCAATGGCTGACACACTGAGAAACATATCTCACTCATCAAAGAAATGAGAAAAGACATGTCATGAGGTGAACAGTCAACTCTGTTAATTATAAAGCATGACTGTTAGTCACACTAAGTGCTTAGGGATATTGGCGTCTGATCAACGAATATACTCTAGTTACAAGGTGTGCACTGAACTTGAGTGCTCTTCAAATTTGCTGCATGAAAATTCTTGTTGAACAAATTGCAATATTTGAAAAAGAATGCAAAGGATAATCTGCTATAACCCTTGATATGATCAAATGGTTTCATGCATGTGTTGTGCCCCTGTGGTTTTGATGATTGACTTTGATGTGAATTAATCATTTGATGATTGGTTTTTGTTGTGAGTTAATCACTGTGAGTCATCTTGCTGTATGAGTCATCTTCATATGTTCAGGTTTAAAAGCATTGCATATTTGATGTTCAGCCATGTTATCTGTTGCATGAAGCATTCACATACACTTACATAAGTCTGCACATCAGCATCACGTAGCAAGTATGTACATCGCCTTCAGTAGGCATGTCAAGTCCACACATTGCATAGCATGCATCGTTCTTCAACTGAAGTCTATACATCAGCTTGCATGAATTCAAAGTGTGTACATTGAATAGCATGCATTCCATGAAGTCTGTACATCATGTGTCTCTGTTAAGCTTCAAAGTCTGTACATGGCTCATCATCTCATGCATAGTCTTCACATCGGTTTTTCAAGTGTGTACATTGGCACATGCATTTCTTGATAATGTCTACACACTGTCTGCATAGTCTGAACAGTGATGGGTCGACGCCCCCCTTCTGATGGGTCGACGCCCCCTTTGCTTTTCAAGTCCATACAACGACACTGAAGCTTACATCTGAAGTCTATACATCCTTTCAAGGGGTCAAGACTATACATTCTCCCGTTCATTTCAGAGTCTATACATCGCCTTCCATCTTCCAAGTCTGTACACCCAGTTGAACCCCAAAGTCTACACATCGCCCTTCATCTTCCAAGTCCATACATCCATGCATCAAGGGTCGACCCCTTTCTTTGATGCGTCGACCCTCCAGACTACCAAGTCTATACATCTGCTTTTGCATTGCTCAAGTCTGTACAGCCCTCTCGTTGGCAAGTCTATACATCGGTCTGTTTGAGCAAGTCTGTACAGCGGTTGCATTCATTGGAAGTCTATACATTGGCAACACTGTGCAAGTCTATACAATCCCAGTCTTTACCTACGTTCAGAACTTCAAGTCTATACAGTGGTAAAGTCTGCACATTCTGCTCTGAAGCTCACCAAGTCTATACATTGCTGAGCCATTCGTCAAGTCTCTACATTGGCTTCGGTTCTTCAAGTGTGTACACCCTTCAAGGGCCTCCAAGTGTATACATCGTTCACATCACACACGTTCAAGTCTGAAGTCTGTACAGCCAAGGCATGTGCTTCGTAAAGTCTATACAACGCTCAAAGTCTGTACAGCATGCTTCGTCGTTCAAGCTTTCAAAACTGTATACATTACTGTTGAGCTAAAGTCTGTACATCCGTTTCTTGTGCCAAAGTCTACACACTGTAAACTTCCAAGTCTATACTGACTTTACCTTGTTCAAGTCAGTACATCGACCAGTTGTCGTTGGCATGTCTACACACTGGAAGTCCATACAGTCAACTACTTGGCTTTGATCTAATATGTACAAAGTTTCTTTTGGCAAGTCCATACATTGAATGTCTCTGCTTTTTATTCTGATGAGTTGACGCTGCAATAGCGTGGAGTCGACGCACTGACATTATCTCAGTGTTTTATATTATTGCCTCTTCAACTGATGAAATTGTCTATACATCGAGTGAAGTCTGGTGAAGTCTATACAGCGCCCATCTCTCTTAAAGTCTCATGCATATGTGAAGTCTGTACATTGCATTTGCATTCACAACGTCTTCACACTTGAAGTCCATACATCGCCAGTTGTCTATCAAGTCTTCATATTGCTTAAGTCTGTACAGCGGCTGCTTCACATATGAAGTATGTACACTGTGCATCACTTGAATTCAAGTCTGTACATCATGCTTTCATTGAGTTGAAGCCTGCCTAAGTCCATACACTGGCTGCTATTCTTCAGAGTTTGTAAATTGCATACTTTGAAGTCTATACATTGGCTTTGAGCTGAAGTCTACACATTGCTTCAGGCTGAGCAAGTCTATACATTGCATGCTCGCTCATTCAAGTCCATACTTAGTCCTGAAGCATGTACAAGTCTGTATATTGTCTGCCTGTCGATTGAAATGTCTATACATTGTTGTTTGCATTGTAAAGTCCATACTTTGAACAATGTCTGCACATTGCATTACACTTCAGCAACTCTATACACTGCTTCAGCTTTGATTCATGAAGTCTATACACTGCATACAGTTATGCTTCACAAGTCTACACATTGTTGCTCTTCATTACAAGTCTTTACACTCATCCTCCTTCACACGACCAACTCTATACATCCATTGCCTTGCCTAGTGAATGAAGTCCATACACTGAGCTCGCATGAAGAACTTCAACTCTACACACTCTCACACTTGACACACTTGCCTAATTGACATCTCTAAGTCTATACACTCGATGGCTTTATACATTTCACAGAAGTCCATACATTCCCCCTGTTGGGCTAATGCATTATTCAGTAAGTCTACACACTGAGGTCGCATGAACACTTACAAGTCTATACACTCTCTCAGTGTTCATACTTACTCATTTGCTGTTCTAAAGTATATACACTCGTTGTTATAAACCTGAACTAACTAATTCGTTTCATTTCGTCTTGTCTCTGTCTGCAGATGACTCAGGTTAATGACTGGGCGCGTGAATCGAGGATGATTCCTGGCACGTGATCTGAGGTGCTCTCTGGGCGAGAACCTGAAGGACACACGCCCTAGCACCTGTTGAAGCTGATATAAATAGAAGCCTTCGTCCACTGAAGAAAATAACAAGAATAGAAGAGGGCTGATCGAGACTGTGTGAAGAGAAGCAGAAGAAGAAGAAAGAAGAAGAAGAAGAGTGAAGATAGAGAGTGAGAGCAGCAGAAGAAAAAGAGAAAGAGAGAGCTCGTGAGGATTGAAAGAAAAGAGAAAGACAGTGAGAGTGAAAAGGAGAGCAGAGAAGAGAAAGATTGCGTGAGCTGAGAAGAAGAAAGAAGAGGAAGAAAGGAAGAGAGGAGAGAGTTCTATTGAAGATATGTTCAGTCTATTCGTGGATCAAATCCAGAACGACTATGCTCATTGAGAGCTATATTTCTTGTGTTTCATTTCCAGCTTTTGTCACTGTGCTTTTTATGTTTTCTTATTTTTCCTTTTGTTACTCAGGCTACTATTGTTCTTCCGATTCTCAGTAGTGAGGTCGGGTTCCTCCTGTGGACTCAGGAGAAGGGAGATCTGATCTCCGGTTCTGGGCTTGTGGGTTGAAAGTCCAGGGGTCCCTCTTGGTCTGGAGGAAGAGAGGTATGCGACCTCTGGTTTGCTGGTGACGGGGAGTCACTGGTGTGTTCCCTCCTGGTCTGGAGGAAGAGAGACTGTGTGTCTCTGGTTTCCAAGTGGTTGGGAGTCACTTGGGGTGTCCCTCCGATTGGGAGGAAGAGGGGAGGTTGTTCCCCTGGTCAAGCTGTGTGGCAGCGACTTGTTTGCAGACTGAGTCTGCTTTCTAGCTTGTGCTAGTGGAAGCCTCACTCCGGTTGGGAGTGAGGGGTGGACGTAGGTCTTGGTGACCGAACCACCTAAAAAATCTCTTGAGAAGTGGTTTGTTTGTGTGTTTGCTTCCGCTAGATGATTGCTTAGGCGCGCTCCTTGTGTTTGCTCATGAGTTTAATTGAATTAGTTTTATTCTGTGATTGCGTCTAGCATCTGTGTTTTAATTTGGGCATTATTTCTGAAGGGGATACATTCACCCCCTTTCTGTATCCGGGCATAGAACCCTATCAATTGGTATCAGAGCGGTGTCTGCATAGAAGGTCCAGCGACCTGGAGATCCGATCCTGTAGTCTTAGGTGCTTATTTGCTTTTGGTGCATCAATATTCCTGTTGCATTATATCTGTTTATTTCCATGGGTGAACCACCAGTTTTCAACAGTTCCAATTTTAGTGTATGGTTTGCTAGTCTGAAAAATTATGCTAAATCTGTTAATCCAGACCTGTGGAAAGTGATTTCACACGGTCCTCATGAACTACCAAAGAAAAAGTCCAAATGGACTGACATTCATAAATCAATGCATGAAGAGAATCAGATAGCTATAAATCTAATGAAGGCAGCTACTGATAGAGCTTTTCATTCATGTTTCTTAGATTGCAGCTCTGCTAAAGATATTCTGGACGTGCTGAAGCGAACTCAGAAGAGAGATGAGGACAGCTGCATGATGGCCAACAGAAGTAATCAAAGTGGCAGCGATCAAGACAGCAATCAGAATGAAGACGATAATGATGATGAGGTAAATCCCTTTGAGAACTATACTTTAGATGACTGGGAAAATGCATATGCTGAATTGCTTGAATCTCATGAACAGTTAAGAAAACAATACAAAAAATTGAAGAAGAATAGTATGTCAGACAGTTTCAATTCTCCATGTAAAAATTATGTTGAATTGAAAAATGTTCATGATGCTTTTGTGTCTGATATTCAAATGTTGAAAAAGCAAATTTCGATACTGAAGATTGAGAATCAAGATCATGTAAAAGAGATCTCTGAACTTGAAAGGAAGCTTAGCCTAACTTGTAATGATTATGTTCAGAGTAAGAATTTGCTGGAAAAATTTGAATGTGTTAAGTCTGAACTAAGTAGGCTAGAATCTGAAAATGACTCTCTGAAACAATCTGTTAAAGATAATGAAGAAAAATTTGGGAAAATTGAGCAAGAGAGGAACCTGTTTGCTGAAAAATTTAATGCCATAAAATCTGTAAACATAGAATTACAGAAAGATCTTGAAAAACAGCAAAAAGGTTTGAAGGAACTTGAGGCTGGAAGAAAGTATGAAGTCAATTTAGAAGATCAGCTTCTAATAAATGAATTGGTTCAAAATGATAAGCTTAAGGAGGAAAATGAGAAGTTAAAAATGCTGAACTCCACTATGTCTGAGAGACTGCCAGCCTTAGAAAGAGGAAAAAGTGTTTGTGTTGAAGACCCTGAAAAACTGAGCAATCTGGAACAAGAAATTGAAAAATACAAAACAACTAATAAAGTTTTGAATGAAGCTATGAATTGCAGTGAGCAAGAGATTGCCAGTTATGAGTTACACATTTCCTCTCAAGAAAAAGAAATTCAAGATTTAAAAAACTCCTTGTCTAAATTTGTTAGTGGGTAAGATAATCTGAACAAACTGCTGGGAGTAAAAATCAATTTTCAGAAGGAGGGGTTGGGCTATAACCCTGTAAATAAAAAGAATTTTGAAGATAAAATTTATACATCCTTTGTTCCTAGCTCTACCTCTCACACTTCTCAGAAGCCACATGTTTCTCAGTCTACTGTTCAGAGAACCGAAAAACAAATTGAAAAGTCGAAAAAGGTTGATGGATACAAGCTGAAAACTGTTTTCGTTAAATCATCTGAACATGAAAAGCCTTCTACTTCATCACCACCTCAGTACAAGGCTAAGAAAACAAAAAAACAAAATGAAAATTATAAAACATCAAAAACTCAAATGAACAGTCTGCATGCTAAAAACTCATCTGATAAATGCCATGTTTTAAAGAAATCAAATGGCTCCTATCATTATTATGGTAGGCATGGACACTTTATGAGTAACTGTTTTGTGATGAAACAAGATGACAAAAAGCATGCTAGAAAATCTGTGTCTGGTCAGAAAAAGAATGTCACATGTTCTAATTGTAATAAAGTACGACACACTACTGCTCATTGCTAGTTTGCAAGTGGTAAGGAAAAATCATGTTCAAATCATACAAAATATTTTTCAAATCAGCATGTTTTTAATATGAACAAATCTGTTTCAAAGAACCAGCACCTCATCTGTTTTAACTACAACAAAAGGGGTCACAGGGCCTCTGAATGCTAGTCAGGTTCTTATAGAAGAAATTCTCTCAATTGCTCTCACTGTGGAAAGCATGGCCACACAGTCAAGGACTGTTGGCAAGCTCAAGGGAAAAATTTCATCCCTGACAGGTTTAAATTCCCTGCAAATACAAATGCTCTCAGAAAGAACAAAGTTGTTTTTAAAAAGAAAAACTTTGAATGTTTTGATTATGGAAAACAGTTTGGTGATGCAAATAACAGAAATTTCCATGCCAATGCACATAAAATTTATATTCATAAGAATGTGCATAAATCAGATCTGAAAACTACTGCTTCTTGCCATCATTATGGCAAATCTGGACATTTGTTGGATGGTCATCCTCTGATGAAATTTAATGATCATCAAGTTAAAAATGTGCTGAGAAAACCTGCTAGGAGTGATATTGTCAATTCAGGACCCAAGACTTCTTGGGTACCTATTTGTGCAAAATAGGTTGCTAACTTGCAGGTGTGCCTTGGAAGCTGATTAATAAAGAGGGGATTAATCCAAGGCACTCAAGAATGAAAACCCCTTCCTGAACTTTTCAGGTAAACTTCTTACTCTTCTTGTTTTTAGTTTTAATACATAGCAAGTTAAATATGTTTTTACATTTTCATTCATCATCTGCCATTTGCATCATTTTCTGATCATACACTTGCTGAGTGTTCTGTGCAAATATCAGATTAAAAAGGGTTGTCTGCATCTGATGCATACATATGCCAATTGTAATTGTTTGATAATTGTTGTTATGCATAATCTCTGAAAACAAATTGCATTCTGAAATTTCTGAAAAATCTGAACTGCATATGAATGTGGTTTGAAATTTGTCTGTTGCATAGCTCACTGAAAATCTGGATTGCATATAGGACTGCATGTTGAATTATCATGATTGACTTCTATGGTATATAAATGGTAAGCTACCAAAAGGTAGGGAAATCTGTCTGGAGGTTCTTGCTATGTGTGAGGTGGTCTTTTAGACCAAGTGCTCCGCCTGGTACCATGGGTCATCTTGCTTAATAGGGCAGTCTGATTGAGCATAAGTCACATTGTCATATGTTCAGTCTTCAGTGCAAAATATTGCATGTTTTCAGAGGGAATTAATTGCATGTCTTTGCATAGCATTCAATGTTGAGTCTTTGCATGTCTTTGCATACATGGAGTTAATTGCATTGCATTTCATTGAAAAATACCAAAAAGAGTGACTGAATGCATATTGTCAGGGGGAGTCAATGCATTGCATGTAGGTTGTCAAATGCATACTCTTGTGAGAATTCATTGCATATCCTTCCTTATTGATTTTGTTGACAAACCTTGATCATATTCTGAAAACACTGGGATTCAAAATCTCTTCTATCATTTGGTATCTGAATTCGATCAGTTTTTCATGAAGATCTCAATGGGGCTATCTCGATCATAAATCTGAAAACTTTTGAACTAGGAATCTTCTGTTATACGATTTTATGAATGTCTGAAATAACTCATGTGGCTTAAGTTTAATGCATTCATTGAGTTTGACTTTAAAATTTCTTAAAAATATCTGAAACATGTTTAATAAACTTTAACCAACTGTTTCATGATGTGTCTTGTAAAAACTTCTGAAATCTGCACTATTGAATACATGGCTTTATTTGGTTAAGTACATGAAACTATTATTGATTTGAAGCAAATGAATTTTTCTGAAATGTCTAAAGGGTAATTTCTGTCAGAGCAATGACTTTGGTCACTAAGAAACACATGTCAAAGGACTGTGTCATGAGGTGCCATAGTTAACTCTGCTTAATAATGAGTGTTAATTAGGCAGAGCAATGGCATGCACACTGAAAAATACAACTCACTCATCAAGAAATGATTTGTAGTGTGTCATGATGTGTAAATGCTACCTCTGTTTATATAAAGCATGACTGTGAGTCACACTAAGTGCTTAGGGATATTGGCCTCTGATCAAGGTATATCCTCTAGTTACAAGGTGTGCACTGAACTAGAGTGCTCGTAAAATTTGTAGCATGAAAATTATTGAACAAATTGAAATATCTGAATATTGATGCTAAAATCAAATTGCTACAACCCTAGACAAATTCACATGACTTCATAAATACTTGATCTCAATTCTAGTGCATGTAATTCTGATTGAAGTCAATAAATTTGATTGTGTAAGAGAAAGGGAGGTTAATCAAGATAATAATGAGGGCTTGGTTCATTTTTATTAAACTATGGTTTTAGATATCAATACAGAATTTTATTGATAAACTCTGCATACATCATGTTTAAACCATGCTGATCAATAAACTTCATTCATAAGCCCTTATAATGGAAGACTTTAAAAAATTATGTTTTGGATTTATGAGATTGATATCTCCTTGAAAATCTTGTTGAACTTCTTCTGCTTGGAGCCTCTTTGAAAATCTGTTATTTGAAACTCTTCTGCTCACTGTCCTTGAATTCCACTGTGGTCTCCCTCTCACCCATATCAATTGGGAGAAATGCATCAGATGCATATCAATTGGCATCAACTCAGGGGGAGCTTCCTTGTAATATCGGATCATGTTCATCTCAATTGGTAACCATTGTGACTTTGCATTCATATATTTAGGGGGAGGTATTGCACTTCTTCTTGCATCTGCATTTCTGCATTCATACCTCTCTATGGTTCAACTTGTTTATTGCAAGGAGGAGTTTTGATGAAGTCAAAGGGGGAGAATAGTTTGTGTCATCAGAATTACTCACAGTGTAGTGTTGCCATCATCAAAAAGGGGGAGATTGTTGTGCCCCTGTGGTTTTGATGATTGGCTTTGATGTGAATTAATCATTTGATGATTGATTTTTGTTGTGAGTTAATCACTGTGAGTCATCTTGCTGTATGAGTCATCTTCATATGTTCAGATTTAAAAGCATTGCATATTTGATGTTCAGCCATGCTATCTGCTGCATGAAGCATTCACATACACTTACATAAGTCTGCACATCAGCATCACGCAGCAAGTATGTACATCGCCTTCAGTAGGCATGTCAAGTCCACACATTGCATAGCATGCATCGTTCTTCAACTGAAGTCTATACATCAGCTTGCATGAATTCAAAGTGTGTACATTGAATAGCATGCATTCCATGAAGTCTGTACATCCTGTGTCTCTGTTAAGCTTCAAAGTCTGTACATGGCTCACCGTCTCATGCATAGTCTTCACATCGGTTTTTCAAGTGTGTACATTGGCACATGCATTTCTTGATCATGTCTACACACTGTCTACATAGTCTGAACAGTGATTGGTCGACGCCCCCCTTCTGATGGGTCGACGCCCCCTTTGCTTTTCAAGTCCATACAACGACACTGAAGCTTACATCTGAAGTCTATACATCTTTTCAAGGGGTCAAGACTATACATTCTCCCATTCATTTCAGAGTCTACACATCGCCTTCCATCTTCCAAGTCTGTACACCCAGTTGAACCCCAAAGTCTACACATCGCCCTTCATCTTCCAAGTCCATACATCCATGCATCAAGGGTTGACCCCTTTCTTTGATGCGTCGACCCTCTAGACTACCAAGTCTATACATCTGCTTTTGCATTGCTCAAGTCTGTACAGCCCTCTCGTTGGCAAGTCTATACATCGATCTGTTTGAGCAAGTCTGTACAGCGGTTGCATTCATTGGAAGTCTATACATTGGCAGCACTGTGCAAGTCTATACAATCCCAGCCTTTACCTACGTTCAGAACTTCAAGTCTATACAGTGGTAAAGTCTGCACATTCTGCTCTGAAGCTCACCAAGTCTATACATTGCTGAGCCATTCATCAAGTCTCTACATTGTCTTCGGTTCTTCAAGTGTGTACACCCTTCAAGGGCCTCCAAGTGTATACATCGTTCACAACACACACGTTCAAGTCTAAAGTCTGTACAGCCAAGGCATGTGCTTCGCAAAGTCTATACAACGCTCAAAGTCTGTACAGCATGCTTCGTCGTTCAAGCTTTCAAAACTGTATACATCGCTATTGAGCTAAAGTCTGTACAGCCGTTTCTTGTGCCAAAGTCTACACACTGTGAACTTCCAAGTCTGTACAGACTTTACCTTGTTCAAGTCTGTACATCGACCAGTTGTCTTTGGCATGTCTACACACTGGAAGTCCATACAGTCAACTGGTTTCATGCATGTTTAAACTCAATACTTAAGAGTGTATTTCTTAAAGAAGTCATTGAAATTGATTGAGTAAGATGGAGGGAGATTAATCAAGATGTCCATATAAGTTTTTGGTTCATTTGTTATTAAATCTTGATTTCAGATATGAGTACAGAACTTTTTGTCGAACCTGGTATACATCATCTTTAAACCATGGAGATCAATAAAGTTTATTCATAAATCTTTATAATGGGAGACTCGCTGGAAAATTTGTTAGATTTATGAAATTGGTATACTCTTTGAAAATCTTGCTAAATGTGCTTAGTTCTCCTGCTCTCATTTGATCTCAGTATTTGATTGTGTTTCATCTGACTATCTACGATCTACTTCAATTGACTGTGAAACCTTTGTCAAATCTACATGCCCATATGGTCTCCTTCTCATCCATCTCATAAGATTCCATTTATTCAGGGGGAGCTTCCTTGTCATATGAATCATGCTGCATAGAATTTGTTAAAAAGGGAGAATTGTGTGCTTGCATTCATATATTTAGGGGGAGATCTTGCATTTCTTGCTACATCTGCATCTCTGCATTCATACCTCTCCATGGTTCATCTTGATAATAACAAGGGGGAGAAATTGGATGAGTCATAATTATCTTTGAACTTCCTTCTCAAACTATTTTCTTTTTTTGATGAAGTCAAAGGGGGAGAATAGTTTGAAGTCATCAGAATGACTCACAGTGTTTCCATCATCAAAAAGGGGGAGATTGTTGTGCCCCTGTGGTTTTGATGATTGGTTTTGATGTGAGTCAAACACTGTGAGTCACCATGTGATGTTCAGTCATTAACATTTTGCCAGATCATAAAGCATTCATATGTTCAGTCATTCTGTCAGATCATAAAGTCTGCTTGTGGAAGTCTTGCACATTGCATTCTGCATACATAAAGTCTACACATTGCCTTGCTGCATTACACACGCATTCAAAGTCTATACATTCTCTCGCCTGCAGGCATTCGAAGTCTATACATCGTCAGTTGCAGGCACATCAAGTCTGTACATCCCTTCATGGCATACAAAGTCTGCACATTCCTTTCTGTTATGTTTGTGCATCATTACAGCAAGACTGTATATCGTTGATACATGCATTAACTGTGAGCATGGCATAGTCAATACATTGTTCGTTGCAAGCGTGTCTGCATATGAATTGATCTTGTTTGCATGGCATTTTATCGAACATATTATGCATACATAAAGTCGATGCAAGCATGCAACAGAGTCAGTACATTGATCAAGTCTGTACAGCCAATGCATTTCATGTCTCTCATACATCATTCAAAGTCTGTACAGCCTGTGTTCGCAAGACTAAGTTTGTACATTCTTTGACTGCATGCCTGAGCATCCATTTTCGTTGTGCATACTTTGATAGATGCAAAGTCTGTACATCGCACAGCATGTACATCTTCAATGTCTGTACATCGCACATCATGCATTGTCTATCAAAGTCTATACAGCCTGCATCGTCTCACTTAGCGTCTCATGTTAAGTTAGTGTTGCATGCATTACTTCAAGTCTATACAGCCCGTCTTCAGAGCATATGCAAAGTCTATACATCGCTGCATCACTCACGTTTAAAGTCTGTACATTGGTGGCAAGTGCATACAGACTTGGTCCATGCGTCTGGCAAGTCTGTACATTGCTGCATGCGTCAGTTAAGCAAGTCGATACAGACTTGGTCCATGCGTCTGGCAAGTATGTACATCATCTTGTGCATGCATCATTCAAAGTCTGTACAGCCTGTGTTTGCATTCAAAGTCTATACATCATTCATCAAGTCTATACATGATGCATTCATGCATAAACACATTCAAAGTCTGTACATTCCTCAATGGTTGTGCATCGTTTAGCAAGTCTATACATCAGTCAGCCTTGCCTCTTGCTCGCAAAGTCTATACATTCATGAGCTATGGCTGTGCATCGTTTGATGCAACACACAAGTCTCTACATAGGTTGCAAGTCTCTACAGCTAGTGGCAATTCAGTGCATCCATATTCATTGTACATACTTTCTCATGTGCACAATGCATTTAGTGTATCAATCTACACATCGCAGCTTGT
Organism: Amorphophallus konjac; assembly: GCA_022559845.1. NCBI lineage: Eukaryota > Viridiplantae > Streptophyta > Magnoliopsida > Alismatales > Araceae > Amorphophallus > Amorphophallus konjac. Next base: position 190,755,324 of record CM040120.1, read on the forward strand.
GGTTCATTCGATTAAGTCTGTACATCCATTAGCTGATAGCTGAGCAAGTCTATACATTCTTTAGCTCAGTTCGCAGTTGAGTCTGAAGTCTGTACAGCCTGTTCTTCATACAAGTTTGTGCATGCATAAATCAAAGTCTATACATCCTCATTGTGCATACTTTGTTTAAGTGCATTCTGCATTACACACAGCAAGTCTGTACATCCGACCGTCTCATTCAGCGTCTGCACGCATTGCAAGTCTATACACTGTCTGCCCTGCACACATTGCAAGTCTATACACTGTCTGCCCTGCACGCACTGCAAGTCTGTACATTGTCTAGGTTGCAAGTCTATACATTGTCTGCCCTGTACACACAAGTCCATACATTGCATTTGGGCATCAAAGTCTATACACGCTATCAAAGTCTGTACAGCCTTTGTGTTGCACGAACACAAGTCTATACATTGTCTCAAGTATACATAAGTCTGTACAATTTGTGTGGCTTGTTCATGCATGTGCTGTGTTGTCAGTGGGCCAGCCAAGCAAGTCTATACAGACTTGTTTCATGTGTTAGTTAAGCAACTCTATACATTCATCGCATTGGTTCTTAAGTGCTTCGTCGCAGTCTGTATAAAGTTGCATAGTGAAGTCTGTACAAGTTTTCAGTCTTAAGCTGATAATTCCTTCTGACTATTTGACAGGTGAGTGGCTCGTGGGTAAAGGGGCAAACGATTGGCACGTGATCCTAGGAAAAGAAACTTCTATTCCCTGACACGTGGACCAGTGGAATTTCAGTAGACTGATGCTGCTTGATCCACACGAAGGCCCTATTCCTGTAAAGAGCCTCTTTACCCCTTCGAAGGCTGCTACTGGTACTAGAGGAAAGGTCCCCAGAAGAAAAAGAGAAGGTTAGCTAGCCGAAGAAGAAGAAGAACAGAGAAAGAGATTGAGAGAAGAAAAAGGAGAGCAGCAGAGATAGAAGAGAGCTCGAGAAGGAAAGAGGAAGAGAGATCCAGAGATTGAGAAGAGAAGAGGAGAGCCGAGAGCTTTTCTTGAAGAATTGTTTAGTTTGTTCGTGGATCAAATCCAGAACGACTATGCTCATTAGAGCTAACTGGTTTTTGTTATTTCCCTTTGGTTTTTTGGTTTCCCTTTTCTGCCTTTACCATCCTTGTTCTTCCGATCCTATGGTTTGAGGTCGGGTTCCCTCCGGTTTGGAGGAAGAGAGACTTGCGTCTCTGGTTGCCAGTGACTGGGTGTCACTGGTGGTTCCCCTTCGGTTTAGAGGAAGGGAGATATGTTCTCCGGTTTACTGGTGACTGTGTGTCACTAGTGGTTTCCTCTGGGTTTTAGAGGAAGGGAGTCTCTGACTCCGGGTTTGCAGGTAGTGGTTGCTACCTGTGGGTTCCCTCCTGGTTTGGAGGAAGAGAGACTTCGGTCTCTGGTTTGCTAGTGATAGTGTGTCATTAGTGGTTTTCCTCCGGGTTGGAGGAAGAGGGGAGGTTGTTCCCCTGGTCAAGCTGTTAGGCAGCATTTGTTTGCAGACTGAGTGTGCAGTTCTGGCTGTTGCTAGTGGAAGCCTCACTCCGGTTTGGAGTGAGGGGTGGACGTAGGTCTGTGGACCGAACCACCTAAAAAATCATCTGTGTAGTGGGTTGATTGCTGTCCTTTGCTTCCGCTAGATGATTGTTTAGGCGCACTATACATATTTGCTCAATTGCTTAAGCCATCTGAGTTTTTTATTCCGCAATATTGTTTGAGCAAAATTTTTTAGGGGTGGGATTCATTCACCCCCCTCTGAATCTACCGCACCGAACCTATCAATTGGTATCAAAGCGGTTCTCTGACTCATCAGATCCAACGATCTGCAGAGGATCCTGCATTTGTGGTGCGGTTCTTGGTCCGTAGTTATCGGTTTACATTCATTGTTTTTGAATTTGGTTTTATCTGTTTCAATGGCACATCCACCCGTCTTTGGTGGTTCTGATTTCAACCAGTGGCACAGTGCTTTCCGTGCTCATGTTAAATCTGTTGATCCAGACCTGTGAAAAGTGATTTCACATGGTCCTCATAGACTACCAAAAGATCAGTCCAAATGGACTAATAAGCATCGATCTATGTGTGCATAAAAGCAGAAAGCACTGGAGTTAATAAAGGCCGCGACGAATCGAGCTCTTCATTCATGTTTCCTTGATTACAGATCTGCAAGGGATATATTGAAGATGATAAAGAGAGCCGAGAAAGGAAATCAAACGAGCTGCATGATGGCTCGAGGAAGTGAACAAAGCAGCAATCAAGAAGAAGAACAGGATGATGGTGAGGTAAACTTCTTTGATAATTATACCCTAGACGATTGGATTGCTGCTTATGATGAATTGCAAGAGTCTTATGATCAGTTAAGAAAATAATACAAAAAATTGAAAAAGAGTAGTAGGTCAGACAGTTTGAATTCTAATTGTAAAAACTGTGCTGAACTGAAAAATGTTCATGATCATTGTATGTCTGATATTCAAATGTTGAAAAAACAAATTTCGTTGCTGAAGATTGAGAATCAAGATCATGTAAAAGAAATCTCTAAACTTGAGAAAAAGCTTAGCCTAACTTGTTATGATTTTGTTCAGAGTAAGGATTTGCTAAAATTTTTTGAATGTGCTAAGTCTGATTTAAACAAGCTGAAAAGTGAGAATGACTCTCTCAGAAAGTTCTCCAAAGAAAATGAAGAAAGTTTAGAGAAACTTAAAAAGGAGAACACGTTGCTGACCAAGAAATTTGAAGCCATCAAATCTGTGAATGTGGAATTACAGAAAAATATTGAAAAGCAGGAAAAAGATTTGAAGGAATTTGAGGCTGGAAGAAAACTTGGAATTAACTCTGACGATCAGATTGTGATAAACGAATTAATTCAGAGTGACAGACTAAAGGAAGAAATTGAGAAACTAAAACAGTTGAACATCATCATGTCAGAGAGATTGCTGACATTTGAAAAAGGTAAATGTGCGGTATTCGATAATTCAGAAGAAGTGGAAAAGCTCAAAGCTGAAATAGAAAATCTTAAAAATAGCAATGCCACTTTAAGTGAAACACTCAACAGGAGTGAGGAGGAAAATGCTAACTCTGAATTGCTCATCATTACTCTTGAAAATGAAATTAAGGATCTGAAAGAATCCTTGTCAAAATTCATAAGTGGGCAGAAAAACCTAGACAAGCTACTAGGTGTAAAAATCAACCCTAGGAAGGAAGGGATGTGCTACAATAATGTTAACAAGAAAGAGCTTCAGAGCAAGTTGATGACTTCATTTGTAAAAGATTCAAGTGTAGCTACCACATCTCAGAACAAGCAGCCCATTGTGCAGAAATCCCAGAAACAAATTAAGAAATCCGAAAGGGTTGAAAACATCAACAAAAAGACTGATTTTAAGTATGTTGAGAAAGTACAATCTGTGCTTGACACGAATACACATGCACATGCACATAAAAACAAGAATTCATGGCATTACTGTGGTAGGGCTGGCCACATTATGAATAATTGTTTTATTCTGAGACAAGACAACAGAAAGCATGCTAGGAAACATGTTTCTGCTCAGAAAAAAAAGATTTAATGTTTTTATTGTGGGAAATTGGGCCATCTAGCTTCAAATTACTGGTTCAGGAAGGGATCTAAAGGTAGTCTGATTACATGTTTTCATTGTGGAAAGCATGGCCACACAGTCAAGGACTGTTGGCATGCTTAAGGGAAAAGTTTCATTTCTGAAGGGTTTAAATTCCCTGCAAATACAAATGCTCTCAGAAAGAACAAAGTTGTTTTTAAAAAGAAAAACTTTGAATGTTTTGATTATGGAAAACAGTTTGGTCATGCAAATAACAGAAATTTCCATGCCAATGCACATAAAATTCATGTGCATAATGATGTGCATAAAAAGAATCTAAAATCTATTTTTTCATGCTATAACTGTGGGAAGCCAGGCCATAGAGCTGCTGATTGTTGGCTGGCTAGTTTTAGTAAACAGAATTCTCTCCCTGCTAATAAATTTCATGACAACAGTAATATATATAAAAAGAACTTGAAATCTGCAGAATCATGCCATTATTGTGGTCAAATAGGTCATTCAATGAATAATTGCTATTTGATAAAATTTGATGATCATCTTGCTAAGAAATTGCTTAGAACACCTGCAGGGAGTAGTACAGGACCCAAGGCTATTTGGGTTCCTGCTGGATCAAAATAATCTAATTATTGCAGGTGTGCCTTGGAAAATAATAAAAACGGGTAATAATCCAAGGCACTCAAGAATGAAACCCCTAGGATTGCACTATTCAGGTAAGTTCTGAAAACTTGCCTTAAATTCTGCTCTCCAAAAATGTTTGCTTTAGATGATTGCATATCGTATTAATCTGTTTATGCTTAATTAAAATCTTTTGAAAATTTGATTGACTTCGCATAATGTCCTGCTGCTCATATAAAGTATGATGCATTGCATATCATATAAATTGAAAAATCCAAAAAGGGATAAATCATTGCATCTGCTAAAAGGAGTCAGTGCTTTTGCATACTTGTGTTGATCACATTTGAACCATTTTGAAAATTCCAAAAGGATGATTCAATAGATTTAGGCAGGGGGAGTGTGTTGCCTCTGCACCATAATTGTGTCCATGCATTGTGCTTTAGAAGTGGTCACTGCATATGCATGCATATAGTTAACTGCACTGGATTTATTTTGAAAAATTCAAAAACAAGTGATTTTCTGTGCATATAGACAGGGGGAGCAAAATGCCTTTGTGATTCCAAATCTGTCTTGTCAACTGAAGCTCTCTAATTCAGATTGTCGTGTCTGGACATCAATGCATTTAGTTAGGGGGAGTGTTTCATGCATATTTGGCTTCTTGTGCCCTGATAAATTCTGATTGATTGGCTATTCATCTATTTTCTTACTGACAAACTCGGTTGACCTGAAGTGGTCACTCTTTCAACCGATACTCCTCCTGAACAGCTACATTTTCACTCATTCATCAGCCTATGCTCTTCCTGCATCATATACCATCAATTGGCATCATTGATACTCTGGCTGTTTCTGAAAGCGTTCTTGATATAGCTGCAATTGAGAAGATCTCAAATTGTATACCTTGCTCATAAATCTGAATAACTACTTCAATAAGGAATCTTCTATTATACAGATTTATGAACATCAGAAAGATCAATGGTTTACATTTAATGTATTCAGTTAGGTTGGCTATAAATGTCCTGAAAAATATCTGAATCAACTTTAATAAACCTTAACCAACTGATTCATGTTAAGTCTTGTTAAATCTTCTATAATCTGAAAATATAGAAATCATGACTTTATTTGAATGAAATGCATGAAATCTGTATTATTTTTAAACATATGAACTTCCTGAAAATGTCTAAGGGTCAAATCTGTTGAATCTTGCATGAGCAATGACTTTGATCACTGAGAAACACATGTCCAAAGGACTGTGTCATGAGGTGTCTTAGTTAACTCTGCCTAAAATTAATTGAAAAACAGGCAGAGCAATGGCGGACACACTGAGAAATATATCTCACTCGTCAAAGAAATGAGAAAAGACATGTCATGAGGTGAACAGTCAACTCTGCTAATTATAAAGCATGACTGTTAGTCACACTAAGTGTTTAGGGATATTGGCGTCTGATCAATGTATATCCTCTAGTTACAAGGTGTGCACTGAACTTGAGTGCTCTTGAAATTTGCTGCATGAAAATTCTTGTTGAACAAATTGCAATATTTGAAAAAGAATGCAAAGGATAATCTGCTATAACCCTTGATATGATCAAATGGTTTCATGCATGTTTAAACTCAATACTTAAGAGTGTATTTCTTAAAGAAGTCATTGAAATTGATTGAGTAAGATGGAGGGAGATTAATCAAGATGTTCATATGAGGTTTTGGTTCATTTGTTATTAAATCTTGATTTCAGATATGAGTACAGAACTTTTTGTCGAACCTGGTATACATCATCTTTAAACCATGGAGTTCAATAAAGTTTATTCATAAATCTTTATAATGGGAGACTCGCTGGAAAATTTGTTAGATTTATGAAATTGGTATACTCTTTGAAAATCTTGCTAAATGTGCTTAGTTCTCCTGCTCTCATTTGACCTCAGTATTTGATTGTGTTTCATCTGACTATCTGCGATCTACTTCAATTGACTGTGAAACCTTTGTCAAATCTACATGCCCATGTGGTCTCCTTCTCATCCATCTCATAAGATTCCATTTATTCAGGGGGAGCTTCCTTGTCATATGAATCATGCTGCATAGAATTTGTTAAAAAGGGAGAATTGTGTGCTTGCATTCATATATTTAGGGGGTGATCTTGCATTTCTTGCTGCATCTGCATCTCTGCATTCATACCTCTCCATGGTTCATCTTGATAATAACAAGGGGGAGAAATTGGATGAGTCATAATTATCTTTGAACTTCCTTCTCAAACTATTTTCTTTTTTTGATGAAGTCAAAGGGGGAGAATAGTTTGAAGTCATCAGAATGACTCGCAGTGTTGCCATCATCAAAAAGGGGGAGATTGTTGTGCCCCTGTGGTTTTGATGATTGGTTTTGATGTGAGTCAAACACTGTGAGTCACCATGTGATGTTCAGTCATTAACATTTTTCCAGATCATAAAGCATTCATATGTTCAGTCATTCTGTCAGATCATAAAGTCTGCTTGTGGAAGTCCTGCACATTGCATTCTGCATACATAAAGTCTACACATTGCCTTGCTGCATTACACATGCATTCAAAGTCTATACATTATCTCGCCTGCAGGCATTCGAAGTCTATACATCGTCAGTTACAGGCACAGCAAGTCTGTACATTGCTTCATGGCATACAAAGTCTGCACATTCCTTTCTGTTATGTTTGTGCATCATTATAGCAAGACTGTACATCGTTGATACATGCATTAATTGTGAGCATGGCATAGTCAATACATTGTTCGTTGCAAGCGTGTCTGCATATGAATTGATCTTGTTTGCATGGCATTTCATCGAACATATTATGCATACATAAAGTCGATGCAAGCATGCAACAGAGTCAGTACATTGATCAAGTCTGTATAGCCAATGCATTTCATGTCTCTCATGCATCATTCAAAGTCTGTACAGACTGTGTTCGCAAGACTAAGTCTGTACATTATTTGACTGCATGCCTGAGCATCCATTTTTGTTGTGCATGCCTTGATAGATGCAAAGTCTGTACATCGCACAGCATGCACATCTTCAATGTCTGTACATCGCACATCATGCATCGTCTATCAAAGTCTGTACAGCTTGCATCGTCTCACTTAGCGTCTCATGTTAAGTCAATGATGCATGCATTACTTCAAGTCTGTACAGCCCGTCTTCAGAGTATATGCAAAGTCTATACATCGCTGCATCACTCACGTTTAAAGTCTGTACATTAGTGGCAAGTCCATATAGACTTGATCCATGCGTCTGGCAAGTCTGTACATTGCTGCATGCGTCAGTTAAGCAAGTCTATACAGACTTGGTCCATGCGTCTGGCAAGTCTGTACATCATCTTGTGCATGCATCATTCAAAGTCTGTACAGCTTGTGTTTGCATTCAAAGTCTATACATCATTCATCAAGTCTATACAGGATGCATTCATGCATAAACACGTTCAAAGTCTGTACATTCCTCAATGGATGTGCATCGTTTAGCAAATATATACATCCGTCAGCCTTGCCTCTTGCTCGCAAAGTCTATACATTCATGAGCTATGGCTGTGCATTGTTTGCTGCAACACACAAGTCTCTACATAGGTTGCAAGTCTATATAGCTAGTGGCAAGTCAGTGCATCCATATTCATTGTACATACTTTCTCATGTGCACAATGCATTTAGTGTCTACACATCGCAGCTTGTGGTTCATTCGATTAAGTCTGTACATCCATTAGCTGATAGCTGAGCAAGTCTATACATTCTTTAGCTCAGTTCGTAGCTGAGTCTGAAGTCTGTACAGCCTCTTCTTCATACAAGTTTGTGCATGCATAAATCAAAGTCTATACATCCTCATTGTGCATACTTTGTTTAAGTGCATTCTACATTACACACAGCAAGTCTGTACATCCGACCGTCTCATTCAGCGTCTGCACGCACTGCAAGTCTATACACTGTCTGCCTTGCACACATTGCAAGTCTATACATTATCTGCCCTGCACGCACTGCAAGTCTGTACATTGTCTAGGTTGCAAGTCTATACATTGTCTGCCCTACACACACAAGTCCATACATTGCATTTGGGCATCAAAGTCTATACACGCTATCAAAGTCTGTACAGCCATTGTGTTGCACGAACACAAGTCTATACATTGTCTCATGCATACATAAGTCTGTACAATTTGTGTGGCTTGTTCATGCATGTGATGTGTTGTCAATGGGTCAGCCAAGCAAGTCTACACAGACTTGTTTCATGTGTTAGTTAAGCAACTCTATACATTCATCGCATTGGTTCTTAAGTGCTTCGTCGCAGTCTGTATAAAGTTGCATAGTGAAGTCTGTACAAGTTTTCAGTCTTAAGTTGATAATTCCTTCTGACTATTTGACAGGTGAATGGCTCGTGGATAAAGGGGCAAACGATTGGCACGTGATCCTAGGAAAAGAAACTTCTATTCCCTGACACGTGGACCAGTGGAATTTAAGTAGACTACTGCTGCTTGATCCACACGAAGGCCCTGTTCCTATAAAGAGCCTCTTTACCCCTTCGAAGGCTACTGCTGGTACTAGAGGAAAGGTCCCCAGAAGAAAAGGAGAAGGTTATCCAGCCGAAGAAGAAGGAGAACAGAGAAAGAGATTGAGAGAAGAAAAAGGAGAGCAGCAGAGATAGAAGAGAGCTCGAGAAGGAAAGAGGAAGAGAGATCCAGAGATTGAGAAGAGAAGAGGAGAGCAGAGAGCTTTTCTTGAAGAATTATTTAGTCTGTTCGTGGATCAAATCCAGAACGACTATGCTCATTAGAGCTAACTGGTTTTTGTTATTTCCCTTTGGTTTTTTGGTTTTCTCTTTTCTGCCTTTACCATCCTTGTTCTTCCGATCCTCTGGTTTGAGGTCGGGTTCCCTCCGGTTTGGAGGAAGAGAGACTTGCGTCTCTGGTTGCCAGTGACTGGGTGTCACTGGTGGTTCCCCTCCGGTTTGGAGGAAGGGAGATTTGTTCTCTGGTTTGCTGGTGACTGTGTGTCACTAGTGGTTCCCTCTGGGTTTTAGAGGAAGGGAGTCTCTGACTCTGGGTTTGCAGGTAGTGGTTGCTACCTGTGGGTTCCCTCCTGGTTTGGAGGAAGAGAGACTTCGGTCTCTGGTTTGCTAGTGACTGTGTGTCATTAGTGGTTTCCCTCCGGGTTGGAGGAAGAGGGGAGGTTGTTCCCCTGGTCAAGCTGTTAGGCAGCATTTGTTTGCAGACTGAGTCTACGGTTCTAGCTGTTGCTAGTGGAAGCCTCACTCCGGTTTGGAGTGAGGGGTGGACGTAGGTCTGCGGACCGAACCACCTAAAAAATCATCTGTGCAGTCGGTTGATTGCTGTCCTTTGCTTCCGCTAGATGATTGTTTAGGCGCGCTATACATATTTGCTCAATTGCTTAAGCCATCTGAGTTTTTAATTCCGCAATATTGTTTGAGCGAAATTTTTTAAGGGTGGGATTCATTCACCCTCCTCTGAATCCACCGCACCGAACCTATCATCGTGATCGTCTCCGATCCGCCTCCTCGTTCCTCCGTCGATCGAAAGAACTAGCCAGGTAGTTTCCTACCGATCCGCTCGGCACTCCGCTCCGTGTGCCTCCCGCTGCAGCACTCCGGGATGCACTCAGCACGGGCCCCCGGCTGATCATCCGAACTGTCCGTTCCATGGCCTGGATTTCTATCTTTAAGTCATGCACCTGGAGTCACGCCGCCCGAGCCTCGGTCCCGTATCTATGAAGGTCTACAGTCTGGGTGGCTGCCTGCTCCAATTCTCCGCTCAGCCGGGCCACCTCTGCCTGAAGACGCCCTGATTCAGCTTGGGAACGGTCTAGTTCTGCTCGGGACCGCTCGGTCTCTACTCAAGCTCGCTCTGTCTCGGTCAAAGCCGCGGTCAGTTCTCTCGCCTGCATTTTGCATTTTATCATGGTCAGTCCATTAGGCATTTTAAGTTTAAATCAGAAGCATTTAGGTTCAGGTTTAGATTCTTACCCGCTCTGCGAGGGTAGCCTCGTCCTCCTCGGCTCGAGCTACGGCTCGGGTAAAATCTGCATCTCGCTCAGCCCGTTCCCCGGCAAGCTGTGAAGAGGAGGACGGTGCGTCTGGTCCGGTCCTCTGGGCTCCCTCAGCCCGCTGCATTTAGAAGTCAAAGTTAGCCATTTGCATCATAAGCATTTAAGTCTTAAGTGTAAAAACTCACCAAAAGCTCCAAGGTAGTCCGGTACTCATCTTACTACTGGATGGTGGCATGAAGGAGTCCCTCGAGCTCGGCTATTCTTCGCTGTGGGTCTAGCTGCATTTAGAAAGCATATGTCAGTGCATATAGAAGCATTAATTTAAATAGATAGAGTTTTGAGTTTAGAAGTTCATGCCGGCCGTCGAGTGCCTCTGAACACCTGGTCACCATACCGGTGGGAGTAAGCCTTGAGGTAGGTCTCATCGCTGTCCGCCCGGTCTTTCACCACCCGACCTCTTTTGTTCCAATCATGCACATATTTGGCCTTCCGGGCGCACCAGTCGACGTCTCCGCTAATGCCCTTTGAAGATTTGACCGGGCGCTCATCATTTCTACGGGGGAACGTCACCTCTGGCTCATGAAGTCCCCGTGTCCTCAAGATCAACCGGTAGTGCAGGGGCTCGATTACGTTGATGCAGTGAAGCCATATGTCTCACCCATTGTATGCCAGGGACGCCTTCACCCAAGGCTGTCCCCCGTAGCCCTCATCCCGGTATGGGGTCCATCTCACCTGAAAAGGTCATGTTAATCCATTCAGAAGCATTCATGAGCATTTAGAAAGCTTTTTTTGCAACATTTAAGAGCATATAGAAAGTTTAAGTTCGGAGCTTACCGCTGTGTGTGGGAATGAGTCAAGATCATCCTGGATGACCCGGGTCAGTCGATTGATCGATCCACTGTCCCTCGCTACCACCCACCGCCTCGCAATGGGGATCCGCTTGGGATGTAGCTGACTACCTTGCCCAATCCCCGAGAGGTACACGAAGCTCCAGATCTGCATTTAAGGTCGAGTGTCAGTAAATTGCATCATTTGCATTTACAGAATCATAATCATATAGAAAGCATCTAGAGTTCAGCATTTACCTGTAGGAAAGGTGAGAAGTCGCCCAGCATCGTCCGTCGGTCTGTAGTGCTGACCGACTCGAAGAGGAAGGTGAGCGCTACCGCTCCCCATGCGTACTTCCCCACTCTGCCCAAATCCTCTAGCAGTGGCAGTAGCCTGCAGCTAATCACATCGGCTCGGGTCGAAAAAAGTAGCTTTCCGAACAATAGCATCAGAAATCGTCTCAGGACTCGATCTCCCTCCTGTCTTGCCTTTGCCGCCACTCGTGGGCGTACCTGCTCTATCACTCGGTCTATATGCTGCTCGGGGAGCTCACCGACTTCTATAGCCACTCCTCTCAGTCCCAAGCTGTCCTGTAGTCTCGACCTCGAGAGCTAGGATGATGTGTGCCCCGGCATGATCAGATCTAAGCCCAGTAGCTCTTGGGCCATCTTCCGGTAATCTCCATATGTCCACTCGGTGATCCTCGCCATGTCTTCTAATGTGGGGATCATGTGGCCCCATGGGAAGATGAAAGCCCGACTCACTCACGGGGTCCCACCTCTCGTGTAGTGCGTACAAGAGCGGGGTATCCGTCCTGGTCACCTCGATGCTAAGCACCTCGGTGAATCCCATCTCGGCCAATCTCTCTCGTTGGTACTCGGGCAATGCCTGGTATACCGCCCGGATCTGGAGCCAAGATATCCTGGTTCTTCTTTTTCCCTGCACAATTAGAGCACAAGTCAGTCATTGCATCATAATTTCATTGCATTACATTTCATATGAATAAAACAACAACAAAAATTGAATAACTAAAAATCCCAAAAAAATTGCTTCTGCTTCTGGTTTCTCTGACTGCCAGAGGGTGATGCGTCACAGTCCTCTGACGCACCAGGGGTGGTGCGTCAGGCCTATGACGGTCGCTGCAACGACCGTCACGTTCTCTGCAATAGGGCGTTGTCCCTTTTGTTTTCCTTGACTCCTGAAATGGCCATGGAGGCCTACAATCATTCCTATGAGGTCCCCAGACCCATTGCTACCCTCCAAACACACATGCATGCACGTAAAAAAATTAAAAATTGAAATTTTAGGGAAATCGGCCTACCTCGGGGTCTTGGCTCCTTTTCTTCTTCTTCTCCCTCGCCGTCGCTTCTTCCTCACCAATTGTAATATCCCGGACCTTTTGGATCCCTCTTCGTGGGTCCCAGATCTAGTTTGTCAGAGTGTCTGGCTCTGTTGTGTTCAAAATTTCATTTCGGGCATCTTTCGTGTTCGGATCGACGCGATCGGGAGTTGTTTCGGAGGCCCGGAAGTGTTCCGCGGCCTTTCCGCGCATGTTTTCTGATTATCGGTGTGTGTTTCGGTAATGTTGCATCCCCTAGTTGGTGTTTGATTTCAATGATATCAAAACGATTGTGTTTGTGTGTGTATGTGGTTCATTGAGCAACATGTGTTATATCTTGAGTTGATGAGTTGATGAAGTTAATGTTCACTCTTGACAGTCATGTGAACATTTGGTTATATTTTGGTTGGTTTGTAGGAATACAACTTCATGGCTTATACTTGGAATCTTAAGGAGTCCATCAATGAAGCTCTTCTTCTTAAATGGAGTTAACTCTGTTCATGTTTGAAAGTTATATGAATGATTTGTATTTAAGGATCTCATGCCTTGAATATTTTGATTTGCAGGATCAAAATCCATGCTTCATGTTTGGAACTCAAAGGAGTGCGTCAATGAAGATCTTATTAAAAAAAGGGGGTTGCCTCTCTCATTGCATTGTAATGATTCTTCTACATTTCATTCATTTCATCTAATAGCTTTCAACGTCTTGGTTGGATATTTTCATGCATTTTCTTCATAATATTTTTGGGCTTGAAATATTCATACAAGACTTCATGAAAGTTGGTTCCATATTGCTCATGCATTAGATGAATGATTGGTCATGTGTACTTTGCTCTAAAAGCTTGAGTTAATGACTTATGTATGAAAGAATTACATGAAGATGGCTTTTCTGGAGATGACTTCTTTTGGGTCTTAATCTATGAGATTGTGTTCACTGAACACACATTTCTAATTGACTGATAGTGACATATCATTCATAGAGTTATTGTGATTTCAATGTGTGCATGAATTTGTGAAACATGCTTGGAAGAATGCACATGCCCTGTACTCAAGAGAATTCATGAGAAAACATGTTTGCATGATTGGTATATACTGATGTGTGAGATGCATGTGAAGACAATGTTCCTCGTGAAAATAAGGCTTCATGAATATTAGTTTTTGTCAACAAGAATGCCATTTGAATGAATGTGGTTCCATGATAAATATGCATGCTTTGCATTTGGCATACTTGTTAACACTTGTGTGATGAAACATTTTATTGTTGAAGATTTGGTCGCCTTGTGTTTGAATGTTGAGCTCCCTTGTAGAGATTGTTAATGCTTGATTCATGAGTTTGATTCTCAACTAACCTCTTGGTTTATCATGTTTTTCAGGATGCAAAATCATTGTTGATCTTCATGGGATTATGGTAACATTTAATCAATTGTTTCTCTTTGGTTTGATGGAGGTTTTAGTTATTTTTCAAACTCAAACTATCTTACAGTCTTCACCATTTTCAATCCGACCATTGGATCTCCCCTCTAAAAATTTTATGTTTTAGCTCTGGGAGTCCTCTTTCCAACGCTTCCAGTCTCGCTTCGATCGAGTTCGGAGCTAGGAGAATTAATTTCTACCGCCAAAGCACGCAGAGCTATTTTTGTGTACCCTGCCTGAAAGGGTCGACCCCAGGGGTCGACCCCCACTGCAAGGGTCGACCCATGGGGTCGACCCCTGTAATCTTGGCTCATAGTTTGGCCCCGGCAGCAACCTGGTTGCAGAGGGTCGACCCCAAGGGTCGACCCCTGTAACAGAAGGTGATGTTTTGTGTTTTCCAGCAACCTGTTTCCCGAGGGTCGACCCCAAGGGTCGACCCCTTCCGGACGGGACTTACGAAAATGTTTTAAACTTATTGAAAACCCTATTAAACCATTCTAAAATATACCCTAATGGTTCATAATCATGTTAGGGTGTTTTAAACTCATTTTAGAAGGGGTATATGGGTCATTTGGTCTGTCTCCTATATATATCAATGTGTTGCTCTGAATTTCAGCAGTGCTTAACCCTAATGCACATTTGTTCATTCGTATAGGTGAAGAAAAGGGGAGAACGTGGTGGAGCTCTTACAAGGAGGAGATCATCTACTTCCGTGAAGATCTGGAGATCGTGGAAGAAGAAGAAAAGGTGCGGATCGAAGAGAGGATCAAGAGGACGTAAGAAACGTCTTCATCCAGCTTCTCTCCAACTCGTGGTTCAAGGAACATCATCAACCGACCTTGAAGAACAAAGGGGGATCACTTCTATGTCTTCTATTAGTTCTTTGTGATATGTTCTATGATCTGTATTTTGGGTTTGAGCATGCTTGAATATTTGTGTTCATTTTCTGAACAATAGAGATATTTGTGTGTGTGACCGTTTGTGTATACGGTTGTGTTTGACCGCCTACGTGCGATCGTGTTTGTGTCATTGTGCTGCGATTGTTGCAGCATGTGTGTGTGTGTGTGTTGTGATCCGGTCGTCGAATCGTGTGTGTGTTTGTGATCCGGTCATCGGATCGTGTGGGAGACTTCGTCTCCGTATCCGTGTGTGTTTGGAGCGTCGTCTCCGTGTTGGGGATTTTTCTCTGAGTGAAGCCACACCGGGTTTGGTGAGGGGTGGACGTAGGGAGCCCGTCGTGGTCCCAAACCACCTTAAAAACCTCAGTGTCCTATGGTTTGCATTGTGGTTTGCCTTGTTATGTTTAATAGCTTAATGTGTTTATCCTAATCGTGTGTGAACGGTGAGATTGAGAGAATTCAACCATCTTGTTTGAGTGTAATCTTCAATCTCGTCAAGGTTGTTAATTTCACTGTGCGCTTGTTTATGTTTTTAATCGGTCATAGTTTTTAGTAGTAGGATCTATTCACCCCCCCCTCTAGATCCGTGTTCCTGCATTACGGGACCCAACAGGTAATTCCTTCGGAACCTCGGTGCGGGTGAACTTGGTCGTTCACCTGGGCACGAGTGGTACCGTTGCGATCGGTACGTTCTGAGGATCCCGGAAATGTAATTATCTATTTTTCGGTATTTTCTGGAATTTTTGAATTTTCTATAAATATCTCACTTTTCTCTCTCTCTCCCCACCCTCTTCTTCTTCTTCTTCTTCTTCTTCTTCTTCCTTCTCTTCTCCCCACCGTGACCACCGCCTCACCCTCTCTCTCTCTCCTTCGGCGGCGGCGGCGACGTCCCCTTCCGGTTGCAGACGGTGCGTGGCGACGGCGTGACGACGTGGGCGATGGCGAGGCGATCGTGGCGGCGTAAAGCTTGTGGGGAACCGTGAAGGGACGAGGGTTTTCAAAGCGTTCTTCGTGATCTCGGTAATGATTCGGCAGAGCATTCGCTCCATTGAGGTAGGATGACGTTCCCTAGCTCCCCGCCGTTCATTTCTGTGGTTTATAGGCCGAGGGGAGGCTGAGAGGGGCTTGATTAAGCGGGTTTGGGGTTTTCCATGATTTGGGGAGAGCTCGCCCGATCTATGGATTTAGCCCGCGATTTCACGTTTTGGTGGCCTAGTATCGTGCTAGGGGTCCACAGGGGTCTTCCCCTTTGATTTCTCCCTCTCTAGTGGAGGCATGGGGGCGTGGTTGGGTTTTTTGGGCTTTTCCCACCGTTTCACCATCAGGCGGGTGTGGCGGTCCTTCCAGTGACTGTCACACCGTGTGACGTGCCTGGGCGGGTGCGTCACAGCCCTTGTTTAGCCAACTGGGGTCTGGGAGTGAGACGATCCCACGATAGACCGCCACAGGCGTGTGACGGGCCTGGGGTGGGCCTTCATAGCGTCCCGATCATTGGCATCCGACCGTTGGTTTGACCATGGGGGTCAAGGCGTGTGACGCACCAGTTCTGGGGCGTCACAGCCTTGTGACGACCCAGCATGGGTGCGTCAGAAGTTGTTTTACCCCCAGGCCATGTGACGCTCCAGGGCTAGACCGTTACATGCGTGTGACGCTCCAGGAACGGACCGTCACATGCTGTGACGCACCGAGTGGCACGCGTCACGTCTTGCCCTTGTTTTTCACTGTGACGCACCTACATAGGCACGTCACAGTCTGTAACGCACCAGGGCAGGTGCGTTACACTCTATGTTACGTTCAGTTTTACACTGGGAGTGTGACGGCCTGCGCTGGACCGTCAGGGTCTTGTAACGGTCCAGCCTATGACCATCAGGCGTCTGTGACGGTCCCACCTAGACCGTCAGAGTAATGTGACGCGTCTAGGGTAGACCGTCAGGCACCGGGTTGCCCCGGGTGGTTTGCAACCCCGTTTCTGTTCTTACCGTGGTCGCCGTGCGACGGTGACGGTACGTGGGGTGGTCCCCGTACGTCGTCGGATGCGGACGTGGTTTTTTGTTGACTTGAGAGTCTACTTCTTCAGTGACCCTCCACTAGTCGTAGCCCACCAGTACGCGGTGCTGGTCTCACCAGGGAGTGGTGTATGGGCCGACCCTTAGAGACGGTTTTTAGACTGGTTTCCGTCGTGCCCCACGTCTGTAGCCAGAGTCCGGCTAAGGGGAAAATCAGTCAGAGGGCCAGACCAGGGATGCGCGGTCTGTGTGTGCACACGTGGTTGGGGGCAGTTTGACACACGCTGACGAGCGTGACCCCAGCTAGTCACTTGTTTGTGGTACTTGTTCGGTGTCCGTGCCTCGGGTAGGCACTACCATGTCAGGCAGTTCACCTGCGGTGCGGTGTAAGTCGTCAAGGGACGCTACCGGCTATGCTTTTAGTGGGAGGTACTCTTGTCGAGTCGGGAGTGTCAGGTTGTCAGTCGTTACAGCTTCGACCTTCGGGTTTCTGCCGTGTTGACCGTTGCGTTTCGGTCTTCCCGCCGTGGTGCGTGTGTCGGCTTACGTGCCGTGAGTCCGGTGTTTTGTAGTGGCAGGGCTTCCTTTTCGAGGTACTCGCTTACTGCTAGCGTAGCGATTTCTCCGTTTGCGAGGTAGGGTTTGAGTGATCCCTACTGAGTCTTGTTTCGAGACTCATTCCCTGCGTGTTTTCACCGTGTTTCAGGCGAGGCGAGGCTTCAGGGGAGTTCGTCTGAGGCTTAGCGCGGTTCAGGTGCCCAGCATTAGTGCTAGAGGTCAGAGCCGGGGTGTGCCCCGTGTAGCTATACTTTCTTTTCTTGTCTCTGTTCTAGTTGTGGACTACTGTTGTTATTTTATTGTTATATTATGGACCATGTAAAATGTTAATTCATTTCCTGCTTATTTATATAACTGTTTAATTCTGCAATTATTTATGATACTTGTGTAGTTTCCACACCATCCTTCTAACCCTTCCGAGTCTTCGGACTCGTGGGTGGCGGTGCGAGTCTCGGGTTATCGGGCCTTCCTGGTAATCAGATTCTCGGGTCGTTACAACTGGTATCAGAGCGCGGTTGTGGAATTATACGAGAATCATAAGTGATTGTAGTGGTCCACTAGTCCACAGGGATGATGTACGGTTGACGCTAGCATCGGGCATCGTGCATTTTTCTTGACCTTGTTGTTTCTGTGTTTTCTGTCTTTTACTTCAGGAGCGAGCATGGCACCGCGGCGGGCGACTCGCTCTCAGCAGGGGCAGTCGGCTGGAGGTCAGGAGATCCAACAGGAGGTTCAGCAGGAGCAGGAGGAGCAGAGTAGAGTGCCACTGCGGCCACCGAGGCAGTGGATACTGTGAGATTTCCGGGGGCCGAGGATTTCTTCTGTGGCATGTACCAGCTTATGTCTCAGCAGTTCGGCGGAGAGGCTGGTGAGGGCTCATCGACCAGGGGTGGGCTAGGCCGAGTAGTGAGGGATCTTATGCATTTTCATCCACCTTACTACGGCGGTCAGCCAGACCCTGATTTGGCTCGGAGTTGGCTCGACGAGATGGAGCGAGTGTTCAGTTCCGCGCGGAGTACTGCGGAGGATAGTGTGATGTTGGCCTCCAACCAGTTGCAGGGTATGGCTCGGGAGTGGTGGTATTCCGAGTGGAAGACGTCTTTCCAGCTTCGTCCACTTGAGCAAATTGTGTGGGGCAACTTTGTCTGTGCTTTCGAGCGTACCTACTGTCCAGAGTTTATTGCTACGCAGCGGATGCGTCAGTTTTTGGAGCTGGTTCAGGGTGACATGTCTGTGTTGCAGTACAGGGCCCGATTTGTCAAGTTGGGTCGGTATGCACCTCATATCATGGAGAATGAGAGGGTGAAGACTGCACAGTTCATTCAGGGCTTGAGACAGGAGCTGAGGCACCATTTGATCACGAATGCTGCCACCGATTTGGAGACAGCGTCTCGCGTTGCGGCTTCTTTGGAGATGGATATGCAGAGGACTCGAGGACCGATTAGCCAGGGGCAGTCTTTGTCAGGTCGCAGCTAGCAGTCGGCTACCCAGCAGCAGGGTTCCTTCCAGCATGCATCGGGTGGTCTAGGAACGCTGGCACCGACAGCGTCAGTGACAGGATCCGTGTCTTTCGGCTCAAAGGTCAAGAAGTTTATCAAGAAGGGTTTCTCTAAGAAGAAGTCCAAGGGTCAGGGGAAGGCTTCATCGGGCAGTGTATAGCAGCCGGTTCCGTTTCAGCGTCAGGGATCAGTGGGTGGATCGCGAGGACCATGTCCACGGTGTAGCGAGTTCCATCTGGGCAGGCAGTGCACGGTGCCGATTATCTATTTTCGGTGTGACCAACCAGGGCACATGGCGCGTGACTGTCCTCAGAGGCAGCAACAGCAGCAGTTTCCTCAGCATCAGTAGGTTCCCCAGCAGCAGAGGCTGCAGCAGCAGCAGCAGTAGGGACAGTATCCGTCGCTACCCAGGTCAGCTAGTGTGGGAGACAGGTAGAGAGCTCGAGGCCAGATCACACACATGACCAGGGTAGAGGCAGTGGTATCACAGCTCGTGGAAGGTACCGTTCAGATTTTGGGTTGTTCGGCTCATGTTTTGTTTGATTCTGGCGCGTCTCATTCGTTTATTTCGGAGGATTTCACGCTGAGCATCGAGGAGCCGGTGACCCAGTTGTCCTGCGATTTGGCAGTGG
The DNA here is from genome assembly GCA_022559845.1 of Amorphophallus konjac. NCBI lineage: Eukaryota > Viridiplantae > Streptophyta > Magnoliopsida > Alismatales > Araceae > Amorphophallus > Amorphophallus konjac. The sequence goes on from CM040120.1 coordinate 190,774,699, forward strand.
AGTTGCCTTCGGGTGATTTTATGATCACTCTGTATTGCTTCGATGAGGTTCCCGTGTGGGTGGAAGGGCGGAGTTTACCGGCTAGGCTCTATGCGTTGCCGCTTCAGGACTTTGATGTGATTTTGGCATGGATTGGCTCGAGGCACATCATGTGTTGGTGGATTTTGGCTCGAAAAGAGTTTATTTTCGGTGACTTCGTGGACCCACCTCCTATTTCCAAGGTATCAGGTCTTCCTCTTCCCGATTCCTTATTTCGGCGATTCGAGCTCGTCGTTTGCTTGATGCGGGTTGTCAGGGTTTTCTCGCTTCTGTGGTCTTGGTAGACCAACCGCATCCGGATGTCGAGGACATTCCGGTGGTGTGTGAGTTTCCCAATGTTTTTCCGGAGGACTTACCCGGATTGCCTCCCCAGCGCGAGATCGATTTTGTGATCGAGGTTGTGCCGGGTACGGGACATTTGGAGAAGCCTCCCTACCGTATGGCTCCCGCTGAGTTGAGGGAGTTGCGGGCGTAGTTGCAAGAGTTGCTGACCAAGAGGTATATTCATCCCAGCTTTTCCCCTTGGGGTGCGCCAGTGTTGTTCGTGAAGAAGAAGGACGGTAGTTTGCGGCTGTGTATTGACTATCGGCAGCTGAATGAGGTGACCATTAAGAACAAGTATCCATTGCCACGGATTGATGATTTGTTCGACCATCTTTAGTCTGCTCGAGTATTCTCGCGGATTGATTTGCGGTCTGGTTACTATCAGCTGAGAATTCACGAGTCCGATGTGGAGAAGATTGTGTTTAGTTCGAGGTACAGGCATTATGAGTTCCCTGTGATGCCGTTTGGGCTCACCAATGCCCCCGCAGCCTTCATGGACTTGATGCAGAGGGTGTTTCGTCCGTATTTGGACCAGTTGGTGGTCGTATTTATGGATAACATCCTTGTCTATTCACGGTCTGCCGAGGAGCATGCGTACCATTTGGGTGTGGTGCTGCAGACGCTGCGAGATCACCAGTTGTATGCAAAGCTCAGTAAGTGCGAGTTCTGGCTTCGTGAGGTGCACTTTTTGGGGCACGTGATCTCTGGTGATGGCATTTTCGTGGACCCCGCCAAGGGGGAGGCAATAATGCAATGGCTGAGGCCGAGGTCTGTGACCAAGATCCGGAGTTTCTTGGGGCTTGCGGGTTATTATCGTCGGTTTATCCAAGATTTTTCTCGCATTGCGACCCCGATGACTAGACTCACATGGAAGGATGTGTCTTTCGTCTGGTCTGAGGAGTGTGAGCAGAGTTTCAGGGAGCTGAAGAGATTGCTCACCTCGGCTCCGGTGTTGGTTTTGCCTTCTGGGCCGAGAGGTTTTGTGGTGTGTACAGATGCTTCCGGGGTCGGACTGGGTGCTATGTTGATGCAGCATGGTAGAGTGGTGGCTTATGCATCTCGGCAGCTGAAGCCACACGAGGAGAACTACCCTACCCATGACCTTGAGTTGGCGGCTGTGATCTTTGCGCTGAATATCTGGAGGCATTATCTGTACGGTGAGAAGTTCGAGGTGTTCACTGACCATCAGAGTTTGAGGTATGTGTTCACGCAGAGGGACCTTAACCTCAGGTAGAGGTGTTGGATGGAGTTTATGAATGATTATGACTTCACCCTGTCTTATCAGCCGGGCAGGATGAATGTCATCGCCGATGCTTTGAGTCGGAAGGTCGTGGTCAGTGCCTTGATGTTGAGGAAGTGGAGGCTCTTGGAACAAGTGCCCGAAGTTTCATTCAGGCTCAAGATTCCCCAAGAGCCAGGGTTAGCTGTGCTTGCGAGTCTGAATGTCACGCCAGCTATCCGCCGTCAGGTGACAGAGGCTCAGCATGCGGACCCTGAGTTGCCCCAGATTTTGGCCTTAGCTGATGTGGAACTCGGCGAGGACGGTGCTGCGAGGTTTTGTGGCAGGCTGTACGTCCCAGCCGAGGAGCGGGTTCAGTGTGCGGTGTTGCGCGAGGCTCATGGGAGCAGGTACACCGTACACCCGGGTGCGACGAAGATGTATCAGAATTTGCGGAGGCAGTTCTGGTGGCCTGGCATGAAGAGAGATGTTGTCGAATTTGTGGCCAGGTGCCTGACCTGTCAGCAGGTGAAGGCGGAGCATCAGCGACCAGGAGGTACTCTTCAGCCCTTGTATGTTCCCGCGTGGAAGTGAGACCACGTGACCACGGATTTTGTGGTGGGTTTGCCGAGGACTCCGAGTAGGCAGGATAGTATTTGGTTGCTGGTAGATCGGCTGACGAAGGTGACTCGGTTGTTACCGGTCAAGGTCAGCTGGAGTGTGCCCAAGTTAGCTCGTCTTTATATGGGGTGGATCGTTCCGTTGCATGGGATTCCCATCTCCATCGTGTCGGATCGGGATCCGCGCTTCACGTCTGGATTCTGGAGGAGTTTCCAGCGAGCTCTTGGCACGGAGTTGGCTTTTAGCTCGGCGTATCATCCTCAGTCAGATGGACAGTCTGAGAGGACTATCCAGACTTTGGAGGATATGCTAAGATCATGTTGCCTGGAGTTGATTCACCACCTGCCGTTGGTGGAGTTTGCCTACAACAGCGGCTATCATTCGAGCATCGGCAAGGCTCCTTATGAGGCGTTGTATGGGCGTCCGTGTCGGACTCCACTTGACTGGTTTGAGGTTGGTGAGCATGTTTTGACGGGACCGGAGTTGGTGCAGCAGTGTGTGGATGTTGTGTACGTGGTTCGTCAGAACATGTTGGCGGCCCAGAGTCGGCAGAAGAGCTATGCTGACCGGAGGCGGCAACCCCTCGCGTTCGCCGTGGGCGATCGGGTATTCTTGAGAGTTTCTCCGATGAAGGGGGTGATGCGTTTTGGATGGCGTGGGAAGCTGAGTCCCCGCTATGTTGGTCCCTTTGTGATTGTGGAGCGCATCGGTGAGGTAGCTTATCGGTTGGAGTTACCCCCTAAGTTGGCGTCGGTGCATGACGTGTTCCACCTCTCGATGTTGCGGAAGTATATGCCCGATGACTCTCATGTGCTTGAGGATTCGGTGTGGCTCGAGGTGACTCTAGATCTTTCTCTTCCAGAGTTTTCTATCCGCGTTGAGGATAGGCGAGAGCAGCGACTGCGGGACAATGTCATCCCCTTGGTAAAGGTGGTGTGGCAGCGGCACTCTGGTGGTGAGGCTTCTTGGGAACGTGAGGACAAGATGCGTCAGTAGTTCCCTTACCTGTTCGAGTGAGTCTTCCTCTTCTTTCCCCTTGGGTTGTTCTCAATTTCGAGGATGAAATTCCTTTAAGGGGGAAAGCTGTAATATCTCGGATCTTTCGGATCCTTCTTTGTGGGTCCCGGATCTGGTTTCTCAGAGTGTCTGGCTCCTTTGTGTCTGAAATTTCATTTTGGGCATCTTTCGTGTTCGGATCGGCGCGATCCGGAGTTGTTTCGGAGGCCAGGAAGCATTCCGCGACCTTTCCGCGCGTGTTTTCCGATTACCGGTGTGTCTGTTGGTCATTCATTAGGAACCTCGCTGCGGGTGAACCGGGTCGTTCACCTGGGCACGAGTGGTATCGTTGCGATCGGTGTGTTCCGAGGATCCCGGAAATGTAATTTTCTATTTTTCGGTATTTTCCAGAATTTCCAGAATTTCTATAAATATCTCACTTTTCTCTCTCTCTCCCCACCCTCTTCTTCTTCTTCTTCTTCCTTCTCTTCTCCCCACTGTGAACACCGCCTCTCCCTCTATCTCTCTCATTCAGCCGTGGCGACGTCCCCTTCCAGCTGCAGACGGTGCGGGGCGACGGCGTGACTACGTGGGCGACGGCGACGCGATCGTGGCGGCGTAAAGCTTGTGGGGAACCGTGAAGGGACGAGGGTTTTCAAAGCGTTCTTCGTGATCTCGGTAATGATTCGGCGAAGCATTCGCTCCATTGAGGTAGGGTGACGTTCCCTAGCTCCCCGCCTTTCATTTCCGTGGTTTATAGGCCGAGGGGAGGCCGAGAGGGGCTTAATTAAGCGGGTTTGGGGTTTTTCATGATTTGGGGAGAGCTCGCCCGATCTATGGATTTAGCTTGCGATTTCACATTTTGGTGGCCTAGTATCGTGCTAGGGGTCCCCAGGGGTCTTCCCCTTTGATTTCCCCCTCTCCGGTGGAGGCATGGGGGCGTGGTTGGGTTTTTTGGGCTTTTCCCACCGTTTCACCGTCGGGCGGGTGTGGCGGTCCTTCCAGTGACCGTCACACCGTGTGACGCACCTAGGCGGGTGCATCACAGCCCTTGTTTAGCCAACTGGGGTCTGGGAGTGTGACGGTCCCACGATAGACCGCTACAGGTGTGTGACGCGCCTGGGGTGGGCCTTCAGAGCGTCCCGACCGTTGGCATCTGACCTTTGGTTTGACCGTGGGGGTCAAGGCATGTGACGCACCAGTTCTGGCGCGTCACAGCCTTGTGACAGCCCAGCGTGGGTGCGTCAGAAGTTGTTTTACCCCCAGGCCATGTGACGCTCCAGGGCTGGACCGTTACATGCGTGTGACGCTCCAGGAATGGACCGTCACATGCTGTGATGCACCGAGTGGCACGCGTCATGGCTTGCCCTTGTTTTCCGCTATGGCGCACCTGCATAGGCGCGTCACAGTCTGTAACGCACCGGGGCAGGTGCGTTACACTCCGTGTTACGTTCAGTTTTACACTGGAAGTGTGACAGCCTGCGCTGGACCTTCAGGGTCTTGTAACGGTCCACCATAAGACCATCAGGCGTCTTTGACGGTCCCGCCTAGACCGTCAGAGTCCTGTGACGCGTCTAGGGTAGACCGTCAGGCACTGGGTTGCCCCGGGTGGTTTGCAACCCCGTTTCTATTCCGACCGTGTTCGCTGTGCGACGGTGATGGTACGTGGGGTGGTCCTCGTACGTCGTCGGATGCGGACGTCATTTTTCATTGACTTGAGAGTCTACTCCTTCAGTGACCCTCCACTAGTCATAGCCCACCAGTACGCAGTGCTGGTCTCACCAGGGAGTGGTGTATGGGCCGACCCTTAGAGACGGTTTTTAGATTGGTTTCTATCGGGCCCCACGTCTGTACCCAGAGTCCGACTAAGGGGAAAACCAGTCAGGGGGCCAGACCAGGGACGCGCAGTCTGTGTGTGCACACGTGGTTGGGGGAAGTTGGACACACGCTGATGAGCGTGACCCCAGCTAGTCACTTGTTTGTGGTACTTGTTCGGTGTCCGTGCCTCAGGTAGACACTACCATGTCAGGCAGTTCACCTGCGGTGCGGTGTAAGTCGTCAGGGGACGCTACCGGCTGTGCTTCTAGTGGGAGGTACTCCTGTCGAGTCAGGAGTGTCAGGCTGTCAGTCGTTACGGCTTCGACCTTGGGGTTTCTACCGTGTTGACCGTTGCGTTTCGGTCTTCTCGCCGTGGTGCGTGTGTCGGCTTGCGTGCCGTGAGTCCAGTTTTTTGTAGTGGTAGGGCTTCCTTTTCGAGGTACTCGCTTACTGTTAGCGTAGCGATTTCTCCATTTGCGAGGTAGGGTTCGAGTGATCCCTACTGAGTCTTGTACCGAGACTCATTCCCTGCGTGTTTTCATCGTGTTTCAGGCAAGGTGAGGCTTCAGGGGAGTTCGTTTGAGGCTCAGCGCGGTTCAGGTGCCCAGCGTTAGTGCCAGAGGTTAGAGCCGGGGTGTGTCCCGTGTAGCTGTACTTTCTTTTCTTGTCTCTGTACTAGTTGTGGACTACTATTGTTATTTTATTGTTATATTGTGGACCATGTAAAATGTTAATTCATTTCCTGCTTATTTATATAACTGTTTAATTCTGTAATTATTTGTGATACTTGTGTAGTTTCCACACCATCCTTCTAACCCTTCCGAGTCTTCGGACTCGTGGGTGGCGGTGCGAGTCTCGGGTTATCGGGCCTTCCCAGTAATCGGATTCTCGGGTCGTTACACCAATGGTCTTCCCCATGGCTTCCTCAGCTTCTTCCACATCATTGGATGGACTTCCTCCGTTGGTTCGTTCGTCGGAGGGCTCGCCGCCGGTGGGGTTCCTTCTCGATCCACCCGTGCTTGAAACCGTCAGATGGCCATCTTCTTCTTCCCTTTTTCCATGTTCTTCGGTGGCTGGGATGGCTCGCCGCCGGTCATGGTTCGTCGGACGGAGGAGGAACGGTGGGGTTTTTGGGGTGTTGAGTTTTTGGTGTGGTTTTGGCGTTTTGGCATTTGTGAGCGAATGGAGGAAGTCACTATTTGGTTTGTTTTTGAACGCTCAGAAAATGTGACGGTCTATCGTGAGACCGTTACACTACTCTGACGCGTCCTCTATGGACCTTTAGGTCATTTAAAGTGATGTCTTGAAGGATGTGAACCGCCAGACTCTGACGGCCCGAGGTGGATCCGTCAGGGACGTCTAACGCACCCTTACTAGACCGTTACATGCTTCAGAGCAATTTAATGAATGGTGATGAATGATCGCATTTGCTTGAATGGTTTATCTTATCAATGCAACTCATGCTTGTTTGATTATGCTTCTTATCATTGGTGGCTAACCTCTTTGTTGAAGTTCATGCATCATCCGCTCGCTAGGAAGGTAAGTCAGGTATTGTATCTCGATTCCTTATCCCTTAATGCATTACTATATGTTATATATGATATATTATCTCGAGAACCGACTGGTCATTCATGTGTTCTAGGATTTGATGTTCCCCTTAAACAAAAATGATGATGATCTAAGTATACGTGATTAATCGTTGGAAAGGCTGTTAGGTTGGAAAAGCTTGGGGACGATGGTTCTGTCTTGCACGCCGTGGTTGCAGATGGTGTCCTGACCCTAGTTTCTCCGGTCTAGCAATACTATTCTCGAGTATCTTGTTATTCTATTTTTCTTTGCATTCGTTTTAAATAATTTCTTTTTCCTTTAGCCCAGCATGCATCATACGCATCTTTTGAGCATTCACGAACCTTCATCTGTCCAGGTGTCTCAATGATGGTGAATAACTATGTGTTTAATGATCTCAAATAAGGAGAGTCATTCCTCTCTGAATTAGAAGGTTTCCTTCGGTCTACTTGTCACGCCCCGAACCGATAGCAGCGGGAAGTGATGCTCGGAACGTGGCAAGAGACAAGTCACGATAACAAGAGCGGAAGATAAATAATCACAATAAAATACAAAGAGGCCAGACACACATTTGAGAAAATACGAACTCTTATTAATTTAAAAAGATATATTTTGACACCACTTACAATAAAAGATTCAAACTAAATAACAAAAAGAAATAACTAGACTAGCTAGACTCAAGAAAATGAAAGAGCAGACTCCAACTCTAGGTTCCAGGTTCCACTCGATCACATTGATCCATTTCCCAATGCACGTACCGATACTCGCATAACCTGAAAAGGGATGGAAGTAGGGGTGAGCAAAAAGCTCAGTAGGAATTATACTCTATCATCAGGCATAGTTTAAGTGATTAACAAGTAAATTACATTTTTATATGCAATACTAAGAAAGAAATAAATGACGATAACGGCATAATGAAACAACGTAATAACAAGATCTTGCAAGGACAAGAAATATACAATTGATAATGATTAACAAGGATAACAGATACAAGAATTTACAACAGGAGATATAACAATAGACAGTAGTAAGGAATTGGCCAACAAGCAAGTAATTTATACATCATTCCAAGTACGATCAAGTAACAAGTAACAAGAGCTTTTATGTCGTAGACGGTACACAAGTCATGCATTTCGGTGCAATGCCCCACCATGTCATTAACATCCCATGGGCTCACTAACTTTCGGGCGCTCTCCACAGGACCAGACCGGGCCCCTACGATGCGTTGGATTTGATTTATTGGATCCAAGATCCCACGAGTCTAGACATTCAGTCAATTTTTAATGGCCAATTTAATCAGAGGAATTTCTATCATAAGTTCAGATTTAAAAGACCAAACTTGTCCTTGGATTCAAGAGTACAAAACACGGTCAAACTCATCTCCAAGAGATGTGCGGTCATAACAGAGCCGCTCAAAGGTATATACGGTTCATACAGGGCCGTACATACAGGAACTGGACTGAAACTCAGCCCGAGAGGTCAAGAAAAGAACGGCTGACAGTGGGCCGCTCAAGGTATGAACGGTGACATTATGGGCCGCTCATGTCCAGAAGACATTAAGGCCTATGAACATGATATACGGTACATACTGGGCCGTATAAAGATATGCGGTCACAATCGGGCCGCCGAAGAGGTTATGCGGTCAACTATTAACCGCTCATGCCTCTCGTCGTCCGATTCAATCCAAACCTTAAACCAGCGGTTTAAACACATAAAACGATGTATGCTAGAGGTTAAACAGGTTCTTAACAGGGGTATAACAAAGTTCCAAGATGATGGTAAGACCGCCGGATAGAGTTTCCGGGGCTAAAACCAAGACTAGCACGCGAATCGGCTAATCGACTTGCGTAAAGTCAGAAAAATTGGTCACGATGTTACTGTAGTACAGCAGCTAAACAGCAAGCTAATGATCATATTAATCCTAATTACAAGCCAAATTAACAAGAATTAAGTTTTATATTAAGCCAAGATGCCAAAAAGAATGATTCAAGATGATAAGCTAATGAACAAGATCGCGTAAGTCGCGTAGGCACGAATAACAAGCATTTAACAAGAATTTAGTTGCATAATTAAATATTTATTAAGTGGGTTTCTATTTCACTAATTACCATTAATGACATGAAAAAGAATGCATTAGAACCATTACTAAGTCATGTACTGGGTAGATAAACGGTTCGGACTGGACCTTATATCTACTGGGCTTAAACAGGGCTGAACGGGGCTAAACGGGCTGAAAGGGGGCACTCTGGGGCTTGGGCAGTTCCTGTTGGGCTGCCCAAGTACTTGGGCGGTTCCTGGAGGGCCGCCCAAGTTATGTGGTCCTCGCTGGACCGTCCATCCTCCCTGGCCTGCCTGTTATATGGTTACTTTCGGACCGTTTATCCTCCAGGGGGTTATGTGGTTGCTCCGGGACCTTATATCTAGATATGTGGTTAGTTTAGAACCGTTCATCCTGGGATGTGTGGTTCCTGAACAACCGTTTATCTCAGGCCATGCCAGGGTCAAAAGTGGTCAACAGAGATGTGCGATCTATCGTAAGACCGTCCATCCCTGGGTCGATTCCGGTCATCCCTGCCACGTCCGATGAACGCCGGGAAGCCAAGGTTTGATAGGGTTGCACTAAAACTCTTATAACTCAAGGAAATGGACTCCAAATAAGGGGCTTTTGGTACCTTTGGAAAGCTAACAGAGAATACTATCTAACAGTAAGGCCAATTGCAAAATATCTCGCTGAAATTGAGATTTATTAAGGTAAGACATGGGAAACCCTAATTCTGACATGTTGTGACTAAAACGTAAAATTCTCTCAGTATACAGAACAAAATTTGGGGCTTCTTATGTCAAAAGAAAGCCACTCCGATGCTGAATCCAACCATATAAGATATGGTACATGAGGATTAGGATTGGTAACTCGAAATCAGAAATCAACTCGGAAGAACACACCGAAAGCTAGGTCTAGACATGCTGTTACTCCGAACAGAAATTCTCTAGACAGGCTGAATGGAATTTAGGGCTTTTATAATCAATGGATAGAGCACGAAAAACTCTACAAGATGCATGGATCAATTTCATATTTACGTCCTGAAATCAGAACTAAATCGAAGAAGGAACAAAGTTAACCCTAATTTAACATGCTTCTAACATGCTTCTACTAAACCTTAAAATACTCGCAGGATACTACATGATATTTGGGTCTTTATATATCAAAAGAAAGAGGACTTCATGTTGAACATTTTTATATATTACTTGATGTTTGAGCCCGAGAGAACCTACCTCAATTTGATGAAGAACAAGGAAGAACAAAGGAGGAAGAAAGAAAGGAGGAAGCCGACACCCACGCACTCAACGCAAGATATCTCCCAGATCTGAAAACTTCAGCGACTGTCGCTGCTGCCAAATGAGAATAGACTGGAAGGGCTTCATTTTGATAGTTTATACACGTTCTGGGATGGTCTGTGGTGAGAGGAATCGACGCCACAGGAGGCGTGTTTGGACAAGGCACCGCCAAGCAAGACCAAGTCAAAACTCGACCAGCCGCCTCAATTAGGGTTAGGGTTTCGAGCAATTTTTAGAGGGCTATTGAAGTTAAGATCATGGCCTTTAATTTGACATCAATTTCAGATCAAATGGTTGAGTATTAAGGTCAAATTTTGTGTTTGAAGTCAAGGTTAGGTAAAGGTTGAAAAGTGTGGATTTTTCACTTAAAATATTAAATAGATCTTGCTACGGATTTTCACTGGGTTAATCCCAGAAGACAAATTTGTTACATACACTTCCAGAAACCTAATTACCATTTTTATGGATTTTTATCACGTAGAAGAATTTTCGATGGTACTATTCCAAGGAATAAAATATTATTTAATGGAACTCACTTAAACGATAAATAGATCTAATTACAGATTTTTACTGATAAAACTCAAGAAGGCAAAGTTGTTTCATAAATCATTCTCTATCAATTTACTATTTTTCTAGATTTTTGTGAGAAAGTCGAAATTACACTAGCACTATTCACTGAGGAATATAATATTAATTTCCGAAATTCATTTATCTAAAATAAAAATTCACTATTTCAATTAAATTTCAGATTTTAAAAACCGGGGTGTTACACCCTCCCCCACTTAAAGGAATTTGGTCCCCAAATTCACCGGGTATTACTAATTATGTGAATGTTTATACTAAGATGATCTTATCTATCAAAATAACATGTTAATTATACAACTAATGACGAAAGAATTTAGCTATAGCTAGGGATAAAAGAGAACGATACCATATATAATTCTTCATTCGATAGGAGTGGGTTCCGATTTTTCTCTTGTAGTTTTGCTTGTGGAAGTAACTTAGGACAGCTAGCTATTTTATGATCCTGATTTCCGCAACGCAGGCACGCTCCGCTCCTTCGCCAGCAGTCCTTCGTGAGGTGACCAAGTTTGTGATAATAAAAACATTCCCTTGGTGTAAGATTACTCTTCTTCTTCTTATTACGTCGGATTTCCTTACGACGGACTCGCCAGCCTTTCGCGGAACCGAAACTTAGCTTACCGGTGGAACCACTCGGTTTCATTTTAAGAATGACTTAGAGACCTGCAAGATAGTTATATTGTTAACTTTTTCATTACCCTTACGTGTAACACGACGCAATCTTGCATATATTTTATTACTTAACCCACGATACTACCCAATCTCACCAGGTGACAAGAGATGACACGGTCTTAAGACTTAGGGTAACCTATACTCTTGGACAAAATCCAAGGACTCAGGCAACCTGGCTCTGATACCAAAACTGTCACGCCCCGAACCGATAGCAGTGGGAAGCGATGCTCGGAACGTGGCAAGAGACAAGTCACGATAACAAGAGCGGAAGATAAATAATCACAATAAAATACAAAGAGGCCAGACACACATTTGAGAAAATACGAACTCATATTAATTTAAAAAGATATATTTTGACACCACTTACAATAAAAGATTCAAACTAAATAACAAAAAGAAATAACTAGACTAGCTAAACTCAAGAAAATGAAAGAGCAGACTCCAACTCTAGGTTCCAGGTTCCACTCGATCACACTGATCCATTTCCCAATGCACGTACCGATACTCGCATAACCTGAAAAGGGATGGAAGTAGGGGTGAGCAAAAAACTCAGTAGGAATTATACTCTATCATCAGGCATAGTTTAAGTGATTAACAAGTAAATTACATTTTTATATGCAATACTAAGAAAGAAATAAATGACGATAACGGCATAATGAAACAACGTAATAACAAGATCTTGCAAGGTCAAGAAATATACAATTGATAATGATTAACAAGGATAACAGATACAAGAATTTACAACATGAGATATAACAATAGACAGTAGTAAGGAATTGGCCAACAAGCAAGTAATTTATACATCATTCCAAGTACGATCAAGTAACAAGTAACAAGAGCTTTTATGTCGTAGACGGTACACAAGTCATGCATTTCGGTGCAATGCCCCACCATGTCATTAACATCCCATGGGCTCACTAACTTTCGGGCGCTCTCCCCAGGACCAGACCGGGCCCCTACGATGCGTTGGCATTGATTTATTGGATCCAAGATCCCACGAGTCTAGACATTCAGTCAATTTTTAATGGCCAATTTAATCAGAGGAATTTCTGTCATAAGTTCAGATTTAAAGGACCAAACTTGTCCTTGGATTCAAGAGTACAAAACACGGTCAAACTCATCTCCAAGAGATGTGCGGTCATAACAGAGCCGCTCAAAGGTATATACGGTTCATACAGGGCCGTACATACAGGAACTGGACTGAAACTCAGCCCGAGAGGTCAAGAAAAGAACGGCTGACAGTGGGCCGCTCAAGGTATGAACGGTGCATTATGGGCCGCTCATGTCCAGAAGATATTAAGGCCTATGAACAGGATATACGGTCCATACTGGGCCGTATAAAGATATGCGGTCACAATCGGGCCGCCGAAGAGGTTATGCGGTCAACTATTAACCGCTCATGCCTCTCGTCGTCCGATTCGATCCAAACCTTAAACCAGCGGTTTAAACACATAAAACGATGTATGCTGGAGGTTAAACAGGTTTTTAACAGGGGTATAACAAAGTTCCAAGATGATGGTAAGACCGCCGGATAGAGTTTCCGGGGGTAAAACCAAGACTAGCACGCGAATCGGCTAATCGACTTGCGTAAAGTCAGAAAAATTGGTCACGATGTTACTGTAGTACAACAGCTAAACAGAAAGCTAATGATCATATTAATCCTAATTACACGCCAAATTAACAAGAATTAAGTTTTACATTAAGCCAAGATGCCAAAAAGAATGATTCAAGATGATAAGCTAATGAACAAGATCGTGTAAGTTGCGTAGGCACGAATAACAAGCATTTAACAAGAATTTAGTTGCATAATTAAATATTTATTAAGTGGGTTTCTATTTCACTAATTACCATTAATGACATGAAAAAGAATGCATTAGAACCATTACTAAGTCATGTACTGGGTAGATAAACGGTTCAGACTGGACCTTATATCTACTGGGCTTAAACAGGGCTGAACGGGGCTAAACGGGCTGAAAGGGGGTACTCTGGGGCTTGGGCAGTTCCTGTTGGGCTGCCCAAGTACTTGGGCGGTTCCTGGAGGGCCGCCCAAGTTATGTGGTCCTCGCTGGACCGTCCATCCTCCCTGGCCTGCCAGTTATATGGTTACTTTCGGACCGTTTATCCTCCAGGGGGTTATGTGGTTGCTCCGGGACCTTATATCTAGATATGTGGTTAGTTTAGAACCGTTCATCCTGGGATGTGTGGTTCCTGAACAACCGTTTATCTCAGGCCATGCCAGGGTCAAAAGTGGTTAACAGAGATGTGCGATCTATCGTAAGACCGTCCATCCCTGGGTCGATTCCGGTCATCCCTGCCACGTCCGATGAACGCCGGGAAGCCAAGGTTTGATAGGGTTGCACTAAAACTCTTATAACTCAAGGAAATGGACTCCAAATAAGGGGCTTTTGGTACCTTTGGAAAGCTAACAGAGAATACTATCTAACAGTAAGGCCAATTGCAAAATATCTCGCTGAAATTGAGATTTATTAAGGTAAGACATGGGAAACCCTAATTCTGACATGTTGTGACTAAAACGTAAAATTCTCTCAGTATACAGAACAAAATTTGGGGCTTCTTATGTCAAAAGAAAGCCACTCCGATGCTGAATCCAACCATATAAATTATGGTACATGAGGATTAGGATTGGTAACTCGAAATCAGAAATCAACTCGGAAGAACACACCGAAAGCTAGGTCTAGACATGCTGTTACTCCGAACAGAAATTCTCTAGACAGGCTGAATGGAATTTAGGGCTTTTATAATCAATGGATAGAGCACGAAAAACTCTACAAGATGCATGGATCAATTTCATATTTACGTCCTGAAATCAGAACTAAATCGAAGAAGGAACAAAGTTAACCCTAATTTAACATGCTTCTAACATGCTTCTACTAAACCTTAAAATACTCGCAGGATACTACATGATATTTGGGGCTTTATATATCAAAAGAAAGAGGACTTCATGCTGAACATTTTTATATATTACTTGATGTTTGAGCCCGAGAGAACCTACCTCAATTTGATGAAGAACAAGGAAGAACAAAGGAGGAAGAAAGAAAGAAGGAAGCCGACACCCACGCACTCAACGCAAGATATCTCCCAGATCTGAAAACTTCAGCGACTGCCGCTGCTGCCAAATGAGAATAGACTGGAAGGGCTTCATTTTGATAGTTTATACACGTTCTGGGATGGTCTGTGGTGAGAGGAATCGACGCCACAGGAGGCGTGTTTGGACAAGGCACCGCCAAGCAAGACCAAGTCAAAACTCGACCAGCCGCCTCAATTAGGGTTAGGGTTTCGAGCAATTTTTAGAGGGCTATTGAAGTTAAGATCATGGCCTTTAATTTGACATCAATTTCAGATCAAATGGTTGAGTATTAAGGTCAAATTTTGTGTTTGAAGTCAAGGTTAGGTAAAGGTTGAAAAGTGTGGATTTTTCACTTAAAACATTAAATAGATCTTGCTACGGATTTTCACTGGGTTAATCCCAGAAGACAAATTTGTTACATACACTTCCAGAAACCTAATTACCATTTTTATGGATTTTTATCACGTAGAAGAATTTTCGATGGTACTATTCCAAGGAATAAAATATTATTTAATGGAACTCACTTAAACGATAAATAGATCTAATTACAGATTTTTACTGATAAAACTCAAGAAGGCAAAGTTGTTTCATAAATCATTCTCTATCAATTTACTATTTTTCTAGATTTTTGTGAGAAAGTCAAAATTACACTAGCACTATTCACTGAGGAATATAATATTAATTTCTGAAATTCATTTATCTAAATTAAAAATTCACTATTTCAATTAAATTTCAGATTTTAAAAACCGGGGTGTTACACTACTCGCTTGATTTGGTTAGCTAAAGATTCCTGTCTAGAGTTAAGTTAATCGTCTCTTTCCTTTCCGTTGCTCCGGTCGCTGGCCGTGTTTTCATTTCCTTAGTTGTTAGTTCCTCCAGACATGTGCCCTTTGGTTACCTTTCCTTGTGATTAGTTCGAAGTTTTCTAGAAAACTTGTGTCGCTTGTTGGTTGAGAACGGGTGTCGTTCGCCTTAACGCCCGCTTTTTAGTCCACTCTGCTTCATCTCCGCTTCATCTCCATGTTCCATTTTCGCTTTTGCTTCACCTCCGCTCGCTCCCCTGCAAAGAGGACGTTAAGGAGGGGCATCTGTTGACACCCGTTTTATGACCGATAAGTTGGGTCATCTCCTTGTTCATTCGTTGTTCACTTTTATTGGGCCTTCTTGGTCAAATTGAGGTCCATTTCATGAGTCATATCTCCTTGGTTGGGTCTGGTTCCTTATCCCTTTCCGCTGGATGAAGCTTAGCAAACTCTCATTTCATTTACACTTTATTATCTCTAACAGTCCTTTGATGGGGCGTTACAGTCCTCTAACGCATCTACCATGGTGCGTTACATCCTTCCAAAGTCCTTAAGTTTAAGGCTTTCTTTCAAGCTTATCTTTTGCCTATCTGTTGGGTGTGACGGTTTATCGTGCAGCCGTTACATTGGTTGTGACGCATCTACCCTTGGCCGTTACCTTCTTGAAGAGTCCAATGTTCGCAAACTTCTCCCGTTGATCTTATCTTATAGTGGATAGGGTTGTGTGACGGTCCAAGACTGGAGCGTTACATTAGTGTGGCGGTCTATCGAGCGGCCGTTACATCCAGCAGAGAGTCCTGACAAGCCTGGTCTTTGCTCTGCTATTCCGTGATCGGACTAAGAGTTTGGTTTGAGGGTTTCTCTCTCGATACTCATCCTAAGAAGCTTTTGTTTGATTATGTGGACTCTGGGGAGTATTATCTTCAAGATTTATCCAAGTTTTCGATAAAATTCTAGTCATTATCCTCTTAATTCGAACCTAGACTTTGAGGGTCTGTAAATAGAACCCTTGACTTCATGGCTTGAGGGGGAGACATCTGGAGTTTGCGTCGAAGTGCTGCCGCATCCAGGAGCCAGAACCAACCAAGGAGAGCTGCTTCCCACGTCCATCAACTTCCAAAGTTCAGGGAGTATCGTTTCCAAGGGTTTAGTTCAGTCAAGTTGTCATCTTAGTGTCTTTTCTCCCTTTCAAACATCATAGCATTGTCCCTCTCCATCTCCCACGTTCTTGCACTTGCTGCATTCATTCAAAACATCCTCACATCTTTTAAAACGCCCCAGAGAGGTTAAAAAACCAACCTCCCCGATATTTCCCTTTCCTTTTGCATGTTCTTAAATTTCTTGGATTTATTGATACTACTTTGTCTAAGGGATAATCTGGGTTATTTTTCTTGTGTTCTACACTCTCTTGCAGGTTTACAGAGTCCATATCACAAGGCCCAAGCTCTCTGGCCGGCTGGAAAGCTTGGAGATCAAAAGATTCCCAACTTCTTATTCTGCAAAAGCTCTGACGGTCTGGCACAGGCGCGTTAGAGTATTGTAGATGTCTATCGTAAGACCGTCACACTTTCTGTGGCGCATCTTCCTTCGACCGTTACACATGACGGAGCTGCAGTTTCCTGGTTATTTTCTCTCTCCCGTGGGCGGGTGCATCATCTTCCTATTCTAAGGTATTTATCAGGTCTTTGACTTGTTTCTACCTTGGTGGCGATCACATCTTTCCTTAGTTTGGGCATTAGCTTTCTCTTTCATCATATCTTTTCTTTAATTTGTTTGTTCCACCTATACGGTGTGTTTTTCTTTATTTCTTATTCCACGCTCCGACGTGTGTTTTTCTTTCTTTGCATTGCTTAGTCTTGATTGAGATAGCATGCCCATGCTAGAGCTTGTGTTGGTTGCCTAGGTTCATGATTCACATGTCCATAGGTTGATTGATTTCATTACTTGGCTCATACTTTCATAGTTGGCATCATAGCCCATCTTGCAAAAGAAGGGACACATTAAAACCAACAGTCGGTTCCGACACCTGCTACAGTTGAAGTGAGTTCCATGCTCTTGATATTACTTTCTTTTCATTTTCTGGTCCTTCAGACCGTCAAATATTCTTTTGCTTGCTTCCCCTTCTTTATATGTCCATCATCTCAAGTCAGGTCACAGTTCCTATTATCGGTAGTATTCCTCCAGTCGAAGCATCATGCCCTCGTTCTGTCGTGC
This sequence comes from Amorphophallus konjac, assembly GCA_022559845.1. Lineage (NCBI taxonomy): Eukaryota > Viridiplantae > Streptophyta > Magnoliopsida > Alismatales > Araceae > Amorphophallus > Amorphophallus konjac. The sequence goes on from CM040120.1 coordinate 190,791,977, forward strand.
CCTCAGCCCCTGAAGAGGTTGTGCCCATATTGTGGCCTGTCCGTATTAGAGCTCAGCCTGGATCTGATGTAATGCCAATTGAGCTGGATACATTAGGGGAAACTTCAGGGCCCTTGCCCCAGAATTAAGGCCTAAAACCCGAGCATCAGCCTTTACTTCAATGAAGGTGCAGGTATCTATTCCAGTGCTTCCAACTTCTGAAGAGCAGGCTATTGAGTTAGGGTCAGAGACAGCTCCAGCTCTTCCTAGCATGGTGACATCAAAAGAGCATACCCTGTCAAGAGTGTCACGCCCCGACGTGGAAAATCGAGGCGCGAGCAGTTACGAGGCACTCGTGTCGGTCAGAGCATGTACAAATTTAATTCTAAAGATAGAGAGCGAAGATGAAATTGCTAATTTTATTCCATCAAAATAAAGGTTTACATCACTAATTTATAAGCCATAAGACATTATACAATCTTCCAAATTTTCCAAATACATAAACCTTGTAAAAATACTAATGATCTACATAAACCTAGGTAAAAAGGAAAAATTCACTCTTTCACTCTTGTCCATTCCCTTGTTCATTTTCATTTCCTGCAACAATTAACCAAAACGTAGGGTGAGCAAAAAGCTCAGTAGGATTTTATATCTCTAAAGCCAGGCAATCTTTAAGTATTTAGCAATTTAACAATTCGTGTCATGAAGTAATTGATCATGAATTTCAAGTAGGAAATTCTGTATAAGGAATTTCCAAGTAACTTCAAGATAACAAGATAATTTCAAGATCATGATAGTAGACAAGACGATGGTCATTTCCATGAATATATCAAGAACTTTCATGATGAGACAATGGGTTATCATTAACATAATTTAAGAACTTTCATGATGAACTTTTAAGCAATATCGAAGTAGAGCAATCACTTGAACTTTAAACAATATAGAAGTAGAACAATTACTTCTACAAGGATATTTATGATGAATCTTTAAGCAATAACAATATAGAAGTAGAGCAATCACTTCTACCAACACTCAGTAGGATTGGCCAAAGCACTAAGGGGAGATCACGACGATATGACAGCCCCTCATGGAATATCACTATTTGGCTACACACTTAGGGGTTCTCACGACAGTATGATTGCCCCTAACTGTAATAGACCCTGTATTGGTGAATGCCAGCACCTGATCATTATAATACCGGTTTATATTTGGACTTTGCCTCATCTGTGGGATCAGATCAGAACCCCTTTATACACTAGCATTTAAATGTCATTTCATTGGGACCCATAGCCCCTGACATTTTTCTATATAATTATACAATATGGCCAAAGAATTTCAAGAACAAACTCATTTGTAAACAAGTACAGATCTGGCAAAAATTGTGATAATTGCAAAAGAGGGTAAAAAACTCATTTTAAGCATCATGTTTAACGACATTAAGTCGTAGAATTCAAAAATGAATGGTAAGTAGGAAGAAACAATAAGATAGTGGTTTTATTAGAATTATTTTAAACATCTTAACATAATCTCATAATCATAAAATATCAATGTTTTAGTAAAGAACAACTTTTAGTAAAGGAACATATATACTTATGAATTGAAATCATGAGTTTAGATATTAGCTTTTAATCATACATTAATAATCCATATGATAAGAAAATAGATTTAACATGCTGAAAGTAGTATTTATACATCAATATGATCAAAAATACCTTTTTACATTTTGAAATAATTTTTAAACACCATTATGATAAAGAATAGAATAGTTATAGGCTAAAAAGATGTTACTGTCTGTGAACGCGCTATATCTCAAGGTCGCGTTCATACAGCATATATATATACAGTATATATATTCAAAATATTATATTTTGATCACTGAAAATTTTTGAGAAAATTTTTATGAACGCGCTATAGGTAACGAGTGCGATATTCAAGAACGCGCTATAGGGGACTGGCGCCTTCAAGATCTTACATGCATATTTATGATTTTGAAAACTAGATGAAAGAGATAGGTTCTGTGTAAACCATAAGAGATATATACACATGATATATATATAAACACTTTATGTATTATATATATATATATATATTAGAAATATTATACTTTTGACCCCTGGTCATCCGGGTTTAAAAGGATGAACGCGCTATACTTGACTAGCGCGTTCATGAAGAACGCGCTAGGTTAATATAGCGCGATCTTGAAAATTGCTTTATATTATTATATGTTAGATTTGAAATTTTTGTAGAGAATGACGGGGTCTGTCTGAACGCACAATATCGGGCTGGCGCGTTTAAAACGCGCTACTGAGGTATAGCACGTTCTGGACCTGATGAAAAAACGGGAATACCACTCCAATCAAATGACCATAACTTGCTCATTTCATAACGGAATTTAATAAATGAGCTATCAATGGAAAGATGACAGAAAAATACACAAGATAGCATACTTTAATTAGAGTTTAGCCTGTGAGACACCTACCTTTGAGCAGATCTAATGAGAGGTAAGAAAAATGCCTAAATAATATGAAACCCTTTTGATTTCTCCCAATCCTCCTTCAAATCTCCTTCAATCTCTGCTGCAGCATAGTCTTGGCTTCCAGGGATGATTTGAGGGTCGAATGGGGTTCTATTTATAGCCAAAACTTGGCCAAATTTGTCAAGATTCCTTGCCTAACAATGTCAAACTTTCCAACTCCGAATTGGTAGAAAATTCCAATTTTTCTTCTTAACCTAGCCTCCATTTGGTGTGAAACCAATGTAAAAATGACTGGTCTAAGGTGGCTGATAGGTAAGGGTTGATTCTTGAGTCAATCTTCTAGAAATTGGGTTATTATAATCCTTTTCAAAAGGTATTTAACATGTGTTACGAATTTAAGGTCTAATTATCCTTTATTAATACTTTAACAACTAATCTAGCCCATTATGGATTATCCAATGGGCCAATTATGATCCTAGTCTATTACATGGACTTTTATTGGGCTTTCTATGATTTATCTAAGGGTTAAAGCATTTATTTTTCACTTTACCTTAAGTAAATTCAAGTAAATTCAATAATCCACTTTATTTCACTTAGTAAAAATGTAAATTAATCATTTCATGAAAAATTTAATTGTATAATTTTTTTAAAAAATTATTTCTCATTTTAAATTATCGGGTTTCTACAAAGAGAGAAGCTACCGGGGCTCGACAAAGCTATTGGAGCGTCAAGCACTACCATTGTACCAGCCTTGTCATCCTCTTCTTCAGCCACGGATGTTGACTTATGGGTCAATGTGGATAGTGAAGTTGAGTTCCATCCGCCGCCAGCGACATCTTTTGGCATTACTTCTTCGGACGAGGTGGTGTGGCACCATCTGGGAATGTTACGGCAGGTACTCTTGTCCGAGCCGGCTCTGACCTATCCCAGGCTGTGGGGAATTGCCAAGCAGCTATCTATTGGTGTTCAGGCATTGGGATGCCCCGTGGAGCTATGAACTCAGAGGGTGATTCTTTTGTTGAAATTTGTGAACCACCGAGACTTTCTCGGGCATATTAAAAGTGACAGACTTGCCATACTAAAAATGTAGAAAGCTGACTGCCAGACGGCTCTAGAACCTCTAGAGTTGGATCTTCAAGAGCGTCATGCTCTTGCTACAACCCTGTCCTCACGCATTCAATCATTGCGGGGTAGGCTGGAGGTGCTGCAAGTGGAGATGGTCTCCCTGCGGGTGTAGCTGCATCTCATAGAAGATATGGATGCGGAAAGCGTTAAGGAGACTTCCATGCTGGAGGGTCGGGTGGCTTTACTACATAGGAAGTTGGCTCGGCTTCAGGAGGAGGAGATTCATCTTCGGGAGCAGGGGGTAGCCCCTTCTGTTGGGCTTTTAGACTTTGAAGGTATCTTTCACCGGCAATAGCCCTACTTTATGTAGCTCTTCTCCTCCAAAGAGAGGTCTTTTGTAATTTCCTTTTATCGTAATGGAAATCAGAAATTTATTATGTTGCAGCCTCCGGGCTTCCTTCATGTGTTGTCTTGTTGCCTTCTTGCCCTGACGGCCAAGCGTCAAGGACACTGTTGCTTTTCGAGGGGTAGTACGCGTAAGTCACAGGAGAGCGCTCACTCTTTCATAGAAAGGGTGAGGGGTTCGCTCCACCGCATCGCGAGTGCCTCAGAAATCCATGGTGTGGATATGATAGAGAATGCTTGTTCGAGTGGCTAGGGATGCCACAACGGGAGGAAGGTATAGGCATGAGGCCTGGTAGAGGGGTATTTTGCTTTACTTTTGGTGGCGTATCCGTAAGGCCTACACCGGAGGGTTTTAGCACCAATCCTGACGACGATGTCATGGAATCAACGGTGGTTCATTCATCAGCATGGGATGAATGTCGAAGCAAAGAGGGTTTTGTTTTAGTAGTATATGCTTAAGGCCTACACTGGAAGTTTTTTAGCACTGATCCTGACGATGATGTCAAGGAATCGACAGTGGTTTGTTTTTCCAAGTGGGACATATGAGAAATGTCGGGAGCTCCCATGGCATTGTTTGTGGAGATGAACATAAAGACATGTCATTCATCACCATCATCATTATTATTTTTCATTACTAACACAAGCACCGTCTTTGGGTTTTCACCGGAGTCAGCCCCTTCTTGCTTTTGCCCATGCGCCCTTGCGGGTATTCATGTGGCAGGGTACCCAATTCTGCCTGCAACGCCCTTTCGGGTTTTCGCCATAGCCGAGTTGTAGCCATTTTTGCCCTTGCTTGGTAGGATGCTCGAACAAGGCTAGCGGGGCATCTCTATTTTAAGTCCCATTTTTTTTAATAGTAGTGTGTTCACCGACATAGGCTAGATGCCAGAGCAAAGAAAGATTTTAGCAGTATAGGCGTAAGGCCTATACCTGTAGGTTTAAGCATCGATCCTGACGATGATGTCAATGGATCAATGGTGGTTTGTTCATCGGCATACGGTGGATGTCGGAGCAAAGAAGGGTTTTAACGGTGTAGGCGTAAGGCCTATTCCAGTAGGTTTAAGCATCGATCCTAACGATGATGTCAATGGTGTTGTGTCCCCAAGTTCTGGTGATAACACACCATGACTTATTGTTATACTTATGATATCTAATCAAGTTCTTCTAGTGTGTAAGATAGATAAACCTCCCCCAATCAGCACAAGCATCAAAGCCTTGGAAGGGACAGAAGTGTCAACACTTTTAGCATGAAGAGTCTGAACACCCTTGAAAGAAATGACTCTGGAAGTCTTGGAGTGTCGACTCTTGCATCTAAAGTGTCGACACCACAGACCAACCTTCCTAAGAATCCAGCTTCTGTCTGACTCAGAAGAGTCGACACTCCTTGTGGAAGTGTCGACACTTCTCAAGTCGTCTTCTTCAGCGCATCAGGCCCTCCCAGTTTCAGTCCTAATGGGTCTTGGATCCCGTCTTTATGAACCCAGCGGCACTGGATCTGAGGCAGCATCGAATTGGACAAGCATCCTTTTGATTGGGTCGAAGGTTGTTAGCAAGCAGAGGGTTCTAGAAGGCTGGAGGATTCCTTCTGCCATGTGGGGACCACCGAATCAGGTTGTCTGCCTTTCGTATGCCAAACACGCGCTCTGGAGGTGGTCAAGCGCACGGGTGGTAAAAAGACAATCAAGGGCATTCGCCCAAGGCAGGAGAAGATGCCCAGGGTTGCTTGCGGAAGCAGTGTGAGAGCGAACAGAAGAGGAGGCTTAGGAGTAGCGAAGAGGCTGCTTGAGGAAGAGCATAGCTTCCTCATCGGAGAAGGATCCTAGAGAAGAGCTGAACGTGGAAGAGGAGCGCTTCCACACACGTCCCAGCCAGCTTTTCATCTGCGCCCAGCATTGCGACGAGGGACAGTTCCATCTTCATCGGCCAGGAGACTTCTCATTTCATCAAAGAGAACCATTTGGATTTGGATTCTCATCTATCTGTTTGATCTACTCTATGTTTTTATTTTACTTTTCTTGCTTCAATACTTCAAACGTTTCTTTGTTTGTTTTCCCTACGGGCTTTAGGAAGACGATTTGAGAGTGTTCAGATCATGGATTTGGGCTGGTTGTGCCCACAAGCTGTTTGACAGCGGATTGTTGCGTGGTTTCGCAAGGGAAGCCTCGCACGATTGTGTGAGGGGTGGATGTAGGTCTCGAGATAGAGACCGAACCACCTAAAAAATTTCATCTAGTGTGGTTTGCTTGTGGCTCCATGTGAAAGCTCTTGGATAGATGAATTCTATAGGATCGATATTTCTATTACAATCTAGCATCTGTGTTTGAGTTGGGCTGCACCCCATTTTAGTTCTTAGTTTTTAGTATTAACTACGAATAGAAGGGGCTGATCTATTCACCCCTCCCCTCTAGATCCGCCTATCACCATCTAACACGTGGTATCAGAGCTTGGTCTCTCTGTATATGGTCTAACAACCTTGAGAGAGCTGGTGATATGGCCTCTAAGGGTCCTATGCCCGAAGGGCAGTCTATAAACATGCCTCCATTCAAGGACTAACTATCCCTATTGGAAAAATCGTATGCAGGTCTTCATTAGAGCCCAAGACCACGAAATCTGGAAGGTTATTAGTAAAGGGCCATTCGAGCTGGCTGACGATGTGGATACATGGACTAAAGAATAGATCAGATGATCAACTCTGAACTGGGGAGCCAAGCACATCCTTCAGTGCACCCTTCATCCAGTCGAGTACTCAAGAGTCTCCACATGCAAGACAGCAAAAGAAATGTGGGATCGTCTTGAGGTAATATATGAAGGGACATCCCAGGTACGTGCGACCAAGGCAAATCTCCTAGTGTCTGAATATGAAAGATTTTGAATGAAACCTGAAGAATCAATTTTAGACATGTATGCTAGGTTAACTATGCTTACTAATAGCCTGACAGAGCTAGGAAAGAGCTACAGTGATCAGGAGATCGTGAGGAAAATTCTCAGATCATTGACTCCTGCCTGGCATACAAAAGCCATCGTGGTCGAGGAATCCAAGGATCTGTCAACCACCAAAGTGGAGGAGCTCATAGGGTCCTTGATGACCTACAAGATAAATTTGAAGAACAAGGAGGAAACCGAAGTGAGTAAGAGGAATCCTCTGGCTCTCAAGGCAGGGCCAAGCTCTAAAGATATGTCAGAAATTGAAGATTCCTCAACTAGTAGTTCTGATGAAGATGAAGTTGCAATGCTTACAAGGAAATTTAGAAGATTTCTAAGAAAAGAAGGTAAAGGCTTCACCAGGAGGAAGCCACAGGTAAAGAAGAATTTCAGACAAAAAATTGAAAATTCTAAGAAGCCTGATAAGTTGGTTTGTTATTCTTGCAGGAAACCTGGACATATTAAGGCTGAATGTCCAGATGGAATCAAGAAGAAAGTCCCTAAATGGAAGGGAAAGAAGAAACAAGCCATGATCTCTACTTGGAGTAACGAAGAAGAGGAGGAAAGTGAAGAGAGATCCAATGAAGATGAAAATGAAGACTTATGCTTAATGGCAAAAGGAGACAAAGATGACGAGGTAAGATCTCCTTTAGAGCATTTTTCTACTGATCACTGGGAAGAAGCATATTTTGAATTAATGGATAAGTATGAACTATATAAAAAGGAAAACAAAGCTCTCAAGAAGAAAATAGAAACTCTTGAGCATGATCAAACTTCAAATGATAAAGTTGTATCTCTAGAAATTGAAAATGAGGATCTCAGAAAGATGATTGAAAATTTTGGGGAAGGAAGAAAAGAATTGAAGGATTTAGAAGATGAAAATGAGAGTCTTAGAGAGGAGATTGATGAGCTAAAAATTAAAATGCAAGATTATGTGAAAGACAATAAGCTGTGTAATGAAAATAGTGAGGCAATAAAACAAGTAAATGTTCAACTTCTGAAAGACAATGAAAAGCTTCAAAAGGACCTTGAAGACAAACAAACTTCTTTAGAAAAATTTGTGTATGGAAGTGAGAATCTAAATGCCTTGCTTGGAACTAAGGTGAATTTCAATAGAGAAGGCCTTGGATATGATCCATCTAAAAAGAAGACTTTTGAAATGAAAACCACGACATTTGTATCATCATCTAAAGCATCATCTTCTAAAACTGCCCTTGGCAAAACTCAAGAAAATGCAACGAACAAAGGAAAAGAAAAAGTTGGAGAACCACTTCAGAAAACCACTAAAAAACCTAACAGTCGTAACCAGAAACCCCAAAAGGATCAGCACCAAACTCTTCCCAAGTTTGCACAACACAAGGGTAGAAGAGAATTCGACCCTAGGACAGGTCAGCACTTCCCCCAAGGCAGGTCGGCACCTGCCTGGTCAGCCAGTAGATACTCTGCTAGATACACACAGACAGGTCGACACTTACCCCGCAAAGAGTCGACACTCTTCGCTTCCAAAAGCAATTATAGGGGAGACAAATGGCAGGCAGGTTGGCACTCTTATGATAGGAGGTCGACACTTCAGGGAAATAGAAACTGTTATTGGGAGTCAGGGTACACAACAGGTCGACAGTTTCCCTCTCGCAGGTCGACACTTCCTTCTCCCAGGGGTAGTTATGAGCCGTTCCGTCCCAGGTTTGTCAAATCCTCACACCCTAGGCCAAGCTCTAAGCAATTGGAACACATGGAATAAGAAGCAATCCTCTTTTGGCATGCACAAAACTTCCAAAGCTCAAAAAATCAAAAAGGAGAAAAAGGATATGAACCAAGAAAGGAAGAGTCAGAATAACCAAATAAACAAAGCTAATCTAAAGGTGAAAAGGTTTGGATTTCAAGCCCATGTTGTCTTGCCTTGATGAGATGAAAAGATTATGGGGACTCAATTATTCTTGGGTTCCAAACATTATCACTTAATTCCTTGTGCAGGAGTGTCTTGCAGCTGTACATAATCGTTGGTATCTAGATAGCGGCTACTCAAGACACATGACAGGGGACAGGATGAAGTTCTGCCTTTTAATTGAAAAGGAAGGTGGACACGTCACGTTTGGAGGGAACAACAAAGAAAAAATTATTGGTACAGGTACAGTTGGTAAGAATCCCTCCAACTCAATTGAAAATGTCCTACTTGTTGATGGCTTGGAATACAATTTATTGAGCATAAGCCAACTTTGTGACAAGGGTCACACTGTAGTATTTGACTCTCATGAATGTAGGATCCTGCACCCAAATTCTAATGAAACCAAGTTTTCTGGTAAGAGAGTTAATAATGTATACATGATTGATCTAGATGACCATGCACATGAAAATCTTTGTCTTGCTGCTTCCAAAACTGATTTAGCATGTTTGTGGCATCGTAGACTAGGTCATGCTAGTTACAATGCACTTCATAAATTGGTGAAGCACTCGATTGTTAAGGGTCTACCTGAAATAAAATTTAAAAAGAATGCTAAAACACTACAAAAAATTAGAGATATAGGGGCAATTTTTTTAGAGACATTTAGTAAAAGTGTCTCAAAATTATCATAAATAGAGGCATTTTATATTTAATATTACCTCTAAAACAATTTAATTTTATTCTTTATTTAAAACTCTATATAAGGGCGTTTTAAAATTGCCTCGGAACATTTATATAGAAGAAGAGAAATCCAGTAAAATGCCCCCAAAAACTTTTGGTTGCGCGCCACGAGCTCCCGCGCAAACTAAACTACCCCTCGGTCGATCTACATTTCGATCCTTCCCACACGCGGAATCCCCCTTGATCCATATACTCCACCACTCCTCCTGGCACCCTCCCGCGAGCCACGGATTCTTCCTTATCATCTTCTCCGTCTGCCTCTCTGCCTCCTGAACCTCCGGTGTGGATCCATCTAATCCTTGACCGCTCTGCCTCATCACCTCCCTGGCCCCTTTCTCCTCAACCTCCGGTGTGGACTGTTCCTTCTACCGGGCGGGGATCGCCGAGTTCATGGCCACCTTCCTCTTCCTGTACATCACCATCCTCAATGTGATGGGAGTGAAGAGGGCGTCGTCCATGTCCGCCAGCGTCGGCGTCCAGGGCATTGCATGGGCCTTTGGGGGCATGATCTCTGCTCTCGTCTACTGCACCGCTGGCTTCTCCGGGGGGCACATCAACCTTGCGGTGACCTTCAGGCTGCTGCTGGCGCAGAAGCTCTCCCTCACTAGGGCCCTCTTCTACGTTGTCATGCAGTGCCTCGACACCATCTGCGGCGCCGGTTGTCAAGGGCTTCCAGAAGTCCCCCTACCAGCTCCTCGACGGTGGCGCCAATGCCGTCGCCCCGGGCTACACCAAGGGCGACGGCCTTGGTGCCGAGATCGTCGGCACCTTCGTCCTCGTCTACACCGTCTTCTCCGCCACGGACGCCAAGCGCAATGCCCGCGACTCCCACGTTCCAGTGTTGGCTCCTCTGCCAATCGGGTTCGCGGTGTTCCTGGTTCACCTGGCCACCATCCCCATCACCGGCACCGGCATCAACCCGGCCAGGACTTTGGGCGCTGCCATCATCTACAACAGGAAGCACGCCTGGGATGACCATTGGATCTTTTGGGTTGGACCCTTCATTGGAACAGCCGTCGCGGCCATCTACCACCAGATTATGATCCGGGCTATCCCGTTCAAGTATAGGTCTTAGAAGGCATGCCGTTCGGAGCCTGGCAGCAGCAGCGGTAGCCCGAAGGGGAATGGGTGGTCTTTGAAGTTTGTTTCCTTTCCATGTGTGCAGCGTAGTACGACTCATCATGGGTGCCTCCGAGCGTTGTGTAAATTTTAATCGGACCTCTCCAAGTTTGTGCTTTTTCATCTCCCTTCATTCCCCCCGCAGTGTCCCACCCATCGGCGTGGATTGTTATCAGGCGCCTTGTAACTTTTAAGTCCAGGTCTAGTGTCTCAGATTCTTTGTATTGTGGGATGCATGTGTGTTTCATCATAAAACAAAAAAAGGTACAAGATGGCCCTGGCCTCGATCCATCTTCTCCTCCACCTCTCCGCCTCCTCACCTCCGGTGCAGAACCTTCCTCCATTTTCTCCTTCACCCCTCTGCTTCCTCATCTCCGTGGCCCCCTTCTCCCGCCTCACTCCTCCTCAACAGCCGTAAGAGCCGCCCGGCCTAGCCACAATAGCCATCGGGCTCTTCCTCAGCTTCGCTGCAGTTGCCCACCTCCGCAGCGCCTAGCCACAACTGGGGATGGGAGGGTTACAGATTACCTTTGGCATTCTGTCTTTGAACTCAGATGATGAAATGACTCGTGTCTTCTAGAATTTTATCAAGGACAGGTAACCATGATCCGATCTTTTGGTTCTTCTACAACTCTGTTGTGTTTCTGTTTTGTGTGGACGCCCTCCATTATTTCTCAGAAAAGAATTACACTTTGGTGCATCTTGCAGCTGATTTTCCCATTTCAGGATTTGAACATAAACAACTTTGGCTTGGGGCTTCCTCACCATGATGCTATTGATGATAAGGTGACTGTCGAGAGTCCAGAAGCCACACTCAAGTAAGGTTCATCTGGTGTTATTGGTATTTTTTAGACTGTTGTGATCTTATATGATGGAGGTTCTAACATTCCTAAATTTTTATTTAAAGATAAGGATCAGCTTAACTGTCATTTCAATTGTTTGCTCTGTTTTTTTATCATATGAGTAGTTTGGGTGTGTCAAAAGATGGCAACTGGACCTCTTTCTTGTATATAAAAGTTCCCCTCACTTGAAATGCGCAGTGCAGTCTTTATACCCTGTTTGTTCTGAATGGACCCATCTTCCAAGTCTACCAAACATGCAAATAGGGTTGCAAATGTGTTAGTGGAATTTGAAATGTGTTACCAGCTCTTGTTCTGATGAAATTAAAAGAAATGGAATTCCAATTAATCATATCTATCTGATCCAATTAATTTTTTCTACCAAAATTGGATTTCTCAGAAAATGGTGCATCTCTTATCGGTAATAATATATTAGATGTTGGATGCAAACTGCATCCAATGGTTGGATTTATATTTTGGGAAGGGAGAATAATGAGTGTTAAAAGGGGTTTGGGGTGGGGACTGACAACTAATTGAGGTGATTCTTCAATGCCCCCATACCTCCACCCTGTCTCACCCCATACAAATTTACTGTGCACCTGGAGCTGATATGGCACTCAAATCATAACATTCACGGATTGAACCGTAGGGATTTGAATGCATTTCTCATCCTCAAAAAGGTGCAGTCTTCAAGAACCTTTGGGCATTCCTGATATTCTATCAAACGCTTCGAGCTTGGTGTATTATATGGATCTGTTGGGGGGGCGGAAGTGGTATTCTCGGGCCTCATTATACTAAACTTGTGGCAAACTCTTGCCATATTCAATAAATTCACACAAGGTATCTCATTTTGCACGTGTTGCCGATTACTGCTAAATATCTGTGATGATTGTGACAAATGATGATGATTCTATAAGGATATGTAGATTCACATTCTTTTTGGAAGCCTTTGGAAAAGTAGGCTCTCGAGGTTGCAAGTGGTGCTGTCGTGTCGTTGTCACCATGAGTGTGGCATTACCCTGTTTTTATATGGAAATGGAATTTGACATTTTGAGAACCATTTTTCCCCTCTATGTGATGGTGCTTAGTTCCTAGGAGTAAAATAGGGAATTAAAAAAGGGAAAAAAAGAAAATGAAATTGTTAGAAGTATAATTACTGATGTCACTTGAATGTGAGGTTAACATCCGAATGACCACAAAAGTTGTCAAGGAAAGAGGAATTTGAAACCAAATATTCCTCCATATCATTTTATGAAACTACCTTATCAAAGCCGACAGGCATTCATGCAGAAAGATTCAAAGGATACTGAGGTTTAAATAGTCCTGATGACACTCCTCTTGTCCTTTTTGATCCACTAACATGTGTATGCAATCCACCATGCAACTTATATACCAGATTCCAAATTCCTCCTGTCCATTTCTAAGACATTGCTACTTCTCTCCGACGTATGCTGTACGCTCGCTTGCCGTAGGTGGCCCCTCTTCTTATATAGGAAATAAAGAGAAGCATATACTGTAATAAAAGAGAGAATGCATTGTACTTTCTGGTAAGAAAGTTTAAGCATTTTGGAGATGAAGGTGAGTGTATGCTCCAAGACTATCATTTAGCTAAAAAGGAAAAGGAAAAAGGAAATAAGTCTTGTAATTGATGTGATTACATGTTGATCCTTATATAATAAGAAACATGATCTTTAGAACCACCATTTGCTATCCAGCCTTTTTTTTCTTTAAAAAATAAAATGCGTGAAGTACACAATTCTTCATCTACCCACATAGTTATATTGTTCTCTGAGGATTATTTGCTTGATCTTTGAAGTGGAGACATAAAAATTGAGGAGCTATTACTGAGATCTTGTAGTTACTTTAAAGTATTGCTACATGAAGTGTTTGGTGGGGTGAGTTGAGGTTGATTCATTTGGGAATTAGGGAAGTGTGCTTAGGTGCGAGCCAATTTCATATCTGTAGGTCAGTTTATACTTTTGTGCTGACAAGGTAATGCCTTGGACATAAACTCAATGTTAATTGAGGTCTTTAAAAGGTTGTGAACCTACCTGCCAGTGTGCTTAATTGGCCTCCTAATGCCGTCACTGAATACCTAGTGCAAATCTACCTGTCTAGTTATTAGATCTCCTGTAACTTCTAATTCAAGCTTTATGATTAAAAGCTGTGGTTTTGTTTTGTAAAATCTTATCATCTTCAACAAGGAATTAATCTTCTTGTATTTTCTTTATAAAATAAAGAGCCTGGGGAAAAAAATTCCGACACTGAAATTCTTCTGTGATGCATTCATCTGTTGTTTGACATGTCCAACAGGGCAATAAGGGTTGATTTACTAAAAACCTCTGTACATATGAATAATATGTAACTACAATCAACTGTGGTAGTAATTGTGATACTAGGATGCAAAGTGCCCTTTAGAAGTTACATCCATACTCGTTTGAATTCGACTTGTTGAATCAAATTTCTATTATCAAGAAGTAATCTTCTATTAACAAGAAAATCGTGGTATTTGTTTGGCTTTGGCCATGGGTTTGATCCCTGCTGAGTGCTGATGTGTGTCCAAAACCCCACTGGCAGCATCCTATTCATTCAGTCCACGGTACTTGTGGTGCTTTATGTGTATCTACCTTTTACTTGGACCTTTTTTTTGCATGGCTGGGTTTCCTCATTGTAGAGAACACCTCTGTTGCCACATGATAAAATTTATTTGTATCTTCTGGGGTCAGCGTTGTTCTGTTGTGTGTATATGTGTGTGCACCTTATCCCATGGAGTTGTCTTAGAGGTTTTAAAGGATGGGCTTTCTGCTTTACATGTACCATATTCATATGGTTTTGCCATCATATTACTCACAGTCCTTGTTAAGGCTACTACATTTCCATTGACAAAGAAATGGGTTAGTTTTGCAGTAGTCATTTGTTTACAGCATATGGACTATAAATCTTGACTTGTGTTTTATTGACCATATAATCCTTTCCTAATTTAGCTTCCAAAAAGCTGGGGAACTGTATTTAAAAGTTATCTTAGCTGCATTCATATATATATTGGCGGTGTACACTCTGCAAAGTCTATGAATTGGTCAGAGACAACTACATGAACTCAAACTCTTCCCTTTTTATTCATTTTAAGTAGTGTGTGGTCATGTAGTGGGCATGAGATTTAGCTGGATAACTTTGAGGGAAATCTGGATAAAACGTAATGTGCTCCTAGCAAAAAGTTGTGAGAATAGAGGCTATGACATATGTTGCATACTTTCACATTCTCGTGAGTGTGGGGGGTGGGGTCAGAGATTTCCCTCCCACCTAGAAAAATGAAGGATGGGAGGGAAATGTTTCAGAGATAATGCATCTGGGGAATCTGTCAGAACCCCAATATGTTACTAAATGAACCCTTAATGGAAGAGATTCATGCCACTCTTGATGCCGAAGGGGCCTCTAAAGTTCACATCAGTAATTTTGGATTCAAGGATCCTAGTTTTGTAGTTTTGTATGTTGATGTGAATACACCTTAAAAAATAGCATCATGTGATTATATGTCTCTAAATCTTTTTTTGAACTCTGCACAGCCATAAATCCAATTGTTAATGTATACCATACTTATAGCAGCGTTATTGAACCTAGGTTGATTGTTGACATCATGCAATATTATATACTGACAGATATTATTTCACCAGTATTTAACACACATTTACTGTTATTTGATCCCTTCAGTTCTTGCGTTGCTTCATTTTCAATCCAGATTCTTCTATTCATTCGGGTCACCTCAATTTACTAAATATATAACTTGCTAACTAAAAAAGTCAGTCAGTCAGTCCATTTCAATGTGGCAGGATGGTTCAATGTCTTGTGAATGAGGCTCCACCATGTTGTGTAAAGAGTATGTTGTCAATATGTATCCAGAGGGTTGGTGGTAGGGTTGCAATCAAACATAATCATGTTGAACAGATATGGGCTCAAGAAAAGCATGACCTTCAATCAACAAAGCAAACGTTTGATTTTATTATAAAAACACAGCACTCTGGATCAACTTGACTAGGCAAAGCTGGACCTTGCAGTAACGGGGTTTGAGTTTGATTCAATTGTAGAAACATAACACTCTAGATTAACCTGATTAGCTAGGCTCGATCATCAATAAATTACCTAGAACAATTATTTGAGCTAGGTAATCAACAATTCAGCAACCTTAAGGATGCCCGATTATAAGTAAATGACACAATACTCATGTGCTCATGCCCACCTGACATGATAGAAAGTGAAGTGCAGTGGGATAATCATTCCTGTTCTTGGAGGATGAACAAGATTTCAATAATTTTAGGAAATTAATGAAACATGAAAGGAATGCCCACTGTTAAATGCATAATGATGGACTTACATTGTAGCCTGCCTTTTGTGTTCCTGAGAGATGTGCATATAGACTCAATTACAGTTTCGGGGTGGGGAAAAGGTGCCAGTGCTATAGTCCATAAACTTACTAAATTTTCATATTCATATTCTTGAGGGGTGGAACTACCATGAGATAACTAACAGTAGGCCCATAACTTATTGCAATTTTTATGGTCTTTGACTC
The DNA here is from genome assembly GCA_022559845.1 of Amorphophallus konjac. NCBI lineage: Eukaryota > Viridiplantae > Streptophyta > Magnoliopsida > Alismatales > Araceae > Amorphophallus > Amorphophallus konjac. The sequence continues at coordinate 190,807,969 of CM040120.1, forward strand.
TTGGGAGGGAGTTTTCTGATGTTAGGCCCATTGACTTCACTCTCTTTAGATAATAAAATTGGTGGTACAATTCACTTTCATTCGTAAGAAAAAAACTGATGTTAGGCCTGTTGACTACTCCTTAAACTGTATAAAGAGCCAAAGAGGGGAGGTTGCCACTAGATTTCTAATGTTAGTCCTCCCCGCCAATAATATTCTATGGTAGGCCAAAAAGAATGAACATTTTTATTAAGCACGGTGTTTGCATATTTTATGAAATACACCATCCATGTGGTAAGAGAGAAACCAACAAAGATGTTTAGGGCTCCTTTCAACACATATCCATTATAATTTTATTCTTGACAGTGTTAATAGAAAAAGTGTAACATAACTACTCATCTGCTGTGAAACAGTAAATTACATATACAGTGCATCAGTAGTAGAATTTCTATTACAAGATAATGTGCTGTAGTTATCATAGATAAATCATTGTAGTGATATCTATTGTTAGCTGTTTAAAGTCATGATTCTCACTTTTATTATATATCCATATTCTGTCAGATTTCTATACTGGCTGGGTAGTTGTATATTTCTATTTTGACAGATTTCTATACTGCATGGGACATCATTGAAATGCATATATTGAATTATTCTGTGGAAGTCTGAAACTTTCACTGTTAAAGCATGAAAGAGTCAAAAGAGACCCCAAAAAATTCTCAGATAGCCTTTCCCCCCAACCCAGCCCAAAAATTCTCATGTATCCAAGAGAATTAAGGGAATCCTATGGTTGTTGAATCAGGAGACATCATCCCTGAAGGACATTCCTATCGTGATCATGTCCTCCGAGAATGTGCCCTCCAGGATGAACAGGTGAGAATCAGAAATTCTTCTCCCCCCTTTTCAGTTCATCATGTGAATTTAGTCTTTCTTTCGAAATTTGAAACTAGGAGGCACTTGGATAATTAGATGAGAACAGGCTCTTTAAAGAAATGGATGTACTTTTCTGACTAGATATAACGGGTTTCTTAGATTGAAATTAAATCAAAAGTTCCAAAACAAGGCACCATGTTTGAAGTTTGTACTAAAAAGTGACCCATCATTCTTGGTTCTCCTGAGGAAGTAGTTACCTTTAACAAATTGGAGGATAGACAAAAAAATTAATAATCAAACACCCTAAATTCTACAACCATCTTTTGGTCAAGAAATGTGTTGGCTGTTAATTGAATATAAAAGAGTAAATAAGAACTGGAGGCCTAGGTCTGTAATCCCCTTTGTTCTGAAAGGGGAGAAAGATTGAAGTTAATTCCCCCAGAAAGTTGATGCTTTTGGTGAAATCTAGCCTTTCACTAGACTGGTTAGTTGGTAGTTCACGGAAGACCTTTGTTTTATTTTATTTTCTTGTCTGCTGTCATGATAGGATTGCATTCCAAATTTCTTATGCGATCAGATGCCCGAAAAAGTAAAAAAAGGAAACATCAATCACTAGCAATATCTTTAGAAGATCTTCCACTGATCGGTGACATATTTGGCATGGCCATTGATGAGAAATTGAGTAGAATCCTCTGCAGTGCAGCCCAATCAGGTGCCCCGTGATTATCTCCTGTCTGATTTCTACAATATTTCATGTCTGAAATATTCTAAACTCTAAAAAATAAAAGGATAATGAGTTGAAATACTGCACATGTGAATGGTACCCAAGCCTGGCATGCCCTGATGGTGATTATTTTGCAGGTGTCTGGAGGAAGGGGCAGAGGAATTCTTCCTCAAGCTAGTACAGAAATCGGACATGGAGAGGCTTATACCACACATTATGAAGAGGAAGTCCACAGAGCTGCAGAAGGGAGGGCAACTGCAAGAGCAAGAGCAACCGTAGCAGCAGCCTGTGTGTGTTAATTCTTATCTGATTTGCTCTCTCTTTCCCTTTTGTATTTTTATTTTGAAGTCACTTATTTGTTTTGTTGGTTGTCATTGGACATGGTATGTTGCTCTTCCCTTTTGTTTCAGAATGGACAAGCAGCCCTAGCTGATGTCATACATCGCTACATTACTTCGGACCAGTTCTCTCCAGAATGCCTCCTTGATTGCCTTGATCTATCATCTGAGCACCAAGCTCTAGAGATTGCAAACCATGTTGAGGCCTCGATTTTCGTTTGGCGCCGAAGAGCCAACCCCAAGCCCATAACCCATACTAGTCCTTCAAATGACAAATGGGGGATGGCCAGAGATTTGATAGGAGATGCTGAGAAAATAGAGCTACTAGCTGAAAGAGCAGAGAGTCTGCTAATATGCTTGAAGCAGAGGTTGCCAGGTCTTACACAGAACTTTGGACATGTGCAAAATCCAGTTCAACAAGGTTGGTTGCTTCTTAATACTCTTTACTTTTGAAGTACATGATTATAAGTGCATTATCTTGTTTTCTTGTAATTGTTCTGTCAGACATTGGAATAACAGTTTTTCTCTCTGACAATCACCATTCCTCCAGGTGCATGTTAATAGCTTGGTCCATATTTCTGTACGTACATATGAAAAATAGCTTGGTCCAGTTTTTCTCTCAAATAATCACCATAGTTCTTCTTTGTTTACTCTGTGCATCTTGTTTTATTTTTCTCAGATTTTTTTTGGGAAGTTCAATTCAGCCTTTAGTTTGCTTCTTTGAGGCATGGGCAAGGTGCACACGTGTGGATGCATGGATGAAGGAACAGAGGGAAGACCCTACTACTATGGAGAATTCAGCAGATCCCCCCTTTACCCATGCACAAATATTCATGATGCAGGGATTTTTGTTCTCTAAATTGAGAGGTCTGAATTTCACACTTGCAGCTCCTTTATTTATTCACTTGTTTTCAAAAATTCAGGAAGTCTAGCTGTTGCCTCCCCTTTAGTTTTCTTGACATCAACTTCAGAAGTTCAGCAACATACTTGTGCTCATACAATCACCCAAGGGCCTTGTATAAACCAACACGCGTGCAAATGACTCCTTGGGGTCATATACATAGTGATGTATGCTGGATCCCAAACGTTCAGAATGAGCCCTCCGAACTTATACATGTGGGATATGAATCCTAATATGAATGATGAGAATTATGCATGTAGGCTTGGATTGGTAGCGCGTGGAATGAGATTTTTTTGAGTTTATGCATTATGGGAACTGGTTTGTCTTTGAAATTCAGTCCTAAGAGATTCAGTCACCAGATAATGCACATACAAATGCCATTCTTTTCTGCTTCTTTTTTTTATCTTTTCTTTTTCCTTGTTTGATTTACCTTCGTGTGGCCTCATCTGCATGTTCGATCAGCTGCTAGGCTCGTCTCTATCACTGAATGAGCCCCCCTTTTTCTTTCATTTTTATGTTTGCTAGACTGGTCCTCCACAGTATCACAGTCGAACAGTCTTTGAAGATGCAGCACCAGAAACTATTAGGGATTTTTTCTGGGATGATGAGTTTCGTATGAAGGCTAAGTGGGATGAGAAGCTTGAATTCCCATTTTTCTGTGGTAATCGTGAGTACATAATTGGTCATCGAATTGGGGAGTCTGAAGGGGCATATTACGGTCAAGAAATAAAAGCCATCGCACTGACTCTGCTACAATTAATAGAGGAAGATAGTAGAAAGTTCACCATATTGCATGTTACCTCACCACATAGACAAACTGTGCAAATACAATTTCAGTTCTTTCTACTTTGAGATTGTAGACAAGACTATTATCTGATCTGATTTCTGTTTCAAGATTGTGAATCATCAAAAATATGATATGGTCTCACTGTCCACTATTAGTATATTGTTGTCTTCACAGAATCGTAACTTGCAGCCACTTTCACTGTGCCCTTGACATTATAGTATATTGCTGTTTTCACAGATCTGTATGTTTGGCATTATTCAACAATAGCATTCAGATTTTCTCAAGGTTGCTTGTTAGGACTTAAGTTTAGTGGTGGTTATCAGGTTGTATTTCCTCAAGGAAGCAACAATGAGAATTTCTAAATGGTAAAGAGTTTCTTCTGGGTAGGCTTTTGTCACCTTACACTCTTGTTATTTTTACTGATCTGCTATTCAATTTCTTTTGATAGATTTATATCTAGACGATCATCAGATTTTGTTTTTACTGCAAGCTATTTCTGTGGTAGATTCTGAAAGTATGTAAAGATCAGCTCCAGTAATCGATTTACCATTCTATCATTTCCATTGATAAGCATTATATGCACAATGTCCTTGCTATTGATCCATCTTGGCTTATAGAAGCTGCACCACACACAAAGGGTGTGCAGATGCCTGAATACCCAGTCTATCATCCATGCTGACTACATACCTGTGGAGTCATGTAGGAGGAAAACTTACATTTCAAAAGTGGGACTTCTGAATCGATCAATTTTTGACTATTTTTTCTTAACTTTTCCTTTAGAGGGTGCAGATTAATTAATAACAATGAAAAAATGTTGCCCGGCAAACAGACTAATTAATAACTTTTAGAGGGTTTTGATTTTCCTGTGAACACAGAATTGGCTGAGAACCACTGTCTATCTAGTATTTAACCAATTTATGCATTAGGCTTCTGTTCCTGTCCAAAATACGTGTGCTCCTTACTAATGGAAAAATATTGGATCCAAGGAATTTGCTATATTGGTTCCATATACTGAAGATCTTGGAGCTAGGATAATGTGCCTGTGCAGTGAATCACTAATGGAAAAATACATGGTCTTTATTCACTTCTACATGTGAGAAAAGAAATCAGAATCTAGATGGAGGAGAGGATAAATATAGTTTTTTACAGCTGGGTGAGGTTACCACCTAGGTGAATGATTCATAGATTTGGCATGACAGTTGGCAGAAATAGCATATTCACTGCCATGTTGACTTGTTGAGGTTTCAATACATGGCCTCTAATCTAGGTTGAAGATGATTCATGTGCTAACATGGCTGATTATTTTGTACTGATGGTTTAGTGTTGCAACTTTTAGCATCTGACACCAGAGTTGCAGTTTTGAATAGTAATGCCAATAGCATCTCAGCCAATACCATCAAAAAAGGGGAAAATAGGAGTCAAGTTTGCTGCTTTTTGTCAGCACTCTAACCATTTTAACTTAGTACGAGTGTTTTCATTTGAAGTTTTGTCTATTAAAATTTTTCCCTGGCACTTCTTAACCAAATTGTTCTTGTTAACCTAACTGTTATTTCAATTGTTTACAAATGCATATGCTTTGCTTGCTCTGGAATCACTTTAATTATAGTACTTCTACATTTGGATCTTGTGTTACTTTAAGTTTTGGATTGTCAAAGAAGTTGGTTGTGACTACAGAGCGAGGTGAAGCCAAACTTTTGATAGACGATTGGGAGGGGGCTGTGGATGATGTGAAAGTAGCTGTTCAAAAATCTCCATAGGTTGGTAGTGCTACCCTAAATATAATATGCATGATTATTTTCTTGGTGTGAATATAATTGTTTTTAACTACTGAAGATGATTCATTTTTTGCTACTGTCTACGAATATCTAGATGAGATATTGCTATTAACTAGGATTGCATCAATTGTACTGATCTTCTCACTTTTATGATTTATATTTTCTTGCATTCTTTTGGCATCCTGGCAGTTCAAGCTTTTTTTTTCTTATATGTATGCATTCATCATACCTTGGGTAAATAAAATTGACTTCTACAAGGTGCCATTTGATAGGAAACATTATTTTTGGTTGTAAAAAGTAAAACAACGTATTCTTTTTTATTCTTTTGACTTTCATATTAGTAGTCGTGGTTGACAATCTCATAAATTCTTGATATATTTAAATTTGCAGGACATGAGTGTTTGCGAAACATTGACGAGGGTTGAAAAAGCATTGAAATTAAGTAAGCGCAAGGATTGGTACAAGATATTGGGCATCTCAAGGATTGTCTCCATCGTCGAAATTAAACGTTCTTACAAGAAACTTTCTCTGCAGTGGCATCCAAACAAGAATGTATATTGCAAAGCATTGGTAGAGAAGAATGCAAGTGCCATGGTCGTGTGTCAAACTATCCAGTCAATTGAATTCTCTTACTGTTTGTCCACTAGTAAGAAAATGTTTGTACCTAAAGAGCACCAAGGGGAAACTATTTTTTATATTTTAGTCACAGAGTGAAAATTTGAGCTCCTATGGATTGAGTTGTATTTCAAAGTCATGGATGTTATGTCTTTTGTAATTGGGATAATTTTCATGATTTTATTTTATAATATAGCTCTGTTAAGACATTGCTTTTATCAATGAGTATTATGTCTTATTTATGTTTATGTTAAAAGGCAGACAATTGATACACACATGTGTTGTATAATTGTGGATGTTTGTGTATGCCAATAAATTAAAAAGAGTAGGATTTGTGTATTGATTGCATGTTACGAATGTTGGCTTTAATTTTTACATTTTGGATGGTTATTTTGGTGTAATATTTAAAAATTAGAGCCCCTACACATTAGTTGTTTGGGGCACTTTGGGGAATAAAATGCTCCTAAAACACATTATTTCAAGTGATTATTTTAGGGTGGTTTTAAGAAGATTATTCTTACAATATGTTATTTGAGGCAGTTTGAATGAGAAATTGCCCCTAAAATATGCTCATTAGGGGCATTTGGTCATCAAAATTGCCCTTATTAGAATATCTAGGGGCGATTTTTTAGTGCCTCTAATGAAAACATTAGGGGCACTTTTCAAAAAGTGCCTCAAAAACCTTTAGGGACCGAGGCAATAGGGGCACATTTTAAATTGCCCCTAATTTTTAGGGTATTTATCTATATTTTTTGGGGCAGTTTTAAAATGCCCCTGAAGGTCTATTTTCTTGTAGTGAAATTTGTGATGCATGTGTTCAAGGAAAACAATCTAGGAAGTCATTTAAAAGCAGAATAGAAAGCTTATCTTCTAAACCACTTGAACTAATTCACATGGACTTGTTTGGTCCAACTAAAACTGTTAGCTTAAGTGGGAAGAGGTATGGTTATGTTCTAGTAGATGACTTCTCTAGGTATACATGGGTGTTTTATCTTGCTCACAAAAATGATGCCTTTGACGAATTTCAGGATCTTTATATGCAGGTCAAGCAAGAAGGTAAGTTTAAAATCTCTAACATACTTTCAGATCATGGTGAAGAGTTCGACAACACTCATTTTGATAGTTTTTGTAGGACTGAAGGGATAAATCACAGATTCTCATCGTCAAGAACCCCAGAACAAAATGAGCTAGTTGAGAGAAGGAATAGGACTCTGATAGAGATGGCTCGCACAATGCTCGCTGAATGACAACTACCTAGAAGGTATTGGGCAGAAGTGGTCAACACTGCTTGCTACATCATAAACCGATCCATGGTAAGACCCTTCACCAAGAAAACTCCCTACGAGTTGCTGAAAGGTAAACAACCATCTCTATCTCATGTAAAAGTTTTTTGGTCTAAATGTGATATTCATAATAATGACAAGAGAGATCTAGACAAATTTTAGCCAAAGAGTGATGAAGGTATCTTTTTGGGATACTCAAACAGGTCTAGAGCCTATATAGTCTATAACAACAAGACTCACTGTGTGGAAGAGTCACCTCATGTCACCTTTGATGAATCTAACGATGAAAATTCTTGGAGGTAAGATGATGATGGGGAGTTCCTAAATGCAAACGATAAGGAAGAACCTCCACATGAGGAGACACAAGGAAATGAGGAACAAGGAGAATCAAGCAATGCTAGGGTCACTGATGTAGACAGAGGTAACCCTCAACCTGAAATTAGAGTATTGAAGGACCATCCTTTAGAAAATATTATAGGTAATTTGCATGATCCACCTAAAACTAGGTCTCATTTCAGAATCGTTGGTGAAATTGAACAACTTGCCCTTGTGTCTCAAATAGAACCTAAAAACATTGAAGAAGTATTAAAAGATGAAAACTGGATAAACTCCATGCATGAGGAATTAAACCAATTTGAAAGGAATAATGTGTAGCATCTAGTTCCAAGACCCTAAGAGAAAACTGTCATAGGAACAAAATGGGTCTTTAGGATTAAACTAAGTGAAGATGGCAGAATAGTGAGAAATAAAGCTAGGCTAGTGGCTCAAGGATACAATCAAGAATTTGGCATAGATTTTCAAGAATCCTTTGCCCCCGTAGCAAGGCTAGAAGTAATTAGGATTTTGCTTGCATTTGCATGTGCTTATAAGATTAAGTTACAGCAAATGGATGTAAAAAGTACCTTTTTGAACGGATTGATAAAAGAAGATGTATATGTAGAACAACCCCCTGGTTTTCAATGCTCTTAATTTGAAGATCATGTTTATAAGCTGGACAAGGCATTGTATGGGCTAAAGCAGGCACCCCGAGCTTGGTATGAAAGACCGAACTCATTCCTCACTGAGCAAGGCTACATGCGAGGTAAAGTAGACCAGACACTATTCACTAAAACACAAGGTAAGGACATCTTGCTAGTCCAAATTTATGTAGATGACATAGTGTTTGGGTCTATAAAACCTAAAATGTGTGAGTAATTTGCCAAACTCATGACTAATGAGTTTGAGATGAGTTTAATGGGTGAGTTGAAATTCTTCCTTGGTTTATAGATAACTCAAAGCAAGGAAGGGTGCTTCATTAGCCAGGCCAAGTACATCTCGAAGCTACTCAAGAAATATCAAATGAAGAACCTCAAAGCTCTTACAACTCCAATGAGCACCAGCACAACCATGGATGTAGACTTGAAAGGAAAATCAGTGGATGCCAAGGTTTATCGAGGTATGATTGGATCACTTCTCTATCTTACAGCATCCAGACATGATATTCAATTTTGTATTGGAATCTGTGCTAGATACCAATCAGATCCTAGAGAATCCCACTTAAGTTCCGTCAAGCGTATCTTTCGATGCCTTGCTGGCACTCAAGACTTAGGGATTTTGTACCCTGCATCTTGTGCCTTTGAACTTGTCTCTTATTCTGATGCAGACTATGCTGGATGTAAATTAGATAGAAAAAGCACCAGTGGGTATTGCCAATTCTTGGGAGGATGTTTGGTATCTTGGGCATCCAAGAAGCAACACTCTATTGCACTCTCTACTGTAGAGGCAGAATACGTTGCTGCAGGGAGTTGTGGAACACAAGTGTTGTGGATAAAACATCAGCTCCAAGACTACCAAATTGATCTTGGTTGTGTTCCCATATTGTGTGATAACACCAGTGCCATAAATTTGACAAAGAATCTAGTCCAGCACTCTAGGACCAAACATATTGAAATTAGACATCATTTCATTCGTGATGAAGTAAATAAAGAAAATTTTAGATTGGTATTTGTGGATTCACAACATCAACTTGTTGATATCTTTACTAAACCTCTCTGTAGTGAAAGATTTTCTTATCTTAGACGGGAGCTTGGGTTGTGTAATCCTTTAAATGCCATCTAGTCCGTTTGATATCATGGATGAATATGATTGTCTTGATTTTTGAAAAATTATTCATGAGGTGCATGATTCAAATATAGGAGTATGCGTGGTCTCAATAAATATTACACTCAGGGGCAGCTTGCTCCGTGTGTGAATGTTGCTATTTTTTTGTTTGCATACTAGTTTGGTGTTTGCTCTATGTGTGACTATATGGTATATAAAATGGTCTACTATGGAAGGATAGGTTAGGTCTTTCTTGAAACTTTCACCATGCGTGAGGAGTCCTAGGATAAACCTCCGCCAGATACCATGTGTCACCATTGCATGATAGGATTAGTACATAATTATCTATGAATACTTGCATTGCATGAAATAAATGTCTCTCTCACTGTCAAATGAAAAAAGATGATCCGCTAGTCTCTAAAATCATTTGGAGCACGCACAAGCTGGATAAGAATTCAATCAGAGGTCAGTACACATGCAACTCAAGGTCAGTGCACATGGGACATAGGGTATGTGCACATGAGTATCAAATGTCTGTGCACATGAAGTCTTGAAGCTGTTGAGGTCGGTGCACATTAATAAACAGGGTCGGTGCACATAGCAGCATGAGTGAATCAATGTCAGTGCAAGTTTTGAAGTCTATGAACATTTGGTCCCAAGGTCCGTGCACATTTTGCTACATGGCATATAGAGGTCAGTGCATCTTTTGAAGGTCGGTACAAGTTTCTGTGGTCGGTGCATGTTTCTATCTCTTGCATAGAAAGGTCTGAGCATATTACTGTGCGTGGCAACCAGGTCGACACTTCATACTTAAAGTGTTGACACCACAGTTAAAATAGCTGGATCATAAGCTTCTGTCTTGCATCAGGAGGTCGACACTTCTTGAAAGAGAGGTCGACACTTCACCTAAAGTAGGTCTACACTGTTATCTACCTCTGTGTAATTTATGGCGTCTCACAAGTTCATTTCTTATTTCAAATCCAATCTTGAACCTCCAAATGCTTTGTCAATCTTCTTATCATCTATATAAAGGGTTGTTCCTACTGGTCTATGTGATCTTTGGTCAGTAATTCAGGGGGAGTTAAATGGATTCCATTCCTAATACACCCTGTGTTAGGAAATTGTATGACTTCCTCCAGTCTTAATAATGGTTCAGATAGTTTATTGTTTATAACTCTAAATTCTTGTAGTAAATTGTCTTGCATGTACTTATCTTGTAAATCGGAATAGGATTAAAACATATGTTGGAAGTAATTGTCCATACCCATGTTCTATCTTTCTAAAAGTCATAAGTAAGAGGGCTTTACTGATTGAAGAATATTGAATGAATATTCCCCTTAAACTCAAATGCCAAAGGACCATCAGTAAGGGAATACGCCTCTTCAAACACAAAAAAAAGAGAGGGGAACTATGCAGAGCACTGATTTGGCTGCCGAGAAACTAGGTAAAACCTATGTCAAGAAGTACCAAGTTATCTCTGTTTCAAAATTGAGATGTCAATAAATATCATGACAGAGCAATGGCATTACAGTGTCGAGTAACTAGGGTCATTTCACCTGAGACGTGATTTGCCTCACGTAAAAAGATACTAAAAGTGCTATCTCTGTTCTCAAAAAGGAGAAGTAACGCAGTTGTCACACAGAGTAGCTAGGGGTTCTGGCCTCTGATCAAGGTGTCTCCTCATGTCAAAAGTGTGACTTAACCAAAGTTACTCGTTGATTCCTTTAAACAAAAAATTGAAAATGTGTTTTGGGGTTGACTCTATGCTGACATAACATGATTTGTGTTTAATTTCAATATTTATTCATAATCATCTCATTTTAGCCCAATGAACTTGATGAGTAAGGTGGATAGTTTGAGGAAAGGCAAAATGCTTTATTGATTACTATTTTAATCCTATCCCTTTTTTTTCATAACCGGTAATTGTGATAAATCTTGCTACATATTTGGGGTTTATAAGCCTTAAACCATAATACCAAAATAAATGGGGGGGAGTATTTCAGCTTCTCTTAACTAAAAGGGTGTGAAATTTTTTAACTCAACTAAGTTATTGACCATTTGACCACATTTGACCTTGGGGTTTATAAACTCATTTCACCCTCCTTTTCACCCATCGTCTTTTCACTTCTACCCCTTTGATTCTCCTCCTCACCGCCCGTGCCAACACCATCGCCGAACCCTTGGCAATCTCCTTTCCAAGGGTCGACACCTGAAGGCTTCTTCCTCTGTCGTGCCCCTTCTCACTGTCTTGCTCTCTTCGCCGAAGCCTCCTTTCAGTCCTTCGTGCCCTATTTCCATCCATGGTGCCACCGGTCACCAGAGGGAAGAAAGGCCCTGCTTCTGAGTCGATCACAAAGGAACCAAGAACAAAGCTAATTCATGACCAGCCAGAGACACAACAAACCTCGGATGCCATCTGCGTGCCTTCACAACAGCAAGATCCACCTACTAAGAAGAAATGAGCATCCGTCCGCACATCATCGAGCGCGCAGGAACAGCCTGCTAAGAAGCAAAGAGCAGCCGTCCGCAAGTCTTCAACAGAGCAGGAATAGACTGCTAAGTAGAAGAAAAAATCTTCCACCAAAGAGAAAGGGAAAGAAGTCAAGGAATCATCTTACTCAGATGCACCAGATGCTTACCAACTCTAGGACAGTGATCCCTCTCACATTTTATTTCCTCGATATGTTGACTTCTCTGACCAGAAGACGCTCGATGATTTTCCTGAACTATTACCAATGTTTGAATTCCAAGGTTGGGTTGAATTCATGAGCACACATACGGTCTATTACCCTAAGCTTGTGCGTCAATGGTACCACAACATATGGGTTGAAACAAATGGACAGGTATGGAATAAAGTTAAAGGTGTTTCTATTCATATAAAACCCCGCCTATTTCAGAAAACATGGCACATTCCCAATGAAGGATTGAATGAAAAAGATTTTTCTTGTGATTTAGAGGAAGCATATACTATTGCGGCAGGGAAGCCTATCCAACCTGATGTTCATATCACATCCATAAACACCAATCATTTTCCTCCATTGCAATGACTTTTGCATCACATTCTCACCACGATTATTACACCACAAGGTGGAGGCAGAAGCAGACTAACCGAGACTCAATGGTTTTTACTCTACTGCATGTTCAAAGATATGAAAGTTTGTCTTCCAGACATTATTATGAATGTGATGAAAGGCTGCCTTGAGAAAAAATGACATCTACCTTACGCTGCTCATTTAACTGCAGTATTCATCAGGACAGGAATCTCATTGGACGGTGAGAGAGTAATTTCCATTCCAAAGTCCAATGTCTACTGTCAGAGGTTCACTGAAAAGTTTATGCATTTCAATAAGAAAGGAGATAGAATTGTCAGAGATCTTCCTGGTTATGCGCTGCAAGCAGAACAAACTACAATCTCTGAAGATGTGCAGCCTCCAAAAGTACAGTCTTCCGAACCTCAGGATGCTCAAGGAACAAACCTTGGTACTATGGTTCCTCTTGGAATACTTCCACCTTCTTCACCCCCAAGAGTATACACAGATTCTAATGCACCACCAGAGTTCCACACTCAGACCTCTGCACCTGAGGAAGCAGGAACAAGTTCTGATGCTACTATTAATCCACCTCTGATGAAACTGTTGCAAGACCAATTTGCTACCATAAATTCTGCAATTTTTCAACTACACCACAATCAGCAATTCATGCACACCCAACTGATGCAAGTTTGTGAACAAAATGGATCCATTCTGCAAGAGCTGAAGGAGATTCGTATAGAAACAATGATGAAAACCACAGAGCTTCAACAGGAAATTCAAGGGCTATCCATAAAGCACACTAAGCTGCAGGATGAAACTGATCACATCAACTCACAACTCAGTTCGCTCTGTTCTCACTATACAGTTGGTTCTAGTTCCGCACCTGAAATTCCCACTACGGTGACAACTCAATTTGACAATCTCTACAATACGTGGTAGCACTAGGTTGTTGATATGATTACCCAAATTGCCAAACTTCAAGCCTATGTCAAGCAGACAAATCATAAAATGGACACTAAATTTGCTGCTCTGGGGGTTAAGATTTCCAAGCTTCACCATAATATACCATCAGCTATTCCATTACCCCGGTCCGACAGCTCTGGTTCAGTACCTCCTCCACCACCACTTCAGTGAACGTCACCCTTCTTGGATGATGACAAAGAGGGAGAGTTTCCATGACTTTCTTTTTGGTATTTTTTTTGCTGAGAAGAGACATATGGTCTCCATGCATGGCATTCATATCCTTCCTTTGGATCATGTAGTTTGAGTCTGCACTCTTAGTAATGACTTTTTATGAAATGACATTTTATGAACTTGTAAGAGTCCTTGATCCTAAGTAGCTACATTCTTTGTTTCTTTTCTTTTGGTAGCTACTGATGCATGAACCATTGTAGGAGGGTCTCTCTCCAATCATGCATATGAGCTTTCTCGGCTGTGGCGACTTCGTGCTCGTCCGGTTGCATATCTAGTATGCTGGGGACTTGTCTTCGGTTGATCACGATGATGTTCAAGGTCTCATCTGGTGGGACTATTAGGGAGCTGGCCAATTTTTCCAGGGCATCAGCCTGAGCATTCTGCCCTCGGCCTATATGATTAAGCTCAATGAGGTAGAACTTCGCCATGAGGTGCAGCACCTTTTGGTGGTAAGGGACAAGCTCTAGTTTTTGGACATCGAACTCCCCTTGTATTTGCTTGATGACGAGCATGGAGTCGCCAAATACTTGCAGCATCTGGATCTCCATGTTAAGGGCAATCTGGAGGATGATTATCAATGCTTCATATTCAGCTTCATTATTAGTACATGGCTTGTATATTGAGCAGGAGGTGTGCACCACCTCCTCTTCTGGTGATTTCAGGATAATGCCTGCCCCTGCTCTGAATTTGACAAGGCCAGGTGGGGAATTTTCGGTCCTTGAGGATCCATCAAAGTAGAGTTCCCATGTGACCTGCTGAGCTTGACATGCTTCTAGGGTTTCTTCATCAGGAATTTCCATCTTCAGGGGAGAGCCTTCTGGAACCGGGTGCACTGCAAAGAAGTCTATGATAGCTTGTCCTTTGACGACTTTTTGCACCACTTAGGAGATATCAAACTCCATAAGAATCACTGCCCATTTGCCTAAATGGCCTTTCAGTGCTGGTTGAGATAGTATGTATTTTAGTGGATCTGCCTTGGATATTAATTTTATTTCATGCGACAACATGTAGTGTCAGAGCTTCTTAACAGCGAAGACCAGGGCTAAGCAGATATTCTCAAAGAATGTATACTTTTCTTCAGTCCTTACCAATCTCCTACTGAGATAATATAGGGCTTGCTCTTTTCCTTCTTCATTGTTCTGGGCCATCATTACCCCCAGTGAGTGATGAGTAGCTGCTATATATAAAATTATTGGCCTTCCTTTTATTGGCTCATTTGATCATTTTTTAGACCATTTGAGCCCCACCTTGGCCCATTTGAGTGGTTTTAGGCCCTTTCAACTTTATCAGGTCCAAGCTCGTGTATCCTCTGCCCAATTTGGATTTCTTGAATGTTTTGGCCCATCCTTTGTTTATTAAAGTAACTGGCCAGTTCCAAGCTTTCGCTGACTTGTTCGGGGATGATCTCGAATATTCTTTTGAGCCATTTGAGTCTCGCTTTAGCAGGTGTCCCTTGTGCCTGGGCACTCTTTTCCTTTTCTTATTTTCTTATGTCTCATCTTTCATTCGACTTCTACCATTTTCCTCTCTTTTCCTTCTCTGCTGGTGTAGGGGCCCTAGATCGGAGTTTAAGACCTGCAAATGCAATTATTAAGAATTATTATTGAGAATATTTTCAGTGTCAATAAATAATGCCCCCTACCCTTAGGTGGCGTGAATGAGGGACGAGTGAGTGGGGCCTACGGGTGTAGCCCGTTTGAAAAGTGTGTCTTTTTGTTCTTTTGTTCTTTATTCACGCAAGCATGCAGGCATCCATCGATCGCAAGCACAAGGTAGATATATAGAATAGCTCCCTATATTGGGGATAGGATAAGGACAATGCCCACGATTCATGGACAGAGTGTGATTCATGAAGCATAACTAAGGGAGATATGCATGCCCAAAGAGGACACCGCATAGAATATGTGCATAGTGGAAATCACAATCCACACCTAAGACTAGTCCTCTGTGGTGTGATAGTGCAAATATGTGAGTAGCGAATCCTACACATAGGAATACGCAGATGTTCTAAGTAACATTAGAGGATTACTCTAGCATCTACACATACATTAGGGGTTCTCAACTTTCGATAGATTTGCACAACCCCTCTTGGCTTATTCTTAATGCTGAACTTCACCGTTCGGCGTGATTCTCCTCATGTGTCTCAATGGGGATTCTCAGCTTACTAGGATTCATCCCTTATAGTAATTTTATTACGGACTTCACCATTTGACATGAGTCTCCTCATGTGTCTCAATGGGGATTCCCGGCTACTATGATTCATCCTTATTGTAATTTTATTGTGGGGTTTGCTTTACCATTTTTGCGTGAGTTTCCTCATTTATTTCAGTGGGGATTCTCGGCTTCCTGGATCCGCATTCCACCTATCATTTTCTCTCTCTCTCTATCTCTCTTTTTTGAATGGGGCTTAATAAGTACACCCACAGGCCGGCTGTTCTTTCAGAAGTGGGCGGCTGACGCCATGGCGATGGAGAGAAGGCATTATATGTTATGGTAAATCCTTGGAGGGATCAAGGGTTGGTGTGGAACCAAGGGGGGTCTTTTTGTTCGTTGGTCTGGACAGCAGTTCTGGGCCAATGGTAGAATGATGGTCGGATTTAGAGCGAAGGTTGTAATGTCAAGCAACTTGCAAGGTTGTGCCGCCAAGGGGTCTTTTTGTTGTTTTATGCGCCAGCCTAGGCAAAAGGTCACGATGCTGACGGTGAAAAGGTTTTTTGTTGGTTTATGCGTCAGCCTAGATGGAAAGTCATGATGCTAACAGTGGGTTTATGCATCGGCCTAGATGAAAGGTCATGATGCCGACGATTGGTTTATGCATCGGCCTAGACGAAAGGTCATGATTCCGACGATTGGTTTATCCGTTGGCCTAGACGGAAGGTCATGATGCCGATAGTAAAAAGATATTTATTGTTTTATGCATCAGCCTAGACGAAAGGTCATGATACTGATGGTGGTTTACGTGCCAGCCTAGACGAAAGGTCATGATGCTGACGATAGGTTTATGCATCGGCATAGACGAAAGGTCATGATGCCAACAATTGATTTGTGCATCGGCCTAGACGGTAGGTCATGATGCCGATGATTCGGTTTATGCATCGGGCTAGACGGAAGGTCATGATGCCGACAATTGGTTTATGCATCGGCCTAGACGGAAGGTCATGATGTCGACAATTGATTTGTGCATCGGCCTAGACGAAAGGTCATGATGCCGATAATTAATTTGTGCATCAGCCTAGATGGTAGGTCATGATGCCGACGGTGGCTTACCTGCCAGCCTAGATGAAAGGTCATGATGCTGACGATAGGTTTAGGCATCGACCTAAAAGAAAGGTGAGGATGTCGACAATTGATTTATGAATCGACCTAGATGGTAGGTCATGATGCTGACAATTCGGTTTATGCATCGGCCTAGACGGAAGGTCATGATGCCGACAATTGATTTATGCGCCAGCTTAGACAAAGGAGTCATGATGCTGACGGTGGGTTTATGCATCGGCCTAGACGGAAGGTCATGATGCCGATAATGAGTTTATGCATCAGCCTAGATGAAAGGTTATGATGCCGATGATAGAAGGGTTCTTTTTATTCTTTAACTAGATGGAAGGGCTGAGCCAATGGTAAAAAGGGTCTTTTTGTTCTCCGACCAGAGGTAGGGTCCGAAACGAAGGTAAAGGGGTCTTTTTGTTCTCTAACCGGATGAAAGGTCCCGGCCAAAGGTAAAAGGGGTCTTTTTAATCTCTGTTCAGACAAAAAAGTCTGGGCCAAAGGTAAAAGGGTCTTTTAGTTCTCTGGTCGGACGCAAGGTATAAGCCAAAGGTGAGAGGGTTTTTTTGTTCTTTGGTCGAACGGAAGGTCCAGGCCAAAGGTGAAATATGGATGTCGACTCGACAGAATGTCGTGTTGTGTCCCCTAGTTTTGATGATAGCAAACCATGAATCATTATTGGATATTTTGGTTTGTCTAACAAATTTGTTGAAAAACCTTCTTGGACAAGTACAGGTGAGGGACGTTCAAAGTGTCGACCTGCAAGCAGGATGTGCCGACACTACAAGAACAAATGCACAAATCCCTCATTTCTGTCAGGGTACTATTCTGCTTAGTGTGTCGACACTCCATACAAAGCGTGTCGACACTTCAGTTCAGCATGATAGGCTAGCGGCCCTGTTTGGCGCTCATGCCTTGACACTTCTAGCGTGATGCCCCGACACGACGGTTCGAGTCGCACGCGATTGTGGCACCCCTGTTGACCTGTGGACACTGAAGTGTCGACCTATTGATGAAGAAAGCTACTTTTCCTCAAGTTAACAAAGGAAGTGTCAACAATTCAGCTGAACATGTCGACACATCAACTTGGTCCAGAATGGATCTGAGTTCAATAGCATTCCGCTTTCCATGATCCACAACCATTCGTTGAGGATTCATTTGTACTCAAATATACTTTTGGATGGTTACATTTCTAGAGCAAATGATTGGTAGTCAGAGGAATCTTCCAGAGGTGGGGCCCACTAAAGATTTGGTTCTCCTATCTGCTCACGCTTCTGGCGCGCACGGTAGAAGAGACAAGAAGGTTGGAAGCAAATAGAGGATAGGGAGAGAGACATCCGGACGTGCTGTACGTGGGAAAGATAACTTGGAGAAGAAGCATTTTGGCAGTTCCTCTCCTGGGAAGAAGCTGAAGAATAGGGAGAGAAGAGATAGGAGTTGGTGAAGGAAATCTCGTCATCCCTCTGCTACCGGCGTGAAGGCATCAGGGTGTCTCCTCTCCTTCACATTCTGGATCCAGGACTGCAAGGAAGTTTGCATCTCCAGTCCCCTGTGCAGTAGTTGGAAAGATTGTCCAGCATTTCTCTTGAGATCATGGCAAAGAGCCCAAGAGAATAGAAGCTGCGTCTAGGCTTCTTCCATTTTGCAGACAGGATCATTTCTTCCATTTACCTTCATCGTCATATCTTGTTTGTTAGAGTTGTTTCTAATATTGTTTTTCTTTCCTAAAACTCATACATTCACAGTGATCCCTACCTGCGCGTAGGAAGATAGACTGAGAGAAGCTCAGGTATGTGGTTTTGGGTTGTGTAAGCCCGCAAGCTGTAGGACAGCGGTTTGGAGAGAATCTTTTTCTCTGTGAGAAGCTGTGAATCAGCGGATAGTGCTTTTGCACTAGTGAAGCCTCACTCTTGTTGGCCCAGAGAGATGGCGGACAAGAAGGGGGGTTGAATTGTCCCCTTTCCGAGATGGCGGATTTTAAAAACTTTTCTAACTAAACACAGTGGAATTAAGATTAACAATGTTAATAGCCAAAACTTAAGTGAGATTTAAAACGTTCTCTCAAGCTTTCCGATCTCACTCGTAATAACAATGCAACTAATAGGGAAATTTTGCTCAACACAGATTACGGAGGTAGCAGTGAATTAAAAACATATATAATGTACCTGTGAACGGAGATAGAAGAAATGACAAACACAAAGGGAATCACACAAGACACAGGGATTATAAGGTGGTTCGGGACCACGACGGGCTCCCTACGTCCACCCCTCAGCCAACCGGGTGAGGCTTCACTACACGCTACTTTCGTAGCAACACGGGGACGAACCCCAACCACACACACGCTACTTCCGGAGCAATACACACACGAGGCCTTGCCTCAACACGCTGCCACTACAGCACGCACACACACACGTTCGGGGAACGTGCCCCGGACACGACAAACACACGGAGACACAGCTCCGTACACACACAGAGATATTCTAAGTTTAACAAAATCAAAGGATATACAATATACGCCTACAGCAGTATGTAGATGAAGATAGACTATGAAACATTCATAGAAATAAACATAAAGAGGATGTAGAAATATCTCCTTGGTTCTCCAATAGAAATAAGAAGATCATTCTTGAAGCCTAGGTTGGAGAAGATCTTATCCGTAGCTGGTTGGAGCAGTCGGTCGTCCTCCTCGAGGATCCAAGTTTGTTCGTTCAAGTCCCAGCTCCAATCGAGCCTGCACACATCAAGAAAAGATGAGACATTATGCTCTGAAAGTATATCTTGGTTAAAAGGGACATGACAAATAAATGAAACCAAATATATATATATATATATATATATATATATGTGTGTGTGTGTGTGTGTGTGTGTGTGTGTGTGTGTGTGTGTGTGTGTGTGTGTGTGTGTGTGTGTGTATTCCCCTTTAGTGTCCCACAACTCCTTTAAAACAATAGGCAGGGTGCGCTGGAAATGATGGGTTGCAGAGTGAAGGCGGCCGACTTGAGATAGAAACGCCCAAACTCGCGGACCGGGGTCAGCAGCATCCGCGGCTTCCCGATCAAAGGTCAGGCTCATCGAAGATGATCTCCTGTGGCTTCTTCTTCCTCCTCCTTGAGTGAGCACGCCTCCTTTTTGTTCTTCTTCTTTCCTACAATAGAAGATAGAACAATAAGCCCCCTCTCTTCTTCTTCTTCCTCATCCAGGTGGGGCGGCGCCCACAGCTTCTCTCCCTGCAAGAGATGAAAACAATATTAGTGCAAGGATTATTTTTCCGATGGAGATCGTGGCATATGTATAGCAGCAAGAAGGCAGCATCAAAAGACCACATAGCCATCTTAAAAACCTTCTAAACCACACCCAATCCCTAGGAGAAACCCTAAGGCTATTGGGGTAAAGAGCCAAGGCAAGACAGGTTACTAAATGGGCATTTCGAAAACAATCCGGAAATCACGATCCAGACGAACCGGAGAAAGTGTCGACTCATGGAGTCGACACTTTTCTCATCACGTTCTATCCCGTTATATAAAAATGGGACCCGGGTGAAAGTGTCGACTCATAGGGTCGACACTTTTCACGAGAGGTTCTATTTTCATAGAAAATAGACCTCCAGCCTGTAAGTGCCGACTCATGGAGTCGACACTTGCAGCCAGAAGTGTTCAGCCAGCAAGCTGGCTAGAAAGTGTCGACTCCTTGAGTCGACACTTTCTCTGACAGACGAGAAAACTACATTAAATCAAAATGAAAGGCCTAAAGCCTTCAACCAAGATTAAATCCCTATAATAAAAACATGATATGCCAATGAAATGGCATGCAATGAGGAACTTGAATCAGCATTCAAACATGTTAAACCGAGATTCATGGAGAGCATGTTAAACCAAGAAAGATATGCATGAAGGCACATGTGAACCCAATTGATGAAAGAAAATACTTCAAACCCAATCATGGCAACCATAAATCAAATTCAAAGATATAATCTTACCATGGAGCCATTGGATTTAAAACCTGAATGTACCTGCAATATTTTTATGTCAATCCACATAAAAAATAAATGTATGCATTTGAAGAAATCAATTTCAATGCAATTTGAAAACTTGATTTATTTAAGTGAATAACATGCTGTGAGGTACATCGAAATTGACATGTATCTCTTGTACATGGATCCAAATCAACTCACATACATGAGAAATAGATTGACCCCAATCTTGCCACATCAAAGTATATTTAAACATAAACTCTTGCCTTGGATCCAAAGCATTGTGGACAATATGAACCTGCATTTTCTGGGATCCAGATTCATGAAAATCAATCAAACATTAGACCAAATTGATTAGATGTAAGGCATTTCAAATTCAACTCAAAGATGGCCATTCATGTGATCAACACACATTTCCAAGTTCAGTCAGAGCTTTCAAAATTTAGTCCAAAAGTTGAATTCAGATATGGATTCCAACTCAATATTAATATCCATATGACATGAAAATTTCCTTTAAAGTTCAGTCTTCAAGAATGTAGATGAATGCACAAGGTTAAGCCCATGAAGGCTAAGGTCTGTGCAAATATACCCAAGTCTGTGCATATTGAACAACCCATTCCAAATGGAATTTAACCAAGCTATTTATAAGATGCAAGTTCAGTCCAGAAATTCAAACTTCATTAATCATTAAACCAGCTTGATTAAATATAAGGCATTTCAATTTCAGTTCAGATCAAAACAAAGAATTAGGCTCTAAGAGCCAGGGGTCGACCCATGGGGTTGACCCTTGCAAGCCTAAATAGAAAAGCTTCTATTGGCAGTCTAATGCAAATTGAAATCACACCAAGGGCATTCCAAAGCAACTCAATCAAATCTTCATGTTAGTCAAGATCAGTTCATAAACTTGAGTTATAAATGTAGTTCAGGGCAAATACAAGGATAAACACTATGAGATATCCATGAAGGACCATTGTATTTGAACCACCTGCAAAGCAAGATTTCACCATGTTAGCTTGTTTATCATGAGGACGCCATCAAACATAAAACACACAATATATTGGAATCATCAAAACCATTGCCAAAGATAACGAGAGGGCGCACAGAACCTAACAATCTCTCCCTTTTTGATGATGACAATATATTGTGGCCACCAAAACTGAAACTGGCCACCAAAACTCTCTCCCCCTTTGACATTATCAAAACGTGGGGGTATAGAGGAACATGAATTATGAAAAGATATTAGAAAAGCACGCGAACCCAGCAATACACCTACCATGAGAGGAAGGTGTGCAAACCAAGTACCAAGCAAGAGAATGAGACTTTATGTGCAGTTATCAAATGTGTGAAATAAGTGCTAATGCTCAATTTTTATAAGTTTTTGCTATAGTATGACTAATTATGCACAAGTGGTATAAAGAAACTATATGCAGAATGTAAAATAAAGTTATGCACAGAATGGATTATGCATAAAAAGCACATTATTCTCTCCCAATTGTCAAGAACAAAAATCAACTGGCAATGTGTTATTTAACCTGTTATTTACAAGTATAACCTATAGATGCAAATACTAGACTGAAGTATGATATGATCAAAACGGATCAAGCATTCAGGCACTCAAGCATGCATACCAGAGTATAGACTCATGCAAGTCCCTTCAGGATGGGTGTAAGGATAATGCAATCAATTATAGAACATGATGTGCATGTGTAATACTAAGAAGGTCGTGCTTACATAAATAAAGTACTGCATTAACTATGAAGGATGACTGATTCATAAAGAACATTCAAACAATCAAACCCAAGGTGCATATGTGAAGATTGAGCAATGAGGTTCAAATCAATATGGAAAATTAGATTTTCTAAAGAACACTAAAAAGAACTTATCATCCATACACTTTCATACACGATGCTCGAATATTGGTAGCTACGTATGACCCTAATTTTTTTTTGTTTAATTTGAATAAATGGTGTGACTAACCTTTTGACACGAGTTATGCCCTTTGTTTCAAGGATAATTCCCGATTACTCAATTTCGTCACTTTTTATGATGTGGATGAGACTTTTCGACGCGAGTTGTACCCTTTGTCTCAGGGGCACTTCTCGGCTACTTGGTGGCAGATCACACTTATTTTAAATGTGGATTAGTTTCTCCTTTCGACGTGAGTTTCCACCTTTATTCCAGGGGGATTCCCAGCTACTCGGATCCACGTTCCACTTATACGACTTTAGATGGAGTGAACAGCTCTTTCCTCACGAGACATATAATTTCCATGTAGAGAATCAATAGTTCTCAAAAGTGTAGAGTAGAAGATAGTAATCCTTATTAGATTGAATCATTATCTCAAAAAGTTACATTTTGTGTGGGTGGTTGTATTGAATGTAAAAGATGAATTAGCTTTCTCACAGTAATGTCTCCCTCTAAATGTATGCACGGTTATATAAAAAAAATCTCCCCCTTAATATATGCCATGTAACAAACATGTCTAAATTAATGCAATTGTATTTAGCAAGGGATGAGTCATAGAAACATGTCAAGAAGTGGTTGTATAAAGTATATACATGCAATCAACCAAGGATCTATCAATATTTTCAAGCAAATTGATTATCGGTACTTGGCGGAGAACGTAGGTCCGAAGACCACCATCACGCGTGAAGAAAGCTTCCAGTTGGACATAATCCAACCTTCCACAATCATCATTTTATATACCAGATAATCATTGAATTCAAGCACACGAGTATGAAGTATAGGCATTTATATGCATGTAAGTGGACAGATAATCAAAGACCTTCTTTATTTACAAGTATGCAAAGATATGTATAATAAGTGCAACGTGTATCAACAACTAAGTGTGTAAGCTGTGTATGCAAAGATAAACCATTATTTGTAAAAAGTGATTAAAAGTGTGAAAGACTTTATGCACAGTGTAAAGCATTCAAAACTAAATTTTTATTTGCAAAGCGAAGAAGAAGGTGTGTATGAAAAATCATGTGTGCAATGTAAAGCATTCAAAAACTAAGACTATTTACAAGACGTGGAAAGAGAAGCATTCAAGACAACTACTCATCAGACTCATAAGATTTGAACATTTCAAAAGATGCCAAAATCAGTGAACCAACATTTGCAAACATTTTTCTTCAAACATACTCTTTACCTTTTCATATTTTTCAAAATGAACCTAAGCAAAATGATCTTCAAAAATAAACCATTTTTGTTCCTTGCCTTGAGAGACCATTACTTATTGACTTTCCTTGGCCTCAAGGGGCCTGATGTAAAACCGACCTATGGACCTATTTTGCAAGCACTCAAGTTTGAGCGGCGGACTCACACTAGCGAGCTCACCCGTATGGCGCACACTAGTGCCCGATGGCGACTAGGCGATGTTGGATAGGGTCCGAGGCGGGACCTTGAGGCTCTAAAGGTTGGCTAGCTTGGGGAGAATCCCAAATGGGCCTAGGATGCCCAAATCATGGGCGGCCAACACACCAAGGGTGTGGGTTGAGTGGAAGCTCTCACAACTCGCCCGCGGTGGTCACTCAATTTGGTGGCAATTTAAAATCGGACACTCTCTTACCGCCGACGGAGTAACTATAACAATACTAAGCTAAGCAAGTCCATTACAGCAATGAGAGATGTTCAGGAGCTCACCTAGCCGGCGTGAAGACGCCGACTCCGGCCGGAGACGGGGGCGAGCGGGGAGGCGACGGTATGCACCCGCACGCCGCATCGGTGTCGCTTCAACCTGAAATGGAAAGATTACACCACTACACCTCTCGCAGGAGGGGTGATCTTGGGGTGGGGATTAATCTTATTACATCCAATACTACCTCCACGCAGGGAGGGGCCTTCAGCCGGCCAAGCGGGGTGGGGATTTATGCTAAGGAAACCCGATTTGCCGATCCCCGCCGGTTCTGCCAACCGTCAGAATTGTTGGACAGGGGGCCGTTGATGTCACTGCCAAAAATTCCAAGAGCTCAGATCTTGACGAAACCTCCGCCAAAAGTTTCCCAACTGACAGAGGATGATGCCTGAATTTTTTGGGAAGCTCTTGAGCTCGGGGCTGATCGGACCGACGACTGGAGCAGGACAGCAACACTCTGCTTCGGACTGATGCAGAACTGATGCAGTGTATTGCAGAAGGCGCTGCGGTCGCTCCCAAACTTCAAATTGAACGAAACTGGCGGTGACGCGATCATGGTCGGAGTAGCTTCGAGCAGAAGTTGACGGGGCCACAATCCGAGGTCGGAGATGAGAATGGTGGCCAGATAAATGAAGATAGATCAAACCTGAGTCCACTGGTGGCAGACTGCACACTCCGACGAAATAATTCAGAATAAATAGGTCAAGCAGGCAATTGGCATCGTTCTTTCTGCTACTGATGGAGGACTAGACGAAAAAGAATTTTGTAGAAGGAAGTGTGCTCGAATTCCTCCAAGGTTGACCGCAGAACAGCTTCCAAGATCGCTCTGGTCTTCAGTCTGGGACAGATTGTGCAGTCGTTGAAGATGACGCTCCTCCGGACAGCTCCGAACTCGGAAGCCGGCGAGACCACCACCGTTGGAAAGCTATCTCGATGACGATTCCAGCAATGTAGGCCTTGCCACCTGAATCTTTGAGACACGGTCGTGGCTTCCTCTGCAAGTCGCTGCAACTCTGCTGCCTGAAACAGAGGCTGAATGAGAAGAAGATGAGAGGGTGGGGAAGGGGATGGCCAAGAGAGTAAGAGGTGGAGGGTGAACTTGGCTGGTATGGGGAAGGGGGGCTGCGACTTTGGGTGGTTTGGGAGGTGGGGAGATGGAAGGGCACTACCCTAGGGAGAGGGAAATTTGAATTTGGGCTTAGGGAAGAGCCCCTTCAACCTTGGGGAGAGGAAGGGGTGCTTAGGAAGTGGTGTTGGGTAGTTGGGGGTTGGGAGGTGGGGTGTGGATTGGAGGATGCCACCTTGGGTTGGGGGGGAGTTAAATGGGTGTATGGGGAAGGGGAGAGGTCTTAATGAGGGGTGAATGGGGAGGAGAGAGAAAATTCCAAAAATTGGGGTGGAGCGAGAGAGAGAGAGAGGGGGGGACCCCTTAGAGAGAGAGAGAGTGAGAGAGAGAGAGATCTAGTGGGATTTAGAAGTGGATTTCAATTTTCATTCAATTGTTCATTACTTCAAAATGAGGGGAATGGGGTCCTATATGTAGGCAACCCACATTTCTACAAAAGTCCCTGACATTTGACTCAATGACAAATAACCGAAGGGATAGGGGTGCCCTTGGGCCAAGCCTAATGAATTGGGCCCACTAGCCTAACAAACCAACCTAATGACACAATACTTAGGAAAATGACTCACTAACCTAGGTACATGACTCAAATAAAGAGAAAATTACATGATATTGACTCAAATAAAATGTGAAGATTACATGACTAGACTAAAAAATACATGACTAACATAATGGCGCTTGTCGACGAACAATCTGAGTCCGGAGAAAATGTGGAGGGGCAAGGGATGCCCTCATCATACCCCCGGGGTGGGGAAAACTCGACCCCGTCGAGTATGGGTCCACCAGGGAAGTAGTACATCGAACTGCGACTCTGGGTGATCCACGATCTCCATACTCAACCCGCGACCATAGTCGGGGAACGGCGCTTCAGCTCGACAAAGTGGCTTGGTCATACCCTCATGCTGGCGATGAGATCTTGCTTGCCTAGTATTGCCGCTGTGTGCTCACGTCGGGCTCTCAGGCTATTTGTGGTGGCACTCCGAGGGTGTCTCTCACAAGGGTAGGTGTAAGTTCGAGGCACTCACTAGGATCCACCGCGGTGCCCTTAGAGCGTGCTGGATCCGCCACATGAGAAATGGGGAGAATCCCAGAACCCTTTTGAAAGTTCAACCCATAAGCTTGGTTGCCAAAGCCACTCGGAACTTGGCAAGGTCCAAGTCCTCATGCCCTCAGATTGGAGGTGACCCTAAAGTAGAGCCACTCCAAAGCCATCATCGCCAAGTTGCCAACTTGGAACTCAAAGTGGTGCTTAGGAGTTTGTGCTCGTTTCTTGTGAATCCCACCGCTTGTTGCTTGATACTTGCTTGAATGCATATGCCATGTACTATGATGCGGTGTGAGTTGACAATGTATGGTATGCAAAGGGGGTCCAGGACAACCACATATAGACCTATCATGCATTGATGTTATGAAGACTTTGAAGGATTTGGGAGGACCGGGGCATCCATAGGTGTCCCTCTTGTGAGTGAGTGTGATGAATGTTGGAGGACCCGGACATCCATGAATGCTCCTAACATGCTTGAGATTTATGATGAATGATGGTGGACCATTACAACCAAATATTGACCACTCATGTTTTCTTCTTGACATGTGGGTGATATGGATGAATGTACCCGACGGACTAATCATGCCAAGCGGTGTGATGTGCCAAGACATATGAATTCCTTTCCCAAAGATGACTTCCTCATGTGGGATGGTGGGGTGGTCTTTGAGCTTCCACTCAAAAGGGTCGAAGGGATCTAGGTAGGTGGATATAGGGTGGGGCACCTTCTTGATCTCTAGGCGGGTGTTGCCTAAGGTCATGATTCCTATGGTGTAACCTGGGTCATGGATGAGGTGGGCTTGGCCCAACATGGTAGGTGGGGGTAGGAAAGGGTGGGTGGTGAATAAGGTGAGTGGGTTACATGGAGATCTAGACTCCCATAGAAAAGGGTTAAAGGGATCATGGTAAGGGTCACCTTGGTAGGGGTACTCTATGCTCTCAAGGTCTTCGAATGGTGAGTCCTCCTCCTCAATAATTGGGCCAAAGTTGCTAATGGGTTGGCCGATCAAAGCACTTGGGATCTCTATGGTTGGGGAGTGGAATAGGATAGGTTCTTCCTCCATGGGAAGAAGGAGGATGATCTCACTAGTAACTTGGCCATTAGTGTAGATGGAAGTGATGGAGCCAATGGCAGGATATGCTAGGCTAATGGTGTTAGTTTCGGACGGTCTCATGGCTAGCATATTGGTCAAGTGAATTTGCCAATGTAGGTAGTTCACTAAGTCTCCCAAATCTTCCACACAATAGGAAGTTTGATAAGTGACATGTGGCTGAATGGGAATGATTTGGGATTGATATCCCATGGATAGGTGGCATGGTTGTGAACTAGGAATGGTGAAACCTTTCTTGAGCCATTGGAGTATGGACTTACCTATGGTGAGGTTGGGTGTCTCTAGAGGAGCTAGGCTAGAGGTGTGTGAGTTGTTTGGCCTTTGGATTTCCTCTATGTTGGGAGGTGGATCCGGATGGGCATCCTTCTCCACTTGGGTGAGTGTGTGGGTTGCAACTTCTATTGCTAATGGAGTAGGGGGATCTATGGGGGGTGGTTTGGTGATAGCTAGCGTATGACACACCCGGGGTGGTGAACAAGCATGGGCTTGGGTTGGGATAGGAAGGTGAAGTAGAGGAGGCCTAGGTTGGGGAAAGATTGGTGTAGGAAGCGGGAGGTGGGTTTGGTGAGGGGTTTTGGGTTTGGGGGTGGTGGCCATTATGGGCCTTGGTGGAGGGGTGGACACGGGGTCCAATTGGGTTTGTGGACATATGGTTGTGGTGGGAGTTTGTAGGTAGGGTGCTGGTGTGGTGGTTGGGGTAGGATAGGTGGGAAGTGATGTGGAATGGGGGATTAGGGTCATGGGTTGGCTAGGTGGGGATGAAGGAGTTGAAGTGCTCCTTAGGTCTTGGTGATTTGAGTATGAGGGGGAAGCATATCTAGCCCTAAGTTGCTCCTTCATGTCCCTCCATGTGGTGATGGGTGCTTCCCTTCTAAGTATTCTTAGCCCGACAATTTGCATCCAATAAGTTTGAGCTTGTTTGGTTAGTTGCATTTTGGCGACCCAAGCCATTTTATCCTCGGACATGGGATACCAAGTGAAGTATTGGTCTAATGCTGTTTCCCAATCTAAATATTCTCTAAGAGAGGTTCCATCAAAGGCGGGAAGTGGGTGGGGGACCAATCTATCAGCTACCCTTGGGGTGGGCTCATTGTCACCTAATCGGGTAAGTTGGCCTTTTATGCTATCTAGGCGATCAAAGGTATTGTTCATAGCTCCCATGAGGTATTCAACATGACTGTGGAGGTCATGTGTGTTGGTGATGGGTCTCTCTTGGGGTTTTGGACTCATGGAGAGGGACGATGGGCAAGGTTGGTATGAGGTGGCCATACTAGGGGACAAGAGTGATGCACTTGAAGACTCTAAATGCATAGACATGCCCTAGGACCAACTTGATAGAGACAAGTTGTGAACTTGCTCTGATACCACTTGATGTAAAACTGACCTATGGACCTATTTTGCAAGCATTCAAGTTTGAGCGGCGGACTCACACTAGCGAGCTCACCCGTATGGCGCACACTAGTGCCCGATGGCAACTAGGCGATGTTGGAGAGGGTCCGAGGCGGGACCTTGAGG
Organism: Amorphophallus konjac; assembly: GCA_022559845.1. Classification (NCBI taxonomy): domain Eukaryota; kingdom Viridiplantae; phylum Streptophyta; class Magnoliopsida; order Alismatales; family Araceae; genus Amorphophallus; species Amorphophallus konjac. The sequence continues at coordinate 190,837,209 of CM040120.1, forward strand.
CTCTAAAGGTTGGCTAGCTTGGGGAGAACCCCAAATGGGCCTAGGATGCACAAATCATGGGCGGCCAACACACCAAGGGTGTGGGTTGAGTGGAAGCTCTCACAACTCGCCCGCGGTGGCCACTCAATTTGGTGGCAATTTAAAATCGGACACTCTCTTACCGCCGACGGAGTAACTATAGCAATATTAAGCTAAGCAAGTCCATTACAGCAATGAGAGATGTTCAGGAGCTCACCTAGCCAGCGTGAAGACGCCGACTCCGGCCGGAGACGGGGGCGAGCGGGGAGGCGAGGGTATGCACCCGCACGCCGCGTCGGTGTCGCTTCAACCTGAAATGGAAAGATTACACCACTACACCTCTCGCAGGAGGGGTGATCTTGGGGTGGGGATTAATCTTATTAAATCCAATACTACCTCCACGCAGGGAGGGGCCTTCAGCCGGCCAAGCGGGGTGGGGATTTATGCTAAGGAAACCCGATTTGCCGATCCCCGTCGGTTCTGCCAACCTTCAGAATTGTTGGATAGGGGGCCGTTGATGTCACTACCACAAATTCCACAGAGCTCAGATCTTGATGAAACTGTGCCAAAAGTTTCCCAACTGACAGAGGATGATGCCTGAATTTTTTGGGAAGCTCTCGACCTCGGGGCTGATCGGACCGGCAACTGGAGCAGGATAGCAACACTCTGCTTCGGACTGATGCAGAACTGATGTAGTGGATTGAAGAAGGCACTGCGGTCGCTCCCGAACTTCAAATTGAACGAAACTGGCGATGACGCGATCATGGTCGGAGTAGCTTCGAGCAGAAGTTGACGGGGCCACAATCCGAGGTCGGAGATGAGAATGGTGGCCAGATAAATGAAGACAGGTCAAACCTGAGTCCACTGGTGGCAGACTGCACACTCCGACGAAATAATTCAGAACAAATAGGTCAAGCAGGCAATTGGCATCGTTCTTTCTGCTACTGATGGATGACTAGACGAAGAAGAATTTTGTAGAAGGAAGTGTGCTCGAATTCCTCCAAGGTTGACCGCAGAACAGCTTCCAAGATCGCTCTGGTCTTCAGTCTGGGATAGATTGCGCAGTCGTTGAAGATGACGCTCCTCCGGACAGCTCCGAACTCGGAAGCCGGCGAGACCACCACCGTTGGAAAGCTATCTCGATGACGATTCCAGCAATGTAGGCCTTGCCACCTGAATCTTTGAGATACGGTCGTGGCTTCCTCTGCAAGTCGCTGCAACTCTGCTGCCTGAAACAGAGGCTGAATGAGAAGAAGATGAGAGGGTGGGGAAGGGGATGGCCAAGAGAGTAAGAGGTGGAGGGTGAACTTGGCTGGTATGGGGAAGGGGGGCTGCGACTTTGGGTGGTTTGGGAGGTAAGGAGATGGAAGGGCACTGCCCTAGGGAGAGGGAAATTTGAATTTGGGCTTAGGGAAGAGCCCCTTCAACCTTGGGGAGAGGAAGGGGTGCTTAGGAAGTGGTGTTGGGTAGTTGGGGGTTGGGAGGTGGGGTGTGGATTGGAGGATGCCACCTTGGGTTGGGGGGGAGTTAAATGGGTGTATGGGGAAGGGGAGAGGTCTTAATGAGGGGTGAATGGGGAGGAGAGAGAAAATTCCGAAAATTGGGGTGTAGGGAGAGAGAGAGAGAGGGGGGGACCCCTTAGAGAGAGAGAGAGATCTAGTGGGATTTGGAAGTGGATTTCAATTTTCATTCAATTGTTCATTACTTCAAAATGAGGGGAATGGGGTCCTATATATAGGCAACCCACATTTCTATAAAAGTCCCTGACATTTGACTCAATGACAAATAACCGAAGGGATAGGGGTGCCCTTGGGCCAAGCCCAATGAATTGGGCCCACTAGCCTAACAAACCAACCTAATGACACAATACTTAGGAAAATGACTCACTAACCTAGGTACATGACTCAAATAAAGAGAAAATTACATGATATTGACTCAAATAAAATGTGAAGATTACATGACTAGACTAAAAAATACATGACTAACATAATGGCGCTTGTCGACGAACAATCCGAGTCCGGAGAAAATGTGGAGGGGCAAGGGATGCCCTCATCAGGGCCCCTGCAAAATAGATTCTCATTTTGGTGATTTGGGTACCCAAGCCATCTTGGGTCCCGAGGAGTTAGTTCTAACATGAGCAAGTATGTTCTTTTTATTTTTCTTCTCATACCATTCATCATCGGCCCTCATCATGGTACAATTATCCATTGAGTGTCCATTCAGGCCACAGTAAAAATAATGAGACGATTTTCTTTTCATGGACCATTTTTCATCATTTTTCATTAGAAAGTAATTATTCATCATGTGTCCACATTCACCACAATAATAACATGCAAAATTCTTTTTAAGAAACCATTCATCATCATTTTTCTTTGTGAAACAATTTATAAAAATATGACCATGTAATCCACAGTAATAGCAATGAGCATTGAAGTTTTTCATCATAGGTTTTTCAGAATTCTTAGAATCATCAACCATGTTCACTCTAGACTTAGACGCTTCATCATCATCAAACTTAATTAAAGAGCAGTCGTACATGTCATGATCTAGGTTCCCGTAGTAATAACAAGAAACATTCCTTCTTTTACTTGTTGCATGATTATGTTTAACAGATGGAAGTTTTTCCTGCACACAAGAACAGTCAGTAACATTTTTCTGTTATTGATTTCTTTTATCACATAAGGACAAGGATTCATTTAAGCTCTTGATTTCATTTTCTAGATTCAAGATATGCAGTTCAGAATTAGCAATCTCTTCTTCACATGACGTAATTTTCTCATTCAACAAAGAGTTAACAGTTTTGTATCTTGCGACATCCTGTTCTAAAACATGAGGATTTTCAATATTATCAACAACATGTTTTCCTTTTTCAAACATGTGGAGTTTATCAACCAATAAACTATTTTGATTTTTCAATTTCTGAATCTCTTCAGCAACTTTTTCATTTTGATAACTCACATTTTCATCACCATTTTATTCATGGTTTCATTGCATTCAAATGTATCATTCACGTTCTTAAAGCTGTCTATTTCATGTCTTAGCTCTCTTAACCAATCAGATTTGTCAACAGACATGCATCTTTCTTTTTCAAGGACAAGCAATTTTTCAGACAAAGCACTATTCAATTCATTCAGATTCTCATTATCTTTTTCCATATGTTGAAGTTCTAAAAATTTTCCCAATAAGGATTCATTCTCAGCTTTCATAATTGAAATAATTTCTTTATGCACATCAACATCATGCAACAAATTTTCATTCAAGTTCCTAAGCTCAGAACATTTTTCACATGAAGAATTAACAAGACAAGTATTTTCAATTTCAAGGCACTTAGCACATGGAGAGTTAATATGTGAAACATCATCAAGTTTCTTTTTCATTTTTCTATTTTTAGATTTTAATGCTTTGTATCTTTCAACTAACTCATCGTAAGCATCCATTAAATCATCATAGCTAATCTCATCCTCTTCCTCGAAATCGGAGTTTACCTTAGAGTTTTCCTCGCTTTGGCAATCATTGCCATTGTTTACCGCGAGACACTCATCAACACCATTTTCTTGGGCTTCACTTAGCCCATCCTAGATTTCTTTGGCTCCTGCAAGATAAAACAAATGCAAATTGATTAGTGTCCAAGGCAGCCTTAAGAGCATTCAACACATACACATTATCAGAGTTCATTTTTCCATGCTCATCGGTCCATCTTAGCTCATGTTTGGGCAAAACATGTGGACCATTAGTGATTAGTCTCATGAGCTTCGGATCAACATTAGAAATCCAAACACAGAATTTTTCGAGCCATGAAGCATAATCAAAACCATCAAAGACGGGAATCAAATTCATGCAAGCCATCATAAGGTGATCTTTTCTCATAGACCGTGAGGTCCGCTAAAAAATCAGAGACTGGGCTCTGATACCAATTGTTGGCCCAGAGAGATGGCGGACAAGAAGGGGGGTTGAATTGTCCCCTTGCCGAGATGATGGATTTTAAAAACTTTCCTAACTAAACACAGTGGAATTAAGATTAAAAAAATTAATAGCCAAAACTTAAGTGAGATTTAAAACGTTCTCTCAAGCTTTTCGATCTAACTTGTAATAACAATGTGACTAACAAGGAAATTTTGCTCAACACAGATTACGGAGGTAGCAGTGAGTGATTGTGCAGTGAATTAAAAACCTATATAATGTACCTGTGTACAGAGATAGAAAAAATGACAAACTCACAGGTAATCACACAAGACACAGGGATTTTAGGGTGGTTCGAGACCACGACGGGCTCCCTACGTCCATCCCTCACCCAACCGGGTGAGGCTTCACTACACGCTACTTTCGTACCAACACGGGGACGAACTCCAACCACACACACGCTGCTTCCGCAGTAATACACACATGAGGCCTTGCCTCAACACGCTGCCGCTGCAGCACACACACACACATGTTTGGGGAACGTGCCCCAGACACGACAAACACACGGAGACAGCTCCGTACACACACACAGATATTCTGAGTTTAACAAAATCAAAGGATATACAATATACGTCCACAGCAGTATGTGGATGAAGATAGACTATGAAACATTCATAGAAATAAACATAAATAGGATGTAGAAATATCTCCTTGGTTCTCTAATAGAAATAAGAAGATCATTCTTGAAGCCTAGGTTGGAGAAGATCTTATCCGTAGCTGGTTGGAGCAGTCGGTCGTCCTCCTTGAGGATCCAAGTTTGTTCGTTCAAGTCCCAGCTTCAATCGAGCCTGCACACGTAAAGAAAAGATGAGACATTATGCTCCGAAATTATATCTTGGTTAAAAGGGACATGACAAACAAATGAAAACATAAATATATATATATATATATATATATATATATATATATATGTATTCCCCTTTAGTGTCCCACAACTCCTTTCAAACAGTAGGTAGGGTGTGTTGGAAATGATCGGTTGCAGAGTGAAGGCAACAGGCTTGAGATAGAAACGCCCAAACTCTCAGACCGGGGACAGCGGCAACCGCGACTTCCCGATCAAAGGTCAGGCTCGTCGAAGATGATCTCCGGTGGCTTCTTCTTCCTCCTCCTTGAGTGAGCACGCCTCCTTTTCATTCTTCTTCTTCCCTACAAGAGCAGATAGAACAATAAGCCCCCTCTCTTCTTCTTCTTTTTCCTCCAGGTGGGGCGGCGCCCTCAGCTTCTCTCCCTGCAAGAGATGAAAACAATATTAGCGCAAGGATTGTTCTTCCGATGGAGATCGTGGCATATGTATAGCAGCAAGAAGGCAGCATCAAAAGACCACATAGCCCTCTTAAAAACCTTCTAAACCACACCCAATCCCTATGAGAAACCCTAAGGCTATTGGGGAAAAAATCCAAGGCAAGACGGGTTACTAAATGGGCATTTCGAAAATAATATGAAAATCACGATCCGGATGAAGCAGAGAAAGTGTCGACTCATGGAGTCGACACTTTTCTCATCACGTTCTATCCCGTTATATAAAAAACAGGACCCGGGTGAAAGTGTCGACTCATAGGGTCGACACTTTTCACGAGAGGTTCTGTTTTCATCGAAAACATACCTCCTGCCTGTAAGTGTTGACTCATGGAGTTGACACTTGCAGCTAGAAGTGTTCAGCCAGCAAGCTGGCTGGAAAGTCTCGACTCCTTGAGTCGACACTTTCTCTGATAGACTAGAAAACTACATTAAATCAAAATGAAAGGCCTAAAGCCTTCAACTAAGATTAAATCCCTATAATAAAAACATGATATGCCAATGAAATGGCATGCAATGAAGAACTTGAATCAGCATTCAAACATGTTAAACCGAGATTCATGGAGAGCATGTTAAACCAAGAAAGATATGCATGAAGGCACATGTGAACCCAATTGATCAACGAAAATACTTCAAACCCATTTATGGCAACCATAAATCAAATTCAAAGATAGAATATTATGATGGAGCCATTGGATTTAAAACCTGAACGTACCTTCAATATTTTGATTTCAATCCACATAAAAAATAAGTCTATGCATTTGAAGAAACCAGTTTCAATCCAATTTGAAAACTTGATTTAGCTAAGTGAATAACATGCTGTGAGGTACATCGAAATTGACATGTATCTCTTGTACATGGATCCAAATCAACTCACATACATGAGAAATAGATTGACCCCAATCTTGCCACATCAAAGTATATTTAAACATAAACTCTTGCCTTGGATCCAAAGCATTGTGGACAATATGAACCTGCATTTTCTGGGATCCAGATTCATGAAAATATTAAATCAATCAAATATTAGACCAAATTGATTAGATGTAAGGTATTTCAAATTCAACTCAAAGATGGCCATTCATGTGATCAACACACATTTCCAAGTTCAGTCAGAGCTTTCAAAATTCAGTCCAAAAGTTGAATTCAGATATGGATTCCAACTCAATATTAATATCCATATGACATGAAAATTTCCTTTAAAATTCAGTCTTCAAAAATGTAGATGAATGCACAAGGTTAAGCCCATGAAGTCTAAGGTATATGCAAATATACCCAAGTCTGTGCATATTGAACAATCCATTCCAAATGGAATTTAACCAAGCTATTTATTAGATGCAAGTTTAGTCCAGAAATTTAAACTTCATTAATCATTAAACCAGCTTGATTAAATATAAGGCATTTCAATTTCAGTTCAGATCAAAACAAAGAATTAGGCTCTAAGAGCCAGGGGTCGACCCATGGGGTTGACCCTTGCAAATCTAAATAGAAAAGCTGCTATTGGCAGTCCAATGCAAATTGAAATCACACCAAGGGCATTCCAAAGCAACTCAATCAAATCTTCATGTTAGTCAAGATCAGTTCATAAACTTGAGTTATAAATGTAGTTCAGGGCAAATACAAGGATAAACACAATGATATATCCATGAAGGACCATTGTATTTGAACCACCTGCAAAGCAAGATTTCACCATGCTAGCTTGTTTATCATGAGGACGCCATCAAACATAAAACACATAATATATTGGAATCATCAAAACCATTGCCAAAGACAATGAGGGGGCGCACAGAACCTAACAATCTTCCCCCTTTTGATGATGACAATATATTGTGGCCACTAAAACTGAAACTGGCCACCAAAACTCTCTCCCCCTTTGACATTATCAAAAAGTGGGGGTATAGATGAACATGAATTATGAAAAGATATTTGAAAAGAGCACGAACCCAGCAATACACCTACCATGAGAGGAAGGTGTGCAAACGAAGTACCAAGCAAGAGAATGAGACTTTATGTCCAATTATCAAATGTGTGAAATAAGTGCTAATGCTCAATTTTTATAAGTTTTTGCTATAGTATGACTAATTATGCACAAGTGGTATAAAGAAACTATATGCAGAATGTAAAACAAAGTTATGCACAGAATGGATTATGTTTAAAAAGCACATTATTCTCCCCCAAGTGTCAAGAACAAAAACCAACTGACAATGGGCTATTTAACCTGTTATTTACAAGTATAACCTATAGATGCAAATACTATACTGAAGTATGATATGATCAAGATGGATCAAGCATTCAGGCACTCAAGCATGCATACCAGAGTATAGACTCATGCAAGTCCCTTCGGGACGGGTGTAAGGATAATGCAATCAATTATAGAACATGATGTGCATGTGCAATACTAAGAAGGTCGTGCTTACATAAATAAAGTACTGCATTAACTATGAAGGATGACTTATTCATAAAGAACATTCAAACAATCAAACCCAAGATACATATGTGAAGATTGAGTAATGAGGTTCAAATCAATATGGAAAATCAAATTTTCTAAAGAATACTAAAAGGAACTTATCATCCATACACTTTCATACACAATGCTCAAATATTGGTAGCTACGTATGACCCCAATTTTTTTTTGTTTAATTTTAATAAATGATGTGACTAATATTTTGACACAAGTCATGCCCTTTGTTTCAGGGGCAATTCCCAGTTACTCAGTTTCGTCACTTTTTATGATGTGGATGAGACACTTTTCGACGCGGGTTGTACCCTTTGTCTTAGGGGCACTTCCCGGCTACTCGGTGGCAGATCACACTTATTTTAAATGTGGATTAGTTTCTCCTTTCGACGTGAGTTTTCTCCTTTATTCTAGGGGAGATTCTCGGCTACTCGGATCCACGTTCCACTTATACGATTTTTGATGGGGTAAACAGCTCTTTCCTCACGAGACATGTGATTTCCATGTAGAGAACAATAGTCCTCAAAAGTGTAGAGTAGAAGATAGTAATCCTTATTAGATTGAATCATTATCTCAAAAAGTTACATTTTGTGTGGGTGGTTGTATTGAATGTAAAAGATGAATTAGCTTTCTCACAGTAATGTCTCCCCCTAAATGTATGCACGATTATATAAAAAAAATCTCCCCCTTAATATATGCCATGTAACAAACATGTCTAAATTAATGTAATTTCATTTAGCAAGGGATGAGTCATATAAACATGTCAAGAAGTGGTTGTATAAAGTATATACATGTAATCAACCAAGGATCTTTCAATATTTTCAAGCAAATTGATTATCAGTACTTGGCAGAGAACGTAGGTCAGAAGACCACCATCACGTGTGAAGAAAGCTTCCAGTTGGACATAATCCAACCATTCCACAATCGCTATTTTATATACCGGATAATCATAGAATTCAAGCACACGAGTATGAAGTATAAGCATTTATATGCATGTAAGTGGACATATAATCAAAGAGCTTCTTTATTTACAAGTATGCATAGATGTGTATGATAAGTGCAACGTGTATCAGCAACTAAGTGTGTAAGCTGTGTATGCAAAGATAAACCATTATTTGCAAAAAGTGATTAAAAGTGTGAAAGACTTTATGCACAGTGTAAAGCATTCAAAACCAATTTTTTATTTGCAAAGCGAAGAAGAAGGTGTGTATGAAAAACCATATGTGTGCAATGTAAAGCATTCAAAAACTAAGATTATTTACAAGACGTGTAAACAGAAGCATTCAAGACAACTACTCATCAGACTCAGAAGATTTGAACATTTCAAAAGATGCCAAAATCAGTGAACCAACATTTGCAAACATTTTCCTTCAAACATACTCTTTATCTTTTCATATTTTTCAAAATGAACCTAAGCAAAATGATCTTCAGAAATAAACCATTTTTGTTCCTCGCCTTGAGAGATCATTACTTATTGACTTTCCTTGGCCTCAAGGAGCCCCTGCAAAATATATTCTCATTTTGGTGATTTGGGTACCCAAGCCATCTTGGGTCCCGAGGGGTTAGTTCTAACATGAGCAAGTGTGTTCTTTTTATTTTTCTTCTCATACCATTCATCATCGGCCCTCATCATGGTACAGTTGTCCATTGAGTGTCCATTCAGGCCACAGTAAAAATAATGAGATGATTTTCTTTTCATGGACCATTTTTCATCATTTTTCATTAGAAAGTAATTATTCATCATGTGTCCATGTTCACCACAATAATAATATAAAAAATTCTTTTTGAGAAACCATTCATCATCAATTTTCTTTGTGAAACAATTTTTAAAAATATGACCATGTAATCCACAGTAATAGCAATGAGCATTGAAGTTTTTCTTCATAGGTTTTTCAGAATTCTTAGAATCATCAACCATGTTCACTCTAGACTTAGAAGCTTCATCATCATCAAACTTCATTAAAGAGCAGTCGTACATGTCATGATCTAGGTTCCCGTAGTAATAACATGAAACATTCCTTCTTTTACTTGTTGTATGACTATGTTTAACAGATGGAAGTTTTTCATGCACACAAGAACAGTCAGCAACATTTTTCTGTTATTGATTTCTTTTATCACATAAGGACAAGGATTCATTTAAGCTCTTGATTTCATTCTCTAGATTCAAGATATGCAGTTCAAAATTAGCAATCTCTTCTTGAGATGACGTAATTTTCTCATTCAACAAAGAGTTAACAGTTTTGTAACTTGCGACATCCTGTTCTAAAACATGAGGATTTTCAAGATCATCAACAACATGTTTTCCTTTTTCAAACATGTGGAGTTTATCAACCAATAAACTATTTTGATTTTTTAATTTCTGAATCTCTTCAGCAAGTTTTTCATTTTGATAACTCACATTTTCATCAACCATTTTATTCATGGTTTCATTGCATTCAAATTTATCATTCACGTTCTTAAAGCTTTCTATTTCATGTCTTAGCTCCCTTAACCAATCAGATTTATCAACAGACATGCATTTTTCTTTTTCAAGGACAAGTAATTTTTCAGACAAAGTACTATTCAATTCATTCAGATTCTCATTATCTTTTTCCATATGTTGAAATTTAAAAATTTTCCTAATAAGGATTCATTCTCAGCTTTCATAATTGAAATAGTTTCTTTATGCACATCAACATCATGCAACAAGCTTTCATTCAAGTTCCTAAGCTTAGAACATTTTTCACATGAAGAATTAACAAGACAAGCATTTTCAATTTCAAGGCACTTAGCACAAGGGGAGTTAATATGTGAAACATCATCAAGTTTCTTTTTTATTTTTCTATTTTCAGATTTTGATACTTTGTATCTTTCAACTAACTCATCGTAAGCATCCATTAAATCATCATAGCTAAGCTCATCTTCTTCCTCGAAATCGGAGTTTACCTTAGAGTTTTCCTCGCTTTGGCGATCATTGCCATTGTTTACCGCGAGACACTCATCAACACAATTTTCTTGGGCTTCGCTTAGCCCATCCTAGATTTCTTTGGCTATCCTGCAAGATAAAACAAATGAAAATTGATTAGTGTCCAAGGCAGCCTTAAGAGCATTCAACACATACACATTATCAGAGTTCATTTTTCTATGCTCATCGGTCCATCTTAGCTCATGTTTGCGCAAAACATGTGGACCATGAGTGATTAGTTTCATGAGCTTCGGATCGACATTAGAAATCCAAACACAGAATTTTCCGAGCCATGAAGCATAATCAAAACCATCAAAGACGGGAATCAAATTCATGCAAGCCATCATAAGGTGATCTTTTCTCATAGACCGTGAGGTCCGCTAAAAAATCAGAGACTGGGCTCTGATATCAATTGTTGGCCCAGAGAGATGGCAGACAAGAAGGGGGGTTGAATTGTCCCCTTGCCGAGATGGTGGATTTTAAAAACTTTCCTAACTAAACACAGTGGAATTAAGATTAACAATGTTAATAGCCAAAACTTAAGTGAGATTTAAAACGTTCTCTCAAGCTTTTCGATCTCACTCGTAATAACAATGCGACTAACAAGGAAATTTTGCTCAACACAGATTACGGATGTAGCAGTGAGTGATTGTGCAGTGAATTAAAAACCTATAGAATGTATCTATGAACGGAGATAGAAGAAATGACAAACACACAGGCAATCACACAAGACACAAGGATTTTAAAGTGGTTCGGGATCACGACGGGCTCCCTACGTCCATCCCTCACCCAACCGGGTGAGGCTTCACTACACGCTACTTTCGTAGCAATACGGGGATGAACCCCAACCACACACACGCTTCTTCCGCAGCAATACACATATGAGGCCTTGCCTCAACACGCTGCCAGTGTAGCACACACACACACACGTTCGGGGAACGTGCCCCGGACACGACAAACACATGGAGACACAGCTCCGTACACACACACAGAGATATTCTGAGTTTAACAACATCAAAAGATATAGAATATACACCCACAGCAATATGTAGATGAAGATAGACTATGTAACATTCATAGAAATAAACATAAAGAGGATGTAGAAATATCTCCTTGGTTCTCCAATAGAAATAAGAAAATCATTCTTGAAGCCTAGGTTGGAGAAGATCTTATCCGCAACTGGTTGGAGCAGTCAGTCATTTTCCTTGAGGATCCAAGTTTGTTCGTTCAAGTCCCAACTGCAATCGAGCCTGCACATGTCAAGAAAAGATGAGACATTATGCTCCGAAAGTATATCATGGTTAAAAGGGACATGACAAACAAATGAAAACATAAATAATAATATATATATATATATATATGTATTCCCCTTTAGTGTCCCACAACTCCTTTCAAACAGTAGGTAGGGTGCGCTGGAAATGATGGGTTGCAGAGTGAAGGCAGCCGGCTTGAGATAGAAACGCCCAAACTCGCAGACCGGGGACAGCAGCAGCCGCGGCTTCCCGATCAAAGGTCAGGCTCGTCGAAGATGATCTCCTGTGGCTTCTTTTTCCTCCTCCTTGAGTGAGCACGCCTCCTTTTTGTTCTTCTTCTTCCGTACAAGAGCAGATAGAACAATAAGCCCCCTCTCTTCTTCTTCTTCCTCCTCCAGGTGGGGCGGCACCCTCAGCTTCTCTCCCTGCAAGAGATGAAAACAATATCAGTGCAAGGATTGTTCTTCCGATGGAGATCATGGCATATGTATAGCAGCAAGAAGGCAGCATCAAAAGACCATATAGCCCTCTTAAAAACCTTCTAAACCACACCCAATCCCTAGGAGAAACCCTAAGGCTATTGGGGTAAAAAGCCAAGGCAAGATGGGTTACTAAATGGGCATTTCCAAAATAATCCAGAAATCACGATCCGAATTAACCAGAGAAAGTGTCGACTCATGGAGTCGACACTTTTCTCATCACGTTCTGTCCCGTTATATAAAAACAGGACCTGGGTGAAAGTGTCGACTCATAGGGTCGACACTTTTCACGAGAGGTTCCATTTTCGTCGAAAACAGACCTCCGGCCTGTAAGTGTCAACTCATGGAGTCGACACTTGTAGCCAGAAGTGTTCAGCTAGAAAGTGTCGACTCCTTGAGTCGACACTTTCTCTGACAGACGAGAAAACTACATTAAATCAAAATGAAAGACATAAAGCCTTCAACCAAGATTAAATCCCTATAATAAAAACATGATATGCCAATGAAATGGCATGCAATGTGGAACTTGAATCAGCATTCAAACATGTAAAACCGAGATTCGTGGAGAGCATGTTAAACCAAGAAAGATATGCATGAAGGCACATGTGAACCCAATTGATGAAAGAAAATACTTCAAACCCATTCATGGCAACCATAAATCAAATTCAAAGATAGAATCTTACCATGGAGCCATTGGATTTAAAACCTGAATGTACCTGCAATATTTTGATGTCAATCCACATAAAAAATAAGTCTACGCATTTGAAGAAACCAGTTTCAATCCAATTTGAAAACTTGATTTAGCTAAGTGAATAACATGCCGTGAGGTACATCAAAATTGACATGTATCTCTTGTACATGGATCCAAATCAACTCACATACATGAGAAATAGATTGACCCCAATCTTGCCACATCAAAGTATATTTAAACATAAACTCTTGCCTTGGATCCAAAGCATTGTGGACAATATGAACCTGCATTTTCTGGGATCTAGATTCATGAAAATATTAAATCAATCAAACATTAGACCAAATTGATTAGATGTAAGGCATTTCAAATTCAACTCAAAGATGGCCATTCATGTGATCAACACACATTTCCAAGTTCAGTCAGAGCTTTCAAAATTCAGTCCAAAAGTTGAATTCAGATATGGATTCTGTTGGGTATTGCATTCCCACATTATTTTTGACCTTGGTTTTGATGATAACAAAATATTGTGTGGTTGTGGAGAAAATTTTTATCATGCTTTTAGGAAGGCTTAAAATTTCCAATGAAAGTACTCACTGATGTGAAAATGAATATCCATCACTTGGAGTTTCTTGTTGTTGAGCATTTGGAAGGATTGGTAAATACAAGAATGCTTTTTGTATGTTTGAGCTTCCATGGTTTTATACTCGAATGCTTATGAGATTTAAAGTCTATCAAATGCCAAAGATGGTGGTTCATGTTTTACAATTCCATTTACTTGTTGCAATGTGCATTTGAATGTGTATAGATATGGAGTTTTATGTGGAAGAATCAAGTTAAGGAGAACTCAATTTTTGATACATAAACTAACTTGATGTTTGTGTTTTTACAGGTTCAAGGATGATTTTTAAACCCTCTCATGTCAAGTGAACGATGGTAATATCTAACCATTTCTTATGCTTGATTTGAATGGGAGTTTTGAGAAGTTTTAGTTTAACTTGTCTTCACATGGCTTTATGTGTGGGTTGTTTTCAAGAACATCTTCCATGAGATGTTATTGCATTGAATGAGTTTCTTGCATCTCTAAGATGAGATATTTGAGTTTTTCAAATGTGCTAATGTGATTCTCATGAAACTTGTTGAAATTTGGTTTGAATGGTCCAACTACTTTGTTAAATGCATGATAATTATATCATGATTTTTGGATGTGTTTTTGATGCTAAAACTGGTGTTTTGTAAACCCCCACTAGCATGGGTCGACCCCCAGTGTTTCCTGATCAGACCGAAACCCATGAAATGCAGTCTGCTGCATGGGTCGACCCCATGGGTCGACCCATAGGTCATGGGTCGACCCATGGAAAACTGTGTGTTAATTTTGTTCGGTCCGCCCTCTGGTTGCCCAGGGGTCGACCCATGGGGTCGACCCATTCCGGCACGAGATTTGCGAATCCGATTGAAACCCTTTCTAAACCCTATGAAACTTTACCAAAACACCCCCCATTAGTTACTAATCATGTTTAGGTGTTTCTAACACACATTGGGAGGGTTTTATGTGTCTTTTCCCCAGCCCTCTATATATATCATTGTGAACTCCGAATTTGACAAGAGAGAACCCTAATGTTCTATCTTTCTCTTATCTTGTAGGTGAAGAAAGGGGGAAAAGGAAGGAGGGGCTATTGCAAGGTGGATTTCATCTCCAACAAAGCATTTCTGGAGATTGTGGAAGAAGAGAAAGAAGAGCGGATCGACGAGAGGATCAAGAGGAAGCTTGAATCACCGTCATCCGACCTCCCTCCGAACCGGGAATCGAAGAAGATCATTTTCAGCCCTTTCTACATATGGGGATTCATTTCTTCACTCTTTTCCCATCTATTCCAGTCATTTACTCTTCGTTTATGAGCATGTATTGATCATATCATTTATTTCTGAACTTTAACTATGTGTGTGGTGAACCGTCTGCGTACGGTTGTGATCATATCTTGCCGCGAGTGTTGCGGTGTGTGTGTGTGGATTGATCCCATTGTGGGATCGTTGTGGAGATGAAGTCTTCGTATGTGTTGGAGTATATTCTCCGTGTGCTTCATTGTGAAGCAAGTGAAGCCTCACCGGTTCGGTGAGGGGTGGACGTAGGGAGCCCGTCGTGGTCCCAAACCACCTTAAAATCCCCGTGTCCTGTGGTTGCTTGCTTGCAGTTTTTCTTATTCCAACACATTCGAGTGTGCTCGGAGAGATTGAGTGAACTAGATTTATTTTTGTTCAACTTATTTTTCATCAATCTCATTAATTTTGCAAATTGTTTAAAATCTGTAATTTCGTGTGGGGGACAATTCAACCCCCCTTCTTGTCCACGTATATTGCTATCTGGGCCAACAATTGGTATCAGAGCCCGGTCTCTGATTATTTTATCGGACCTCACGGTCTAGGAGTAAAGATCATTTCATGATGGCTAGTATAAATGTGCCTCCTATCTTTGATGGTTTTTATTTCACATCATGGCTTGGAAAATTGTGTGTTTGGATTTCTAGTACTAATCCGAGGCTTTTGAACTTGATGACTAATGGTCCTCATGCTTTACCAAAAGACAAATCAAAGTGGACCGATGAGCACAAGAAAAAGGATTCTGAAAATCTTTTTGTTTTGAATACTCTTAAGGCTACAGTGAACACTGATATTTATCCTTTTATCTTATCTTGTAGGTCAGCCAAAGATATCTTGGATGGGCTAAGCAAGGCCCAAAAAGGAAGCTACAACAACGATGAGTGCCTCATGGCAAACAAAGAAAATGAGTGCCAAAGCGAGGAAAATTCCAAGGTAAATTCTAACTCTGATTCCGAGGAAGAGGATGAACTTAGCTATGATGAGTTAGTAGATGCTTATGATGAACTAGTTGATGGATACAAAGCATTAAAATCTGAAAATAGAAAAATGAAAAAGAAACTTGATGATGTTTCACATGTTAACTCTCCATGTGCTAAGTGCCTTGAAATTGATAATGCTTGTGATGTTAATTCTTCATGTGAAAAATGTTCTGAGTTTAGGAACTTGAATGAAAGCTTGTTGCATGATGTTGATGTGCATAAAGAATTTATTTTAATTATGAAAGCTGAGAATGAATCTTTATTGAGAAAGCTTTCAGAACTTCAACATATGGAAAAAGATAATGAAAATCTAAAAGAATTGAATGGTGATATGTCTGAAAATCTGCTTGTCCTTGAAAAAGAAAAGTGCATGTCTGTTGACAAGTCGGATAAACTGAAGGAACTTAGAGAGGAAATATAAAGCCTTAGAAATTTGAATGATAAATTTGAATCCAATGAAGTCATGGGTAAAATGGTTAATGAAAATGTGAGTTTTCAAATGAAAGAACCTGAACACACTTCCATGAGCAAAAAATCATTTGATAAACTCCAAAATGAAAACACTGCCTTGTTAATTCAAATTTCATTGCTTGAAGGAGAATTGAAAAGTCTTAAAAAATTTGAAAAAGGAAAATGTGTGATTGATGATGATTGTGACAAACTGCATATCCTTGAACAGGAAATTGAAAGTCACAAAAGTGTAAATCTCTTGTTGAATGAAAAAGTCACTTCCTGTGAAAAAGAGATTGATGATCTTGAAATGCATATTATGTCCTTGCAAAATGAAATCAAAATTTTGAATGAATCATTGTCTGTGCATGATAAAGGAGATCAAAATCAGAAAAATGTTGATCATCACTCTTGTGTGCATGAAAAACTTCAAACTGTCAAATATGATCATGCATCAAAGAAAAGAAGAAATGTTTCATGTTACTATTGTGGATAATATGGTCATGACATGTATGACTGTCTTCTAATGAAATCTGATGATGAACAAGCATTGCAGTCACAAATGAGAATTGTTAATGAGTCTAAAGATCATGTGAAAACCACTAGGAAAACATTCAACTCTCATTGCTACTACTGTGGATTACATGGTCATGTCTTTGAACATTACTTCACAAAGAAAAATGGTGATGAATGGTTTGTTAAAAAGAATTTTTCATGTCATTACTGTGAAAATTTTGGACATGTAATGAATGATTGTTCTGTAATGAAAAATGATGAAAATGGATTTTTGAAGAGGAAATCTTCTTACTGTTTTTATTGTGGAGAGAATGGTCATTCTATGGATGACTGTTCTACTAGGGTATTTGATGATGAATGGTTTGCTAGGAAAAATAAAAAGAAATCTTTTGTTCATGTAAGAACTAACCCCTCGGGACCCAAGATGACTTGGGTACCCAAAACTTTGAAATGAAAATTTTACTTTGTAGGGGTGCCTTGAGACCAAGAAGATGTTGGTAAATAATGGCTTCTCAAGGCAAAGGTAAGAGAGCTCAAGTTCTGAAATCTTGTGTTGAAAAATTCAGGTATAAACTTGGTTGGATCTCGTCATTCGATCCACTTTGATCATGCAACTACCTTTTGTTGATTTTGGTTGTGATATGGAAGAATTTGCAGTTTAGATAAGTGTCTTGTTCATAGAGTCTTTGATACACACTTTTACTTCCTTTTGCTAATAACAATTCAGTCCTTGCATACACTTGCACATATACTTGCCTATTTTTGAATAGAAATAAATTCTCACCATCTTTTCAACTCATGCATATACTTGCATATACTTTATACACTTCTATGCTTGAATGCAATGATTGTTCGGTATCTCAAATGGTGAGATGTGGAAGGGTGGATTGCATCCATCTGGAAGCTTTCACTATGCGTGAGGTGGTCTTCGGACCTATGTACTCTGCTCCGTACCGAAAATCATATTGCTTGAATTAATTTCCAAAATCCTTGCTTGCTTGCATGTATATATCTCTAGATAATTATTTTCTTGAAAATCTTCTAAGACCTCACCTCCTTGATAAATAAATTACAGTGTTCTTGATCTTTTGTGAACCATGACATATACAAAGGAGGAGGACTTATTTCTAACTGTGCATACATTTAGGGGGAGTCATAACTATGTCTAGGCAAATTCACTTTCTACATTCAAAATAATTACACACATACTTTGTTCAAAAATGATGCATATGACCTTGATTGATAAGGATTTCAGAAATTCCTTTTAACACTTCAAGGGAAACAAATTTCTACATGAAAATTAAGAGAATCGTGAAGAAAAAGCTACCTAACCCGCAAGCTTCAATAAGTGGATTGTCTAACTAAGTAGCCGGGAATCCCCACTGAAATAAATGAGGAAACTCGCGTCGAAAAGTGAAACAAAAATTCACATTGCATGATCAATCTTAGTAGCCGGGAAATCCCATTGAAACTCATGAGGTGACTCGCGTCGAACGGTGAAATCCAATAAAAGAAAAGCATACAAAAAGGGGTTGTGTGAAGCTACCAAAAGTCGATGATCAAAATGGAAGTGTATGAAGGAAATAACCCTCTAGTGTTTTCTAGAAATTCTGTTCATATCCATATAATTTTAAAGTTCATTGCTCATTTACATAAATTTTAATTTTGGATATTATTGTGATGACTGTATATCTTGAATTTGTTCTTATCATGGTCTATGTAGTACCTCGAGCATATGCATGCACTATCTTTTTTGATTATGCTTCATGTCTCACATTTTGGTTTAGAATGAACTGTTCAGTCGTTATCCTCTTACCCCATTGAGGGGGAGTAATATAAATATTTGTTTACTTGACTCTAATGCTTACTTGCTTGTCTGCTTGCCTGCATAAGTCATGTCATACTTTAGCTCCCATAGTTGCATCATTAGATCATACATGTTCATATCAGCTTAAATAACCCTTTTATCAATCCGTTTTTGTCGAAGACAAAGGGGGAGTAAAGGTGCACATAATGTTCATATCTGTTTGGAAGTTAAGAAGTTTTTGTGCATATATCATATTTCTTTGACATGGTTTGTTGTCATACTTTTTGCTCCAACTTTTGTATTCCCCATTTTTGATTATGCCAAAGGGGGAGAAAAATGTTTAGATTGCCATAATATTTTGTCATCATCAAAAAGGGGGAGATTGTTGGGTATTGCATTCCCACATTATTTTTGACCTTGGTTTTGATGATAACAAAATATTGTGTGGTTGTGGAGCAAATTTTTATCATGCTTTTGGAAAGGCTTAAAATGTCCAATGAAAGTACTCACTGATGTGAAAATGAATATCTATCACTTGGGGTTTCTTGTTGTTGAGCATTTGGAAGGATTAGTAAATACAAGAATGCTTTTTGTATGTTTGAGCTTCCATGGTTTTATACTCGAATGCTTAAGAGATTTAAAGTCTATCAAATGCCAAAGATGGTGGTTCATGTTTTACAATTACATTTACTTGTTGCAATGTGCATTTGAATGTGTATAGATATGGAGTTTTATGTGGAAGAATCAAGTTAAGGATAACTCAATTTTTGATACATAAACTAACTTGATGTTTGTGTTTTTACAGGTTCAAGGATTGTTTTTAAACCCTCTCATGTCAAGTGAACGATGGTAATATCTAACCATTTCTTATGCTTGATTTGAATGGGAGTTTTGAGGAGTTTTAGTTTAACTTGTCTTCACATGGCTTTATGTGTGGGCTGTTTTCAAGAACATCTTCCATGAGATGTTATTGCATTGAATGAGTTTCTTGCATCTCTAAGATGAGATATTTGAGTTTTTCAAATGTGCTAATGTGATTCTCATGAAACTTGTTGAAATTTGGTTTGAATGGTCCAAATACTTTCTTAAATGTATGATAATTATATCATGATTTTTGGATGTATTTTTGATGCTAAAATTGGTGTTTTGTAAACCCCCACTAGCATGGGTCGACCCATGGGGTCGACCCCCAGTGTTTCCTGATCGGACCGAAACCCATGAAATGCAGTCTGCTGCATGGGTCAACCCCATGGGTCGACCCATAGGTCATGGGTCGACCCATGGGGTCGACCCCTGGAAAACTCTGTGTTAATTTTGTCCGGTTCGCCCTCTGGTTGCCCAGGGGTCGACCCATGGGGTCGACCCATTCCGGCATGGGATTTGCGAATCCGATTGAAACCCTTTCTAAACCCTATGAAACTTTACCAAAACACCCCCCATTAGTTACTAATCATGTTTAGGTGTTTCTAACACACATTGGGAGGGTTTTATGTGTCTTTTCCCTAGCCCTCTATATATATCATTGTGAACTCCGAATTTGACAAGAGAGAACCCTAATGTGCTATCTTTCTCTTATCTTGTGGGTGAAGAAAGGGGGAAAAGGAAGGAGGGGCTATTGCAAGGTGGATTTCATCTCCAACAAAGCATTTCTGGAGATTGTGGAAGAAGAGAAAGAAGAGCGGATCGACGAGAGGATCAAGAGGAAGCTTGAATCACCGTCATCCGACCTCCCTCCGAATCGGGAATCGAAGAAGATCATTTTCAGCCCTTTCTACATATGGGGATTCATTTCTTCACTCTTTTCCCATCTATTCCAGTCATTTACTCTTCGTTTATGAGCATGTATTGACCATATCATTTATTTCTGAACTTTAACTCTGTGTGTGGTGAACCATCTGCGTACGGTTGTGATCATATCTTGCCGTGAGTGTTGCGGTGTGTGTGTGTGGATTGATCCCGCTGTTGGATCGTTGTGGAGACGAAGTCTCCGTGTGTGTTCGAGTATATTCTCTGTGTGCTTCGTTGTGAAGCAAGTGAAGCCTCACCGGTTCGGTGAGGGGTGGACGTAGGGAGCCCGTCGTGGTCCCGAACCACCTTAAAATCCCCGTGTCCTGTGGTTGCTTGCTTGCACTTTTTCTTATTCCAACACATTCGAGTGTGCTCGGAGAGATTGAGTGAACTAGATTTATTTCTGTTCAACTTGTTTTTCATCAATCTCATTAATTTTGCAAATTGTTTAAAATCTATAATTTCGTGTGGGGGACAATTCAACCTCCCCCCTTCTTGTCCGCGTATATTGCTATCTGGGCCAACAGATTCCAACTCAATATTAATATCCATATGACATGAAAAATTCCTTTAAAGTTCTGTCTTCAAGAATGTAGATGAATGCACAAGGTTAAGCCCATGAAGGCTAAGGTCTGTGCAAATATACCCAAGTCTGTGCATATTAAACAATCCATTCCAAATGGAATTTAACCAAGCTATTTATTAGATGCAAGTTCAGTCCAGAAATTCAAACTTCATTAATCATTAAACCAGCTTGATTAAATATAAGGCATTTCAATTTCAGTTTAGATCAAAACAAAGAATTAGGCTCTAAGAGCCAGGGGTCGACCCATGGGGTTGACCCTTGCAAGCCTAAATAGAAAAGCTGCTATTGGCAGACCAATGCAAATTGAAATCACACCAAGGGAATTCCAAAGCAACTCAATCAAATCTTCATGTTAGTCAAGATCAGTTCATAAACTTGAGTTATAAATGTAGTTCAGGGTAAATACAAGGATAAACACAAGGATATATCCATGAAGGACCATTGTATTTGAACCACCTACAAAGCAAGATTTCACCATGTTAGCTTGTTTATCATGAGGACGCCATCAAACATAAAACACACAATATATTGGAATCATCAAAATCATTGCCAAAGATAATGAGGGGGCGCACAGAACCCAACAACTCTGTTGAGTGCGGGGTGGACATAGGTCTCTAGATAGAGACCGAAACACCTTAAAATCTCTCGTCTCTGTGGCTTGTGTGTTTACTATCTTTAACGCTAGATGCTTGTTTAGGAGCGCTGATCTTTCCTCACTCTTGCATTTAGCTAAATAGTCATTGGTTATCTTTGCTTTATTGCTACATAGTTTTTATCTTTAGATCATTCTGAAAAAGAAGGGGTTGATCTATTCACCCCTCCTCTCTAGATCCGCCTATCACTATCTATCACGTGGTATCAGAGCTAGTCTCTCTGAATGTGGTCTAACAACCTTGAGAGAAATGGTGATATGGCGGCTAAGGACCACATGCCTGAAGGGCATTCCATTAATAAACCACCCTTTTTCACTGGGTCAAATTATCCTTACTGGAAAATCCGTATGCAGGTATTTATCCGAGCCTAGGATCATGAGATATGGCGAGTGATGAGCAAAGGTCCATATGAGCTGCCTGAAGATGAAGAGACATGGACCAAAGAGCATATTAGAAGATCAACCTTGAACTGGTGTGCAAAGCACATAATGCAGTGGTCCCTTCATCCGGTGGAATTTTCAAGAGTATCGACGTGTGCCACAGCAAAGGAAATGTGGGACCGTCTCGAGGTAATATATGAAGGGACATCACAAGTACGTAAGACTAAGGCTAATATGCTAATTTCTGAATAGGAGAAATTCAGGATGAAACCTGATGAGTCAACTTCAGATATGTATGCTAGGCTGACAATGCTCACTAATAGCTTAACAGAGTTAGGAAAAAGCTATTCCGAGAAGGAGATTGTGAAAAAGATTCTCAGATCTTTAACTCCTGCATGGCATACAAAGGCAACTGTAGTTGAAGAGTCCAAGGATTTGGCAACTACCAAAGTGGAAGTGCTCATAGAGTCTCTGATGACCTATGAGATGAATTTGAAGAACAAGGAAGCAGAGGTAAGTAAGAAAAAGCCTCTAGCTCTAAAGGATCGACCGACTAACAATGACACCTCTGATGAAGGTGAATCTTCGAGTAGCAACCAAGACAAGGATGAAGTAGCCATGCTTACT
The DNA here is from genome assembly GCA_022559845.1 of Amorphophallus konjac. Classification (NCBI taxonomy): domain Eukaryota; kingdom Viridiplantae; phylum Streptophyta; class Magnoliopsida; order Alismatales; family Araceae; genus Amorphophallus; species Amorphophallus konjac. The sequence continues at coordinate 190,859,964 of CM040120.1, forward strand.
CGAAAATTTAGAATATCCCTAAGAAAGGAAGGTAAAAGCTTCACAAAAAGGAAGCCTTGGGTAAAGAAGGGTTTCAGGTCAAAACCTGAGAATTTTAAGAGATCTGAAAAGCTCGTTTGTTACTCATACAGGAAACCCGGACACATCAAGTCCGAATGTCTAGAAGAAGCCAAGAAAACAATGCCAAAATGGAAGGGCAAAAAGAACAAGGCCATGGTCTGCACGTGGAGTGATGAGGAGGAAGAAGAAGAAATCACCTCCGTAGAAGAAGAAAAAGAAGATCTATGCTTGATGGCCAAAGGAGATAAGGAAAGTGAGGTAAGCTCTCCATTTGAACATTTCTCAACTGATGATTGGGAAGAAGCTTACTTTGAACTAATGGATAAGTATGAAGTGTTGTGGACGTCAAGAAATGATAATGATCGTGCGGCATGCACATCTCAGCACTCGAGAGCAAGTCGAAGACGGAAGGGCCGAGTAAACCCTATGCATCCTCCAAGCAGGACGAATACCTACCCGGTGCTCCGCCACCTAACAAAGAAGCCCCTCGGGTTGAAGAGATGGCCCCGGCTCTCCAGTCAGCGATGCCAAAGGCCGAATCAAAAGAAACTCAGGAATTCAAGCACATGTTCGGCACGCGCCGGAGATCACTCAAAGTTCCGAATCGGGATGCAGAGGCCTTGAACTAAACACCCCGGAGGCGGTGCATTACAGCTAAAGCAACACAGGAGTGCAAGCATCTGTCTGAATCGCCACTAAGCTGGGAGGGAGCCCTTTGATGCTTAAATCGGCGCGGCATAGCCTTAAACCGGCGCGCCCCTCCAAGGGGCCTTAAACTGGCGCGCCCCACCCAAGGGGCCTTAATCCGGCGTGCCCCCTTGCTTATTCTTGATCCGGCGTGCCGCTTTACATGATGCTAGTCCGGCATGCCCCTTTATGTGTTGTTAATCCGACACGCACAACACCGCGCCGGTTTAACTCAAATGCCATCCCATCCGCCAGCCGATACCCTATTTTCGCATCAGCCTGGTGCCTAGAGGGCATTCAATGCTCTGAAGCCTTGTCTCCATGGGCATTCAATGCTCTGGAGCCCTGTCTCCACCTCCGTTCGACAACACAGCTGCATCGACGGTGAAGACAAGCATCGATGGGGGGAGTAGTAGCAGCAGATCTTCCGGTAAACCCGCAAACATCCCTTCCTCGGATAAATGCCAGCGTACTGTGCAAATCAACAGACGACACCATGGCATGTCAACTCCGGATGCTTCAACGAACGAGGAGGAAGATGGCGGGAGTTCCTTCCGTCCGAGCGAAGAAAGGGAAGCCGGCTATATATACTCTTCATGTTCGACAGAGAGAAGATGATGGGCTATTGAAAAGAGAAGAGAAAAGAAGGAACCCCCTGGCTGGCCATTGAAGAGAAGAAGAAAAAGAAGAGAAGAGAAGCTCCATTTCCCCTACGCGCGTGAGGTGAAGAAGAATAGAGATTAAGCGTGAGAGTAAGAGGTAAGCCCGGGGGGAAGGGCTTGTGCTCCGTTCCCCCCTCCGGCACCGATGTATTCACTTCTTCCCCCTGCTATCTTTCTTTTCCTCGAGATGTATTCTCCTTTGTTCTGGGATAGATCCCCTTGTGTATTTTGTTCCTCCTTCTCTTGCGGGTGAATAAAAGAAAAGGCATTGCAGTATATGGTGTTCCACTCATTTTGGTTCCCTCCCCTTTCTCCTTATCTTCTGCTCACCCAAGGCCCTTCGAAGCTTGCTTCTACGTAGCATAGCCTTCGGAGGAACCCGTCAGAAGGGTGGACATTTGTGGCCACCTCTCATGGCACACATTCATCCCGCTTACGAAATCATCAATCGTGAGCTGTTGGAACTCTTGAAGGCTAGTCCTCGAGTCTCCACACTCACTTATGGGTTAACGGAGGCCTCACTCCGAGTTTTGAGGTTCACCCCGGAGCAATCCGTTTGGTGTTCCTCTACTTATCTCTGGCAAGCCTCAGTCCAGGGGAGGTGCTGCCCGATTCTCGCCAGGGACATGAACAATAAGAACTGAGAAAGAATGGACTCCTTCCTGCCAAGAACTGCCCAACCCTGAAGCTGCCTCCGAAGTAAACTGAACTGTCCCACAACAAACTCTTCTAATAAAACACTTGAATCTTCATGCTAATCCACCTTAATAAACAACTAAAACACTTAAACTTTCTCCCCACAAACATAATCTACCAATTCGGTGAACAAATCAATCAACAAATTAACTTGCAATTGAAAGAAAGAAGAAACAGAGCACAACAAGAATGAAATAAAACCCACAGAGTTTAATCCGGCGCCCCCCTAATCCGGCGCACTCGCCCCCCCCCCCCCCCCCCGCGCCGGATTAGCTTCACACTCAAATCCACTTTCAAATTCCTGAGATGAATAGTGCACCCCTCACTACTATTTGAGCCTTGATCCGGCCCGCCTCACTACTCATCCTGCAAAATTGGCGCACCCGTCTTCTTGGCCTTAATCCGGCGCGCCCTATCCTCCCCTGGTATTCTTCTTAAACCGGCGTGCCTTATTCTTGGTGCCATTAAACCGGCGCGCCCCCCCTCTTTCACCTCTTATTCCGGCACGCCGCTTTGCTTCCTTAATCTGGCGTGCCTTCCATAAAAAGAAATCTAATTAACCAAACAGATAAAAGGAGTATGAAACCAATAATCAAAGTTGCCCTTGCTATAATTAAAATTTTGTTCCGGGGGCGCTGCCCCCTTGACCCCCGTGACCTGACCGGGCAGGTCGATCCGCGTGTGAGGGCGCACGATGGTGAGTTCGGGCTTTATACTTAATAAACCTCTCTCCCGGACTGGGTACAAAGAGAAAATCAATGATGCCTTGTGGTATCGAACGTGGGTCTCGGAACTCCCGATATGGCCACAGTCTGAACACATCTCGGGCCAATAGTTCGTTAGCTCGACCCATCTTTACCGGAATTTAATCCCGCACTTGCATTAAACTTGCCATACTCACGGCAGACATCCGTACGGTTTTATCATCATCCTCGACGCTACTAATACGGACTTCCGTCCGAATAATGAATGGTCCGTTAGTGACCGACATATATGCCGGGATCTAATCCCGCACCCACATTAAACTTGCCGTACCTACGGCAGACATCCGTGTGGTTTTGTTGTTGTCTTCGACGCTTCAAATGCGGACTCTCGTCCGAACGATGAACGGTCCGTTAGTGACCGACATACATACCGGGATCTAATCCCACACTTGCATTAAACTTGCCGTACTCACGGCAGACGTTTGTACGGGTTTATTTCCATTTATGTCTTGCCTTCAATACGGATCTTTGTCCGAACATAAAATGGTCCATGAATGACCAACAAAATATGAATGGAACGAGACGGCTCTCGTCATCCCCGGACCCTTTGCATGGGAATATCAATAAGGCCTCCGTGGGCCACGCTTAGACCTCGGTCCGCCCCGATCATGGTCATTGCCTGACCCATACCCTCGGCTTATAGCCCGCTCCCTTTGAACACACATTGGTTCTCAGATCTGGTCCCAGGACATCCTCCCGTTGCCCCCTTGCAACCGGAAATATTGATGACGCCCACGCGAGCCCGACTTCGACGGCGGGGGGCCCACCGCAGTATGGTCATAGCTTGATCTTGCACTGGGCTGATAAACTTATCAGTTTCCGACCGCTCTAACCAGGATTTAACTGGACGTTTCCCGTCCCTTTGAACAATAAATTTGCCGTACCCCGGCATACATATGCTCCAGTTTTCCTCGTGACGATCATGATTTTCTAAAGCTGGACGCTCGTCTGAATATCAAAATGGTCCCTTGAGTGACCGACATATTTCGAATGCTTGCTTCCCTAGACATAGGGCTTTCCGACTGATTCGAGACCGTTATCGGCTTGTTTCTCTCGATATAGTTTCCTGGCCATGAGGCCCTGATTCCTGGCGATTAATCAAGGGTGTTCCCCTCTCCGAGGGGATGTAAATGACGATGTGACCTTTATGGCGTGGCGGGTTTTGGTCTCGACACGAACCACACAATCGTCTGATTAGTCAGATCAAGCGCACAATAAATCATCACTTTGTGACTGGCACGCCCACGCACTTAATAAATGAATAAACCCACCGAATAAACAGACTTAAAGAAACAAACAAATAAGCGTGTCGAAAAGTGCGTCCACAAGTCTAGCACGCCCGGTGGGACTGAACCACCCTTCATCTCTTCACCGGGATTCGGGGCCTCATGGCCTCTTAATAAACGATGTTTGCCTGCTTTGATGAATTGCAGGTGTTATCTTCGCTAGCCCTATGGGGAGAAAAGCCGGATTAGGCGCAATTATCTTTGTGGTCTCGAGGACGCTACTCCGAGGCATATGCAGCTTCCAGTAATCACGAAGGCCACTAAAAAAAAGAGAAGAGGAAAAGAGGAGAGGGAGGGGAAATCAAATCCCCTTTTCGCAAAAAAAAAGAAAAAAAAGATGAAAAGAAGAATAGAAGAAAAGAAAAGAAAAGAGAAGAAGAAAGAAACAAAAAGGGAAGAGAAAGAATTGGTGAGAGAGGGTTGTACGGCCATATCCGTCGAGACCCGTGCTGAACAAAGATTACCATTATGGGATTGATGCGGTGGAGCAAACCACTCATCCCCTCCATGAGGGGGTGAGCGCTCTCCTGCGCACCCACCTTGGTCTATTATACCAAAAAGGGAAGAGAAGAGAAGAAAAGAACAGACAAGAAGAAAATTGGCAAGCGTTGCCGATCAAGAGAATAAGAAGAAGGACGACATCCCGCCCGGCTCTAGGAGGGTCCAAGTCCATGGTGCAATGCCCTGGCCCATTCCACCTTCCTGCTGCCCCTATCTGGGAATGCTTTATAGCAATGAGGCCGGGCACGGCCACGAATCTAGAAGAGAGCATTCATCCACCCCTCCATAGGAGTGTAAGACACAAAAGAATACACCCCGACTCAGTGGCATTTGAAGAAGCAACATACCCCGCCACGGGGGCATAGAAGCCTTAAAGAACGCACCCCAGCTTACTGGCATCTGAAAAGACATACACTCCACCTTGGGGGCATCAGAAGCAGCAATACCCCACCTTGGGGGCATCAAAAGCAGCAATACACCCCACCTTGGGTGCACAAGAAGCAAACATCCCCCAGTGTGTCGGGGTAGAAAGAGAAGAATTCACCCCGCTCTAGGGCATAAGAAGCGAAAGATACACCCCGCTTAGGGGGCACATGAATGGAATACACCCCGATTCGAGGGCATGTGAGAAGAATCTACCCCGACTTGGGGGACATAAGAAGAAATAGAGTTGCACCCTGGCCCGGGGGCACATGAAGAGGATCCACCCCGACTCGGGGGCACATAAAGTAAAAGTTACACCCCGGCCTTGGGGCATTTGAAGAAGAAACTACACCCGCTCTGGGGATATATGAAAAGACACACACCCCGCCTTGAGGGGTAGAAGAAGCAGAATACACTCCACTCGGGGTACACAAGAAGCAAAGCACACCCCGACTCGGGGGACATATGAGACAAAGAATACACCCCGATTTAGGGGTATTTGAGGGAGAAATATACCCCGATATGGGGGCATATGAAACAAAAATACACCATGGCTTAGGGGAATACAAAGAGAAATATACCCCACCCTAGGGCAGAAGAAGCAGAAGAATCCACCCCGCGTCAGGGGCATTCGAAGAAGAACTACACCCCGCCATGGGGGCATGAGAAGCAAGGAATGTACCCCGCCACGGGGAGCATAAGAAGCATAAGTTACACCCCGTCTGGGGGCATAGAAGCCATAAAAGATACACCCCACTCAGGGGCACATGAAGAGAATCCACCCCGACTTGGGGGCACATAAGGCAAAAGTTACACCCCGACTTCGGGGGGCACGTGAAAAGAATCTACCCCGACCTAGGGGCATAAGAAGAAACAGAGTTGCAGCCCAGCTCAGGGGTATTCGAGGAATAAATATACCCCGCCATGGGGGCACAGAAGCAAAGAAGCAGAATCCACCCCGTCTTGGGGGTATAAGAAGCATGAAGTTACACCCCGACTCGGGGGTACGTAAAGACCCATCCTGCCTTGGGTGCACAAGAAACGAAGAGCTCTAGGGGCGTTTGAAGAATAAACATACACCCCGCCTGGGGGCATAGAAGCCATAAAAGAATACACCCCAGCCTGGGGGCACGTGAAGAGAAATATACCCCGCCACGGGGGCATAGAAGCCAAAAGAATACACCCATGCCTAGGGGCACAAAAGCAAAGAGGCCTACCTCCCGACCTAGGGGGCAGATGAAGAAAAGCTACACTCCAACCTGGGAGCACGTTAAAAGAATACACCCCAGTCCGGGGGCATCAATGAGAAAGGAAGAGCAGAACAAAAAGAACAGTCATGAAGTGGACGTGGTCTTTGAACCCGCCTCTTCACAATAAAAAGAAGAGCATAAAAGAAAAGAACAGTCATCAAGCATACGTGGTCTCTCCACTCGCCTCCCCGTATTAAAGAAGAAGAGAAGAAAATAAAGTGAGCCTTGGGGCAGACATGGTCTTTCACCTTCTACCTCCAGCCATCCAACAAATAGACTTCTCATGGGGTTGGTGTCACGACTTTTCGTCTAAGCCAACAAAACCTTCCGCCGACGGGGCGTTAAACTGACTAAAACTTCCGCCGACGGGGCGTTAAACCGACTAAACCTTTCACCGACGGGGCGTTAAACCGACTAAACCTTTCGCCGACGAGGCGTTAAACTGACAAAACCTTCCACCGATGGGGCGTTAAACCGACAAAACCTTCCGCCGATGGGGCATTAAACCGACAAAACCTTTTCGCCGGTGGGGCGTTAAACTGACTAAATCTTCCGCCGACGGGGCATTAAACCGACAAAACCTTCCGCCGATGGGGCGTTAAATTGACTAAACCTTTCACCAACGGGGAGTTAAACCGACCAAACTTTCTGTCGACGGGGCGTTAAACCGACAGAACCTTCCGCCGATGGGGCGTCGACCGAAGGATGTTCTGATCATCGGCCTCCGAGTCGATAGCTATTCACTCATCGGCCTCCGAGCCGACAGCTATTCAACCATTGGCCCCTGAGCCGACAGCTATTCAACCATCGACCTCTGGGTCGACAGCTATCCAATTATCGACCTCTGAGTCGACATCTATCCACTTATCGGCCTCCGAGCCGACAACTATTCACTCATCGGCCTCCGAGCCGACAGCTATTCAGCCATCGGGGCTTCAAGCCGACAGCTATTCAACCATCGGCCTCCGAGCCGATAGCTCTTCCATTATGGACCTCTGAGTCGACAGCTTCTAATCATCGGCCCCTGAGCCGACAGCTACCCCACTATCGGCGCCCAGCCAACAACTTCTCCATCAAAGAATCAACCTTTCACTCTGGCTCGGATCCTTTCCCGGTCAGAGAATCAAAGAATAAACCTTCCACTCTGGCTCGGATCCTTTCCCGATCAGAGAAATAAAGAATCAACCTTTCACTTTGGTTCGGGTCTTTTCCCGGCCAGAGAATCAAAAAATAACCCTTTTACTTTGGTTCGGGTCCTTCCCCGGCCAGAGAATTAAAGAATCAACCTTTCACTTTGGTTCGGGTCCTTCCCCGGCCAAAGAATCAAAGAATAAACCTTCCACTTTGGTTCGGATCCTTTCCCGGTCAAAAAAATAAAGAATCAACCTTCCACTTTGGTTCGGGTCTTTTCCCGGCCACAGAATCAAAAAATAACCCTTTTACTTTGGTTCGGGTCCTTCCCCAGCCAGAAAATTAAAGAATCAAGCTTTCACTTTGGTTCGGATCCTTCCCCGACCAGAGAATTAAAGAATCAACCTTTCACTTTGGTTCGGGTCCTTCCCCGGCCAAAGAATCAAAGAATAAACCTTCCACTTTGGTTTAGATCCTTTCCCGGCCAGAGAATTAAAGAATCAACCTTCCACTTTGGTTCGGGTCCTTCCCCGACCAAAGAATCAAAGAATCAACCTTTCACTCTGTCTCGGATCCTTTCTCGGTCAGAGAAATAAAGAATCAACCTTCCACTTTGGTTCGGGTCCTTTCCCGGCCAGAGAATCAAAAAATAACCCTTTCACTTTGGTTCGGGTCCTTCCCCGACCAGGGAATTAAAAAATCAACCTTTCACTTTGGTTCGGATCCTTCCCCGGCCAAAGAATTAAAGAATCAACATTTCACTTTGGTTCGGGTCCTTCCCTGGCCAAAGAATCAAAGAATAAACCTTCCACTTTGGTTCGGATCCTTCCCCGGTCAGAGAATCAAAGAATCAACCTTCCGCTTTGGTTCGGATCCTTCCCCGGCCAGAGAATTAAAGAATCAACCTTTCACTTTGGTTCGGGTCCTTCCCCGGCCAAAGAATCAAAGAATAAACCTTCCACTTTGGTTCGGATCCTTCCCCAGCCAGAGAATTAAAGAATCAACCTTTTACTTTGGTTCGGGTCCTTCCCCGGCCAAAGAATCAAAGAATAAACCTTCCACTTTTGTTCGGATCCTTTCCCGGCCAGAGAATTAAAGAATCAACCTTCCACTTTGGTTCGGGTCCTTCCCCGGCCAAAGAATCAACCTTTCACTCTGGTTCGGATCCTTTCCCGGTCAGAGAAATAAATAATCAACCTTCCACTTTGGTTCGGGTCCTTTCCCGGCCAGAGAATCAAAAAATAACCCTTTCACTTTGGTTCGGGTCCTTCCCCGGCCAGGGAATTAAAGAATCAACCTTTCACTTTGGTTCGGATCCTTCCCCGGCCAGAGAATTAAAGAATCAGCCTTTCACTTTGGTTCGGGTCCTTCCCCGGCCAAAGAATCAAAGAATAAACCTTCCACTTTGGTTCGGATCCTTTCCCGGCCAGAGAATTAAAGAATCAACCTTTCACTCTGGCTCGGATCCTTCCCCGGTCAGAGAATCAAAGAATCAACCTTCCACTTTGGTTCGGGTCCTTTCCCGGCCATAGAATCAAAAAATAACCCTTTCACTTTGGTTCGGGTCCTTCCCCGGCCAGAGAATTAAAGAAATCCTTTCACTCTAGTTCGGATCTTTCCCCGACTGGAGAATAAAAAGGGACCCCTTTCTTCGACTCTCGTAGGCGCTTCCCCAACATTTTGGCTTCTGTAGCCCAATTCCCTTTGGCCTTCGTAGCCTGCTTCCCTAATCTCGACTCCTGTAGACCGCCTCCCAATTTTAGCTCTTGTAGCCTACTTCCCAGCCTCGGCTCTTGCAGCCAGCTCCCCTAATACCTTTACTACCACTATGCTTATACGTAACGACAGTATGTTAAAAAAAAGAAAAAAAAATGAAAAAATGCTTGGCTGCCCTGCTTGCATGCTTGCTTATAATATAAAATAAGACACACCTCCTTGGAATTTTCTAGGACCTTGTTTCCTTACTAAATAATAATGCTACCCCGATTCCGGATGTTCGTGTGTCACGATGCGCGCTCAAAGGGAACCCAATTATGGCAGGTGCACACGTCGAGGGGAAGAGTCATGGCTAAATTGCTGAGCCCAACTCACAAAATAAACCCGAGGCAACACTCCCCACTTCACATTTAATGTGTTCAACGGTCTTCAACCATAGGGATTTCCTGACTTTCTTCTTAGCACTCTACGGATGCTTGAATTTCTGCACTCGCGTGAAAGGTAATCGTGAGGAAAAAGCTGCCTACCCCCACTTAAAGAAAAAAGAAAAAAAATGATACAAAGAAAAAAAAGCGAGAGAAATGAGAATCTGAGTAGCCGGGAATCCCCATTGAGACACATGAGGAGACTCGCACGAAAAGGTGAAGCGAATTTCAATAAGGATGAAGCCTAATAGTTGGGAATCCCTAGAGACACATGAGGAAACTCGCGTCAAACGGTGAAATCCGCAATAGAATTATGATAAGGACGAATCCTAGTAGCCGGGAATCCCCATTGAGACACATGAGGAGACTCGCGCCGAACGATGAAATCCGCTACCAAAATAAACAGATGGGGGCTGTGCGAAGCTACCGAGATCGAGAGACTGAAACCCATGTGTAGGCGCTAGAGTAACCCTCGAGTGTTGCTTAGAAAACCTGCATATTCCAATGTTTAGGGCCTTTTGCTCACACGTTTGCTCCTCCACTCCATAGAGGATTGCCTCAGGTGAAATACGTGAATTTAAGCTGTGCATGCAAGACATGTGATATCCTCTTGATGGGTGCACCACCCCTTAGTCTGCCTCGTGGCCCGCACCGCGTTTGCAAATTACGGGTGATGTCCCTATCCCATCCCCTGTAGAGGGAGCTATCTTATTTATACTTATGTTATGCCTGTTGTCGAATGCCTGCATGCTTGAATAAAGAAATAAAGAAATAAAAAAAAGAAAAATAATAAACTCAATTTCAAATATTGCGGCCTGCTTTCCCAGTTCTGGCTCGTACAGCCCAATCTTGGCCCTCACGGCCTACTTCTCGTCTTTACGGCCTGCTAACCCCCCAACTTCGGCTTCTATAGCCCGCTTCCTCAATTGTAGCCTTCGCGCCCTACTTCTGCAACATCAACTCCGGCCCTCGTGGCCCACTTTCCCTGGTTCGGATTTCACAGCCGGTACTCCCGACGCATTGATGAACATCAAATCCTTTCACTTTGGTTCAGGCTTGTCGCCCAGCCAGAGAACAAACAGACCCCTGTCACTCTGGATCGGACCTTCCGTCCGACTAGAGAATAAAAAGATCCTTTCACTCTAGATCGGACCTTCCGTCTGGTTAGAGAACAAAAAGATCCTTTCACTTTGGCTCAGACCTGCCGTCCAGTCGGAGAACAAAAAAGATTCTCTCCACTCTAGATCAGACCTTCTACCCGGCTAGAGAACAAAAGATTCCTTCCATTCTAGATCGGACCTTCCGTCCGGCTAGAGAACTAAAAAGACTCTCTCCACTCTAGATCAGACCTTCCGTCCAGCTAGAGAACAAAAAGTTCTTTTCACTTTGGTTCGGGCCTGTCGCCCATCCAGAGAACAAAAAAGATTCTCTCCACTCCAGATCGGATCTTCCATCTGGGTAGAGAACTAAAAAAGGAATTCTCTCCACTCTGGTTCGGACCTTCCGTCTAGCCAATGAATTAAAAGACCCTTCATACAGCTGGTACCCCCGGCGCATTGAAGAATGAAACAACCTTTCACTCTGGGCCGAGCCTGCCATTCGGGTAAGGAATCATCCCCTTTTCCTTGCGCTAACACTAGCCTGTGTCAGCGACTTGACCACCCCTCCGTCCCTTTGGGGTCACGAATAATCCTCTTGATTTGGACCTTCCCTCCAGGTCGTTACATGAACCAACTCTTCTCTCTGTCCCTTTGGGTGACGAATACCCCTTTTGATTTGGACCTCCCGTCCAGGCCATTGAATCAACAAGTTCTTCTCCCCGTCCCTCCGGGTGACGAACATCCTTGTCGAATCAACAAACTCTCCACCCCGTCCCTTTGGGCGACAAATTCCTTTCAATTTGGACCCACCGTCCAGACCGTTAAAGGAATAAACCCTCCTCTCCGCCCTCGTGGCTCACTTCCTAGTTGTTGGCTCCCACGTCGATAGCTTTCAATTATCGACCCCCGAGCCGACAGCTTTTAATTATCGGCCCTAGCGCCGATAGCTTTCAATTATCGGCCCCTGAGCCGACAGCTTTTAATTATCGGCCCCGAGCCGACAGCTTTCAATTATCGGCCCCTGAGCCGACAGCTTTCAATTATCGGCCCCTGAGCCGACAGCTTTCAATTATCGGCCCCGAGCCGACAGCTTTCAATTATCGGCCCTGAGCCAACAGCTTTCAATTATCGGCCCCAGAGCCAACAGCTTTCAATTATCGGCCCCTGAGCCGACAGCTTTCAATTATCGGCCCCAGAGCCGATAGCTTTCAATTATCGGCCCCTGAGCCGACTAATAGTTTGGTGCAATAGATAAACACAGATATAGAGGGGGGGTGAATGGATCTTCTAAAGAGTTTTGACCAATTTAAAATTCGTATGAAATGATAAGCACAAGATCAGTGGACAATTGCTCAAACATAAAAGATGCAAACCCAATTAAACTCTAGGACATGAATAATCAATCAGATCACGGTCCTAGCATGCATCTAGCGGAAGCAAGCAATCAAACAAACCACTGCACAAGGGATTTTTTAGGTGGTTCGGTCCACAGACCTACGTCCACCCCTCACTCCCAACCGGAGTGAGGCTTCCACTAGCAATCAGCTAGAAAGCATACTCAGTCTGCAAACAAGTTGCTGCCACACAGCTTGACCAGGGTAACAGCCTCCCCTCTTCCTCCAGACCGGAGGGAACCCACTAGTGACACACAGTCACTAGCAACCAGAGACCCAAGTCTCCCTTCCTCTGAAAGCCAGAGGGAACCACAAGTGACTCCCAGCCACTTGCGACCAGAGACTAGGTCTCTCTTCCTCCAGACCAGGAGGGAACACACAGGTAGCAACCACTACCTGCAACCGGAGTCAAGGACTCCCTTCCTTTGAAACCAGAGGGAACTCACAAGCGACACTCAGTCACTTGCAGACCGGAGACACATTCTCCCTTCTCCTGAGTCCACAGAAGGAACCCGATCTCCAACCAGAGAATCGGAAGAACAATGTTCAGTTTGAAAAGAAAACAATAAAAGAAAATACAGCAACTAAAAGCTAGAAATATAAAATCAAAATGTGGCTCTCGCAGGAGCTGACTGGCCTGGATTTGATCCACGGTCCAGCAGAAACTGATCTTCAGTTGAAGCTTCTTTTACTCTAGCTCTCTCTTCTTCTCACTCTTCTTTTTCTTCTCTTTCGTAGGCTCTCTCTGTCTCTTCTTTTCTCTTCTTCTTTTCCTACTACTGCAGCTCACTGCCTCACTGCTCAAACTCTTCTATTTCGATCAGAATCACACTCTTCATTGTATGCTTCATCTTCCTCTCTATCTTCATCTGTCTTCTTCAGTGGAAGAAGGCTTCCTTTTATAGCAGCAGTAAATAGGGCTAAATGCTCTTTTCGATTCCCGCCCAAGCTTCAGTCCACGTGGCGGCTTCTCAGCATCTTGGATCACGTGCCAGGTGTCTACCTCGGATCACGTGCCCAGACACCTGCAGGTTTAATGAAGAGGTCAGTCGATGTACAAGCCACAGGCTGTATAGACTTCATATAAAAGTAGCATAGTTTAGACTTAAGGATGCAGTGTGTATGCAGTGTACAGACTCTGCATTGCAGGCTAACAGCGATGTATAGACTTGCTGCGTGCAGGCTGGCGGACGCAGTGTACAGACTCTGCGTGCAGGCTGGCAGCGATGTATAGACTTGCTGTGAGCAGGCTGCCACGATGTATAGACTTTGCAGCGCAGCTGTGGGACGTTGTATAGACTTACTGTGGAGGCTGTGTAGACTTAGCTGCAGGCTGTGGGACGAATGTCTAGACTCCGCAGACATGCGATGCAACTGGATGTATAGACCTAGTTGTGCTATGCAACCGATGTGCAGACATGGCGTGCAGGCAGCCAGACTATGTATAGACTTGGCGTGCAACGATGCAACACAATGTATAGACTTAAGCGTGCTGTACAAGCGATGTGCAGACATGCTATGCTTGCTGTGGGGGATGTATAGACTCTACGTCTATCAAAGTATGCACAATGGTAAAAGACGCCTCTTTCCTAGGCATTTATTTCAGAAGTGACGCCACTATTGGTGGGCGTCAGATTTCGAGCTTAAAAGAATGTATAGACTTGATGTGACTGTATAGATTAGCAAATGCATGAAGAAGCAAGCCAATGTATAGACATAGCTGTATAGACTCTAAGCGAATGCTGTACAGACTTGAACGTAGGTGTAGACCGCAATGTATAGACTTGCGTTCACACAACGTAGGTAAAGGTGAGAATGTACAGACTTACATTCAGTAGTGTATAGACTTGAACACATGCATTATGCAATGTACAGACTTGGACGCATGATGTGCCATGCGATGTATAGACTTGGACACTTGCATGCTATGCAATGTGTAGACTTGCCAGTAGCAAGTGTATGGACTTCAGCTATGAATGTGCAGACTTGATGAGTGATGCATGTACAGACTTGAACTCTGTAATGATGTGCAAGCATAGTCCAATGTACATACTTGCTGAACTATCGTATAGACATTACACCAATGAATGCGTGGACAGCCTTCAATGAATGTACACACTTTGTGTGCGTGCAAGGGCAGTGAACGTAGGCAAGGCAAGCGATGTATAGACTTGCTAATTGAGACGATGGCTGTACTTAGACAGTGTATAGACTTGTAAGACGCTCATGCACTAACGATGTATAGACTTCACTGAAGAATGTTCAGATTAGCTGCAGCAAAGTGTAGACAGTACAATGTATGGACTTGAGTGTGTCCAGACAATGTATGGACTTGAGTGTGTCCAGACAATGTATGGACTTTAGACATAATGCATGAGAGACATGTTGGCAAGTGTATAGACTTCATTCAACAAAGTTTAGGCAGGCTGTCTACGGATGTACAGACTTTGCTGAGTGAGTGAGACACTGGCTGTACAGACTATGCAACACCACACGTTGTACAGACTTAAGCAATGTATGAACTATACTGCTCGCACCAGTAATGAATGTATAGACTGTGAATATGAAGAATGTACAGACATGAAATGTGTGCTGTCTAGACAGATTCTGTACAGACTTAAGCAATGTATGGACTTCATCCAACAAAGTTCAGGCATACTGTTAACGGATGTACAGACTATGCTGAAAGGGTATAGCAGCATCACCCATTGTACAGACTAACATCAAACAATCCAGATAAAATGTAATTATGAAATGCATCAACAATTATGAAATGCACCAATGCACACAACACACAGCCTCAGCCTGTTCGTTGGTTATGTAATTCAGATAAGATGTTCAATGAAACATTCATATGCAACACAAACAGATTTATATGCAGACTCAAACAGTATGCAGACTAAAACAGATGATGACTATGCAGATTCAAACAGATTTATATGCAGACTCAAACAGTATGCAGACTAAAACATATGATGACTTATAGTGTTTGCTATCATCAAAACCACAGGGACACAACAATCTCCCCCTTTTTGATGATGGCAACACTATGAACACTATGAGTCAATTTATTCTCCCCCTTTGACTTCAACAAAAAGACATTAGATTGAGAGGGAAGTATAAGAATGCATAAGATGATGGAATTAAAGACTCCCCCTTTGACTAAGCCATGAAATTTATTCTCCCTCTTTTTTAACAACAGTAATGAAAGGGACATTAATGATGCTGACTATATCTCCCCCTTTATGAATGACACTCAGCCTGACAGGAAATCTCCCCCTGATTAGATGGAGACTTATGAGTGTAGATGAGAAGGAGACACAGATAGTCAGATGAACCACAGGGACAGCAAAAATTCTCCCCCTTAGATGGACAGTGATTGGAATGAAGCACAAGACATAAAGAAATCAACAATGAATCTATTTCAGAATGGAGTCCAATGAAAGGAAGTAAGCATTCAGAATGAATGAGAAAGGTTTTCAATGGGATATCAATTTTATAAATATGAAGATGTAACAGCTTTAGAGACTTCCATTATGAAGACTTATGAATGAAACTTAACAAGTCAAGCTTGGTTTAAAAGTGATGCAAACTCAGTTTTTCAATAAAAATTATACTCACATCTGAATTCAGATTTTAATAGAAATGAACCAAGCATTTATAACACTACTTCAATTAACCTCCCAGCATCTTAATCAATTGATTTCAATGACTTCTTTTAGGAAAAATCATACATCAGTATTGAGGTTAAACAAAAGATCATTTCAGAGATAAACACTTAATGGGTTTAGCTGGAAAAAAAAATTATTTCACTTCATTTAGAGAACAGTTAGGGATGGTTCATGCCTTTTGTCGTAAAGGTAGACGCTGGTTAGACGCCAGTAACCCTAGCTTACTCAGCAGAAACTCCCATTCTGTTTCAGACATTATATATATATATTTTTTAAAATAAAAATTCTGAACAGAGTTGATCAATAAGCCTCATGACTTACGGCCCATTATCTTTGACAAGGATCCTAGTTTCTCAGCGCATTTGATCATTGCTCTACCATTCATTTAGCACAATTTTTTTATTTAAACAGTTACCCAAGGTGTTGAAGAAAGACTTGTTTAAAAATAATACAGATTCCATGCATTTTAACTAATTGGGTCATGATCTCAATATGACAGATTTTTGAAGGTCTTTCAAAGTATGACATGAAGTGCATGGTTAAGGTTTATTAAGTCTGATTCAAATATTTTCAAGAAATTCATCTTCAAACTTGCAGAATGCATTAAATCTAAACCAATTCAAGTCCTTTTAGACGTTCATAATTCCACATAATGTGAGATTTCTTTATTGATAGCAAAATCAGATTTATGATCATGATATGCAGATTGAAATCTTCTCATTTGATTATTGAGCTGAGATTTCTTTTGACAAGATAAAAGAGACAGCATGGAGACATCAATTTGAAATCCTCAATGCAAACTTGACTGAGAGACTGACCAGAAGGAGAGACAGAATCAAATGGAAAACTGACAATCCTATGGATGCTCCCCTTGAGTACATGCATGCAACCCCTTTTTTTTTTCATTTTTCAATATGTATTTCATGCAAGGTAACAGGAGGTAAGGCATGTTTCAAGATCTTCAAGGTTTAATATGCAATAAATTTGGACAAAATAGTATGCATCTGACAACCTGCATGCAATGCATTGACTCCTCCTGACAATATGCATTCAGACAAACTTTTTGGCATTTTCAATGAAATTAAATGCAATTCAATTAACTACATGTATGCAAAGACATGCAGAGACTCATGTTCATTCAGACTGCCCTACTAAACAATATGACCCATGGTACTTGGCGGAGCACTTGGTCTAAAAGATCACCTCTCACATAGTAAGAACCTCCAGACAGATTTCCCTGCCTTTTGGTAGCTTACCATTTAATATACCATAGTGGTCATGAATGACAGTGTAATATTGACAGTCCTACTTGCATCAGATTTTCAATGATTGTATGTCTAATGTATGTATATGCAATTCACATATATGCACACACAGCTCAAAGTGCAAACAAGTAATTCCATGAAGCTTAATGCAAGTGTCAAACAAATAAAGGAGCATGTATGCATGAATCATGATATGCAAAAAAAAAATATGACAATTATGCATGGACAGTTCATACCAGATATATAGTTATCCAAGATTCACAATTTCAGATATGTAATTTAAGATAAGTTTTTAGAACTGACTTCAGTAGTGCAATCCTAGGGGTTTCATTCTTGAATGCCTTGGTTTATTTACCCCTCTTTGTTCATTCCAAGGCACACCTGTAAAATATTGATCATTTTGATCCTGCAGGGACCCAAGCAGCTTTGGGTCCTGTCTTACCCCTAACAGGTGTTCTAAACAATTTCATAGCAACATTATCATCAAATTTCATCAGTGAACAGTCATCCATTAAATGTCCAAATTTTCCACAGTATCTACATGAAATGGCTGGTTTTTGGTTCTTATGATGCATATTAACAGCAAGATGATGTTTATAAACATGTTCATAAGATTTTCTGTTGTATGCATGAACAGTTTGATGCTTGTTCTTACTCAGCCAACATTCAGCAGATCTATGGCCTAGCTTCCCACAGTTATAGCATGAAATTTTCACAAATGATTTTACAGGGAATTTGACAAAATGGGGGTTAACAGAATTCTTTTGAACATACCAACAGTCCTTGACTGTATGCCCATTTTTCCCATATTTGAAGCATCTAATTTACTTACTTTTAAAACCATTTTTACTCCAAGTGGATCTAAACCAGCACTCAGCAGCCCTGTGCCCAGGCTTATTGCAGTTGAAGCACACAATGTGCTGACTAGAATTGTGTTTAGATCCATATGGACCATGAAAATGAATGGAAGACCTGGCATGCAGTTTATTATCTTCTTTCATGATAAAACATTCACTCATGAGATGACCATGCTTCCCACAATAATAACATGAAGCATCAGGCTTCCTAGCAGCATGGTTTCTATCAAAAGAATTTCTAGAATGTGATGTTTCACTACCATGCTCATCTTTTAGCATTAATCTGCAATCTTCCATTATGTGACCTACTTTCCCACAATAATAGCACGACCCCTTTTTAGTATGAGTGTTTGAAAGGTCATGTGAATTGTGTCCAGCAGTCTTTGTACCAACTGGAGTAGTTTTGTCCTTTTTCTGTAGGTTTTCATCCTTTTTTAATTTTTGAGTTTGTCCTACAGTTTTGGGACTTACAGTGGGTTTTTGTGTAGTAAATTGAAAAACAGAAGAACCAGCAGTTGTGTTTTGATCAGAAGCTTTTACAAACATAGTTGAAGTTTTATTGCTATTGATTCTTTTGTTTGTTGAACTGTAACCCAGCCCCTCTCTCTGAGAGTTATCACTCTTTCCCAGAAGCTTATTCAGATTGTCCTTTCCTTTGACAAATTTTGACAAGGAGTTTTTCAAATCTTGAATTTTAGAATTTAAGCCACAAATATTAGCTTCATATTTGGACAGATCTATTTCACAGGAAATGACTTGTTGATGCAAGGCATCATTCAGACTTTTGAGTTTTTCAACTTCCTGTTTTAATTTTATTTCATTGTCAGCTTCAGATAGGGACTTATAAAGATCATCAACTTCTTGTTGAAGGGATGTGATTGTTAACTCATATTTAGCTATCTTTTGTTCACAGCAAGTGACATTCCCACTCAACATTAGGTTGATGTTTTTCAGATTTGTAATTTCATGTTCAGCATTCAGCAACCCACTAGAGCTCACTAGGCTTACACTATTCCCTTTTTCTAAAGTGATTAGCCTCTCAGACATTGCTGAGTTTAGGTGATTCAGCTTATTAATTTCCTTTTTCAGTTTACTGTTCTGCTCTAGGAGTTCATCATCAAGCACCCATTAATCTGAAGAAAATTGACATTCATAAAACTTTTCTTGTTGTTTTTCAGATTGAAGTTTGTCACGATTTTTCTGAATCTCTGAATTTGTTACTCTATCAGCCTCTAATTTTTCAGAAATCAATCTATTTTCTTTTTCAAGATTTATTGATTTGTGTTCAAATTCCTTGAGCTGATTATTGAGTATTACATTTTCAGACTTCATGTTTTCCAAGACTGGCTCTAACTTTCTCACCATTTTTCCTTTCTTTTCTTCAATCTCAATTTTCTTTTCCAACAAGAGTTTGTTTTCCTCTTTCAGGGATTTGATTAATTCCTTTTGCAAATTATCATCATGATCTTTATCATTAATCAAATCTCTGAGAACAGCACAAGTATTGCAAGAATCACTTTCTTTGATAGGTCTATTCCTTAGACTTTCATTCTCAGACCTTAATTGTTTCATTTCATTCTCTTTTCTGTTCATGTCTAACTTTAGATTTTCATACTCCACTTTCATGCTTCTGATTCATACAGCAATTCTTTTCCCAATTTTCTCTTCTCAGATTTAAGTTTTTCATAGGATTCTAATAGATTGGCATAAGCATTTTCCCAATCATCTAATGTGTAACTAGAGAAAGGATTGGTTACCTCTTCAGCATCTTCGAGTTCTTCTTGATCACTGCTATGGTTGCTCTTTTCAGCCATCATGTGTTGTGCCCCTTGTGCTTTGATGATAATGTGGTGTTTTAATGATAGCAACATGAATGAGTCACCATTATGTTTTGTTAAGAACATCACATTGAATGATAGCAACATGAATGCATATGACTGATCTATTCTGTGAAGAATGTATGAGTGTGCTTGTGCTAGCTCTGTGGGTCGACCCCCCTCTTAGATGGGTCGACCCCCCTTTAGATTCACATGTTTGTACATTGCATCTGTCTGTGCTGCACTCATAAGTCCATACATTATTTGTGCAACGTTTGTTCTGATAAGTTCATACAGTGTCTTGTCTGCACGTTACATAGTCTACACATTGATTAGTTGCACGCCTTCTGAAGTCTACACATTGCATATGAGCATCTTTGTAGTGTCTGGCTAGCAAGTCTATACATCGTCAGGGCTCTTCATGCATGTGCATAATCTATTCATTATGCATCTCGTTGACAAGTCTGCACATTGGACTGTTCATGCATCACTCCATTGGCCAAGTCTGTACAATGGCCTGCTCATGCATCATCTCTCGTTGAACTCCCAAGTCTATACATTGGACCGTCTTTCATTGCGTCTTATTTTCATAGCTAGTCTGTACAGCCTTCAGTTGCATTCACTCAAAGTGTGTACAGCCGTCCGTCTTAGGTAGCGTCTCTATTTGTGTCTCACTGTTGAAGTCTGTACATCGTTTCACTGTTAAAGTCTATACAGACTTCAGCGTCTCATGCAACGTCTCTTTTGAAGTCAAAGTCTGTACAGTCTCTCTTAACGTCTCTGCTGAACGAAAGTCTATACATTGCACTGTACATCGGACCAAGTCTATACAGTCTCATTTGAAGTCTATACAGTGCATCATGTCTGAAGTCTGTACACTGCACTGTAGTTTGCACGAAGTGAAGTCTGTACATCCACCAGTTCAACTTCGAAGTCTGTACATTGGCATCTTTACCGTCGGTGCACCCGCAAGTATGTACATTGGTACCTTTACCTACGTTACACTCGCAAGTCTATACATTGGTACCTTTACCTACGTTGCACCTCAAGTCTATACATTGCTTCAGCCTTTCATCCACAAAGTCTGTACAATGCCATAGACTTACATACATGAAGTCTGTACAGCCTGTGTTCGTAACACAGAGTCTGCACATCGTTCAAGTTTATACAATGTCTACACACTTCATCATGGTTGATTTTGCTTGAAATTTGAGGCCCATCAGTAGGAGCGTCCATTCTGAATCTGACGCCTATCAAAGAGTCATCTTTTAGTTGTGCTTCAATTTATCAAAGTCTAGACATCGTCTCGCTTGCTTGAATGAAGTATGTACATCCATTTGCCAGCATGTATGCACAATGTTCTTCATGCATTATCTTGCTTGATGCATTCTACGTTACTCATTAGCAAGTTTGTACAGCATGTGTTCTTCATATATGATCAATATCTGCACATTGCATTACACTTCAGAAGTCTATACAACGTCTGCACATCACACACTGCAAAGTCCATACATTCCTGTCGCTCTGCAAAGTCTATACACTGTATTGTGCATACTATGAAGTATGTACAAGGTGTCGACACTAAACTGATAAGTTTCTGTTCGACTGACTGATAGGGACTAAAGTGCAAAGATGATGACCTGGCACGTGATCCAAGATGCTGAGAAGCTGACACGTGGACTGAGACACTTTGGCGGGAGATGTGGAAGACACACGCTGCCCTAATCGACTGCTATAAAAGGAAGCTTTCTTCCACTGAAGAAGAAAGACGAAGGGGATAACGACAGAAGAGAAAGAGAGTGATCGAGAGAGAAGGAAAGAGCTGTAAAGAGGCAAAGAGCAGAAAGAGCAGAAGAAAGAAAAGAGAAGCTGAGAGCCAGACAGAGAGAGCATGCGAAAGAGAAGAAAAAGAAGAGTGAGAAGAAGAGAGAGCTAGAGTAAAACAAGCTTCAACTAAAGATCAGTTTCTGCTGGACCATGGATCAAATCCAGGCCAGCCAGCACCTGCGAGAGCCATATTTTGATTTTATATCACTAGCTTTCAATTGCTGTATTTTCCTTTATTGTTTTCTTTTCAAACTGAACCTTGTTCTTCCGATTGCCCTGTTGGGGATTGGGTTCCTCCTGTGGTTTCAGGAGAAGGGAGATTTGTTTCTCCGGTTTGCTAGTGACTTTGTGTCATCGGTGGTTCCCTCCTTCGTGGAGGAAGAGAGGTCCGAGACCTCTGGTTTGCAGGTGACTTGGTGTCACTTGTGCTTCCCTCTGGGGTTCAGAGGAAGGGAGACTTGGGTCTCCGGCTACAGGTAGTGTTGCTACTTGTAGGTCCCCTCCTTGGTGGAGGAAGAGAGACTTCGGTCTCTGGCTTGCTAGTGACTATGTGTCACTAGTGGATTCCCTCCGGTGTGGAGGAAGAGGGGAGGTTGTTCCCCTGGTCAAGCTGTGTGGTAGCATTTGTTGCAGACTGAGTCTGCTATTCTAGCGTTGCTAGTGGAAGCCTCACTCTGGTTTGGAGTGAGGGGTGGACGTAGGTCTGTGGACCGAACCACCTAAAAATCTTGGTGTCCATTGTGGTTTAATTTTCTTATGTGTTCATCTTATTGCTTCGCACATTAGATGCTTGCTTAGGATCGAGTGAAGGTAAATTCATTTGTGTTGTTTTGCTGAGATCCTCCTAAGCATTCACAAATTATTTTTGCAACAGGTTATAATTCCGCATATCTGAGCATAAGTTTTTAATTAGGCTATAATTTTAAAGGGGAGATTCATTCACCCCCCCTCTGAATCTATCGCACCTGTCTCAACAATTGGTATCAGAGCGGGTCTCTGATCTAACAGATCTAACAATCTGCAGAGGATCCTGCTAGTTCGTGGTGCATTTCAGAGTAGGTTTCTGGTGCTCGATGTTTTGTTTCATTGACTTGTGCTTTGCCTTGTGTATCTGGTTTTTGGTTCATTTCTTGTCGATTGTTTTGCGCATTGAATCTGTGTGCCATCTGTCCAAATGGGTCATCCTCCGATTTATGATGGTTCTAACTTTAATAGTTGGCTAGGAGGCCTATGTGTGTACGTAGACTCCATTGATCCCAAACTATGGAATCTACTATCTAAAGGCCCACACAAACTGCCTCATGATGAGACCAAGTGGTCTAGAGAGGACAGAATAAAGAACCATGACAATGCCATAATTCTTAATATCTTGAGAGCTGCGATTAATATTGATATATATCCCTTTGCTCTCAGGTGCACTTCTGGAAAAGAGATATATGACAGAGTCATTTCTGCGCATAACCAACAAGATGATACTTGCATGATGGCTGATCGGAGAAATGATCATGAGGAAACTGCATCCAAGCAAGAAGAAAATGAAGAAGGAGATGAAGATGAGGTACCTTCTGAATTTGATAATTATGATATGGATGATTGGATTGTAGCATATAATGATCTGCTTGATACTTACGAAAAGTTGAGAAAACGAAATAAATCTCTAAAAAGAAAGTTGAATGAACATGTGAATGCTCGTTCTAGAGGTGAAAACCCTGAAATTCTGAAAACTGAAAATGAAATATTCAGAAGACAACTACAAGATTTTGATTCTGTTACTTCAGATTTAGATCATTTAAAATCTGAAAAACAAACTCTCATGAAACAAAATGACTTACACAAAAAGGAGAATCAAGAGCTTGTTTGTGAAATTGTTGAACTAAAGGAAAGACTTAGTTTAACTGATGATGATCAGACTCATAACAATGATGTAGTTCAGTATGAAAAACTCATAAAAGATTTAGAGTGTGTTAGCTCTGAATTGAATGTCTTGAAATCTGAAAATGAATGTCTTAAGAAAAAGAGCTTAAAAGTCAATGCTGAAACTACATGTGAATCTGATTGCATGGATTGCTCATGTCTGAAAGAAGTTAATGAGAGACTTCAATTTGATCTTGAATGGTATAAAGATATAGTTGCATCTTTAAGAAATGAGAATAATGAATTGCTCAATAAACAGACTGCAGAGTCAGACTGCAACCAATGTTCCTCTCTAAGAGAACGCAATGAAGAACTCTACAGTGAAAATGAAAGACTAATGAAGCTGATTGCCTCTCTTAAAAAAGAAAACAAAGACTTATTGAAGGAGAAATTGGAGGCTGAAGAAGCAATGAATCTAGAGCTTCAGAAAAATCTCAACAAACCTCAATCTGAGAAACAACAGGAAATATTTTATGAATGTTAATTTTTTTCAGATGATTGGGTGATTGATGATGAACTCTTAAAGCAAAATAGTAAACTAAAAAAGGAGAATGAAGAGCTAAAGTTTCTAAATACTGAAATGTCTGAGAGGCTCTTAATGCAAGAAAAAGGGAAGAGTGTAAACCTGGTGAGCTCTAGTGAGTTGCTGAATGCTGAACAAGAAATTGCAAACATAAAGACCATCAATCAGATGTTAAACGAAAAGGCTGTGTGCTATGAAAATAAAATTGCTAACTATGAACTTCATGTCTCCAAACTACAATTTGAAATTTCAAGGTTGACTGAATCTTTGGCTAAATTTGTGAGTGGAAAAGATAATTTGGATAAGCTCCTTGGTTGCAAAATCAATTTCCAACGTGAGGGTCTGGGCTTTAACCCAGCTAATAAAAAAGAGATTGATAGTAAGCTTCACACTTCATTTGTGCATAGCTCTGAGCCAACTAGTGCATCTAGTGCACCTATCTTCAAATTCAGTGCTCAGAAAAACCAAAAATCCACAATTAGTCCCAAAACTGTAGAACAAAATCAAAAATTGAAAAAGAATGGTAATCTACAGAAAAAGGACAAAGACACTCCTGTTGTTACAAAAATTACTGCACACAAGTCACATGACCTCCCACAAACTCATACTAAAAAGGGGTCATGTTATTATTGTGGGAAATTTGGTCATGAGATGACTGAGTGCTTTGTGATAAAGGAGGATGATCTGAAATTTAACAGAATTCATGCTAGGAATTCTCAGGTTAAGAAATCTTCTTTAGCTCAGAATAAAAGAATTCAGTGCTTTTACTGTCACAGAATTGGTCATCTTATGCACAATTGTAAGCTAAAGAAACAGGATGATTTCAATGCTAGAAATTTGAATGATAGAACTGTTCAGACTAAAAATCATGCAAATCATAAGAAGAACATTCAATGCTCTCATTGTGGCAAAATAGGCCACATTGCAGCCCACTATTGGCATAAATAGGGAAATAAACTTAATTTTGAATTTGTCAAATTTCCTGCAAGTGTGTTTGGTAGGAATAAAACTTTTTTTGAAGAAAAGAATCTTGCATGCTTTGAATGTGGAAAAACGGGCCACCGAGCTTCTGAATGTTGGTGGGCAGGTAATGGTTTTAAAAGTAAGCATATCAGATGCTTTGAGTGTGGGAAAATGGCCATACAGTCAAGGACTGTTGGCATGTTCAGATGAAGTCTGTTAACCCCCATGTAGTTAAATTCCCTGCAAAACCATTTGCAAGACTTTCATGCAATAACTGTGGGAAGCAAGGTCATAAATCTTCTAAATGTTGGCTGATTAAGAATAAGATACATAATGTTCATGTAAGCAACAGACAATCTTATGCTCATGCACATAGGCCTCATGTTTTTGCTAATGTGCATCATAATAAAGTCAAAAATTCTGTTGGTATATGTAGATATTGTGGAGAATTTGGACATTCTATGGATGATTACTTTCTGATGAAATTTGATGTTGATCTAGCTAAGAAATAGGTTAGAACACTTGTCAGGGCTAAGGCAGGACCCAAAGCTACTTGGGTCCCTGCAGGATCAAAATGATCAAAATTTGCAGGTGTGCCTTGGATTGAGAAATAAAAAGAGGGGTAAATAAACCAAGGCACCCAAGATGATAAAGCCCCATTCAGGTAAATTCTGAAAACGCTGTATTCTGAAATTGTGTGATCTGAATGCACTGCATATCATGATAATCCTTTTATGCATTGTCTAACAGAATCTAATTGAAAAATATGAAATGCTCATGGAAATGATTGTAGTTTATCTCTGAATGCATTGCATATAAATGTCATGATGCATGATTTGTCAAACTTCTTGTATGTTGTATTACACTGATTTGCATGACCACTATGGTATATTAAATGGTAAGCTACCAAAAGGTAGGGAAATCTGTCTGAAGGCTCTTACTCTGTGTGAGGTGATCTTTTAGACCAAGTGCTCCGCCAAATACCAAGGGTCAAGACTTCATATAGAGCAGTGCGTTGCATAACATAAAGTTTGAAAAACCTAAAAGGTTATTCCATTGCATCTAGACAGGGGGAGCATTCATGTTTCATCTCTTCACCTCTTGAACTCCTTCTGTCTAGCAATCTGATCCATTCTTGGCAAATGAGTAGTTCACTTGAATTCCCTGCTGTCTACACTTATGTAGCTGTTCTGTCTGTACTCCAGACTCAGCTAGTGTCTTCTAAACTGAACTGTTCTAATGTAAAATCATTGTCTAATCATGATTGCTCTCTGCTTCTCTCTCGATAAAAATGCTTTGTTGACTCCACTGATTTGCTAAAATGTCATTGATTCATCTGAATGAGGAAAGATTTTAGTCAGTGCACCCTAGACATAAATCAGACATATTCTAAAAAGAAGAAACTTCTATTATACTGGCTTAAGAATGTTTTGATAAATCAAATTGATTTAAGTCTAATGTATTTCCTAAGTTTTGATGTAAAAGACTTGAAAATATCTGAATCATCATGCTTAATAAATCTTAACCAATTGTCTCATGAACTTCATGCAAAACTTTCTGAAATCTGAAATTTTAAAAGACATGGCTATCCTTGGTTAAGATACATGTAGACGGTATTGTTCTTAAACATTTCAGTGTACTGAGTTTTGTTTGAAAAATCTGAAAACATTTAAAAATTGCAAGAGCAATGACTTTGGTCATAGAGAAACTGGGTTCTCTATCAAAGAAATAGAGTAAGCCCATGTCATGAAGTGCCATAGTTACCTCTCTTATAAAAATGATTGAAAATCTGGCAGAGCAATGGCTTGGCTGTGTTGAGTAATTGGGGATTCTGGCCTCTTATCAAGGTGTCTCCTCATGTAAAAAGACACTCCAAATTGCTAACTTTGTTCTCTTTGAGAGGGTATATGGTTATCACACTAAGTAACTGGGTCACTTCACCTAAGACGTGTTGTGCCTCACGTAAAAAAGTGTTGACTGAACCAAACTTGCTAAGGAAAAATAAGTGTTGATCAATAGAAAATTCTGACAAACGAAAGACAAGTTCAGATACAATTATCTCTGTTTAATCTCAATATTATCTTGTGTAACTTAAATAGGAGTCATTGAATTTAAATGAGTAAGATGGAAGGAGGTTAAACATGAATATCAAATGTGTTGTTGGTTCATCTTTATTAAAAGGTGTTTGAGATATGAGTATTGAATTTTCTTGATAAACTTTGAATACATCTCTCTTAAATCATGATGGTAAGTTCAAACTCATTCATAATCTATTATAATTGAAGAATCTAAAATTCGTTTACAAAGATTTATGAATTTGGTGTGCTAATGAAAATCTATCTTCCTCATTTATTCATTATGCTTACAGATTGTGGTAATCCTTGAGTACCCATGTGTTTTGCTGATAGATGCTCATCACCTCTTTCACTCCATCTAATCAGGGAGAGTTTTCCTGTCATGCTGAGTGTCTTTCATAAAGGGGGAGATCTAGTCAGCATTCTTGATTGTCCCTGTGCTTTTGTTGATATTCTCCCTTCATCTCAATTGGTTTCAACCTTCAAAACGTTTCTGATCAGTATTCTATTCAGGGGGAGCCTTTAATTCACTCATCTTATGCAGCCTTATTCTTCCCTCTTCAACTAATGTTTTTTTTCTGAAGTCAAAGGGGGAGAAATAATTGATCAAGTCAGTATGACTCATAGTGTTGCCATCATCAAAAAGGGGGAGATTGTTGTGCCCCTTGTGCTTTGATGATAATGTGGTATTTTAATGATAGCAACATGAATGAGTCACCATTGTGTTTTGTTAAGAACATCACATTGAATGATAGCAACATGAATGCATATGACAGATCTATTCTGTGAAGAATGTATGAGTGTGCTTGTGCTAGCTCTGTGAGTCGATCCCCCTCTTAGATGGGTCGACCCCCCTTCAGATTCGCATGTCTGTACATTGCATCTGTCTATGCTGCACTCATAAGTCCATACATTGTTTGTGCAACGTTTGTTCTGATAAGTTCATACAGTGTCTTGTCTGCACATTACATAGTCTACACATTGATTAGTTGCACGCCTTCTGAAGTCTACACATTACATATGAGCATCTTTGTAGTGTCTGGATAGCAAGTCTATACATCGTCAGGGCTCTTCACGCATGTGCATAATCTATACATTGTGCATCTCGTTGACAAGTCTGCACATTGGACTGTTCATGCATCACTCCATTGCCCAAGTCTGTACACTAGCCTGCTCATGCATCATCTCTCGTTGAACTCCTAAGTCTATACATTGGACCGTCTTTCATTGCGTCTTATTTTCATAGCTAGTCTGTACAGCCTTCAGTTGCATTCACTCAAAGTGTGTACAACCGTCCGTCTCAGGTAGCGTCTCTATTTGTGTCTCACTGTTGAAGTCTGTACATCGTTTCACTGTTAAAGTCTATACAGACTTCAGCGTCTCATGCAACGTCTCTTTTGAAGTCAAAGTCTGTACAGTCTCTCTTAACGTCTCTGCTGAACGAAAGTCTATACATTGCACTGTACATCGGACCAAGTCTGTACAGTCTCATTTGAAGTCTATACAGTGCATCATGTCTGAAGTCTGTACACTGCACTGTAGTTTGCACAAAGTGAAGTCTATACATCCACCAGTTTAACTTCGAAGTCTGTACATTGGCATCTTTACCGTCGGTGCACCCGCAAGTATGTACATTTGTACCTTTACCTACGTTACACTCGCAAGTCTATACATTGGTACCTTTACCTACGTTGCACCTCAAGTCTATACATTGCTTCAGCCTTTCATCCACAAAGTCTGTACAATGCCATAGACTTGCATACATGAAGTCTGTACAGCCTGTGTTCGTAACACAGAGTCTGCACATCGTTCAAGTTTATACAATGTCTACACACTTCATCATGGTTGATTTTGCTTGAAATTTGACGCCCATCAGTAGGAGCGTCCATTCTGAATCTGACGCCTAGGAAAGAGTCATCTTTTAGTTGTGCTTCAATTTATCAAAGTCTAGACATCGTCTCGCTTGCTTGAATGAAGTCTGTACATCCATTTGCCAGCATGTATGCACAATGTTCTTCATGCATTATCTTGCTTCATGCATTCTACGTTACTCATTAGCAAGTCTGTACATCATATGTTCTTCATATATGATCAAAGTCTACACATTGCATTACACTTCAGAAGTCTATACAACGTCTGCACATCACACACTGCAAAGTCCATACATTCCTGTCGCTCTGCAAAGTCTATACACTGTATTGTGCATACTATGAAGTCTGTACAAGGTGTCGACACTAAACTGATAAGTTTCTGTTCGACTGATTGACAGGGACTAAAGTGCAAAGATGATAACCTGGCACGTGATCCAAGATGCTGAGAAGCTGACACGTGGACTGAGACACTTTGGCGGGAGATGTAGAAGACACACGCTACCCTAATCGACTGCTATAAAAGGAAGCTTTCTTCCACTCAAGAAGAAAGACGAAGGGGATAACGACAAAAGAGAAAGAGAGTGATCGAGAGAGAAGGAAAGAGCTGTAGAGAGGCAAAGAGCAGAAAGAGCAGAAGAAAGAAAAGAGAAGCTGAGAGCCAGACAGAGAGAGCCTGCGAAAGAGAAGAAAAAGAAGAGTGAGAAGAAGAGAGAGCTAGAGTAAAACAAGCTTCAACTGAAGATCAGTTTCTGCTGGACCGTGGATCAAATCCAGGCCAGCCAGCTCCTGCGAGAGCCACATTTTGATTTTATATCTCTAGCTTTCAGTTGCTGTATTTTCTTTTATTGTTTTCTTTTCAAACTGAACCTTGTTCTTCCGATTGCCCTGTTGGGGATTGGGTTCCTCCTGTGGTTTCAAGAGAATGGAGATTTGTTTCTCCGATTTGTTGGTGACTTTGTGTCATCAGTGGTTCCCTCCTTCATGGAGGATGAGAGGTCTGAGACCTCTGGTTTGCAGGTGACTTGGTGTCACTTGTGCTTCCCTCTGGGGTTCAGAGGAAGGGAGACTTGGGTCTCCGGCTGCAGGTAGTGTTGCTACTTGCAGGTCCCCTCCTTGGTGGAGGAAGAGAGACTTCGGTCTCTAGCTTGCTAGTGACTGTGTGTCACTAGTGGATTCCCTCCAGTGTGGATGAAGAGGGGAGGTTGTTCCCCAGGTCAAGCTGTGTGGCAGCATTTGTTGCAGACTGAGTCTGCTGTTCTAGCGTTGCTAGTAGAAGCCTCACATCGGTTTGGAGTGAGGGGTGGACGTAGGTCTGTGGACCGAACCACCTAAAAATCCTGGTGTCCATTGTGGTTTGATTTTCTTATGTGTTCATCTTATTGCTTCGCACATTAGATGCTTGCTTAGGATCGAGTGAAGGTAAATTCATTTGTGCTGTTTGCTGAGATCCTCCTAAGCATTCACAAAACATTTTTGCAACAGGTAATAATTCCGCATATCTGAGCATAAGTTTTTAATTAGGCTATAATTTTAAAGGGGAGATTCATTCACCCCCCCTCTGAATCTATCGCACCTGTCTCAACATCAGGCAGCTGTCTTCATTTCCCATCTGAGCTAGCTTCAGCTTATCCAGAATGTCCTTACCGGACCTGCAGTCATGGAAAAAGGAATGTAGAGCCTTGTCAGTAGCTTCTTTCATTAATTTCAAATTTTTTTGATTCTCTCTATTTCTTGATCTGTGAGTGTTAGTCCATTTGGACTCTTTCTTTGGCAGTCTGTGAGGACCATGTGAGATTAACTTCCACAGATCCGGATCCATCAAATTCACATAGTTATGTAGACTGCTAGCCCATGAGTTAAAATTAGAGCCATTGAAAACTAGTGGAGAACCCATTGATTAAATCGGCAAGCAGATTAATGCAGCAGAGAGTAAATTCAGAAATGCACCAAAGACAACAGGATCCTATGCAGATCGTTGGATCTGATCAGTCAGAGAATCGCTCTGATACCAATTGATAGTTTGGTGCGATAGATAAACACAGATCCAGAGGGGGGGTGAATGGATCTTCTAAATAGTTTTGACCAATTTAAAATTCGTATGAAATGATAAGCACAAGGTTAGTGGACAATTACTCAGACGTAAAAGATGCAAACCCAATTAAACTCTAGGACTTGAATAATCAATCAGATGACGGTCCTAGCATGCATCTAGCGGAAGCAAGCAATCAAACAAACCACTGCACAAGGGATTTTTTAGGTGGTTCGGTCCACAGACCTACGTCCACCCCTCACTCCCAACCGGAGTGAGGCTTCCACTAGCAATCAGCTAGAAAGTAGACTCAGCCTGCAAACAAGTTGCTACCACACAGCTTGACCAGGGGAACAACTTCCCCTCTTCCTCTAGACCGGAGGGAACCCACTAGTGACACACAGTCACTAGCAACCGGAGACCCAAGTCTCCCTTCCTCTGAAAGCCAGAGGGAACCACAAGTGACTCCCAGTCACTTGCGACCAGAGACTAGGTCTCTCTTCCTCCAGACCAGGAGGGAACACACAGGTAGCAACTGTAGACACGCTAAAATTGACATTATTTTGAGTATATCTCGTATTACCGTGCAATGCCCCATTTGACCCTCAAATTAGCTTGTTTGAGTGGTTTTTCTCACTTTTCTTTGTTCTCCTAGTTAATGCCCCAATTTTGGCCGATAATTGAGCATTTTCTTTGTTCTCCTAGTTAATGCCCCAATTGATCCTTAATTGGTTGATTTCTTGGGATTTCTCCCTCTTCTTGGCCCAACATTACAATTCCATACCTTGGATCTCCAGTTTGGCATTCCCGCACTATCCACTCTTATTGTTGTCTTGTTCATAGCGCGTTGTGGATCTAATTGGAGTTATCGTTTGAGCAGCTGTTATTTCTTGACATTTGATCATTGTAGCATCCACCTTGGATGTTATTCTCACTCAACATTTGATTGAAAGGCTGCCCAAATGATATTTCTTTTTCTTTTAAATCATTTCATGGGCCTTTAGTTGTCACGCTATATCTTCATAGCGCGCTCTTCATTATCGCGCTATTGAAGTATAGCGCCTTATCAGGCAGAGTTCCCTTCCAAACCGGACCTCCCTTATTTTGATCCAGGGTCCTTATCTGGTAAGTTGCTGACTGTGTTTCTTATCCAGGAAGGTTTCTAAACCTAGCAGGAACCTTTCCCCCTCCTTAATCAGCAGGATTACCTCATTTGAAGCCTCAAAATCTTGGGATTGAATCAACTCCGACCTAGGGTTAATGTTCGACCTCTTTCCTATAAATTCATCCCTTTGGCCGTCGTTTGAGGAGGATGCAACTCGAGTTATTGATGAGGAGGAGGAAATACTCCGTGCACAATCAATAAATCCTCGCTCCTCGCACGTTCAAGGAGTATTTAGGGCTTTTCCTTGTGTTCTTCCTCTTTCATCTTTCTTTTCCCCTCCGGATTTTTAATCTTTACATAGCATTGCATCCTGATTTCAAAACACTCCTTTTACAAAAGACATGCATTCACACACACCACACCTATCTTTTGCCCATCCATAGGGGTTTAAAAACCACCAAACCCCCAGGTAATCGAGCCCCCTTTTTACATGCTTTTGATTAAGAATAAGGGCAGATTCTACTCGAGTCTCGATCTAATGGGCTTTCTATTTATTGTTTATGATTGTTTGCAGGCACTAGAAGATTGATACGTGGAGCCCTTGCACCTTGGCCAGCCTTGGAGCAAGGAAGGAACGAATCCAAATAAACCCCGCTACCTGTCTGATATCGCGCTATACGAAGCTAGCGCGACCTGGAGAACGCGCTAGGACGATATAGCGCGTTAATCTCCAGGCCCACGGCTCCCCTTTATGGATTTCTGAGGTATGTAACATGCCCCATCCTAATCTCTTATTGTTTGGCATGTCTCTAGCTTCAGTGGCGATCACGGATCTTAATTGTTGCATATGATTTTCCCCCTTTTTCATCATTAATTGAGTGCGATATCTTGTTTTAAAACAAAATCATCATCTTTTATCAATTTGGGGGTTAATCATAAATTTAGAATCTACAAATTGGTGATCACGGTGGGACACTTTGTGCTACCACGTGCATTCTTCTTGTTGCCTGCTTATCAGTACATCAGTGTGTGTGTTTATTGGATTTTGAGCCCTTCCCTACTGTCGAGTATCGCGCTATGTATCCATAGCGCCTTCTGTAGATCACGCTGTGGACATATAGCGCGATAATCACCAGAGGATATATTCACCTACATCCTCTGTCGGGGTTCTGATTGCCATCTTCTATGGTTGCATTATTGTATACTTCCTGTTGTATATTCACTTCTTTCATCTATTTTCCTTTTATTGTGCTAGTTTAGATTTTTCTTCTATAGCATTGCGTTCATCCTTGCATTTGGTTTGAGAGACCTCCTCTCTCTACATTAGGATTCCACACACCCCCTTGGTGAAGGAAGGACCCTCCATTGAGCATTCCGTCTCTTTGGATTGGAAGTTCCTAAACCAAGCCTCCATAAGTCCCCGCACCCGTGGATTCCCTCACGGACGCCGGGCAGGTTGTACCCTTTTGAAGTCCCGAGTTAGTTGGCCTATACACGGTGAGAGAGTGTTCCTAGTTGGCATTGAAGTGAACCATATTGAAACTAGGTTTCCTCCCCTTGTGTGAATCATTCAAAACTTTGATAAAAATTCATTAATTCACCAAGGTTTAAACAAATAAAAATCAAGGTAACCATTCCAACTTGTGTGTTTCTTTGCAAATTGTTTGCACATTACTTTGATTGAATAATGGCTTACCATAAACAAAACAACATGTTTAATTCAATTCATGAGGGTGATCAACCTAGCACATCCTATCCCCCTCAATTTCAACATGTTCATCAAAATTCTCACCATTCTTTCAAAGGGCCACGCCCTCATTCTTATGGTCATGCCCGACCCATGGGCAATGTCCAATCTAATGGTCCTTCAACTCAATTTCGAGCCACTTCTCCCTCGGGATCCTCTCGTCCCAATGATGAGAAAGTCTCCCAGATCATTCATGCGTTAGATCATCTTACCCCTCAACAGGTCCAAGCTCTTAAGGCTGCCGTTGAGGGTACATCTCATGCATCTCTCCCTCCTTCCAATTCTATATGGGTAGCCCATCACCCACCTCCTCCTTCCAATCCTGATCGGGTAGCCCATTACCCATCTCCTCCTGTTCATTCTACTCGGGTGGCCCATCACCCGCCTCCTTCTATTCCTCCTCCCTCACGGCCCCAAGGCCCATTTATTCATTGCAATCTGGCCCATCCGGGTTCTTCTACGGGTCGGCCCATTAATCCACCTCCACGGCCTTTTTATGCGGCCCCTTCTCCTTCAAGGCCCTGCCAACCCTCTGTTGTTCAGGTCACACCCCTCCAGCAAACTCTCCTCAATAAAATCACTTTGATGGAGGAACAATTAAAAAGAGTCATGGCTCCTCCTACTCCGATCAATCCTCTCCATGCCGCTTTGGATGATATCACCAAGATGGAGAAAGAATGGAAAGATAGGAGAAATGATTATGACTTCGGCATTTCAAGCAATCAAGAGCCGGCAATTGAATAATCCAAGGCAGTGTACGATGATGATGAAGCTCCGCAGGCACCCCTTCCGAGTTTTCTTAATTTCCCGCTCCCTCCACTGTCATTTGATGAACCTCCTGCTCAGGATGAAACCATCCCTGATCCAACCCCTATTTATGAGACTAATTGGTGTTACGATGATGGGTCGATACTTCAATCACCCACACCGGCACATTGTAAGTCTCCTCCTATCCTTGACACCGCATACATTACACCTCCTCCAGTTACACCATTAACCTCCGCAACACTGGCCTCCCCCAAGCCTTCCACTATTAAACCTCCACCCGTTAAGCCATCTACCTCCACACCATTAGCCTCCATCAAACCCACCATTGAACCTTCCCCAATTAACCTCCCATTACCACCACCTCGGCCTTCCATTATCCCTTTAAAACCCACTTTGCCTATTCCACCATTTAACCCTTTACCCTTACCCGTGGCTAATCCTGAGCAGGATCCGCCCTTTTTTGCACCCGAGCCAATCCCAACTGCTTCCGAGCAAAGGGAGAAACTCGACGTGTTTGAACCTCCGCTTACGCTCACCCATTTGCCTACACTTTCCATCATGCCTCCACCATTCATGGAGCCTTCCGCCTCTGCTTCACCTCTCCTTACTACTCGGAATGGGGGGCCTTCTGCAAGCACAGGTTCCGAAGATAATCAAGAGCCGGGCAGCAAGGATTTGGCCGTGCCATTCAAGATTCAAGAATTCATTTGCCGGATGACAATCCGGGTTATTGTGCCAAGCACGGTCGAAGAAGCCAAGTCGCCGCCATGCCGAGCATTGATGCTGTGTAAGGGCTGGGCAGGGCACCCCTTGTTCCAATTTTCGAATTCCGAATTCATTATTTCTTACAAGGGGCGAATGCCCATTTTGCTCAATTTTCCATATATACCACATTCAATGGGCAACACGATGCTTCCCGTTCCAACTCTCCAACTCCCTCACATTGTTGATCTTTGCCTTCAAAGGGGGTTGCCACTTATTGAAACTCCTTTTATTGGGCCAATTGGCTGTATTCTTTCACTGCCGTGGAGGGGCAGTTATCTTGGTGCCGAAAGGCCTTCCGCTATTTCATCCACCTTCTTGTCTATCACATCTTTTCCATGGGCCATTCCCAGGGTTAGGAGGAGGACCTCGTCCTCTCGCCCTTCATATTCTCCATATTCTTTGCATCCCATTGCATTCGCGCATTCATTGCATTCATCGCATCCATCCCATTGCATGCATTTGCACCTCCTGCTTCACGGGTTTCCAAACCCGTATCTTCCCCGCCTTCTGGTACCGCCGGATATTCCGCATTTCCCATCTTATTCATATTCATCTTTTTGTCCACTCTCCTTGGGCATCGCATCCCCTTTCCTGCTATGTCCCTGGAACCTCCAGGAGTCTTATTCCTCCTCTTTAGGCATCGCGCCCTTTCTGATTCTATTCCTCCGGAACCTCCGGACTTTCCCTTTGGGCATGACGCCCCTCTCCACCTTTTTTATTTGCTTCCTCCGGAACTTCCGGACTTTCCCCTCGGGCACGACGCCCCTTTCCATCTTCTCCCTCCTGATTTCATTCCTCCGGAACCTCTGGACTTTCCCTTTGGGCATGACGCCCCTCTCCACCTTTTTCATTTTCCTCCTCCGGAACCTCCGGACTTTCCCCTCGGGCATCGCGCCCCTTTCCATCTTAATCCTCCGGAACCTCCGGATTCTATTTCCCTCCTCCTTGGGCATCGCGCCCCTTTCCATCTCATTCCTCTGGAACCTCCAGATCTTTCTCTTCCTCCGGGGCATCGCGTCCCCTTTGCTATTATTTCCCTGGAACCTCCAGGTGTCTCATCCCTTTTCTTAGGGCACGACGCCCTTCCTGATTCCATTCCTCCGGAACCTCCGGACCTTCCCCTCAGGCATCGCGCCCTTTTCCATCTTATTCCTCCGGAACCTCCGGACCTTTTCCCAGGGCATCGCGCCCCTTTTCACCTTATTCTTCCAGAACCTCCGGACTTTCCCCTCGGGCATCGCCCCCCTTTCCATCTTAATCCTCCGGAACCTCCGGATTCTATTTCCCTCCTCCTTGGGCATCGCGCCCCTTTTCATCTCATTCCTCTGGAACCTCCAGATCTTTCTCTTCCTCCGGGGCATCGCGTCTCCTTTGCTATTATTTCCCTGGAACCTCCAGGTGTCTCATCCCTTTTCTTAGGGCACGACGCCCTTCCTGATTCCATTCCTCCGGAACCTCCGGACTTTCCCCTCAGGCATCGCGCCCTTTTCCATCTTATTCCTCCGGAACCTCCGGACCCTCCTGATCCTTTACATCCACTCTTCCCCGGGCACCGCGTCCCTTCTGATTTCATCCCTCCGGAATCTCCGGACCCTCCATCTTTCTTCCGATTCATCTTTCTAATCTTCCTGAACATCACCTCCTTCATTTTCTTCTTCCTTTTCCATCATCTCTTTCCCTATTTCATCTCAGGGCATCGCGTCCCTTCTTTTGTCATCCCTCCGGAGCCTCCGGATTCCTCCTATCATGATTCTCCTCCTCTGCCTCCGGACCCTCCGGATCCGCCTCTTTCTAACTACAAATTTCTTCTTCTAATTCCTCCTGATTCTGGGTCCGACCCAACTTCTTCCACATCCACTGCCTTGGGCATCTGCCCTTTCTCCCACTGCTTTCGAGGCTTTAGTCCTCACTCCTCCTTCTAATTCTCCGCTTCTTCTGTAGACCTTTCATGTGATCAGGGTCTCCACACCTTAGTGAGGGAGTTCTAGCCCTCGCCTCTCTTCCTTTTTTCCTTATTCGTCTGAGTCTGGTCTTGGCACCACTCCTTCTTGTTAAGCCACTTTCAATCCTTTGCTGCCAATCCTTTTGACTGCCAAAGAGGACTATCCCACGATGATCAACCTCGCCTCTGACAGCTGCTTCAAGAAAGGTTGCAAGGTAAAATATTGACGTAAGTACGCATTTTTATGATATCATTTCCTCATTACTTCACGCATGATTTTCAAAATGAAGTGCTTCTTAACAAGATTTAAAAGTGGTGTTTTAGACCTTTATCTTAGGCTTTTGTTTAATTAAATCATTCTCAAAAGAGTCTTTTAGGCTTGTTTTTGCAGCACCTTTGGTAATAAAAACCCCGCGCTGGGAATTCAACGTTCTCTCCCTGCTTGTTAAGAGCAAACCTTAGCTGGGCACCTCACACACTTCACGGCGTCCTTAGCCGGCTCCTTTGGTAAAACACCGTCGCTACTTTGGCCATGCCATGAGTATATCTGAAAGCCTTTTCTCTTCTTTACTCGGCCACATGCAGGGGCAAGAGGTTGACGGATGAGATGACCAACCTTGGTAATCCCCAATACGAGAGGAGTCTCAAATAGGGGCAGTCTTGACCCAAACTAAATATGAATTTCATGATATACATCTCGCCAAAAGGGCTATTATGAAAATCAAGTCAGAATTTCGATAAAAGCAAAATTATGAATTATGACATGACAAGAGTGGCAAAGTCCCCGCAGGGAAAACCCTGGTCGTATGCATGTCAAGGGTCTAAAAATCAAAGGCACAAAGCCCCGGCACAACAGACTACCTTTTTGAAGGGAACACATTGGAAAGAATTCAAGTCCCGATATCTCCCATCCTGCACAAAGCTTGTCACAATTATTCTTCTCTTCTTCCGCTAAGACCGAATGTTTCTCGGGTATGGCCTTGGTAGGGGCACCGTTGATCAAGGGCGGTCGGTTATAGGGCGCCACCCTTCAATGCACGTCCAGCTTTGGGCAGTTTTAGCGAAAAGGGAAGGAACAAGGACCCCTAGCCAGTGGTTCAAAACAACCCTTTGATGCTGCATTAACAATGTCTAAACCAAAATCCAAAAAAAAATTGAATATTTCTCGATCAAAATCCCAACAAAATTCAAAATATTTTCCAAAAAAATTCAAATATCTTCAAAACTCATAAAAATTTGCATATTCCAAAACTCATAAAAATTTGCATATTTCCAAAATCCAAAAATTTGCATTGTATTTTCTGATGGTGTTTTACAGGAACAGCTTTGCAGAGACCAAGAGCACGGGATGAGTCCTATCTCCACTCATTGCTATCAATCTATTGATTTTTCCCGATTTTCTCGTGACATGCCACCCTGGGCATTTTTGATTATCATCTCTTCATATCTTTTTTGGTTATATCTCCTGATTATCATTCTGATTATTCATCTCCAGATCTTTCAATCAACTCCTGCTGATTTCTCTTGATCACTTTGTCACAGGGCATTATCGTCATTCAACTCCAAATCTTGATTAGCCAAGATTGTCTTCCTCATGATGAAACAACAAACAATGATGATTTGCAATGCCATGATTTAATTCGTGCTATTCATGCCATGTACATGCTATTGATGCTTTGATTCATGTTATGCTTGCTACGCTTGAACGCCTTATTCATTGCTTGTTATCTTCATTATATCTTGGCTGATGAATCTTTGAGCGCAGGATAAGAAGCTCTTGGTCCCGCCGGCAGGGCATCATCACTCAAAGTCCCACGGTGCTTGCAGCTCATTTCTCAGTTCCCATACTTATTGCTCCACCATCTCTCCCTGTATGCATTTTTACTATATGTTACATACGCTACTAGATTATATCAAGGACCTTGTGGCTTTGGTAAATCTGGGATTTGAGTTCCCCTTCATCAAAAACAATGATGATTCCAGAGAAGTCTTAGTCACACGGATAGGCTGTTGAGCCGTCCAAGGCTGGGGACGATGGTTCCCTTTTGCGAATTGGTGCGTGGATAAATGGGCTTCGGCTTAGTATCAGCTTGCAGAATTAGTTTCTTGAACCAGTCTTGGCAGTTTAACAATATTATCCTTGATTATATTATATCTTTATTTGTTATTTTCTCTTTAAACCCAGCATGCATTCATGTAGGACTTTGAATTAACATTGGAAAATCATTCTGATGAGCTGACTTTGAGGGTTGAAATTGATCTTAACCATCCCAGATATGAGATATTTCATGCCGAATTGAGTCATCAGTTCGTTTTGTCACTGTTTTGGGTCATTTTCTCGAAAGCTCCTTGTTTGGATTTTTATCATCTTATTTTATCTCCTTTCCTTGATCCACCTTGGCTGCAGCACATCCACATTGGCTGGTAACCGCTCCCCAATGGTGAAAACTACAGGTTTGTGACCTGGGGTACTTCCACCGCGGTGGAAGTTGATCATTTATTTTATCTCCTTCGTGCACCACGTGCACACTCCCCCTTTTATCCAAACATTTTTGATTTCATTGAATTTCCCGGGATTGCTTCATCTCGTGCTTTTGATTTGATTCTCATCAAGTGATGTTGATTGCGTGTCTCATCACACCATGGCATCTACTTTTCAGTTTGCTACGCTCCCTTGCAAAGCAGACGCCAAGGCGGGGCAGCTGTAGACACGCTAAAATTGACATTATTTTGAGTATATTTCGTATTACCGTGCAATGCCCCATTTGACGCTCAAATTAGCTTGTTTGAGTGGTTTTTCTCACTTTTCTTTGTTCTCCTAGTTAATGCCCCAATTTTGGCCGATAATTGAGCATTTTCTTTGTTCTCCTAGTTAATGCCCCAATTGATCCTTAATTGGTTGATTTCTTGGGATTTCTCCCTCTTCTTGGCCCAACATTACAATTCCATACCTTGGATCTCGAGTTTGGCATTCCCGCGCTATCCACTCTTATTGTTGTCTTATTCATAGCGCGTTGTGGATCTAATTGGAGTTATCGTTTGAGCAGCTGTTATTTCTTGACATTTGATCATTGTAGCATCCACCTTGGATGTTATTCTCACTCAACATTTGATTGAAAGGCTGCCCAAATGATATTTCTTTTTCTTTTAAATCATTTCATGGGCCTTTAGTTGTCGCGCTATATCTTCATAGCGCGTTCTTCATTATCGCGCTATTGAAGTATAGCGCCTTATCAGGCAGAATTCCCTTCCAAACCGGATCTCCCTTATTTTGATCCAGGGTCCTTATCTGGTAAGTTGCTGACTGTGTTTCTTATCCAGGAAGGTTTCTAAACCTAGCAGGAACCTTTCCCCCTCCTTAATCGGCAGGATTACCTCATTTGAAGCCTCAAAATCTTGGGATTGAATCAACTCCGACCTAGGGTTAATGTTCGACCTCTTTCCTATAAATTCATCCCTTTGGCCGTCGTTTGAGGAGGATGCAACTCGAGTTATTGATGAGGAGGAGGAAATACTCCGTGCACAATCAATAAATCCTCGCTCCTCGCACGTTCAAGGGAGTATTTAGGGCTTTTCCTTGTGTTCTTCCTCTTTCATCTTTCTTTTCCCCTCCGGATTTTTAATCTTTGCATAGCATTGCATCCTGATTTCAAAACACTCCTTTTACAAAATACATACATTCACACACACCACACCTATCTTTTGCTATACGAAGCTAGCGCGACCTGGAGAACGCGCTAGGACGATATAGCGCGTTAATCTCCAGGCCCACGGCTCCCCTTTATGGATTTCTGAGGTATGTAACATGCCCCATCCTAATCTCTTATTGTTTGGCATGTCTCTGGCTTCAGTGGCGATCACGGATCTTAATTGTTGCATATGATTTTCCCCCTTTTTCATCATTAATTGAGTGCGATATCTTGTTTTAAAACAAAATCATCATCTTTTATCAATTTGGGGGTTAATCATAAATTTAGAATCTACAGCAACCACTACCTGCAACCGGAGTCAAGGACTCCCTTCCTTTGAAACCAGAGGGAACTCACAAGCGACACTCAGTCACTTGCAGACCGGAGACACAGTCTCCCTTCTCCTGAGTCCACAGGAGGAACCCGATCTCCAACCAGAGAATCGGAAGAACAATGTTCAGTTTGAAAAGAAAATAATAAAAGAAAATACAGCAACTAAAAGCTGGAAA
This sequence comes from Amorphophallus konjac, assembly GCA_022559845.1. Lineage (NCBI taxonomy): Eukaryota > Viridiplantae > Streptophyta > Magnoliopsida > Alismatales > Araceae > Amorphophallus > Amorphophallus konjac. Next base: position 190,901,396 of record CM040120.1, read on the forward strand.
TATAAAATCAAAATGTGGCTCTCATAGGAGCTAGCTGGCCTGGATTTGATCCACGGTCCAGCAGAAACTGATCTTCAGTTGAAGCTTCTTTTACTCTAGCTCTCTCTTCTTCTCACTCTTCTTTTTCTTCTCTTTCGCAGGCTCTCTTTGTCTCTTCTTTTCTCTTCTTCTTTTCCTACTACTGCAGCTCACTGCCTCACTGCTCCAACTCTTCTATTTCGATCAGAATCACACTCTTCATTGTCTGCTTCATCTTCCTCTTTATATTCATCTGTCTTCTTCAGTGGAAGAAGGCTTCCTTTTATAGCAGCAGCAAATAGGGCTAAATGCTCTTTTCGATTCCCGCCCAAGCTTCAGTCCACGTGGCGGCTTCTCAGCGTCTTGGATCATGTGCCAGGTGCCTACCTCGGATCACGTGCCCAGACACCTGCAGGTTTAATGAAGAGTTCAGTCAATGTACAAGCCACAGGCTGTATAGACTTCATATAAAAGCAGCAGAGTTTAGACTTAAGGATGCAGTGTGTATGCAGTTTACAGACTCTGCATTACAGGCTAGCAGCGATGTATAGACTTGCTGCGTGCAGGCTGGCAGTGATGTATAGACTTGCTGCGAGCAGGTTGCCATGATGTATAGACTTTGCAGCGCAGTTGTGGAACGTTGTATAGACTTACTGTGGAGGCTGTGTAGACTTAGCTGTAGGCTGTGGGATGAATGTCTAGACTCTGCAGACATGCGATGTAACTGGATGTATAGACTTAGTTGTGCTGTGCAACCGATGTGCAAACATGGCGTGCAGGCAGCCAGACTATGTATAGACTTGGAGTGCAATGATGCAACACAATGTATAGACTTAAGCGTGTTGTGCAAGCGATGTGCAGACATGCAATGCTTGCTGTGGGGGATGTATAGACTCTGCGTCTATCAAAGTATGCACAATGGTAAAAGACGCCTCTTTCCTAGGCGTTTATTTCTGAAGTGACGCCACTATTGGTGCGCATCAGATTTCGAGCTTAAAAGAATGTATAGACTTGATGTGGCTATATAGATTAGCAAATGCATGAAGAAGCAAGCCAATGTATAGACACAGTTGTATGGACTCTAAGCGAACGTTGTACAGACTTGAACGTAGGTGTAGACCGCAATGTATAGACTTGCGTTCACACAACGTAGGTAAAGGTGAGAATGTACAGACTTACATTCAGTAGTGTATAGACTTGAACACATGCATTATGCAATGTATAGACTTGGACGCATGTTGTGCCATGCGATGTATAGACTTGGACACTTGCATGCTATGCAATGTGTAGACTTGCTAGTAGCAAGTGTATGGACTTCAGCTATGAATGTGCAGACTTGATGAGTGATGCATGTACAGACTTGAACTCTGCAATGATGTGCAAGCATAGTCCAATGTACAGAATTGCTGAACTATCGTATAGACATTACACCAATGAATGCTTGGACAGCCTTCAACGAATGTACACACTTTGTGTGCGTGCAAGGGCAGTGAACGTAGGCAAGGCAAGCGATGTATAGACTTGCTAATTGAGACGATGGCTGTACTTAGACAGTGTATAGACTTGTAAGACGCTCATGCATTGATGATGTATAGACTTCACTAAAGAATGTTCAGATTAGCTGCAACAAAGTGTAGACAGTACAATGTATGGACTTGAGTGTGTCCAGACAATGTATGGACTTTAGACATAATGCATGAGAGACATGTTGGCAAGTGTATAGACTTCATTCAACAAAGTTCAGGCAGGCTGTCTACGGATGTACAAACTTTGCTGAGTGAGTGAGACACTGGCTGTACAGACTATGCAACACCACACGTTGTACAGACTTAAGCAATGTATGAACTATACTGCTCGCACCAGTAATGAATGTATAGAATGTGAATATGAAGAATGTACAGACATGAAATGTGTGCTGTCTAGACAGACTTTGTACAGACTTAAGCAATGTATGGACTTCATCCAACAAAGTTCAGGCATGCTGTTAGCGGATGTACAGACTATGCTGAAAGGGTATAGCAGCATCACCCATTGTACAGACTAACATCAAACAATCCAGATAAAATGCAATTATGAAATGCACCAATGCACACAACACACAGCCTCAGCCTGTTCGTTGGTTATGTAATTCAGATAAGATGTTCAATGAAACATTCATATGCAACACAAACAGATTTATATGCAGACTCAAACAGTATGCAGACTAAAACAAATGATGACTATGCAGATTCAAACAGATTTATATGCAGACTCAAAGAGTATGCAGACTAAAATAGATGATGACTTATAGTGTTTGCTATCATCAAAACCACAGGGACACAACACCGACAGCTTCTAATCATCGGCCCCTGAGTCGACAGCTTTAAATTATCGGCCCTTAGCCGACAACTATCTAACTATCGGCGTTTAGCCGACAACTATGTCATTATCGGCGTTTAGCCGACAGGTATCTCATTATCGGCGTCTGTGCCGACAGCTATCCAAAGTTGTTCAAAAAAAAAAGAAAAAAAGAAGTGAAGAAAAAAAGAATAATAAAAAGAAGGGAAGAAGAAAAAGAAGGGAAGAAGAAAAAGAAGGGAAAGAAAAGAAGTAGGAAAAAAAAGAGAAGAAGAAGAGAAGAACAAACTACCTCAGCTCCCGACGCCCTGTCGGCACTGATGAACAGAAGAAGAGACAAATAAACCATGTCAGTTCCCGACACCCTGTCGGCATTAATGAAGAGAAGAAGAGACCAACATACCACGTCAGCTCTCGACGTCATGTCGGTGCTGACAAAGAGAAAAAGAGACAAACAAACCACGTCAGCCCCCGACGCAATGTCAGCACTGACAAAGAGAAGAAGAGACAAACAAACCCTGTCAGCTCCCGACACCCTATCGGCACTGATGAAGAGACAAAGAGACCAACAAACTATGTCAGCTCTCGACACCCTGTCGGCACTGATGAAGAGACAAAGAGACCAACAAACCAGGTCAGCTCCTGACACCCCGTCGGCACTGATGAAGAGACAAAGAGACAAACAAACCATGTCAGCTCCTGGCACCCTGTCGGCACTGACGAAGAGACAAAGAGACCAACAAACCAGGTCAGCTCTCGACACCCCATCGACACTGATGAAAAGATGAAGAGACAAACAAACCCTGTCAGCTCCCGACACCCTGTCGGCACTGATGAAGAGAAGAAGAGACCAACATACAACATCAGCTCTCGACGCCCTGTCGGTGCTGACAGAGAGAAGAAGAGATAAACAAACCCTGTCAGCTCCCGACACCCTGTCGGCACTGATGAAAAGATGAAGAGACAAACAAACCCTATCAGCTCCCGACACCCCGTCGGCACTGATGAAGAGAAGAAAAGACAAACAAACAGTGTCAGCTACCGCGCCCTGTCGGCACTAATGTAGAGAAGAAGAGATAAACAAACCATGTCAGCCCCCGACACCCCGTCGGAACTAATAAAAAAAAGGGGGGACAAGCATACCACGTCAGCTCCCGACACCTCGTCGGCATCGATGAACAAGCCTGTGGCCTGGACCTTTCATCTGGTTCCATGAACAAAAAGACCCTTGCTTTGGCACTAACCCCGTGTCAATGAACAAACCACGTCGATCCCCGACTCCCCGTCGGCATCGATGAATAAACCAGTGGCCTGGACCTTACGTCTTGTTCCATGAATAAAAGACCCTTGCTTTGGTACTCACCCCTTGTCAATGAATAGATCACCTCAATATTACAACTCCCAGTCCCACCGACGAATAAACCCTTGGCTTGGACCTTCTGTCCAAGTAGATGAACAGAAGAACACCTTTGCTTGGCTCGGACCTTCCGTCCAAGTCGATGAACAAAAGGTTCCTCCTTGCTTGGCTCGGACCTTCCGTCTAAGTCGATGAACAAAAAGAACCTCCTTCCTCAGATTAGACCTTCTGTCCGAGTCGATGAACAAAAAGAACCTCTTTGCTTGGCTCGGACCTTCCGTCCAAGCCAATGAATAAAAAGGAGAGAGCCTTCTTGCTTGGCCCAAACCTTCCGTCCAAGTCAAAAAAAATGGAACTTTCTTGCTTGGCTCGGACCTTCCATCCAAGTCAATGAATAAAAAAGGGGGGAAAGAACACCTTTGCTTGGCTCGGACCTTCCGTCCAAGTCGATGAACAAAAAGAACTCCTTTGCTTGGCTCGGACCTTCCGTCCAAGTCAATGAACAAAAAAAGAAGAGAAACCTCCTTTGCTTGGTTCGGACCTTTCATCCAAGTCAATGAAAAAAAAAAAGAAGAAAAAAAAGAAGGGAACTTCCTTGCTTGGCTCGGACCTTCCGTCCAAGTCAATGATTAAAAAAAAAACTTTCTTGCTTGGCTCGGACCTTCCGTCCAAGTCGATGAACAAAAAGAACCTCCTTTGCTTGGCTCGGACCTTCCGTCCAAGCTAATGAATAAAAAAGAGATAGAGCCTTCTTACTTGGCCCGGACCTTCCGTCCAAGTCAATGAAAAAAAAAGAGAAAAAAAAAGAAGGAAACTTCCTTGCTTGGCTCGGACCTTCCGTCCAAGTCAATGAATAAAAAAAAAGAACTTTCTTGCTTGGCTCGGACCTTCCGTCCAAGCCGATGAACAAAAAGAACCTCTTTGCTTGGCTCGGACCTTCCGTCCAAGTCAATGAATGAAAGACCCCTTTGCCTTGGCACTCACCCCGTGCCAATGAATAGACCACGTCAGCTCCCGACACCCTATCGGCACCAGCAAATAAACCCTTCACTTCGAACGTTCCACCCGAATGCATAAAATCCATTTCACTCCATCGGAGCCCTCTCAAAAGCCTTCGGCTGGGACCTCCCATCCGAGTCGATGAATGAACAACTCTCCTAAACCCAGCACGAGTCACCAACTTCCCCTTGGGATTGGCCTCATCTAAGTCATTTTAGGCCTCCTGCCTAAGACGATGCATAGACCCTTCATCCTTGCTTCGGTATTTACCCCATGCCGATGACTAAACCCCCACTCTGACATCTCGATCCGCATGCATATGCGGTGAAGCGATCCCCTCATCCCTTCGCTGAAGGAGTGAGCGCTTTCCCATGAATTCGCACCGGGCTAGCATCCCACTGGCTCATAAGAACATATATCCTATCGAAGAGCTCTACACTCGTGGGCCCCACGTACGCGTCCCTTGCTTGCGCCACCCACGAGTGGGGGGCATTTGTGGACGTCAAGAAATGATAATGATCGTGCGGCATGCACATCTCAGCACTCGAGAGCAAGTCAAAGATGGAAGGGCCGAGTAAACCCTATGCCTCCTCCAAGCAGGACGAATACCTGCCCGGTGCTCCGCCACCTAACAAAGAAGCCCCTCGGGTTGAAGAGATGGCCCCGGCTCTCTAGTCGGCGGTGCCGAAGGCCGAATCAAAAGAAACTCAGGAATTCAAGCACATGTTCGGCACACGCCGAAGATCACTCAAAGTTCCGAATCGGGATGCAGAGGCCTTGAACTAAACACCCCGGAGGTGGTGCATTACAGCTAAAGCAACATAGGAGGGCAAGCATCTGCCCGAATCGCCACTAAGCTGGGAGGGAGCCCTTTGACGCTTAAACCGGCGTGGCATAGCCTTAAACCGGCGCGCCCCTCCAAGGGGCCTTAAACCGGCGCGCCCCACCCAAGGGGCCTTAATCCGACGCGCCCCCTTGCTTATGCTTGATCCAGCGCGCCCCTTTACATGATGCTAGTCCGGCATGCCCCTTTATGTGTTGTTAATCCGGCGCGCACAACACCGCGCCGGTTTAACTCAAATGCCATCCCATCCGCCAGTCGATACCCTATTTTCGCATCAGCCTGGTGCCTAGAGGGCATTCAATGCTCTAAAGCCCTGTCTCCATGGGCATTCAATGCTCTAGAGCCCTGTCTCCACCTCCGTTCGACAACGCAACTGCATCGACGGTGAAGACAAGCATCGATGGGGGGAGTAGTAGTAGCAGATCTTCCGGTAAACCCGCAAACATCCCTTCCTCGGATAAATGCCAGTGTACTGCGCAAATCAATAGGAAACACCATGGCATGTCAACTCCGGATGCCTCAACGAATGAGGAGGAAGATGGCAGGAGTTCCTTCCGTCCGAGCGAAGAAAGGGCAGCCGGCTATATATACTCTGCATGTTCGACAGAGAGAAGATGATGGGCTATTGAAAAGAGAAGAGAAAAGAAGGAACCCCCTGGCTGGCCATTGAAGAGAAGAAGAAAAAGAAGAGAAGAGAAGCTCCATTTATGATGCGGGACAGAAGTGGGGGGTCTCCTTCTTCCTTCTGATCATAGTCGCGCTATACCCATTATGCGCGTTCTGAAGAATGCGCTATATCGTTTACGCGCGTTCTCAGACAGCAGCAGAACGAAGAACCTCGACGTCGGGATGACGACGGAGAACACATGGGGGTTCAAAACACAAGGGGAAACACATGTGACGACGGAGAACACATGGGGGAATGCTGAAATTGAAATCAAACCAACCTAATACTATCTAGGATAACTTTTGGGAAGGTGGATGTGGGGTGAGCGGCAAGGGAAGAAAGGTGGACGTAGATGTTGTTAGGCCGTGAGGAAGCTTGGATGGGGCCTCTCACCCGAACCCTTTGCAGGTACGGTGCAGCCGAGCTCCATCCTGATCATAACAGCATCTTTGGCGGAGGTGGGGGAAGTGGAATAGTTGGTTGGAAGAAGAACGAAGCTCCGAATGGAGCCTCACACTCGACGCCGTCTCAGAGCCGATGCATCCGAGGCTTCGATCATCCTCCATTGAAGGGGAAAGGGAGATGATCAGGGGAATAGAATTGGGCCTCGCACCTAGAGAGGGACGGATGAAGGGGGTTTCCAAAGATTGGGGAAGATAGCCATGGGGCTACACTCAAGAACACTCATAGATTCATGCTTCGATTATGCTTAATCAAATGAAATGGGATACATATATAGGAAAAGGGGAAGACAAAACGATGCTAACACATCGATTTACAACCATGGAAGACAGCAGACATCGGAGACTTTGAGGAGTTAGGCGCCGGGAAGTTGGACCATCTGCAGCCGAGTTTCTATCTGAGATCGCGCTAGGGTTGACTGGCGCGTTCTCAAGATCACGCTAGGGGACCATAGCGCCTTCATCCTATAGCGCCTTCATCTTTGGCGTGGCAACGTCCATGATCCGCTTCGGCCTGGCAGCTGGCTTGATTCCCATCAATTTCCCCTACGCCCATGAGGTGAAGAAGAAGAGAGATTAAGCGTGAGAGTGAGAGGTGAGCTCGGGGGGAGGGGCTTGTGCTCCGTTCCCCCCTCCGGCACCGATGTATTCACTTCTTCCCCCTGCTATCTTTCTTTTCCTCGAGATGTATTCTCCTTTGTTCTGGGATAGATCCCCTTGTGTATTTCATTCCTCCTTCTCTTGCGGGTGAATAAAAGAAAAGGCGTTGTAGTATATGGTGTTCCACTCATTTTGGTTCCCTCCCCTTTCTCCTTATCTTCTGCTCACCCAGGGCCCTTCGAAGCTTGCTTCTATGTAGCATAGCCTTCGGAGGAACCCGTCAGAATTGTGGACATTCGTGGCCACCTCTCATGGCACACATTTGTCCTGCTTACGAAATCATTGCCCGTGAGCTGCTGGAACTCTTGAAGGCTAGTCCTCGAGTCTCCACACTCACTTAGGGGTTAACGGAGGCCTCACTCTGAGTTTTGAGGTTCACCCTGGAGCAATCCGTTTGGTGTTCCTCTACTTATCTCTGGCAAGCCTTAGTCCAGGGGAGGTGCTGCCCGATTCTCGCCAGGGACATGAACAATAAGAACTGAGAAAGAATGGACTCCTTCCTGCCAAGAACTGCCCAACCCTGAAGCTGCCTCCGAAGTAAACTGAATTGTCCCACAACAAACTCTTCTAATAAAACACTCGAATCTTCATGCTAATCCACCTTAATAAACAATTAAAACACTTAAACTTTCTCCCCACAAACATAATCCACCAATTCGGTGAACAAATCAATCAACAAATTAACTTGCAGTTGAAAGAAAGAAGAAATAGAGCACAACAAGAATGAAATAAAACCCACAGAGTTTAATCCGGCGCCCCCCTAATCCGGCGCGGGTTAATCCGGAGCGCTCCCCCCCCAGCGCCGGATTAGCTTCACACTCAAATCCACTTTCAAATTCCTGAGATGAATAGTGCACCCCTCACTACTATTTGAGCCTTGATCCGGCGTGCCTCACTACTCATCCTGCAAAACTGGTGCGCCCCTCTTCTTGGCCTTAATCCAGCATGCCCCTCTCTTGGGTCCCTTATCCGGCGCGCCCTATCCTCCCCTGGTATTCTTCTTAAACCGGTGTGCCCTATTCTTGGTGCCATTAAACCGGCGCCCCCCCCCCTCTTTCACCTCTTATTCCGGCGCGCCCCTTTGCTTCCTTAATCCGGCGTGCCTTCCATAAAAAGAAATCTAATTAACCAAACAGATAAAAGGAGTATGAAACCAATAATCAAAGTTGCCCTTGCTATAATTAAAATTTTGTTATGGGGGCGCTGCCCCCGGAAACCCACGCAAGGGGCGCTGCCCCCTTGACCCCCGCGACTTGACCTGGCAGGTCGATCCGCATGTGAGGGCGCACGATGGTGAGTTCGGGCTTTATACTTAATAAACCTCTCTCCCGGACTGGGTACAAAGAGAAAATCAATGATGCCTTGTGGTATCGGACGTGGGTCTCGGAACTCCCGATATGGCCATAGTCTGAACACATCTCGGGCCAATAGTTCGTTAGCTCGACCCGTCTTTACCGGAATTTAATCCCGCACTTGCATTAAACTTGCCATACTCACGGTAGACATCCGTACGGTTTTATCATCATCCTCGACGCTACTAATACGGACTTCCATCCCAATAATGAATGGTCCGTTAGTGACCGACATATATGCCGGGATCTAATCCCGCACCCACATTAAACTTGCCGTACCTACGGCAGACATCCGTGTGGTTTTGTTGTTGTCTTCGACGCTTCAAATGCGGACTCTCATCCGAACGATGAACGGTCCATTAGTGACCGACATACATACCGGGATCTAATCCCACGCTTGCATTAAACTTGCCGTACTCACGGCAGACGTTTGTACGGTTTATTTCCATTTACGGCTTGCCTTCAATACGGATTTTTGTCCGAACATAAAATGGTCCATGAATGACCAACAAAATATGAATGGAACGAGACGGCTCTCGTCATCCCCGGACCCTTTGCATGGGAATATCAATAAGGCCTCCGTGGGCCACGCCTAGACCTCGGGTCTGCCCCGATCATGGTCATTGCCTGACCCATACCCTCGGCCTATAACCCGCTCCCTTTGAACGCACATTGGTTCTCAGATCTGGTCCCAGGACATCCTCCCGTTGCCCCCTTGGCACCGGAAATATTGACGACGCCCACGAGAGCCCGACTTCGACCGCGAGGGGCCCACCGCAGTATGGTTGTAGCTTGATCTTGCACTGGGCCGATAAACTTATCGGTTTCCGACCGCTCTAATCAGGATTTGACTGGACGTTTCCCGTCCCTTTGAACAATAAATTTGCCGTACCCCGGCATACATATGCTCCGGTTTTCCCCGTGACGATCATGATTTTCTGAAGCTGGACGCTCGTCTGAATATCAAAATGGTCCCTTGAGTGACCGACATATTTTGAATGCTTGCTTCCCTAGACATAGGGCTTTCTGACTGATTCGAGACCGTTATCGGCTTGTTTCTCGCGATATAGTTTCCTGGCCATGAGGCCCTGATTCTCGGTGATTAATCAAGGGTGTTCCCCTCTCCGAGGGGATGTAAATGACGCTGTGACCTTTATGGCACGGTGGGTTTTGGTTCCGACACGAACCACACAATCGTCTGATTAGTCAGATCGAGCGCACAATAAATCGTCACTTTGTGACTGGCACATCCACGCACTTAATAAACGAATAAACCCACCGAATAAACGGACTTAAAGAAACAAACAAATGAGCGTGTCGAAAAGTGCGTCCACAAGTGTACAAGAAAGAAAATAAGGCTTTAAAGAAGAAAATTAACACCTCAAAAAATGATCATAGCATGAATGAGAAAACTGCTTCCCTAGAATCTAAAAACGAAGATCTTAGAAAAGTGACTGAAAATTTAGAAGAGGGAAGAAATGAAATGAAAGATTTGGAAGTTGAAAATGAAAGCTTAAGAAATGAAGTTGATGAATTAAAGTTAAAAATGCAAAGCTATGTTAAGGACAACAAACTGTGCAATGAGAAATACGATACAATTAAACAAGTGAACTCTCAACTTCTTAAAGATATTGAAAAACTCCAAACAGACCTGGAGGACAAACAATAGTGTTTAGAAAAAATTGTGGATGGAAGTGAAAACCTCAATGCCTTGCTGGGCACTAAGATGAATTTCAACAAGGAAGGGCTGGGATAATCCCACCGGGAAAAAGTCAATTGGTATGAAAACCATAACCTTTGTCTCATCTTATGAAGCATCAACTTCTAAAACAAAACCTAGCCAAAATCAAGAAAAAGCTAAAAACAAAGGAAAAGAAAAAATGGAAGACCCAATGGAGAAAAACCATGAAAAACCCAAAAAGGTTCACCAAAGACACCAAACAGGCTGACACTAGTCCCAGTTTAGGTCTGCACATCATCAGGGTAGAAATGGTCCAAACCACAGCACAGGTCGACACTACCCTCAGGACAGGTCGACATCTTCATGTTCATCTCACCGTCAGTTTGCTAGGTACACTCCATCTGGTCGACACGTAGGTCACAGGGAGTCGACATGTTCAGCAAACAGAGACCATTATTGATGGCCAGAACAGTCGACAAGTCGACACGCACATGACAGGAGGTCGACACCTTCATCATCTAGAGGCAGTTATGAGTGGATAAAAAAGGGGAGAGGTCGACACTTCACTTCATACAGGTCGACACCATCTTATACATGGGGTAGTTATGAGTCTTACTTCCATAGGCCTACCCAACCTCAATACCCCAAGAACTATAACACCTTCTACCACTCTAAACCCAATCACTAAAATAAATGGACTAAGAATCAATCCTTCTCTAACTTCCATCAAATGTCAAAGGTTCAAGAGGCTTATAGACAAAAATGGAATGTGAATAAAGAAAATAACAGCCAAAACTCTCCACCAAGCAAGGAAACCAAGAATGTAAAGAATATCTGGATTCCCAAATCCATGTTATCATGCTTTGCTGAAATGAAAAGTTTATGGGGACCCAATTGTCCTTGGGTTCCAAACATTGGTACTTAATTCCTTGTGCTGGAGTGTCTTGCAGTCGTGCATAATCGATGGTATCTTGATAGCGACTGTTCAAGACACATGACCGGGGACAGAACAAAATTCTGTCTCTTGGTGGAGAAGGAAGCAGGTCATGTTACATTTGAAGGGAACAACAAGGGCAAAATCATTAGTACAGGTAAAGTTGGTAAGAACCCCTCCAACTCTATTAAAAATGTCTTCCTTGTTGAAGGTCTAAAATATAATCTATTGAGCATAAGTCAGTTATGTGATAAAGGTCACACTGTTGAGTTTGAATCTAATGAATGTAGGATCTTGCACTCTAATTCAAAAGAAACAAAATTTTCTGGTAAAAGAGTCAACAACGTATACATGATTGACTTAGATGATCCCGCTCGTATAAATCTTTGTCTTGCTGCACCTAAGTCGGATTTGGCATGTTTGTGGCATCGTAGACTAGGTCATGCTAGCTACAATACCCTTCATAAACTTGTGAAGCATTCAATTGTAAAAGAACTGCCTGAACTCAAATTCAAATAGAACAATAAAGGTTGTGATGCATGCACCCAAGGAAAATAAACTAGAAAGTCATTCAAGAGTAGAACAAAAGGCTTAGCATCCAAACCACTTGAACTAATCCACATGGACTTGTTTGGTCCAACTAAAACTGCTAACTTAAGTGGTAAAAGATACGGCTATGTCCTAGTAGATGATTTCTCTAGGTTCACATGAGTGTTTTATCTTGCACATAAAAATGAGACTTTTGATGAGTTTCAGACACTCTACTTGAAGGTGAAGAAAGATGGTGAGTTCAAAATTTCCAACATACTTTCAGATCATGGTGGTGAATTCGATAATGCTAACTTTGAAAATTTGTGCAGGATTGAAGGCATAACTCACAAGTTTTCATCACCAAGAACCCCTGAACAAAATGGGGTAGTTGAGAGGAGTAATAGAACTCTTATAGAAATGGCATGAACAATGCTGGCTGAAAGGCAACTCCCAAGGAGGTATTGGGCAGAAGCAGTTAACACTGCTTGTTACATCATCAACCGCTCTATGGTAAGGCCCTTCACTAAGAAAACTCCTTATGAGCTGCTAATATGTAAAAAGCCACCCCTCTCTCATATGAAAGTCTTTGGTTCTAAATGTTTTGTTCACAATAATGATAAAAGAGAATTAGATAAATTTGAGCCCAAAAGTGATGAAGGAATTTTTCTTGGATATTCTGATAGGTCTAGGGCTTATAGAGTTTATAATCTAAAGACTCTATGTGTGGAAGAGTCACCCCACATCACATTTGATGAAACTAATGATGATAAATCTTGCAGGAAGAATGATGATGGGGAGTTTCTGAACCTCAAAGAAAAAGAAGATCTTTCACAAGGGGAGACACAAAGAAATGATGACTAACGAGAGTGAAGTAATGCAAGGGTCACTGATGCTAATGGAGGTAACAATCTCACTGATATTCGAGTGCTAAAAGACCATCCATTAGAGAACATCTTGGGTAATCTACATGACCCACCTAGAACTAGGTCACATTTCAGAATCATGGATGTGCTAGAACAACTTGCACTTGTTTCCCAAATTGAACCTAAAAACATTAAAGAAGGTTTAAAAGATGAAAAGTGGATAAACTCCATGCATGATGAATTGAACCAATTTGAAAGAAATAAAGTGTGGCATCTTGTTCCTAGGCCTCAAGAAAAATCTGTCATAGGTACTAAATGGGTTTTTAGGAACAAATTCAGTGAAGATGGAAAAATAATCAGGAATAAAGCAAGATTAGTGGCTCAGGGTTATAATCAGGAATTTGGCACATATTTTGAAGGATCATCTGCCCATGTAGTCAAATTAGAAGCAATTAGGTTATTGCTTGCATTTGCATGTTCATATAAAATCAAGTTGCAACAAATGGATGTTAAAAGTGTCTTTTTGAATGGGTTAATAAAAGAAGAAATATATGTTGAACAACCCCCTGGTTTTGAATTTTCTCATCATAAATATCATGTTTGTAAGTTGGACAGGGCTCTTTATGGACTGAAGCAGGCACCCAGAGCTTGGTATGATAGGCTAAGCTCATTTCTCACTAAAAAGGGGTATACAAGAGGTAATGTAGACCAAACACTCTTCACAAGAAGACAAGGTAAAGATATCTTGTTTGTTCATATTTACGTACATGACATTGTGTTTGGATCCACTAAACCTCAAATGTGTGAGGATTTTGCTAAACTCATGACCAATGAGTTTGAGATGAGTATAATAGGTGAGCTTCAATTTTTCCTTGGCTTGCAGATCAATCAAAGCAGTGAAGGATGCTTCATTAGCCAAGCCAAGTATGTGAAGGAGCAGCTAAAGAGGTTTGACATGACCAACTGCAAATCAATTGGAACTCCTATGGAGGCTGTTACATCACTGGATGTAGATGAAAAAGGTATACTTGTGGATGCAAAGAAATATAGAGGTATGATCGATTCATTACTCCATTTAATTGCATCTAGACCAGACATCCAGTTTAGTGTTTATCTTTGTGGTAAATTTTAGTCTAGTCCTAAAAATCTCACTTGACTGTTGTCAAGCGTATCTTTAGATACCTTACTGGCACTCAAGATTATGGTATCCTACATCATGTGAACTCGCTCTTATTTCATATTCAGATGCAGATTATGCAGGGTGCAAGCTGGATCGCAAGAGCACTAGTGGCTATTGCCAATTTCTGGGCGGGTGTTTGGTTTTTTGGGCTTCCAAGAAACAGCATTCGTTTGCCCTCTCTACTACAGAGGCAGAGTATGTCATTGTAGGGAGTTGTGGCACCCAAGTGCTGTGGATCAAACACTAACTCCAAGATTATTTAATAGATCTTGGATGTGTCCGGATCTTGTGTGATAACACTAGTGCTATCAACCTTACTAAAAATCCAGTCATATATTCTAGGACTAAGCACATAGAAATTAGGCATCATTTTATCAAAGATGAAGTCCTTAAGAAAAACTTTGAGCTCTACTTTGTCGAATCAGAAAATCAGGTTGCTGACATTTTCACCAAGCCATTATGCAATGACAGATTCTCAACCCTAAGAAGAGAGCTACGTCTATGTAGACCTCAACACAATCAGGTTTGAGCAGCACATTAAAGTTCTAACTATCTATAATTCTTGTCATTACTAAGGTGACTGTAAAAATGTGACGACCCAGACTCCGGATACCGGATATACCCGATAAAACTACCGAGTAGACCCAATACCACTTGGAACCCGTGAAGCCTCCCAAGAGCTGTAAAGCTCCGAAGGGATAAAAGGATTGTGGTGTAGTACATTGAAGTCGCAGATATAACAATAAGCAATTAAATTACATTAATCAGGTTTGCTAAAGTAGAAGAAATAAAATTACTTTTTTAATTAACAGTTAAAATTAACAATTACACCAGAGTCCAGTCCAAAGGAAAGACAAGTACAGTCCAATAGGAAAGAGCACGTACACTGAGGTTGGGGGAAGCCCGACATAGGTACCACTAGCAACTATGAACACGCCACACCAGGAACCGCAAAGGAAGCAGAGACGACCACACCTGAAAAGCAGGGGTGAGCCTCGTGTCACTGGCTCAGTAGGGGTCACGCGGATCCCCACTGAAAAATAACGCAGTAACACGAAACAATAGCTAAAACAACAGTAGTAGTAAAGCAGGAAAACTACCACTAGAAAGATGTAAAAGAAAGCAGTAAAGGCAGGAGTAGAAACAGCTAAAAAAAAGGGAAAGGCAAAGTCGCAAAGAAAGGAACACGGCCACTGAGAGAAACTCGGCTCCCTAAGCTACTCCAAACAACGACAGAAGGGCGAACCCTGATCTCGCAAAGTCAGGAGTTATCGATCCGTCGACAAGACACCAGCCTCAAAACTAAGGCCGACGAAAATAGACAAAAGGCCTAGAAAAGACCTAGATAGACACGGAACACTAAAGCATACGCGACTGGATTATCGTGCACGCTCCCTAAGCGCAAACGCATACACGACTGGATCATCATGCATACCACACAGCGTTGACCTCAGGTAAGGCCAAGAAAAGACTAACCCGAAGAGGTCACGATGCACCAGAAACACGAGACTCACGTGTCACGTGACGAAAGCACCTCCTCACTAGAAGAACGGCCAGATGCATCCACTGACGTCTTACACTATGCCACTGGTATCTCGCTACGGACGCCGAGAACGACGGATACTGAGATACTCACTGAACCAGAACAGGAACTATAGTAACGAGTGACTAGTCAGGGTCACGCCCGTCGGCGTTCGTCCAAATGCTCCTGACCACATGTGCACACACCGACTCTTGCCTAGAGCCAGCCCTCTAGCTAGTTTCCCCCCCCCCCAGCAAGACGCTACCGTAAAGCAGGGGCCCACGGAAACTAGCTTAAAAATCATATCTCGGGAACTGCCCTCACCACCACTCCCAGGTGGGTCGACACTCGAGGTCATCCGGCTACTACTAGTGAAGGCTCACTAGACACAAAGACTCTGAAACATGAGTGCTACAGTACAGAAAGGCCAAGCAAGCCCTGCCATATGTACTACGAAGCACCAAGGCAGCATACTAACTGCCAACAGACTCAGGACAGGACAACTAGACCTACTAATACGACGATCCTTGAGTCTCACGACTCAGAGTCAAGATCGTCACACAAAGTGGAACAAGCCGCCAATCGGTCTAATCCTAAGAGAGAAGAAATGACACATCCGTAGGAAATGACACACGGAGACTTGAGGGAGCACCAAGACCCTCAACGCAATTGGACACGCAAACTGAGGTAAGACAGTACCTCAAGGCATCCAGAACCATGTCTAGAGCTAACCAGAATAGTTGAGACACACACAAGGTTACGTGTCAACCTCTGGATCTTACCGGGTTGACCAGAACCTGACAACGACTCTGAAGTGATACAGAAACTTACTTGATACAAAGGCACTCCTGGCTACCTAACTATGGTTGTAGCCCTCATAGGATGTCAAGAGACATCCATGGGACAACGGGCAAACCACAAGGTCAAGCCAAGATAATTAGAAGTCAAATTATCAGAAAAACAAGACAAAACAGCACTCTGAGAAGTAAACAGTCTGACGTTTGACCGCTTGACAGCTCAAACGGTCAGCCAAAGGGCCGTTACCTTCATGTTGAATGCACAAGTAATAAACGGTCATACCAGGGCCGTGTGATGAATCAAACGGTCAGCAGGAGGCCGCTATCTTCACACAGGGCACAAGGATCGAATGGTCAAGAGAAGGCCGTGCCAACGGTACACGGTCTAAACCAAGGCCGTTCCATGGGTTGAGCGGTCTAGAACATGGCCGCTCTGCTCAAAAACTCAAACAATTAAGAATAAAATTAAAAGGAATAAATCTGAAAGCCATAGCGGCACACGTTCTATCGAAGGACCGCCCGGGGACAGAAGCTATCTAGGGAATGGCCGCTTACACTAGTCAACCCCTGAACAGTTAAACCTACTTAACCGGTCAAAACACTGAAAACGGTCTACCATTGGACCGCCAAAGGCATGAAACGGTCGAGAGAAGGACCGCTCCATCAACCGCCTTAAAACTATTGACCAAGGTCAACGATGCTTAGCGGTCTAGGAAAGGACCGCGTGATCAGGCTGAACGGTCTATCGTAAGACCGCTCAATGGACCTGAGCGATGAAGGAAAATGGAACGGCCAGCCAAGGGCGGCTCAAAGGGTTTATACGGTCCTTTAGTGGACCGCAAACCACATGGGACGGTCTATCGCGCGACCGCGAAGACCCCCAATCGACATATATGAAACGGTCCAAAACACGACCACGTAAAGCCCTAAACGGTCACTGTAACGAATGCGGAGGCATTACGACGGGAGAACCATGGGATCGGCCAGATCTCGGCCTTTCCACGCCCCATTCGCTCCGAGACGAAGGGGATACAACCACAATGACACTACCGACCTTCCACACTCCGGAAGGGGCCAAATCGACGCACAAACGGCTAGAAACGGGTAATTCTACCGAATTGACCCAAATGGAACCACATGGGCTCCCGGGCTCCTACCGGCCCCAAATGACTACCAATCAACACGAAATCAGCGGATCTGGAATGCTGACATTCCAGGGGTTCGAATGACACCGGATAATCTGAAAACCGCCGCCGTTTCTGACGAACCCGATGAACTCCCCAAAGGCATGATTTTACCCCTAACAAGGCAAAACCCACTCGTATGCTCACCGTTCGACGTTAAACTGCGAGGCGACGTAACAGAGAAGTAGAGCTTCCGTCTCCCTACCTCCACCGAAGATTCTGTACGTCGAAGCGACTAAACTGCGCCGAAAACTGCCAAACCAACAAACTGCACCGGCTTTGAATCCACCGAGGGATCGCGCCGTGCCACGCTCAATCCGTCGCCCCATCACGTGTCCCGATCACTCCATCGCGTCCCCGCCTCGGCCAGCTTGGCAACGGTGCGCGCCCCGCGTCGAGAGACCCAGAGGGGAGAGAGAACGAGAGAGAGAAAGAGAGGGTGAGAATGAGGGAGGAGAGAGGGTGTAGAGGGTTCAATAAAAAAGAAAATTAGGAATTTTCCTAATTTTTTAAAAATCTGATTTTTGTCCCGAAAATACACTAATTCAAAAAATTATGCAAAAATAACCGAAACGATCCTCTCAAAGAGTACATCGCAACTGTAGCGTCCTCAAGTCGATGAACTGAGAAATAAACTCACCACAGGGTTCCGTAACTTGTATGAGAGAAAAACTCACGCGGATCGTAAAACTGAACTCAGGACCTACAAAAGCGATCTGAAACTCTCCACTAAAGATCCAAAAGATTCGATAAGAATCCAGGGTATTACAGCCTCCCCCCTTCATGAAATTTCATCCTCGAAATTTAAGGAGCTAGCAAGAAGAAGCAGGGAAGAACAAACCCCAAGAGACAACTTGAAACAGCACGAATCTCAAAAAACACCGTTCAGAGCGTCACTGTCAGGCCATAATCACAAGCATACGCTCTACATTTCAAGGGAAATCGATCCACAGAATGAGCATGGTACACAAGTGAACACAAGTCTAACACCTCTGAAACAAGGCAACGTCGCTCACGTCTCATAGGAAAGGAGACACGACCCATGCCATGACAACAACAACCGAGGAAACAAACGACAAACACATCAAGCATCTGCGTAAACCAGGAAGCATAGTCCTCTCAGTTGACAGCTCGACACCATCGGCTTCAGTGCCAAAGGCAACAACAAAAGCCTGGCACATCGGACACCAACGATAGCACCGGACCACAAGCAAAACCAAGCCAGTCCTCATTCAAATATTACATCTGATTCGAGTCGTAAGATCTCGGTCCAGGAAAACTAACTGACAAGATCTCGGTCCACACAGTGCCAAGATTGATTCTAAGGGAAACAAAAACAAAACGACAACAGTAGCACTTGCAGGAGCCCGACTCCGTACTGAACACAGAACCACGAGACACAACCGTAAGCTGGGTCACATCAAGGCATAATAACAGCTGAACACATGACTATAATGGACTAGTCATGCATCGAGCAGCTCACCAAGAAAAGACCCACGACAACAAGGATAATAATCTTAGGAAATGCATCTCAAGGACCATGATCACATCCCGAGAACACAACACTCAAGAAAAAGATACAGAGGAGCAGAGGGCTATCAGCCCATACGCTTCCGCTGCACACTCATACAACACACACAGGCATCAAAAATACCTCGACATCCGCGTCTCAGCACATGTACACTCGGCGCCATCGCAATTCACGGAACTGCAATATAACACCCCACGAGTACTGATCCTGCGAGCAACCAATCACAAGTCGCCTAAGTGCACATCAAGAAGAGTACCAGCTTCAGCACAAAGCACAAAGAAAACTGCTAATCTCAGCTTACCCTTACGTCCTGAAACATTTACTGAACCATCACAACACGTCAGCCACCAGACACGACACGATGAACACGGTATACAACGGCTCTTAACACAAGAATTGGTCCAAAGCTAAGCAACTGTCGAACAAGGAGCAGATCAGGCTCAGATTAAATACTGTCCACACTTAAGCAGACATAGGACAAAGGTCTCACTAAGACAACAATTCCAAGGCTTACCTCGAAAAAGACTCCACCAAACAGGATGAGAAGCATCAAGCTCACTAACAGTAGCTCACCAGGAAGGGAAATCCTAGGTTCGCTTGAGTATCTTCTCAATCGAGGTAATAAAGCAACCACTTCAACAGAAGCGAAACACCTCACGAGGTGCACAGACTCAAGCTGGGACGACCAAAACAACGTAAGAACGTGCATGGCCATCACACCAACGCTAAAAGTCATCAGCCACCTGAACAAACGAAAGAAAAATCTTGAACAATGTACTGCAGATTCAAGCCTATCGGCGAACTCTACCAAGTACAGCACGATCAAGACAAACACCACGACGAAAAAGAGCATCCCGTCGCATCCTGACGAGTGTAAAATTAGCTCGCACAGTGCTAACACAGCCCGCACAAGACAACACACGGAAAACAACGTGACAAGGAATCGCGAATCCTAAGCCAGCGAAAGACTATACTAGACTTTCAGGACTCTAGATACTATAATATCTCAGATTCCCATGTACTTTCACACAACAACGCTCTGATACCACCTGTGACGACCCGGACTCCGGATACCGGATATACCCTATAGGACTATCGAGTAGACCCGATACCACTTGGAACCCGTGAAGCCTCCCAAGTGCTGTAAAGCTCCGAAGGGATAAAAGGATTATCGTGTAGTACATTGAAGTCACAGATATAACAGTGAACAATTAAATTACATTAATCAGGTTTGCTAAAGTAGCAGAAATAAAATTACTTTTTAATTAACAGTTAAAATTTATAATTATACCAGAGTCCAATCCGAAGGAAAGACAAGTACAGTCCAACAGGAAAGAGCACGTACACTGAGGTCGGGGGAAGCCCGACGCAGGTACCGCTGGCAACTACGAACACGCCACACTAGGAACCGTAAAGGAAGCAGAGACGATCACACCTGAAAAGTAGGGGTGAGCCTCGTGTCACTGGCTCAGTAGGGGTCACGCGGATCCCCACTAAAAAAAATGCAGTAACACGGAACAACAGCTAAAACAACAGTTGTAGTAAAGTAGGAAAACTACCACTAGAAAGCTCTAAAAGAAAGCAGTAAAGGCAGGAGTAGAAACAGCTAAAAAAAAGGGAAAGGCAAAGTCACAAAGAAAGGAACACGGCCATCGAGAGGAGCTCGGCTCCCTAAGCTACTCCAAACAATGACAGAAGGGCGAACCCTAATCTCTGAAGTTAGGAGTTACCGATCCGTCGACAAGACACCAGCCTCAAAACTAAGGCCGACGAAAATAGACAAAAGGCCTAGAAAAGACCTAGATAGACACGGAACACTAAAGCCTACATGACTGGATTGTCGTGCACGCTCCCTAAACGCAAACACATACACGACTGGATCATCGTGCATACCACACAGCGTTGACCTCTGGTAAGGATAAGAAAAGACTAACCCAAAGAGGTCACGACGCACGAGAAACGCGAGAGTCACATGTCACGTGACGGAAGCACCTCCTCACTAGAAGAACGGCCAGATGCGTCCACGGACATCTTACACTGCGCCACTGGTATCTCGCTACGGACGCCGAGAACGACGAAGACTGAGATACTCACTGAACCAGAACAGGAACTACAGTAACGAGTGACTAGTCAGGGTCAAGCCCGTCGGCGTTCGTCCAAACGCCCCTGACCACGTGTGCACACACCGACTCTTGCCTAGAGCTACGCCTCTAGCTAGTTTTCCCCCCCCCAGCAGGACGCTACCGTAAAGTAGGGGCCCACGGAAACTAGCATAAAAATCGTATCTCGAGAACTGCCCTCACCACTGTCAGGGTGCTAGGCCCGGATACAGAGGGGGGTGAATGTATCCTTCTATGAATAATGGCCAATTAAAAACACAGATGCTAGACGCAATCACAGAATGAAACAAATTCAATTAAACTTATGAGCAAACACATAGAGCGCACCTATCCAAGCATCTAGCGGAAGCAATCACACAAAGCAAAGCATTGCTCAATAGATTTTTAGGTGGTTCGGTCCTCTAGACCTACATCCACCCCTCACTCCCAACCGGAGTGAGGCTTCACTAGCCAATGCTAGACAAGCAGACTCAGTCTGCAAACAGTTGCTGCCACACAGCTTGACTAGGGGAACAGCCTCCCCTCTTCCTCCCAACCGGAGGGACACCCCAAGTGACTTCCAGCCACTTGGAACCCAGAGACCGAAGTCTCTCTTCCTCCAGACCAGGAGGGAACCAACCAGTGACTTCTAGTCACCAGTAAACCAGAGGTCGAAGACCTCTCTTCCTCCAACCGGAGGGACCCCTGGACTTGTAACCCGCAAGCCCAGAACCGGAGACAAGTCTCCCTTCCTCCAACCGGAGGGAACCCACAAGTAGCTCCCAGCTACTTGCAACCGGAGATCTGATCTCCCTTCTCCTGATCCACAGGAGGAACCCGACCTCACTACTGAGAATCGGAAGAACAAAGCTAACCAAATGAAAAAGGAAAAATAAGAAGGGAAAAATACACAGCGATCAGAAAGCTGTAAAGAAGGATAACACAAATGTGGCTCGCATGGAGCTGACTGGCCTGGATTTGATCCACGGTCCAGTAGACAGATCTTCAGGTAAGCTTCTCTTCTCTCACACTTTCTTTTTCTCTTAACCCTCACGAGCTCTCTAACTCTCTCTTTCTCTTCTTTTCCTTCTGCTCTTCTTCTCTTTCTTTTCTTCTTCTTTCGCAGGCTCTCTCTGTCTCTTCTCTTCTCTTCTTCTTCTGCTTTCTACTGCAGCTCTTTTCTTCTTCTGCTCTTTCACTCTCTCGATCTCTTTTCCTCTATTCTCTTCGGCTCACGCTCTCTGCTATTCTCTCTTCTTCTCTTTTTCTTCCTCTTTTCTTTTTCTGGATCGAAGGACTTTCTGCTCTCCAGGCTTCTTCTTCGATCACCTTCATCTGTTGGATGAAGGCTTGCTTTTATAAGCAGCAGCCAGCGGGGGGGGGGGGCAGCACTGGGCGCGTGTGGCTTCCTCATTTCCCGCCCAAAACTTGTGGCCACATGTCAGTCTCTCAGCCAGCTTCAGCACACATGTCACAATCCTGTCTGCCCTTCCAGCCTCGGATCACGTGCCTCCCATTCACTGAGGAATATTCTTCCTCAGACCACCTTCTTCTTTTTGTTTTTCTTCTTCTCCTGCAAAGAATTAAAACGATTAAAACTCAGGGCCACAAAAACTAAAACTGCACGAGGTGTGTAGGAACAACAATAGGTGCACTATACTGAGAACGACACGAGGTACGGAGAAGGAAATAACACAGAGTAAAAACGATAGAAACACGCGATCAAAGGAACCTTGGACGAAGATAGAAAGAAACAACACGAGGACATAAACACAAGAATAACACGAAGACACGAATACAAAAGCAACACGAAGACACGAATACAAATACAACACGACATAACAAACAGCAAAGAGAACGGCACGAGGTGAAACGACACTTTACTAAAAAGACTTGAATACACACGAAAACAGCTCGAGTACTAAGTTGCTCGAACATACAAACGACTCGAAGGCGAGGACGACACGGGCTGACAACAACTCGAAGATGAAAACAGAAACCGACACGAAGTGTGGTTACAAAACAAGAAAGACACGAGGTCTAGGAAAAGCAACACGAAAACAGAAATTACAAAGAACTGACTCGAACTAAGGACGACATGGAGACAACACAGTCAGACTCGACTTGAGACACTTAAAGCTTGAATTTAGAGAAGAATGCACGAAGTAAAATCAACACGAAGATAGAAGACAGACACGGTTATCATGACACGTGATGAAGCAGTGAAAACAGGTAAGAACGACTCGAGGAACAACAGTAAGTGACACGAAAACACAAGAGCAAACATAAAGGATGACTCGAGATGAGCAACTAAATACTGAGGAAACGACACGAGGTTCACAGGGAAACGACTCGAAGTTCCAGGAAATCAACACGAAGTATGAAAGAAACAATACGGACTCACAAAGTACTACCTCATAGCAATTTTCTTGTTAATCATGGAAATTTCAAATGCATAACATTACGCAAGATATCTGATTAAAATGAGAATACTTAACATAGTGATGCTCATCATCAAAACACTAGGGAAGTCACAAACAAGAAAGTTGTGAATAACAAGGCATGTTGTACAGACTTCAAACAATATGCATCAGACAACTGTGTATGGACTTGAAGACCCTTAGCCAATGTATAGACTTTAGGTGGAGACCAATGTGTAGATTTCTCGTGAAACCCCAATGTGCAGACTTGACGCTGTACAGACTTTCCAAAGAGAACGTAATGCTGTACAGACTTGAACTGAAGACCAATGTATGGACTTCAAAACAGATGCTAAGGCCAAGAGGAGTGTATAGACTTTCACGATGTATGGACTTGGTCTCAAAAAAATGTAAGCGATGTACACACTTAGCCAATGTGTAGACTTTGTCTTAGACGCTAAATGAGACGCTAAAGTATGTATAGACTTGAAGAACCTGAAACAAAGTGCATACTCACAGTGTTGACTTCAAAACAGATGCTAAGGCCAAGAGGAGTGTATAGACTTAGCCTAATATAATGCATGAACATATCAGCAGGGAAGCAATGCACAGAACAGAAATCAAGCACAAGCCAATATATCACAGCATGACTCAAGCATACACATGCATTCTTCACAATTCAGACATGGCACACTTATGCAATCTCCCACAGAAAATATCAGACATATTCAAGACAAAGTGGTGACTCAATTATGTTGCTATCATTAAAACACCACATTATCAACAAAGCACAAGGGGCACAACAATCTCCCCCTTTTTGATGATGGCAACATAATGAGTCACACTGACTCATCAAACTATTCTCCCCCTTTGACATAATCAAAAAGAAGGGAAATGGTTTGATAGTCAACTAAATGCACATAAATGCAGCATACAAAGACAGCACATAAATGTAGAGAATGAGTCATGGTTCTTTAAAACGAAGATCACCCTTATGACAATGAAACAGCTCTCCCCCTATCAACATGCATGATGGACTACTCTCCCCTTAGATGTGAATAAACCATAACTCCCCCTGAAGCACAGGAATGGACTCTGGTTATCCAATAAATCAATCTGAAATCAGCCATTACAAAGAATCTGAATTCTGGTGAAGATACCACAGAATCAGAACTTATTGCAGAACAAGATGGAAGATTCCAACAGTGTGGAGAGAAATACATCTCAGGAATCAATCTGAAATCCACCATCATAAGGATTCTGAGGTTCAGAAGGCTGCAAGTGAACAAGGTAATAATGGGAGTGGCACCTCACATTTGTATGGTCAGAAAAATGCAGATAGAATCAGTCAACTGATAAGAAAGGAGTTGACTATACAGATTTTGTTGATCATGCATAAATCTGATCATGAGGAATTTGAATGCAAGGTCACAAATGATATGAACATGAATCAGTGTGACAAGGAATGCTCCTCCTGAATAGATGCCAATTGATATGCAAGTGATGCATGACATGGAAGCTCCCCCTCAATAAGTGGAATCTTATGAGATAGATGAGAGGAGACCACAGGGGCAAACAAGGAGAAGTTCAGGTCAATGAGCCAAGAACATGTTCAATTAGCAGATTTCTAAGAGGCTTCAACTATAAGAATTTCAGTCAGATTTTCAAAGAGATATCAATCTCATAAATCTAAAATAAAAGTTTTCAAAGTCTTCCATTATAGGGGCTTATGAATGAGCTTTTTGAACAGCATGGTTTAAACATGATGTATGTAGATTTTATCAATAAAATTCTGTATTGATATCTAAAACCATGTTTTAATAAAAATGAACCAGGCCCTCATATTTATCTTGATTATCCTCCCTTTGTCTTACACAATCAAATTTATTGACTTCTTTCAGAATTACATGCATCAGTATTGAAATCAAGCAATTATGAAGTCATATGATTTTGTCTAGGGTTGTAGCAATTTGATTTTTGCATCAATATTCAGATATTTCAATTCGTTCAACAATTTTCATGCTACAAATTTTACGAGCACTCTAGTTCAGTGCACACCTTGTAACTAGAAGATATACCTTGATTAGAGGCCAATATCCCTAAGCACTTAGTGTGACTAACTGTCATGCTTTATATGAACAGAGATAGCATATACACATCATGACACACTGCAAATCATTTCTTGATGAGTGAATTATATTTCTCAGTGTGCATGTCATTGCTCTGCCTGAATTTCAATGAATTCTTAATCAGAGTTAACTATGGTACCTCATGACACAGTCCTTTGGACATGTGTTTCTCAGTGACCAAGGTCATTGCTCTGACAGATATTACCCTTTAGACTTTTTAGAAAAAATTCATTGCTTCAAGTCAATAATAATTTCATGTACTTAATCAGTTGAAGTCATGTATTCAAGAGTACCGATTTCAGAAGTTTTCACAAGACTCAACATGAACCAGATGGTTAAGGTTTATTAAACATGCTTCAGATATGTTAAGAGATTTTAAAGTTAAACTCGATGAATACATTAAGCTTAAACCACATGAGTTATTTCAGACATTCATAAAAATGTATAATAGAAGATTTCTAGTTCAAGAATTTTCAGATTTATGATCGAGATAGTCCCATTGAAATCTTCATGAATGACTGGTAGAAATTCTGATACCAAATGATACCAATTGTTATCAATTGATAGGAGAGATTTTGAAGCTTAATGATTTCAAAATATGCTCAAGGTTTGGTCAAAGAGAATCAATGAAAGGATATGCAATGAATTTTCACATGAGTATGCATTTGACAACCTATATGCAATACATTGACTCCCCCTAACACTATGCATTCAATTACCCTTTTTGGTATTTTCAATGCAGTAAAATGCAATGCAATTAACTACATGCATGCAAAGACTCAACATTGAATGCTATGCAAGGACATGCAATTAACTCCCCCTGTAAACATGCAATGTTTGCCATGAGACACTGAACATATGATTTTGATTCATGCACATTCAGACTGTCCTAACCAGCAAAGTGACCCATGGTACGAGGCGGAGCACTTGGTCTAAAAGACCACCTCACACATAGTAAGAACCTCCAGACAGACCTCCCTGCCTTTTGGTACCTTACCATTTATATACCATTGAGGTCATGCAAGATTATTCAACATGCAGTCCTATATGCAATTCAGAATTTCAGTGAGCTATTGCAACACACAAATTTCAAGTCACACTCATAAGCAGTTCAGATTTTTCAAAGAATTCGAAATGTAATTTGTTTTCAGAGTTTATGCATAACGTAATTATCAAGCAATTGCAATTAGCCTATGTATGCATCAGATACAGACAACCCCTTTAAACTCAAATTTGCACAGAACACTCAGCAAGTGTATGATCAGAAAATAATGCAACTGGCAGATGATGACTGAATATGCAAGAACATATTTAGCATGCATGCACTAGAAGAATTTCAAAACATGAAATGAAGAGAATTTACCTGAACAGTGTGAAAATGGGGTTATTCATCCTAGAGTGCCTTGGATCATTACCCCTTTTATTCCAGTCCCAAGGCACACCTGCAAAACAATCACTTTGATCTGGCAAGAACCCAAGCAGCCTTGGGTCCTGTTTTATCCCTAACAAGTGTTCTAAACAATTTCTTAGCAGTATTATCATCATGATCCACCAGGTAACAGTTATCCATGAAATGACCAAAATTTCCACAATCTCTACATGATGTAGCAAACCTTGAATTCTTTTTGTGGACATTATTATCATCATGGAATCTATGTGAGTTTGCATGAAAATTTTTGTTACTTGCATGAGGTGTTGATTTAGAATTGCCTGCCCACAAGCATTCAGAAGCTCGGTGGCCAGGTTTTCCACATTCAAAACATACAAGAATCTTTTCTTTAAAAATAGGTTTATTTCTGCCAACAAAATTTCTATTTTCAGGGAATTTATCAAATTTGGAATTAAAATATTTTCCCTGAGCATACCAGCAGTCCTTGACTGCATGCCCATACTTGCCACATTCAAAACACCTTAGGTGCTTACCTCTTGAACCATTATATCCCCATGAAGTCCTGAACCAACACTCAACAGCTTTATGACCACGTTTGTTACAGTTATAACAAATGATGTGTTGGTTTGGAGCATACATACTTCTTTTGGGGTGATGATGAACAGAAGACCTAGCATGCATTTCATCATCTTGTTTCATGATGAAACAGGCATCCATGAGATGACCATGCCTACCACAGTAATGACAAGATGTATCAGACTTCCTAGTAGCATGATTTCTACCAAATGAATTTCTCGAATGCAATGTTTCACTTGCATGCCCATCTTCAATCAATAATCTGCAATCATCCATTACATGGGTTACCTTGCCACAATAATGGCATGAGACACTCTTATCAGATGCATACGGATAATTAATTGAGCTATGAGTAGTATGCATTGAGTCATCAGATGCAGTACATGTAGCAGATTTAAAGACACAAGTAGGGACATTTTTATCTTTGTTTTTCTTACCATTTTTGCTCATTTGTTTACCCTTGTTCACACCTTTTATTTGTTCTTCATTTTTGTGGGCCTTGAATTGGAAAACAGATGATGTAGATATTTTAGGAGGCCTAGAGCAGCTTGCAATGTCAGAGCTGCGAACAAAAGTAGTGTACAACTTTTTCTTAACAGATTTTTCAATTTAGGATTTGCATCCTTGCTCTCCACTTGATTTAGTGGGCGTTATCACACAAAGGAACATTCATTTTCTCTTTTCCCTTGATAGATTTAGACATGGAATGAACAAGTTTACTTATTTCAGATTGGAGAGAACAAATTTTGAGTTCTGAATTAGTCATGTCTTCCTCACATGTGATAATTTGTCTCTGCATGACATCATTCAAATTTTTAACTATTTCTAGTTCCTGTTTCAGTTTCAATTCATTCTCACATTGAATTTCCTTATCAGCAGATTTTTCTTTTTCAAATGACAACCATTTTTCAGAAAAGACAGTGTTAAGAACCATTAGTCTTTTATTTTGATCTTTTAGATGAAAATTTTCTTCAATCAACTTGTTTTCAAATTCTTCTTCCAATTTCAATTCAGATTTTAAATTTTCATTTTCAGCCTTTAGACTTGTGATTTCAGCATTTTTTCTCTTTTCTTAAATTTCTCTTTTCTGACTTAATTCTTTCATATTTTTCTAGTAGATGCTTATGCATGGCAACTAAATCATCATGACTAATATACTCGGTCTCAGAGTTTACCTGGGATGAGGACTTATCTGATTGATCACTCCTTCTTGCCATGAGACATTCTTCTTCCTTTCTATTGTGGATGCGAAGCAATTCATCCAATATTTCCTTTGCCGAGCTACAACCTGAGAAAGAGGAAAAATCATCAGAACCGATTGCAGCCTTCATTAAATTTAGAGCTCTCACATTATCATCATTTTTCACCTTGTGAACATGAGTCCACTTGGACTTATCCTTAGGAAGTTCATGTGGACTGTGAGAGATAACCTTCCACAATTGTGGATTAATAGAGTTAACGTGCTTGTGCATACGATATAGCCAGAATTTAATATTTGAACTACTGAATAGTGGAGGATGAGCCATGAGAACACAACAGATTAATGCAACAGGAATATTGATGCACTAAAAACAAATTATCATCCAAGACTACAAGATCGGATCTGCAGGTCGCTGGACCTTCTAAGCAGAAACCCGCTCTGATACCAATTGTTTGGGTGCTAGGCCCGGATACAGAGGGGGGTGAATGTATCCTTCTATGAATAATGGCCAATTAAAAACACAGATGCTAGACGCAATCACAGAATGAAATAAATTCAATTAAACTTATGAGCAAACACATAGAGCGCGCCTATCCAAGCATCTAGCGGAAGCAATCACACAAAGCAAACCATTGTTCAATAGATTTTTCGGTGGTTCGGTCCTCCAGACCTACATCCACCCCTCACTCCCAACCGGAGTGAGGCTTTACTAGCCAATGCTAGACAAGCAGACTCAGTCTGCAAACAGTTGCTGCCACACAGCTTGACCAGGGGAACAGCCTCCCCTCTTCCTCCCAACCGGAGGGACACCCCAAGTGACTTCCAGCCACTTGGAACCCAGAGACCGAAGTCTCTCTTCCTCCAGACCAGGAGGGAACCAACCAATGACTTCCAGTCACCAGCAAACCAGAGGTCGAAGACCTCTCTTCCTCCAACCGGAGGGACCCCTGGACTTGCAACCCGCAAGCCTAGAACCGGAGACAAGTCTCCCTTCCTCCAACCGGAGGGAACCCACAAGTAGCTCCCAGCTACTTGCAACCGGAGATCTGATCTCCCTTCTCCTGATCCACAGGAGGAACCCGACCTCACTACTGAGAATCGGAAGAATAAAGCTAACCAAATGAAAAAGAAAAAATAAAAAGGGAAAAATACACAGCGATCAGAAAGCTGTAAAGAAGGATAACACAAATGTGGCTCGCATGGAGCTGACTGGCCTGGATTTGATCCACGGTCCAGTAGACAGATCTTCAGGTAAGCTTCTCTTCCTCTTCTCTTCTCTCACACTTTCTTTTTCTCTTAACCCTCACGAGCTCTCTAACTCTCTCTTTCTCTTCTTTTCCTTCTGCTCTTCTTCTCTTTCTTTTCTTCTTCTTTCGCAGGCTCTCTCTGTCTCTTCTCTTCTCTTCTTCTTATGCTTTCTACTGCAGCTCTTTTCTTCTTCTGCTCTTTCACTCTCTCGATCTCTTTTCCTCTATTCTCTTCGGCTCACGCTCTCTGCTATTCTCTCTTCTTCTCTTTTTCTTCCTCTTTTCTTTTTCTGGATCGAAGGACTTTCTGCTCTCCAGGCTTCTTCTTCGATCACCTTCATCTGTTGGATGAAGGCTTGCTTTTATAAGCAGCAGGCAGCGGGGGGGCAGCACTGGGCGCGTGTGGCTTCCTCATTTCCCGCCCAAAACTTGTGGCCACGTGTCAGTCTCTCAGCCAGCTTCAGCACACGTGTCACAATCCTGTCTGCCCTTCCAGCCTCGGATCACGTGCCTCCCATTCACTGAGGAATATTCTTCCTCGGACCACCTTCTTCTTTTTGTTTTTCTTCTTCTCCTGCAAAGAATTAAAACGATTAAAACTCAGGGCCACAAAAACTAAAACTGCACGAGGTGTGTAGGAACAACAATAGGTGCACTATACTGAGAACGACACGAGGTACGGAGAAGGAAATAACACGGAGTAAAAATGATAGAAACACGCGATCAAAGGAACCTTGGACGAAGATAGAAAGAAACAACACGAGGACATAAACACAAGAATAACACGAAGACACGAATACAAAAGCAACACGAAGACACGAATACAAATACAACACGACATAACAAACAGCAAAGAGAACGGCACGAGGTGAAACGACACTTTACTAAAAAGACTTGAATACACATGAAAACAGCTCGAGTACTAAGTTGCTCGAACATACGAAGGACTCGAAGGCGAGGACGACACGGGCTGACAACAACTCGAAGACGAAAATAGAAACCGACATGAAGTGTGGTTACAAAACAAGAAAGACACGAGGTCTAGGAAAAGTAACACGAAAACAGAAATTACAAAGAACCGACTCAAACTAAGGACGACATGGAGACAACACAGTCAGACTCGACTTGAGACACTTAAAGCTTGAATTTAGAGAAGAATGCACGAAGTAAAATTAACACGAAGACAGAAGACAGACACGGCTATCACGACACGTGATGAAGCAGTGAAAACAGGAAAGAACGACTCGAGGAACAATAGTAAGTGACACGAAAACACAAGAGCAAACATAAAGGATGACTCGAGATGAGCAACTAAATACTGAGGAAACGGCACGAGGTTCACAGGGAAACGACTCGAAGTTCCACGAAATCAACACGAAGTATGAAAGAAACAATACGGACTCACAAAGTACTACCTCATAGCAGTTTTCCTGTTAATCATGAAATTTCAAATGCATAACATTACGCAAGATATCTGATTAAAATGAGAATACTTAACATAGTGATGCTCATCATCAAAACACTAGGGAAGTCACAAACAAGAAAGTTGTGAATAACAAGGCATGTTGTACAGACTTCAAACAATATGCATCAGACAACTGTGTATGGACTTGAAGACCCTTAGCCAATGTATAGACTTCAGGTGGAGACCAATGTGTAGATTTCTCATGAAACCCCAATGTGCAGACTTGACGCTGTACAGACTTTCCAAAGAGAACGTAACGCTGTACAGACTTGAACTGAAGACCAATGTATGGACTTCAAAACAGATGCTAAGGCCAAGAGGAGTGTATAGACTTTCACGATGTATGGACTTGGTCTCAAAAAAATGTAAGCGATGTACACACTTAGCCAATGTGTAGACTTTGTCTTAGACGCTAAATGAGACGCTAAAGTATGTATAGACTTGAAGAACCTGAAACAAAGTGCATACTCACAGTGTTGACTTCAAAACAGATGCTAAGGCCAAGAGGAGTGTATAGACTTAGCCTAATATAATGCATGAACATATCAGCAGGGAAGCAATGCACAGAACAGAAATCAAGCACAAGCCAATATATCACAGCATGACTCAAGCATACACATGCATTCTTCACAATTCAGACATGGCACACTTATGCAATCTCCCACAGAAAAGATCAGACATATTCAACACAAAGTGGTGACTCAATTATGTTACTATCATTAAAACACCACATTATCAACAAAGCACAAGAGGCACAACAACCACCACTCCATGGTTGGCCGACACTCGAGGTCGTCAGGCTACGACTAGTGGAGGCTCACTAGACACAAAGACTCTGAAACACGAGTACTATAGTAAAGACAGGCCAAGTAAGCCCCACCATACGTACTACGAAGCACCAAGGCAGCATACCAACTACCAACAGACTCAAGACAGGACAACTAGACCTGCTAATACGACGATCCTTGAGTCTCACGACTAAGAGTCAAGATCGTCACACAAAGCGGAACAAGCCGCCAATCGGTCTAATCCTAAGCCAGAAGAAACGACACATCCGTATAAAACGACACACGGAGACTTGAGGGAGCACCAAGACCCTCAACGCAACTGGACACGTAAATTGAGGTAAGACAGTACCTCAAGGCATCCAGAACCATGTCTCGAGCTATCCAGAATAGTCGAGACACACACAAGGTTGCGTGTCAACCTCTGGATCTTACCGGTTGACCAGAACCTGACAACGACTCTGAAGTGATACAGAAACCTACTTGATACAAAGGCACTCTTGGGTACCTGACTATGGTTGTAGCCCTCATAGGATGTCAGGAGACATCCACGGGACAACAGGCAAACCACAAGGTCAATCTAAGATTATTAGAAGTCAAATTATCACAAAAACAAGACAAAACAGCACTCTGAGAAGTAATTAGTCGGACGTTTGCCCGCTTGACAGCTCAAACGGTCAGCCAAAGGGCCGTTACCATCATGCTGAACGCACAAGTAATAAACGGTCATACCAGGGCCGTGTGATGAATCAAACGGTCAGTAGGAGGCCGCTATCTTCACACAGGGCACAAGGACTGAACGGTCAAGAGAAGGCCGTGCCAACGGTACACGGTCTAAACCAAGGCCGTTCCATGGGCTGAGCGGTCTAGGACATGGCCGCTCTGCTCAAAAACTCAAATAATTATGAATAAAATTAAAAGGAATAAATCTAAAAGTCATAGGGGCACACGTTCTATCGAAGGACCGCCCGGGGACAGAAGCTGTCTAGGGAATGGCTGCTTACACCAGTCAACCCCTAAACAGTTAAATCGACTTAACCGGTCAAAACACTGAAAACGGTCTACCATTGGACCACCAAAGGCATGAAACGGTCTAGAGAAGGACCGCTCCATCAACCACCTTAAAACTATTGACCAAGGTCAATGATGCTTAGCGGTCTAGGAAAGGACTGCGTGATCAGGCTGAACGGTCTATCGTAAGACCGCTCAATGGACCTGAGCGATGAAGGAAAATGGAACGGCCCGCCAAGGGCCGTTCAAAGGGTTTATACGGTCCTTGAGTGGACCGCGAACCACATGGGACGGTCTATCGCGCGACCGTGAAGACGCCCAACCAACATATATGAAACGGTCCAAAACATGACTACGTAAAGCCCTAAACGGTCATTCTGACGACTGCGTAGGCGTTACGGCGGAAGAACCATGGGATCGGCCGGATCTCGACCTTTCCACGCCCCATTCGCTCCGAGATGAAGGGGATACAACCACAATGACACTACCGACCTTCCACACTCCGGAAGGGGCCAAATCGACGCACAAACGGCTAGAAATGGGCAATTCTACCGAATTGACCCAAATGGAACCACATGGGTTCCTGGGCTCCTACCGGCCCCAAATGACTACCAATCAACACGAAATCAGCGGATCTGGAATGCTGACATTCTAGGGGTTCGAATGACACCGGCTAATCTGAAAACCGCCGCCGTTTCCGGTGAACCCGACGAACTCTCCAAAGGCATGATTTTACCCCAACAAGGCAAAACCCACTCGTATGCTCACCGTTCAACGTGAAACTGTGAGGGGACGTAACAAAGAAGCAGAGCTTCCGTCTCCCTACCTCCACCGAAAATTCTGTGCGTCGAAGCGACTAAACCGCGCCAAAAACTGCCAAACCAACGAACCGCACCGGCTTTGAATCCACCGAGGGCTCGCGTCGCGCCACGCTCAATCCGTCGCCCCATCACGCGTCCCGATCACTCCATCGCGTCCCCGCCTCGGCCAGCTCGGCAACAGTGCGCGCCCCCCGTCGAGAGACCCAGAGGGGAGAGATAACGAGAGAGAGAAAGAGAGGGTGAGAATGAGGGAGGAGAGAGGGTGTAGAGGGTTCAATAAAATAGAAAATTAGGAATTTTCCTAATTTTTTAAAAATCTGATTTTTGTGCCGAAAATACACTAATTCAAAAAATTATGCAAAAATAACCGAAACGATCCTCTCAAAGAGTACATCGCAACTGTAGCGTCCTCGAGTCGATGAACTGAGAAATAAACTCACCACAGGGTTCCGTAACTTGTATGAGAGAAAAACCCACGCGGATCGTAAAACTCAACTCAGGACCCACAAAAGCGATCTGAAACTCTCCACTAAAGATCCAAAAGATTCGATAAGAATCCAGGGTATTACAGCCTCCCCCCTTCAAGAAATTTCATCCTTGAAATTTAAGGAGCTAGCAAGAAGAAGCAGGGAAGAACAAACCCAAGACACAACTTGAAACAGCACCAATCTCAAAAAACACCGTTCAGAGGGTCACTGTCAGGCCATAATCACAAGCATACGCTCTACATCTCAAGGGAAATCG
This sequence comes from Amorphophallus konjac, assembly GCA_022559845.1. Classification (NCBI taxonomy): domain Eukaryota; kingdom Viridiplantae; phylum Streptophyta; class Magnoliopsida; order Alismatales; family Araceae; genus Amorphophallus; species Amorphophallus konjac. The sequence continues at coordinate 190,936,202 of CM040120.1, forward strand.
ATCCACAGAACGAGCATGGTACACAAGTGAACACAAATCTAACACCTCTGAAACAAGGCAACGTCGCTCACGTCTCATAGGAAAGGAGACACGACCCATGCCATGACAACAACAACTGAGGAAACAAACGACAAACACATCAAGCATCAGCGTAAACCAGGAAGCATAGTCCTCTCAGTTGACAGCTCGACACCATCGGCTCCAGTGCCAAAGGCAACAACGAAAGCCTGGCACATCGGACACCAACAATAGCACCAAACCACAAGCAAAACCAAGCCAGTCCTCATTCAAACATTACATCTGATTCGAGTCGCAAGATCTCGGTCCAGGAAAACTAACTGACAAGATCTCGGTCCACACAGTGCCAAGATTGATTCTAAGGGAAACAAAAACAAAACGACAACAGTAGCACTTGCAGGAGCCCGACTCCGTACTGAACACAGAACCACGGGACACAACCGTAAGCTGGGTCACATCAAGGCATAATAACGGCTGAACACATGACTATAATGGACTAGTCATGCATCGAGCAGCTCACCAAGAAAAGACCCACGACAACAAGGACAATAATCTTGGGAAACGAATCTCAAGAAACACGATCACATCCTGAGAACACAACACTCGAGAAAAAGATACAGAGGAGCAGAGGGCTATCAGCCCACACGCTTCCGCTGCACACTCATACAACACACACAGGCATCGAAAATACCTCGGCATCCGCGTCTCAGCACATGTACACTCGGTGCCATCGCAATTCACAGAACTGCAATATAACACCCCATGAGTACTGATCCTACGAGCAACCGATCACAAGTCGCCTAAGTGCACATCAAGAAGAGTACGAGCTTCAGCACAAAGCACAAAGAAAACTGCTAATCTCAGCTTACCCTTGCGTCGTGAAACAATTACTGAACCTTCACAACATGTCAGCCGCCAGACACGACACGATGAACACGGTATACAACGGCTCTTAACACAAGAATTGGTCCAAAGCCAAGCAACTGTCGAACAAGGAGCAGATCAGGCTCAGATTAAATACTGTCCACACTTAAGCAGACATAGGACAAAGGTCTCACTAAGACAACAATTCCAAGGCTTACCTCGAAAAAGACTCCACCAAACATGATGAGAAGCATCAAGCACACTAACAGTAGCTCACCAGGAAGGGAAATCCTAGGTTCGCTTGAGTATCTTCTCAATCGAGGCAATAAAGCAACCACTTCAACAGAAGCGAAACACCTCAGGAGGTGCACAGACTCAAGCTGGGACGACCAAAACAACGTAAGAACGTGCATGGCCATTACACCAACGCTAAAAGTCATCAGCCACCTGAACAAACGAAAGAAAAATCTCGAACAATGTACTGCAGATTCAAGCCTATCGGCGAACTCTACCAAGTACAGCACGATCAAGACAAACACCACGACGAAAAAGAGCATCCCGTCGCATCCTGACGAGAGCAAAATCATCTCGCACAGTGCTAACACAGCATGCACAAGATAACACACGAAAAACAACGCGGCAAGGAATCGTGAAACCTAAGCCAGCGAAAGACTGTACTGAACTTTCAGGACTCTAGATACCGTAATATCTCGGATTCCCATGTACTTTCACACAACAACGCTCTAATACCACCTGTGACGACCCGGACTCCGGATACCGGATATACCCGATAGGACTATCGAGTAGACCCGATACCACTTGGAACCCGTGAAGCCTCCCAAGAGCTGTAAAGCTCCGAAGGGATAAAAGGATTGTCGTGTAGTACATTGAAGTCACAGATATAACAGTGAACAATTAAATTACATTAATCAGGTTTGCTAAAGTAGCAGAAATAAAATTACTTTTTAATTAACAGTTAAAATTAACAATTATACCAGAGTCCAGTCCAAAGGAAAGACAAGTACAGTCCAACAGGAAAGAGCACGTACACTGAGGTCGGGGGAAGCTTGATGCAGCTACCGCTGGCAACTACGAACACGCCACACTAGGAACCGCAAAGAAAGCAGAGATGACCACACCTGAAAAGCAGGGGTGAGCCTCGTGTCACTGGCTCAGTAGGGGTCACGCGGATCCCCACTGAAAAAAAATGCAGTAACACGGAACAACAGCTAAAACAACAGTTGTAGTAAAACAGGAAAACTACCACTAGAAAGCTGTAAAAGAAAGCACTAAAGGTAGGAGTAGAAACAACTAAAAAAAATGGAAAGGCAAAGCCGCAAAGAAAGGAACAAGGCCACCGAGAGGAGCTCGGCTCCCTAAGCTACTCCAAACAATGACAGAAGGGCGAACCCTGATCTCGCAAAGTTAGGAGTTATCGATCCGTCGATAAGACACCAGCCTCAAAACTAAGGCCGACGAAAACATACAAAAGGCCTAGAAAAGACCTAGGCAGACACGGAACACTAAAGCCTACACGATTGGATTGTCGTGCAAGCGCCCTTAGCGCAAACACATACATGACTGGATCATCGTGCATACCACACAGCGTTGACCTCGGGTAAGGATAAGAAAAGACTAACCCGAAGAGGTCACGACGCACGAGAAACGTGAGAGTCACGTGTCACGTGACGGAAGCACCTCCTCACTAGAAGAACGGCCAGATGTGTCCACTGACGTCTTACACTGCACCACTGGTATCTAGCTACGGACGCTGAGAATGACGGAGATTGAGATACTCACTGAACTAGAATAGGAACTACAGTAACGAGTGACTAGTCAGGGTCAAGCCCGTCGGCGTTCATCCAAACGCCCCTGACCACATGTGCACACATCGACTCTTGCCTAGAGCTAGGCCTCTAGCTAGTTTTCCCCCCCAGCAGGACGCTACCGTAAAGCAGGGGCCCATAGAAACTAGCTTAAAAACCGTATCTCGGGAACTGCCCTCACCACCACTCCAAGGTGGGCCGACACTCGAGGTCGTCAGGCTACGACTAGTGGAGGCTCACTACACGCAACGACTCTGAAACACGAGTGCTGTGTTGGTTTATTCCAACGTTTATTTCCAGCGTCTCCTTGTATTTGGTGTGTACCATGTGGGGTATGGGACCCACGTGGGACCATCGGTGCTTGGCAGCCCAACCCGTCGCATGGATTATGGGGTCCATGTGCGAAGCCCCTCATGCCCGCCCACAGCACGTCATAGACGTGGGGCTCTGCGCTGCCATAAGGAAATACGGTCTAACCTTCGCTACCAGCTCGAGCTTTTAGCGCAACGGTAGGGGCTTGATCCTGTAAACTGGTATCAGAGCGAGGTCACGGGTTCAAATCCCAGGTGCCGCTGGGGGGGAGATTGTTGGTTTATTCCAACGTTTATTTCCAGCGTCTCCTTGTATTTGGTGTGTACCATGTGGGGTATGGGACCCACGTGGGACCATCGGTGCTTGGCAGCCCAACCCGTCGCATGGATTATGGGGTCCATGTGCGAAGCCCCTCATGCCCGCCCACAGCACGTCATAGACGTGGGGCTCTGCGCTGCCATAAGGAAATACGGTCTAACCTTCGCTACCAGCTCGAGCTTTTAGCGCAACGGTAGGGGCTTGATCCTGTAAACTATTGTTGAGTCTTGTAGAATCTTTACATGTTTTGATGATGACAACATTATAAGTCTTAGTGGTCTTCAAAAATTATGTCTATGTGAAAATTTAACAAAAATATTGTTTCTGTGAAAAAATGAACAAAGAACATGTTTGTTGAAGGATGAACCTTCATTTCACTTCAGGTATAGTTCAGGGACTGTATTCGTGTTGATTGGCACTTCGTCATGTTTGTATATAACACCTCGTGTTGAACTGTTTGTCTTCGTGTCGCTTTAGTTTAAGTACTGTTTGTATTTCCAACACGCCGTATCGTCTTCTCTTACCGTGTGTTGTTTATGTTTACTGTCCTTCAGGTCGTGCGTCTGTGTTGTCTCCTCTACATTGCGTGTCATTTTTCTCTGTAGTGTTTGTTTTGATTCAGTGACACGTCGTGTCATAGATCTTTACTTCGTACTGTTTTCACCATCTTCGTGTTGGTCTTTCTCATTAGACCTCGTGTCGTTCTCACTTTGACCACACTTCCTGTTGCTTTACGAAGACCTCGTGTCTTGCTTGTTTGCAGCCACTTCGTGTCGGTTTCTGATTCAGCACGTGTTGTCCTCACGATTGTTTTTCACCTCGTACTGTTCTAATCTTACTTCGTGTCGTTGTCAGTCCGTGTCTTTCTTATGTTGAAATCACACTTCGTGTTGATTTCTGTTCTCGACTTTGTGTCGTTTCACCTCTTGTCATTTTGAGTTCGTGTCAAATCACTGTTCTGTCTTCGTGTTGTCTTACAACTTCGTGTCAATTCTTGTATTTCATCTTCGTGTTGTTTTCAACTCCATGTCAATTCTTGTACTTCATCTTGGTGTTGTTTTTTAACCCGTGTCGATTACTGTTTCGACTTCGTGTTGTTTTCAACCTATGTCAATTACTGTTTTGACTTCGTGTTGTTTCCAACCCGTGTCGATTACTGTTTCGACTTCGTGTTGTTTTCAACCCGTGTCGATTACTGTGTCATCTTCGTGTTGTCTTCACCTCGTGTCGTTTTTTTTTTCATCTCTTCATATCATTTTTGTTCCATTGCGTACAGGACATCGCAGCACCTCGTGTTGCTTCCTGTTTCACTTTCGTGTCATTTGTCTTGTTGTGTCTTCGTGTCATTTTTACTCTTCCTAGTCCTCGTGTCTCTCTTGTGTTGAAACCATACTTAGTGTTGGTTTCTGTTCTTATCTTCGCGTCTTCGCGTTGTTTTTCTGTCTACCTCGTAACATTCTCTTAGTAATGTTCATTGTGTCACCACTGTATCCCGTGTCGTTCTCTGTTTTGTGTATCTTTTTGTCGTGTCCACTAACCTCATGCAGTTCTAGCTCTTATGGCACTCAATATTAATGGTTCTTATCTCGTTGCAGGTCCGAGGAAGAACATTCATCAGTGTCTGGGTGCACATGATCCGATACTGAAGGAACAAATACAAAAAGGGCACGTAGCAGGAAGGTTCTGGATCGAGCGTGGGAGGCACACGCGTTTAGTGCCCTATCCATCTGCTGCCGCTATAAATAGAATCCTTCGCCCACCGATGAAGATTGATCTGAGCCAAGAAAGAAAAGGCAGTGTTACAGAGAGCTCGATCCAGCAGAAGAAGAAAAAGTGAGAGAGAGAGATAGTGCTCGTGTGAAAGAGGAAGAGAGTGTAAGAGAAAGAAAGAGAGATAGAGAGTGAGTGAGAGAGCTCGTGGAGAAGAAGAAAGAAGTTTACCTGAAGATCTGTCTTCACTGGACCGTGGATCAGATCCAGGCCAGTCAGCTCTGTTAGGAGCCAAATTGTGCATTTTGTGTTTCAGCTTCTGTTTGCTGAAGTTATTTTCGTTTATTGTTTTTTCCTTTGTTTTCTGGTTTGTTGTGCTTTCCGATCCTCTGGTCTGAGGTCGTGTTCCCTCCGGTTAGGAGGAAGGGAGATCTGATCTCCAGTTGCAAGTAGCTGGGAGCTACTTGTGGGTTCCCTCCGGCTTGGAGGAAGGGAGACTTGTCTCCGGTTCTGGGCTTGTGGATTCAAGTCCAGAGGTTCCCTCCGGTTTGGAGGAAGAGGGGAGGTTGTTCCCCTGGTCAAGCTGTGTGGCAGCAACTGTTTGCAGACTGAGTCTGCTTGGTTCTAGCGTTCGCTAGTGAAGCCTCACTCCGGTTGGGAGTGAGGGGTGGATGTAGGTCTGAAGGACCGAACCACCTAAAAATCTATTGAGCAGTGGCTTGATTGTCTGGTTTGCTTCCGCTAGATGCTTGAATAGGTGCGCTCAATGTGATTGTATTTGAGTTGAATAGAATTGGTTCCATTCTGTTTCCTTATCTAGCATCCGGTTTTTAAATTTAATCCATTATTCGTAGAAGGATTCATTCACCCCCCCTCTGTATCCGGGCCAAGCACCCTAACAGTTGGTATCAGAGCAGGTGTCTGCTTACAAGGTCCAGCGACCTGCAGATCGATCTTGCAATCTTAGGTGCTTATTTCTTTTTAGTGCTTCAATATTCTTGTGCGTTAATCTGTGTGTTCTCATGGCCCATCCACCAATCTTCAGTGGTA